>BTSY01000001.1:4641562-5241562 GCA_036245785.1 Pristionchus fissidentatus | reverse complement strand
GGTGAGATGGAGACGAGACTCTGTGTGATGAGCAGAGAGAACAAGAGAGGGACCAGCAAGGAAGGAGGAACTCATTGGACCTGTCGTTTTTTGGTATGCATTACAACTAAAATTATTTATTCCGTCAGGGTGTCGTGAGAATTCGTTGTAAACTTTCGATATTGGTGTCGGCAATATCGGTGATGCCAATGAATAGTATTTTACATTTTAATACTATTCATGGGCTTATTTAGTTTTTGTTATTTTGTTGTTTGAAATTCAGACCGAGTTAGATATTATTATAATTAATTATGTGACTTACCAAACACGGAGACGAGGGAAGTGTAAAGAGAAGTAACTGAGAAGATGGTCGTCACCAGAATCAACACCAGTATCAGCCAGGTCTGAATAATCAATCGTAAATTCTTTGCCGATAAAATAATTACGTTATTCTGGCACATAATCCGATACAGTCCCCGTACAGTCGGAACATGTGGATGATGCATTTTTTGAGTCGCTTTTATTCTGAGCACTATTGTATGACATGATAAACAATTGAAAAATTGAACTAACCACATGGAGTGTCGGTGCGGTAAAGAGGAAGGCTAGTGCTGCAGAGTAGGGAATTCCGATCGAAGCAAGGAGAGAATCGAGCGCGTCGAAGGAACGAGTCGGCTGCTTCCTCTTACGACTCTACAAATATGTAATTGTTTAGAAGAAACAAAACATTTGCTGGGGGCTGTATAATCTGTTAGAAGTTGGCCATCTTTTCTTTTTTTCTTTTTCGTCAGTTTTTGATTTAATCTTAATTTCTTTGCATTAGTTCGATAAAGCACGATGAAAAAGTAAGAATGCGAAAGAAATCAACCTAAAATATAATGTTAGCGACTAGCAAATCCGTGTGCCTTAAAATAGAAGTTGGCCATCTTTTAATTAGAAGTTGGCCATCTTCTGTTTGCGCGGGCTAGACAGTGACGAGAGAGCACGTAAACAAGAGAGAGCGCAGAGTTTCGCTCGTAAACAAGAGAGAGCGCAGAGTTTCGCAATAAAAGTAAACAACACATGCATACTTTTCCCTCTCCTCGATCCCCGTGCTCTCTCGTCACTGTCTAGCCCGCGCAAACAGAAGTTGGCCAACTTCTATTTTAAGACAATCTTTAACACGGATTTGCTAGTCGCTAACATAATATTTTGTGTTTATTTCTTTGGCATTCTTATGCCGCGCTAATTTCATGGGGTGCACATCAGTTTTATGCACCCTTTCATAACATTTTTCCTAGTGAAGCTACGACTTCCAAACTTGATACAGGGATTGCAATCCACGTTTGGAACATTTTCCTTTTAATTGGGCCCTGTATCAAGTTTGGAAGTTGTAGCTTCACTAGGAAAAAAGTTATAAAAGGGTGCATAAAACTGATGTGCACCTTGCACCCCATGAAATTTGCGCAGCATTACTTTTTCATCGTGCCTCATTGAACTAATGCAAATAAATTAAGATTAAGTCAAATACTGACGAAAAAGAAAAACGAAAAGATGTCCAAATTCTAAACAGATTATACAGCCCCCTGGTAGAAGTCCAGATAAAATTCAATTTTTTCTGGCTTCACATTTCATAAGCTTATGAGTAGTGAACTTCTTTCGCCGCGCCATCCCCACCTCCTTTCTCAATGAAGCGAGATACTAAGCATCAACTTTCGCCTTGAACAACCGGCGTGAGAATTTTCCCTCCATATATGAACAATTGCTTACATGACAATCGCGTGTGAAATGATGTTGAGTAAAACACCAACCTGTCTGAAACTGATCGAAAATCTAATCGTCACATCGAGAGGGAGGACAATGGAGAGGAAGAGTAGAATGGGTGCGGATTGAGCGCACAGCTGTCCGAGACATAACTTAAATTTACATTAAATATGTATTAAATAAAAAAATGTTAAAAAATGAATTTTCAGTTCATAATTGCTGACTGCTGATTACCTCGTGTATACTATTCTCTATCCGGGTAAATTTTAGCGCGTTACGCAACGATTCAAACGGTCTATTTTCTTACAAGGGCATGTCGCGAAGTGACCGTGGGATTTCTGAAAACGCTGAAAACGCAAAACTTGGAACTCATTTGGAAACCTCATTTCAATAGTCAAAGGTTGCTGAGGACCCCTGGCGACCCCAAAAAATCGATAAATGGTGCATCTTGCCGTCGACAATGGTTACAAATCAATAACTAACCAGAATAGTCACCGACGTCAGGAATACGGAGCAAATTGTGGCGATGGAGATGAGAGTCAGTATTATGTTTCTTAAAAATTTCCTTTTTTCAAATTCAAAATGCAGATTAGCTCTAACAAACCTGCACAACACCGGTAGAATAACCAGAGTGACACAGAATGAAACAGCCGAAGTCTTGATTAGTTTTTCTCCCTTTTCTTGCGTCTGAAATAACTATCACAGTATTCCGCAAACAGGGGGTTTGTTCAACGAACGAGAATTCGGGATTTTGGTTGCATTGGTCTCTCGACACGAAATCCCCTGTTGGATCAAGGGGGGGTACTGTAAGTTTCAACAGTGATGACGTTTCTGATTTCCTCCTTTTTTATTACTTTTCTCCGTTTATTTTGTTATTTATGTTGTATTATCCTTGCTAAGCTGGTCTAGAATATTGCGAAAATAGTATGCGAATAACGAAATTCCATCATCGACTTTTTAAATGAATATTTCGCTCGTGAAACATGTATCTTTGCTCTAAATCACTATATTTTCTTCTTTCGCTAAACAGTTGTATCCTCTTCAGTTCCATTGATAGCACCAGGCCATAATCAACCGGGCGGGACCCTCGCACTCCGAATATGGATGTGACATGGGAGGACGTCATCAAGAGTAGCCGGCGGGACTTGTGAGTTTACTAATTGCATCGGTATCGATTGATTTATTGGTTTATTTAGGAAGGCTGCGCGTGTTCGGTGATTAGCGCACAAGCAGAATTGATGTGGCGCGGGGGTGCACTACGACTTACGTGACCAATCGAGACGAAAAGAAGTCAAGAAGGAGATATTCAATTGTCCGCAAAGGTGAGCTAAAAATTTGATTTAGTATGTTTTATGGTTGAAAAAACATGCTCATTCTTGGGACGATAATGTGGTAAATGTATAGTAAATTGATGACTGCGGTATTTAACTTCCGTTGCACTGGGCACAATGGTATTTATAAATACGGGGGAACCTATGCCCATTTTTTTCAATGACAAACACGCTATTGGTAATTCCAGGTCTCGGCAGTCATCAACTAAGGAGACACATCATCTGTGTCGCCACCAACCCGAAGAAGATGCTGTACTGCTCATGGAGCGACTTCTATCAATTCCTAACTCCCTATTGATCACGATAAAGCATAATTTTACAATAGCAGTAGAGTATTTGGGATTGAAATAGTATCCTGAAAGTCTCTAGCATGCTTTTCCTTTAATGTTGCATAATTTATTACCGATATTGTTGATAATGCATAAATAATTGATCATACTACTCTTGTTTCGTAATGGGCAGATGGAGAATTGTGCATTATTTGCGAAACTCCGATACTCCCAGTATGCCACCTATTCTATTTTATCGTAGAACGCTTCAAACTAGGCCCCCTACGGCTCTCAAAACTGATCAGTCGATGGGGTGGACAGAAGTTACGGTAACTCTGGGCAATTTGGTGGTCTGGCTTGTTTTTCGAACGTTTGGAATGCTGTGCTATATTATTATTCTAAAAACCCCCTTGAATATTCCATAGTTAGTGAGTCGCATAAACACATAGTCACATCCACAAATAGCCTCGCATTATCCGAGCATAATTCTGGATCCGCGCAAATATCGTTGCGGATATTGACGCAAATGATATTTGACTACCTACGCATTTTGATTATGCGCACTCGCGTTATAGGACTTCACGGGAAAGGCGGAAATCTCGTTTATGAGCGCGCAAACAGAGTAAACATTCTAATATTTCTGATATTGTTATTGGTATTTTTATTGATTATTATATTTTATTTCTTGATCAACCGTTGTAAAGTGCACTCACCATAGTTCGAAAACCCGTGACCTCCTGTAGATTGTAGAAATCGAATATCGCACAGACGATGAAAAATCTGAAATTCATTTTGATGAAAACGGAAAATATATTAGCGACAAGATTAGAAATGTGGAGTGTGACTGTCTCTTGATCTCCATCCCATTAGCGCTCCGAATGAGCTTTGAGTCTTTCATGATCTCCCACATAATCCTCTGCTGTTACAGTCTATCGGGAAAATAACGAAATGACTCATGTTGCTTGAAGATGGGATAAATTTCGAATTTCAGTACGAGACTAAAATTTCAAAGCATTTTTGTGCTGACAATTTTACAGTTGTGTTGTTCTAGAAGTTTATCAACCTTTCGGTTTCAGTTGGCACTATATTTCTTCAAAATTATGTAGGAAAAACTTTTGTTTATGTTTTAAAAAGTGTCTTTGGTGAAACGTACATCATCGCGGTGCATGCAAATACGTGAAAAGCGATAATTGCCTCGGGCGCTCGGGAAATGGCGACTCGCACAAGGCGAACGATGAAATGAAGAGTGTAGATTATCTGAATTGTTAATTACAATAGTTAATTAATTAAATTAGTTAATTATGTATCATGCAGAAATTAAGAAAACTGAAAGGGTGAGCAAAAATTGTCGCGAGTCTCTTGCTGAAATAATTATTTTAATAGCGCAAAACGAGAAAACAATGTGCGCGAAGTGATAAGTGTCATCAGAAATATCTTTCTGTTTTCCCGGAACCCCTTTACTCCTAGCGAATCCCTTAACTAAAATAGAGTCAATGTACGATGTGCGCATCAGGAAACCGGAAACTGCTAGATGTATATTACTTTGTGATCAGACTGTCTGACGCTAAGGGAGCGAAACAGTCATACATGTCATAGTTTCAACTAGATTGCTAAATGTGAGACCACCGTCTCTTAATTTCGCACACTCTCTCATCCGCCAACCGAAGCCGGTGTAGGTGAAGTGTGAAATGAAAAGGTCGTGGTCTCACTTTTCGCACTCTAGCCTTAACCATATTTCTCTTGTAGCACATTAGAAATAGCTATTGATATTCTAACTTAATACTTAATACTTAATAAAACAAACCAAATGCAATGCCTACCTTCTCCTCGATAAACGCGCGCAGCCGCATCCACAGCGCCCAGTCGCAGTTCGAGGAGAAGTCCGGAGTCCATTCCTGAGAAAAAAGTCATTTATCGATAACTGATTCCACCGTAACCCACCACACTCCTCTTCTGTCGGTAGGCGAAGAGAGATGGGAGGAAGAGCAGCGACAGGGGGAGATGAACCAGCAGACCGAGTAAGAGGAAGGAAGAGAGAGGGTAGAAGAGAGGCGTGCTGAAGGACGCCTGAAAATCGCATTTTATTACAAAGAATAAATTGAAGAATTATTTTTTAAAGGTAAATTCAGTTTGGCTAAGGATTTTCCAGAATTTTCGAGACAAACATAAGAGATGAATATTTTTAATAAAACGTGAAAATAAAATAAATAAATAACTAAATTTACAAACGTACCGCACATACAAGAGCGATGGCTAGGGAGGGGAATAAAATGAGGAAGATGGACCGCTCGATGCATGTTTGCAGTAGGCGTGGTAGTGGCGCTTCCATAGTTCCTTTCCTAAATTAATTAAATTTAAAAAAAATAAATAAATCCTCCCAGCTGATCTGAGAGCAACATTGTTTGCCACTCTCCTTGTAACATCGTATTTCATATCACGCCTCTCACGAGAGGATCGAGCTAAATCGATGTATTCTGGGAATGGGGCCAAAAAGTGAAATTGAGGTTTTCGTGGATTTGGGCCCTCCCAAGCCTGTCTGATAACCCCCCGAGGCATTGGAACCCACTTTTCATTCTGTGGGTCGTGGCACCGGGTCGGCTCTCCTGGTAGCCAACTTTGACCCCGATTTTCTCGGTTGTGGGCCATCTGTGTGAAAAATCATGTCTGAACCACCCCGGCTCATTTTTCGAGCTCTATCGATCCATGCTATTCACTTTTCCTGAAATTGACACTGAACAGTGCTACAATCCACCTAATGTATTTCAAAAGTGTAGGAAAAAAAGCAGCTGGATTTTTGATATGTTGTAGACGGCGTTGTCCTCTTTGAAATAAGTGGCTTATGCTCAAAATAGCAGAGGATTGGTGTGTGCTGTGCCGTTTTTCAATTTCGAGATCAGACAGGCTTGGGAGGGCCCAAATCCACGAAAACCTCAATCTCACTTTTTGGCCCCATTCCCATCGCCAGCTCGATCCTCTCGTGAGAGGCGTGATATTTGCCGTTACCTAGCCCCAAATCTCATTATAATTGTATTACCTTGATCGCTTCCAGTTCCTCCTTATCGTCAACACATTCGATAGGCCGACAATGCAGGAAGGGACCATGATTAGGGAGAGATCGGAATGAAATGTCCAATTGATTGAGAAAAGTGGGGCGAGAAGGAGTAGGAGAAGGTTGAGATCGAGAAGAAGCAGTGACGAAACGAGAAAGACGACCTGGAGAGGGATTTGTTACCACATCATTCCACCGCCCGGTCAACCTTACAGAAAGGCCTTTGGAGTGAGAGATCGTGTGAAATGGAGAGGGACTCTCTCACTTTTGCACACTCTCTCGCACTGACCCTGATCTGTACGTTTGGAATCATGTGTTACTTGTTGGAACACATAGTTAAGCAGATAAATTTCTCAGATAAGGGTACATTGTTTTGAACTGGCAACATTATTGTTGCGAGAAGGACTTGTCATTCGATTACGCACGGCGTTCTGGCGAGTCTATGCAGTTAGTTGAAGCAGAAAGTTTAGTGTCTGCGAAAATAGCACCTGGGAATGGTCTCACCACGAATAATATTTTGGAATTTTGCCCAGAACGCCGTGTAACGTACCGGAGAGAGTGCCAGCAGTCCTGCCGCCACTGCAGCCGCCACTGACGGTGCAGCAACTTTCAGAATGGAGAGGGCAAGTCGGTGAGAAGTGTTATTGTCATTTATCGTATCAAACCCGTAACTCGAATACGAAACAGTCTGAAATCGCCGAGATTTGTATGGTCAGTGGTGAAGATTAATCTCTAATGCACTCTGAACTCTGTTCTTATCTCTCTTTTTATATGATTTATCTAATTCTGATTATAATGCCTCACCTTACCTAATTCTAATTAATCTCCGAGATGCTTGTCCTATTGGAGTGAAAGCTTCTGACTATTACAGATCTTTTTTTAAATTTTGTAATCATTTAATCACCTGTGCAGTAACTGCCCCTAATATCAGTATTACTGTGGTGAAGAGTGTGAGAATAAAGAAAGAAGAGGGGTGGTGGAGAAGGGTCGGAGAGCATCTGAATGCAATACATTCAAAGAAAATTTATATATTTTTTAAATTTTTTTAAACTCATTGCGAACACACACTTCTTAAGTTAGGACTGCACCCTGCCATATTCTGTAAGGCCGGCAATTTTTACTACTAGCAATCATCATGATATGGTCGTAACATTCGATGCGGGCCCTAATAAGGTTCGCTCACTATGTAAGATGAGATGGAATGCGACTCGAAATCGAGCAAGGAAATGCTAGTATTTTGACGAATACAATTAGCAATAACGCATACAACAAACCATTTTAAAGTAAGCTACAAAACGCAAACCTTTTTGCGATGTCAGCTCGCATGTCGGGACAGTGTTGAATATGCGACGAGGGATAGTGAGGAGGTGTGACTGCCTGAATACCGCAGACTCCGCCTTCGCAGATCTCTCTCTCTCTGTGTCGAGGAAAGAGGGGGAAATCCTCATTCGGCTGGCTTCTCCCTTCTCTCCTCTCGAGACGATGGATTAGACGTCTTTTTTGAGTGGAGAGAAGTCCTACCTTCACAATTCTATCGCACTTAGACACTCACCACGATTGGTAGATTGTCACTGGGTAGCAAATCACAAAGAAAAAAATAGTTTGGAAGTCCGTCTGTCCAGAACGAGAGTTCGAAACTCTAATATACGATAGTGCACAAAACACGAGAACGGCTCTCTCATTTTCACACACTCTCAAATTTTAGATTTTCAAACTCTCGCTTTGTGCTTTTGAATTTTATTTCTTTGTGCGAAGATCGAGTTCCTGGATTTACCGCCGACGCAGCAAAGTAATATAACTTTACTGGAGTCGGTGCATGCTATCTCGATAGGCACGCATTTTCTGAATATACAAGCAGGGTTCGGGAGATTTGTGTTAATTCTCGCATATCTCAGTGCTTCGCGGGCATAGGTTTTCAAGAAACATGTTCAACTCAATACAATTTTATTCAATAACTTGAAAGAAACGAGATCATAATTGAGAGTAATTTGCGGGGGTGATTCGAAAATTGTTTTCTCTTTCAGAATTTCATCAGGAATAGTAGAAAACACTGTGTAGAAGTCGCTCGACGATGATGAAATTAGGGTTTTCCCGCAAAAGCGAGGGGAGAAATGAAATCGAGACGTATGACTTTATGACTCCTTCTTCTCTTCCTTCTTCTCCTCCTTTAAGGCAGCCATGAAATCTTGCACGACTCCGTCAGAAACTTCTGAAATGCACTAGTCACTTTCCTCCGAAAATTGTATTTATCGTACGTCACCATGTTCAAAAATAGAAAATACCACAAAGTATATTACAATTTTAAAATGATACGTTCATGAAATCTGTTGTTTAGCACGGATTATCAACGGAACGTTTTATTATTTCGGGCGAGTGCTCGTAAATTTGTAATAATAAGAAAGGTTGTCTAGGCAGAGGGGGTCTTCATGATTTCATTTAATCTTCCAGGCCTCTAGAGGCCTCTACTAGCTGCACACAAATTGTGACAAACATCGGGATACAAATCTTTCCGCCCGAAGAAATTTTGCAGTTGCAGGAGGTGCAATAATTTCATATCCTTGGTCGTTTTCACGAAAATCGTCAAAACAGGAACGAGAAGAAGCGGAACTGAGGAATGGAATGGAATAGATTTGAGGATGTGACGACTAGTTTTCAGGGAATCAAAACAAAATCCACCCCGTCTCTCATTGAGTATTCACTCATTGAACATTCGAGATCCTTGCACACGAGACGTCATCACCTGTGCATGATACTAATATGCGCATAACACGGCGTTCTGGGCAAAATGCAAAGATGTTGTAATCATCACGTTCGTCGATACTAAAACTGTTTGCCCGGACTATCGTTTAGGAATTCGAAAAAATAAAAGTTTCTAAGTGTTCTGAAACTATGTCGAGGGTTTCTAAACGGCGATTCCATGACGTCCTATCACTAGGGTTGCCGGTTCGTCGTCGGTTTCGGTATTACCGAGCCCCCCTGGCGTCTCTTTTTCTCTCGTTCTCTCTCCTTTATCAGCCGTATTACCAATCTCTCGCTGAAAGGGTCGTAATACAAAACCGAACTTGCATCCCTACCTATCACCCTTCAGATGTATTGAAACGTCTACCTGCAATGGCGGGCGCGGGTTTGGCGTCTCTACTGTCCTTGGTTACAATTGTTTCCTGTCCTTCATCATTAGAGAGTGAAACTCGTCGCCCCTGTAGCATTACTCCGTCGTCCGAGACGAATCGGGACGGGAGCAGCGAGGAACTGCAATTTTTCTGTTAATATCAATAAAGTTAATAAAGTTTACAAAAATAATATCAATAATGTTAATAAAGAATTAATATCAGTTCGATCGTTGACCTTATCACTCGAAAACCAAGTGAAATTAATTATAACCTATGTGGTAAATATTCCCAAAAACTGTCATTCTTCACGTGAAAAGTGCCCGAGTCCTGACGCTTGTAAGTGCTTGAATTGTGCCTTCCCGAGAAGGGGGGGGACGAAAGAGAGAGGGGGGGGAGTTTGAGTGTTATTAGAGGAGATAGATGTGCGAAGGCGTCTGTCGGGGAGAGAATCCTTCCGGACCAAGTAATAAATACAGAGTTCGAAGGAAGTAACACTCATGTTTTCTATCTAGGGAACGATAATCGCATTTGTGAGATTTTCTTCACCCGTGACTCATGTAAGAATTTTGAATCAAATCAGAAACCGTCGATGTGGAATACATTCCTGGAAATGTTGACGGAACAGTCATTCTAATTACTATCTGAGGGACACAGTAATTCTCTCAAAATTTTATTTTACATTAGCGCAGACTTGGACTCGATTCAAAAAAAGAAGGTGCTGATTCGGGGCTCAATTTACCTAATTGTTGCATTGTGTTTTTTCACGATGGAACAAATCCAGTGTATTTAAAACCTTTTAACTAAAAAAATACTAACGATGTAGAAGTCGGGGGCATGGCGAATTCGTCTCTCACAGTACGCGCTGCACCAGTGTCAGTGTAGGGGGCGGTAACAACCGGCATCGGGGGAGCAGGAGGCACGGCTGTAGGGATCGATGACAGCTGATATGTAATAATAAAAATAATAATAAATAAGGTAAAGGTGTTCCATGTCAAGCGATTTTACAGTAGCAAGCTACCACGCTAGATGGGCCGGTAAGCCAGCTGCAACGTGGGATTACGTAACCCAAGCTTTCCCAATGCGTCTAGGGCACGTTACCTTTCGCAATCAAAGTTGATAATATTGATAGATATTACGAAAAATTAATTTATTTAGTACGTCAATGTTGTGATAAAATATTGTTTAATACTCTGTAAATACAAACGAACTGGATATTTGTGAATTGTTTTTCTTATAAAATAAGAAGCCCCACCAGTGCGTCGGGTGCGTAAGTAGTGGAAACGACACGAGAAACGGGCAGCCCACTTCCATAATATCCGCCGCCCTGCAATTAATTTCCGTTGAATCCGATGAACATTTCATGCCTTTACCCTAGCTTCGATGTAGTCTCCCGCAGCTCGATAGGGAGAGACATAGCTCTGTAAATTGTCTTAGATAAATAAAACATGGTGCATAATTGATCTCGACCATAGCACAACACTCTTTAAGGGATTTTACGAGGGAGCCGTGTAGCAAATCAATGCAAGCACACGCCCTCTCATTTCACCATAATCGGTTTTAGCTCTTAGTTGTGTTAGTCATCACTTATCCTATGTCGGATATGCGGAAAGCAGCGCGAATCCGAGAGCATATATGTCATTCCCATACATGTCATTGCATACATGTCATACATGTCGTCATATATGTCAGCATATATGTCATGATATATCATTCCCCAAGCTGGCCAAACATACAGGCAGTAGAGTGAGAGAGGACTTGCACACTTTCTGGTCCTAACTCGTTCCACTATGTTTGGAATCATGTGAGAGTACACGCGATAATTAGTTAGAACTTCCACGGAAACTAAATGTAAGTAGCGAAGCCAGAGAGCGGCTTTTAGAAGCTATTATCTCTGCGATTTTCGTATTCGTCACTGTCTATCAGATAGAGTTTGAAATCCGGGTAAATAATTGGATTAGCTCTCCTCATTTTGCACACTCTCTCACCTATAGACCGGCGTAGAGAGTGTGCGAAAAAAAATGAAGAGAGCTAATTCGATTATTTACCCGAATTTCAAACTCTACTATCAGACTGCTGAAATGCGTATGAAGCATTCGAAAGTTGTTTGTGCCGGGCGGGAAGCCTGCGAGCTTAATATAAATCTGTTGGTGTGCGTAGATGTATCAGACGAGGGCGGCAGTCGCTTACATCAGCACACTTGTTAACATTTTGCGCGTGGATTAATGCCATATTTATCAAACGAATGAGAACCGGAAATGCGACAGCATCTGAGGTGGTTAGGCGTTGTTAATGGGATGAACTCGTAAGAGCAAGGGTTGGCAGTTTCCGAGGAGGTTTTGAGAGTAGACAACCGAAAGGGTTCGTTAAAGTCAAAGCCTAAACGTGCTGAGCATTTAGGGAAATACAGTTGGAAGAAATAAATCGATCGATCGGAAGGTAGGTCATACCTTCGACAGCGGCGATCGAGCGTACCCGCCTCCGGCCATGTAGATACCGTACTCTCCGGCAGGAGACCTGCGCGGAGCAGCGCTGAAATTTCTTTCTTTAATTCTAACTTCTAATTTTCTAAGGTGGAAAAAATTCTCCATACTCGATATTTGAAAATAGCTTTTTTTTAAACTAATGCTATGATTACCAACCTATAGGATGCCCTATCAGCATACGAGTCGGCAGCGGGAGCAGCGGCATAGGAGGAAAGAGCCTCTGTGTACGCCTGCATAGACACTTACAGGTATTACATTTATAAAATGATACGATCATACCAAAAAGCCGAATAACGAACTTCCGTTGTTTACCATACAGGAACATTGGCGACCCTCTCGCTTTTGCGTGCTCTCTCGTCTCGGTAAACACAGGAAGTCCCAGTTCGACATTTTGTTTGATCGTATCATTTTATAAATGTAATATTAGGAAAGTAATCTGAGACGAGTACAGCATCGAAAAACAAAACAAAAGAAGGGAAACAACTGTGCATCATATATATATATGACGAAATATTAAAATTGCTCAGTCTCATTAACCTATTTAATCCTAGGTTGATATGAATACGAAAAAGAAGACAGTCGTTAGAGTTTTCACGAAAGAAATATAATGGAACCTTTCTGTAGGCGTCCCTGTAGATGGAGTCCCGCAGATTAGCGTACGAAGATCTCGGGCCATAATTGTACTCATTTACAGGCTTCACATAGCTCTCTACAGGAGCAGCTTAAAATACAAAATTCATATTTTTATACCAAAAATAATAGTTGTTTGTCGCCGTACCGATTACTCACCGTATCTGAGGGGCTCTGGGACTGCGTATTCAGATCTTAACGCGCTCTTGGCTGCGTAGGAATCCACGACAGGCGCTGAATTCTAATGTTTTATCCTCTTTCGTTATCTTAATGTCTAGGTTAGATGAGCTCTAACTTCACTTCAGAGATTTCATAACGTGATAGTCGTATACAAGTGAGTCGTTCACAGTCAGAAGGAAGGTATTTTTTTTCTTTTGAGGTACAAAAAGAAGCACAGACACAGGAATTTGATATATACACATCATTCCACAGGCCGGTCGACCATCCAGAAAGGCCTTTGGAGTGAGAGAGCGTGTGAAATCGAGAGAGACTCTCTCACTTTTGCACACTCTCTCGCTATAACCCTGGTCTGTAGGTTTGGAATCATGTGTATAGTGCCAACTTACCGTATCTCGACGTATCAGCCGCGGCGTAGTCTGCGCGCAGCGCGCTCTTATACGCATACGAATCGCCAACGGGTGCCGCTGCAAGAGGAATCTTTCACAAATGGATCGATATGTGCAGTATCATACCGTATCTCAGTGCATCCTTTACAGAGTACGAATTCGCCGCAGCATTTGCTGCAAAGTCTAGATTAGTCGCGAGTAGACTTCGAGAAATAACTAAACAACGGGTTGCATACGAGGCAAATGCACCGCTTCCGCAGTGAGATATTGTGAGAAATGAAGAGAGCGGAGAGTGCTTTGCCTCTTACACAACCTGTTGTTCCGTTATTTCTCGAAGTCTAGTCGCGAGCAAGTGTTTTTGTTCAACATTGGAGAAACTATATCTACCGTATCGCATTGAGTCGTCAGCCCTTCTCAGTGCCTCCCTCACCACGTTCGTTTCAGAAGCGGGCACTACAGAAAACAAATCCCATTTTAAACATGAATAAGGCTCTCTTACCGTATCGCGAGTCTGCTCGAGCGTACTCTGCTCCTCGCAGTAGCACGTCCTTTGCTGCATACTGATCGGCTGTGGCGGCTAAAATGTTGATCTACCACTCTACCTTCCAAATTCAACTACCGTATCTCGCGGACTCTGCGTAGGCGCCGCGTATCTGGTCCCTGCCGTAATACGCATCGGCGTAGGGCGTAGAAGAGCGTGCTACCGATGTATAGGTGTCAATAGCTGGCACTCGAGCTACCGACGTGTACGTCTCTACGGGCGGTACGCGATACAGCGTTCCTCTCGACGCATACGAGTTGGCGTAGCTCGGCTCGCTTAATCGAAGAGTCCCGGCCGGTCGGGCATACGTCCCGGCGTAGCTACCGTATGATCCACCGCGAAGCAGCGCATCGTTCACCGCGTATTGATCGCCGGCGGACGCTGAAATATTGATTTTAACTCCGCACTCAAATCGATACAGCTTACCGTAGTAACCACCTCCGCCCGCGGATGCCGGAGATATTAATGATAAGAACAGTAGCGGCAACATCTAAAATGTTATGGAATATCGATTGAAAATGAATGCCATGAAAATTTGCACGAGATTGAGAAAGACAGTACGGTTAAGGAGCGAGTACTGATAAGGTGAGCTAGCTGCGGTTGAAGAATAGACAAAAAGAGGGAGAGATGGGGCGAACTGATTAGCTGTTTTGGCCGCGATTCTCAGCACGCAAACTTTCTAGCAATGCACTGTTAAAATGTTCACGGACCGCCTAAAGCTGGCAATGTTTCTATAGTGTCGAAAGTTTTTTTTTGTCGCGAATGAGGGATGGCTAACTATTGGAAAGATAAGATCGTCAAGAAACCATAGCATAACTGATTGGGGAAAGATAAGGGAGTGGCCCAGACTGAGAGTATCCGTTCGGTGAACGTAAAAACGTATTTGTATCAACATTCTTTATCAACAGGTCAATGAAGAGAACACAACTAACAAGTTGTCTGGACTACCAATGTATTTCTCGGAATATCTAGATATTCTATCAAGAGGCATACACAAACTCATTTTCAATCACAATCAATAATTATTATAAACAATACTCAGTTTAAAAGCGGTGATGTGGAATTCAAACTCCCGTGCGATGAAATGTCGCTCAGACCATCGTTTCGTTGCTTCCAACGTTCTAAACAGTTGCCTGATTCGGCCGTGTTCTCATGCGCGCACATCAAGATACGTGACCATTCTCATCTTCTGATCGTCCAGCCGCCGATTGTCTTCTCATCTCGGCCACCGTCGCGAGACAGGTTGGTTCGTTCATCCCTTTCAAGCTCACGTTCTATTTGTGAAATGAGTTTCGATCGGGGCAAACAGTAGCTTCTTCCGGTCACTTCCTCTGGCCGACCACACACTATGTGTGCACTGGTTTCGAATCCATTCGCTTCTTCCACCATACATCACACGATCAGAGGACAGTTCATTCAAACTAGACGGAATGATAGTTTAATAGAGAGAGAAAAACGAATATTGACTGAGCAGCTGAGGTGGTCAATCTGAAGCGGAAAGCAGAAGATTTCTTGTCTAGACTTGAGACTTGTTCTCTGGGAACTCCCTCATGATTGTATGAGAACTGTATATAGATAATAGTCAATAGGGGCCATGGAAACATTTCTTAGTCCAGTCAAAATGTGAGCGCATTCTATGCACCGCGTAATCATCTTCACCTAACTATCACGTTAAGTTATTGTCTAATACGTGTTTAAGCCTTGCTTAGATATAGATTCTTTGATATCACATCTCCACTTGCAAGTAGCTGATAACAGGTATCCCAGATAGCGTGCGTATCGTTGGAGATCACGTTTGCGTGAAGTGGGGGGATCACTTCTTCTTCAACCCTGCCACCTTCTTTCCTCCTTCTTCCCTTCTCTGATCTACTCTCTCCTCTTCCTCGAAGGAGAGAGAGAGAGGGAGAGAGAGAGAGAGAGAGAGAGAGAGAGAGAGAGAGCAAACACAGTACTATTGGTCATCTGGATCGACGCCCTCAGGGGTATTTAGTCCTCGTCCCTCCTCACCCTGGAGAGACAGTCACCCCTCAGTCTGCTCTATCTCTTCAAGCCGCCCACAATGCGAGTGATACTACTTCTAGCAACTGCGGTGAGTTGCATGGTCATAAATATTGGCTTGTTAGCTCGATTGCAGCTGTAAATCCTTTAACGTATACTCATAAATAAGAAGAATCTGACGAGATGTAGCAGTGGAAACTATTTCATGTATACACATTACTCTACGAGCTTATGTTAGCCGATTTAATTCATTTTTAATTCAATTTAATTCAATTTTTTTTTGTTTTCGTGTGATCCACCACGCCGCATATGACAAACTTACGATATTTGCAAATTTTTAAGCATAGTATTGCTAACGAGATGTTCAAAGAAATGAGTTTGAGTAACCTTGCCCTTTTTGCAGACACTCGCGCTCGTTTCGGCGCGTGGCCGCTCTCGCCTCGACCTCTGCAAATACTTTGCCGTAATCGGCAAGCTGGACGAGCACCCGGAGTGCGTCAACGTCGACGGCATTGAAGCCTTCCTCCCGTCTACGACTACCAAGAAACCGAGGAGCGCGCCTGCAACAACGGCGCCAGTGGTTGTTCGCGTCAAGACGTGCAGCAGGTGAGCTGATGCACCTCAATTTCGTAAAAATGATGCTCGAATTTTCTCAAATCGCTGAATTTTATGCTATGAATTCGACTATGTTTATGAGACGCCAGCGAACGATCCTCGCATCATCGTTCAGAAGTAATCGTAAACATTCAGCGATTTGTGCCACATTTGTATTACCGTCGCAACAATGTTCTGACATTTTTACGAGTGGACATGAATGATGTAAGATATTCTTTTTTACAGCGCTGTTGCCCTCACTCAATGTGCGTCTGACTCCGTGACATGCCCCGAATCGGGCCAAGTCTGCACGCAATCGGACGGCAACAAGTGCTGCCAAGTCGCCACAATGGGTAAGATTGTTCCCGTAAACATAAACCATAAACATAACTGGGTGCTTATGATTGACAGAAACGAAATACTTTCTTGCTCTCTTCTTCACTGCTCCACATGATTCCAAACCTACAGACCAGGGTTAGAGCGAGAGAATTTACAAAAGTGAGAGAGTCCCTCTCGATTTCACACGCTCTCTCACTCCAAAGGCCTTTCTGGAAGGTTGACCGGCCTGTGGAATGATGTGGCTCTAGAATGCCACGTGAGATCGTATTCTAGCGTAGAAAAAGATACTTGTTTGACCAGGCGCACAGTTCGATGACCAACCGGGAAGCGAATAGGGAACGGGCGCGTGAGGTGTCCACGCGGGCGACTGCTCACGCACTGGGCAAACACTGCCTGAGACGGCAAACTCTCCTGATGAAGAGCGAAAGAGCAACCAGCTCCCGAAGGAGACTGGTCAAACATACTGGCTGAGGGAGAAAAACACTTCCTTCAATGCGTGAACTTAGTCATTGCATAGCACTTTTCTGACACATTAGCCAATGTACAGTAGTATGTAGAGTCTCGAAAACAAATGCCTGTCAACAATGATTCAACTTTTTGACAAGGAATGAAATTGAAAAATTGACAAGAAATCAACAAGTCGACCTCATTTCACTCCACGCCGATACCAGTAATCGGTGAAGGAAATGCGATGGGATGTGTTTCACTCCCTATCATTCGGCCCCTTTGTCAACTTTTTGGCCCCTTATTGACAAGTTGACTTGTTGAAAATGAGTGGGGTCGACCGTTGAAATGAAATCAACGCGTTGAAATGATTCCTTTGTCAACTTTTTTATTTCGATTAGTCAGTCAATATCACGCCTCTCACGAGACGATCGAGCTAAATTGGCATTTCTAGGGAATGGGGCCAAAAAGTGAAAATGAGTTTTTCATGGTTTTGATACTCTTTAGGCACGCCTGATAGCCTCCAGAAGTACGGGAGCCCGAATATCATTTTGGGGCTTGTTACACCGGGTCGTGTCCTCGGGCACCCGACTTTGACCCCGATTTTCTCGGTTGTGGGTGATTTGTGTGAAAATCATACAAGAAGTACTTAGGCTCATTTTTCATGCTCTATCGATTTATGGTGGTTCACTTATCCTGAAATTGCATCCGTAACGTGCTACACTCAAGTTCGTAGATCTCAAAAGTGTAGGAAAAAAGCAGCTGAAATTTTGATATGTAATGGAGCACAATGAGATCTTTCGAATGAGTAGTTTACGCTCACCATAGCCGAAACCTGGTGAGAGTTATGGCCATCTTGGGACCACGAGATGATTTGAACTTTTTTACACCACATTTCTCAGCCCAATTTGAGAAGAATGAGAGAGTTTCACTGATTTTATTGTCATTCTTCGCTGAGAATGAGAGGCTAGCGGTCTTTCGCACGTTGTATTTCAACTTCAAATCATCCAGAGATGTAGAAATGGCACAACTCTCACCAGGTTTCGGCTATGGTGAGCGTAAACTACTCATTCGAAAGACCTCATTGTGCTCTATTACATATCAAAAATTCAGCTGCTTTTTTTCCTACACTTTTGAGTTCTTCGACCTTGAGTGTAGCACGTTACACATGCAATTTGAGTATAAGTGAACCACATAGATCGATAGAGCATGAAAAATGAGCCCAAGTACTTCTCGTATGACTTTTCGCACAAACCACCCACAACCGAGAAAAAGTGGGTCAAAGTCGGGTGCCCGAGGACCCGACCCGGTGTACCGAGCCCCAAAATGATATGTGGGCTCCGGTACTTCGGGAGGCTATTAGGCGTGCCTAGAGAGTACCAAAACCAAGAAAAACTCATTTTCACTTTTTAGCCCCATTCCCTTCCCTAACTCGATCTTCTCGTGAGAGGCGTGATATCGAGACTCTAGTAGTATGTACTATAATTTAGAACTCGTTAACAAATGTAATTAGTTCAATGTGGGTCACAGAAAATCCAAGTAGGTCAACTGAGAAAAAAGCGATAAGAAACAATAAAACAATTGCAGGCATTCCGGTGTCCACGATTAACTCCAAGCAGGGCAACTGTCCTCGACCTCTGGGAATCAGTGTGCTGCAGGTAAATTACTATTTCGCTGCAAAACGCGCTGCAATGTTAAGCAGAAGATCAATAATATAAGAAGGGTTTTGAACCAAGCATCCAAACCGGAACTAGTTCCGGGTTTTTTTGGTTCCCTCAGTGAAAAGTCCACTGACTTTCTACTGAGGGAACCAAAAAACCCCGGAACTAGTTCCAGTTTGGATGCTAAAAACACTTTTTATTTTTTGATATTATCGATTGAAAATATCGAAATGATTACTGTAGGACAACGCGATCGGTTGCTGGATGGATGCTTCTTGCCCTGGCATTCAGAAGTGCTGTCTCGAACCGAATCCAGTTACCAACTCGGCCACGAGAATTTGCAGAGACCCCGTCGGAGTGTCCAGTGAGCACACCTTGAACTTACAGTATTCAAAGCCACAGCGAATTTATATTTCATCTAATCTGATATTAAATGAATCTGTAATAGCAGTAATTGCCTGACCAGGTTCCTCCATCTGCACTCTTCCGCTAGCTGTGGGCTCATGCACCGCCCCCACCTCCCGCTTCTACTACGATGCAGCCACTGGTAGGCCACGTTATTCCTAAGACTTTCATCTCAAATAAACATCTTCTGACTATTTTCTTGTTACTTGGGATTGTATGGAGCTGATAGAATAAAAAATAGATTTTAGAATAGAATAGATTTATACCACACAAAGGGTAAATTGTGAGTGAATGGGGGTGAAAAGTAAGGAAACGACTATGGCGCCTTCTGCCATCGCACGAGTGGGGGAGGGAAATGGGTACGAGTAGTCTTCCGTCATCCTGAGGTAGGTTTTGATCTGTGATCTCCCTCAGGCAAGTGCAGTCGCTTCACCTTCTCCGGCTGCGGCGGCAACGCGAACAACTTCCAGTCACTCGCCTCCTGTCAGGCTACTTGCGGAACCGTCGGTATGTCTCGAAAGTAGGGCTACCCATAAGGTACAAATGCCAGTTCGGACTTGCCAACACCCACTTTTTTCTGGAACTTTTTGTCCAAAAGCCCATTCTATATGCCATAAATTGATACCGAACCATCAGTAATCCCGGGCTAGTGATCCAACTCTTCATTTCGACGGCGTTTCACCGAGTTTTTCGGTAGAAACTGGGCATTACCGTAATCTTGGTTATCGTTGCACAGCATCCAGTTGGCACCCTGCCAAGAACATCTCTCTTCGTTTGACCCTCTTGTTTAGCACACTCCCTCCTCATCTCTCTCTTTCTCTATCTCATTCTCGCCGACTCTGTTTCGAATGCTGTGCGTTGTTCAGGCGTGAAGGGAACACCTCTCTGCCCCGCCGATGCATCCGTCGGTCTCAACTGTCTCTTCCAACACACGGACGCTTGCAATTCCGATGCCGATTGTCTCGGAAGAGAGAATGGAGGACAACCTAGCTGTTGCATGACCACCTGTGGATACAAGATCTGCTACCAGTACTGATTACCCCGATCCCAGGTGTACTAGGGCTTTAAGACATCCCCAAATGTCAGTTCCTGGTCTTACCCGGAAGCTAATCTTATTTGTTTTTCCCGTCTTAATTTATTATTTGCCTCACAACTTCCGGGTCGAATTCCGCTCTGACAATTCATTGTTTATTAATTCTTATCGTCGAGGAAATAAAATTCGCAAAAATAAAATATTTTGATTTCGAGATAGAGAAGCACCGGAATGATAAGAGAGAATCGGGAGGGGAATATCGGGCTGGCGAGAAAAAAAAAGAGCAAATAAGTAGTTTTGGTTAAAATTGGCTTCTTACTCTATAACTGACACATTGGAGAAAGCTGGAGAATATGATTGGTTGCATCGAAAATTTCTGCACTTCCCATGAGATGAAACACTTTCCCATGAGATACAATATCAAACGTCATAATTACAATACTACCTTCTCAGACGTTTTAATCTCATGGGCCATGCACTAGCTGTTCTTGATTGTGTTTGTTTCTCTGTCTGCCGAGTGAATCAGTTGGTGTGGCCATTGGGTGGTGGTCCTTCGGGCGACGGCGGTGGTAGGTCACCATTGGCTTGAGGTTGCGGCAGAGGAATGGAGAGGGGCGGGCGGTCGAGTTGCTGCTGCAGCTGCGGCTTACTCGGCGGCTGCTGATGGTTCTTGGAGTCGACGTGGGGAGGAGGTCGGAGAGGAGTGAACGAGGCGTGGAAGTGGGAAGCGAGATTCTGTAAATGACGGAATTAGCACTGAAATCCTGATCACGGACACACCACAAGAAAATCTTACCGTAATCTGGCAGAAGCAGTCCTCGGTTGAGTCGTTTAGTGGGAGCAGCGCGTGGGGGCACTGTAACACGAAATTTCGACCAAATCCATTTGGAACAGACATTATCGATATGGGGTAGACTTCGAGAAATAACGAAACAACAGGTTGTGTAAGAGGCAAATCACTCTCCGCTCTCTTCATTTCTCACAATCTCTCACTGCGGAAGCAGTGCATTTGCCTCGTATGCAACCCGTTGTTTAGTTATTTCTCGAAGTCTAATATGGGGTCACATCGAGGCGAGTTGATCTTTGATCTACCTGATAGAATGCGTTCATGCCCGTCTCCGACTTTGCCGCCAATTCGCAGTCGAGATCGCGCGTGCATCGCTCGCAGCCGATAAGCTTCCTGCGAGATTGCGTCATCCTTCCGTAATTCTAGCCAAGGCTACGTAATCACTATGTAATTTTGGAAACATCATCATTGAGTAATCTTTAACAATGGTTACGCCTTCACTACGAAATGCTGATCAAGGCGTCATCATCATTAGGAAACACATCATTCCACAGGCCGGTCAACCTTCCAGAAAGGCCTTCGGAGTGAGAGAGCGTGTGATGTCGAGAGGGACTCTCTCACTTTTGCTTGCTCTCTCACCCTACACACAGAAAAAAGGTCTTATATACGGCCCATAAGATATGGGGGTTCTTAACAAAATGTCTTATATATAAGACCTTTTGTTAAGAACCCCCATATCTTATGGGCCGTATGTAAGACCTTTTTTCTGTGTGTAACCCTGGTCTGTAGGTTTGGAATCATTAGGAAACTCTGACCTGCATGGGAATGCGTGGACTCGCACTCGTCCCTGTTCCTTCGTTCGTCCACAGCGAGGGCATCGATCGAGTTCGACAGTGAAATGGTCGAGACGGTGGATAGTAGAGAAGACGTTTACACACTGGCAACATTCTTTATATCAAAACATAGGTCACATACGTAGACCTAGTTAGCAAACCGGCCTTACCGGTGAGCCCCGGCAGAGTAGTCGCTAGTTGACTTTAACATCTCTTGATTCCGGTAGTAACTTTACCTTTACCTTTTATAGGTCACATAGGTTTTCGCTAGCGAAGATAGGCACTTCTGCATGGCGACCATACCATGTCGGCAAACGAAAATTTTGAGTGTTGCAAGTACTTCTGACCACTTTTTTGGCACATTTATCGAGAATTGGGCAATATGCACTTCGGCATGCGATTTTACGCATTTCTGCACGAGATATCTGCGAAAACCCTATTTGACCTATGGCGGCAATTATAGTTATTGTGTGACAATATGTTGGAGATGAGGCTAATTGATTCGGTCCTAAACTTTCGCTTGTTTCACTCATCATCAGTATCAGAATTATGCTAAAATAAATACCCTGCAAAATCCCGCCAATGACCTTATCATAACAGCTTCTCAGCTTGGCAGCCGCGATATCTCCGAAGATCTTCTCAGTGAGCATGTGTCGGTGCTGTTCGAGCGTGGCTAGGGAGAGACGAGACACCGATGGAAGGCAGGCTTGTCTGCAGAGACCGGTCAATCATTTGTAGGGTTCTCTTATTGGAATCAAATGGAATTGTGAAATTTGGAGAACAAAGGAATGCAGACCGAAACGCGTGCGAGAGAGTGTGTAAAATCGAGAGACGAGTGATGAGTTCAATTCCAATAAGTTCCAATAAGAGAACCCTAATCATTTGCCATCAATGTCTGCTACTGTTTAGTTGTCTGTTATTGATATCTAGGTGAGCATCCTGTTTTTATAGGGGAATCATAGTTAAAAAGTAGTTGAATCGCAAAAAAGCAAAGATGCATGATTTGTCAGTTTAACTTTTAATGTAATTTGCGCAATTACAAATCACATCATTCCACAGGTCAACCATCCAGAAAGGCCTTTGGAGTGAGAGAGCGTGTGAAATCGAGAGGGACTCTCTCACTTTTGCATACTCTCTCATCCTAACCCTGGTCTGTATGTTTGGAATCGTGTGAAATGGGAAAACTGACTTGACATTTGGCGCGAATGAGTGCTGCAAACACCAATTGAGCCAGCAGAGGACGACCATTGGCTGTCGCTGAGACGCCTAAAGAAAGATCAAATATTATGTGAAACGGTTTTGCAAATCTATTAAGCTAGTCAACACTACTGAAAAAGAGATCAAAGCCTAAAGAAATGACAATCAGTGTTTCGGCCCTTGGTCTAGACACTGAAAGATCAGAAGGAATTGAGATCAATGAGCAAATCAATCAAATGCATGTTCTAATTTCATAAAATTATTGTACTATCATTATTCCGCGAAAAATTATTGATCGCTGCACAATTGAGAATAGGAAGACGCATGTGAAAAAAATGAATGAAAAAAAACAAAAAAAAACTAACGTTTTCAATGATGTACTTGTTGCATCGCAGCTCGAGACTCTTCGACTCGAATCGACGACACAATCGCATGCACGTTTCCAACGTGTCATCTGAACTCACATCATTCCACAGACCGGTCAACCTTACAGAAAGGGCTTTGGAGTGAGAGAGCGTGTGAAATGGAGAGGGACTCTCTCACTTTTGCACACTCTCTCGCTCTAACCCTGATCTATACGCTTGGAATCATGTGGAATATACTTTTTTGTAAAATTGAGAACATGAATTTAACTTGAGACGTCATTCGAACCTTCGCATAGATACTAGAGGAACTTAGTAATTATGAAAAATAACAAAGCATAATGTATCAACTTGCCTCCAATGTCCTTGAGCGCAGGGTACGGTATTGTGCTCTCGATGAACCATCGGAATTGAGTGACGGGAGAGGGACAGGCCATGCCCGATACCGTCACGGACACCTCAACATTCGAGGGCTTGATCATGTAATTTTCTCGAATTATACATTCAGTCACTAGATAGACAGTATGTTTACTTCTCCTCCCAAAAACACGAGAAAAAGATTCTGGAGCCAGTATTTTTATCAAAGGAAGTCTTTCATGAGTGAACAGTTCGGTTCTTTCCGCTGCATGTCATTGCAAAGTCGGGCCTTTCCGGAGACTTGGCCGAGGCAGGAAGTGATATTATAATAATATTAAAAATAATATTAAAAGCAAGATTACCTCAGCTCCATGTGGTTGACTGTTGAGTAACGATCGGAAGTACTCTGATGCATGGGTGAGTTGATGTCGACAAACGAGAAATCGAGCGTTCTGAAAAAATCAAAAATACTTTTATAGTTCCTGAAGCTTTCACTTTGATTTGATTCTGAATCAATTTAGCACAATAACAAAAATATTTGAAACATATTGTTCATGCCATTCGCGAAATAACTTTTCGATCGAGACTATGTCTGCATTCTTTCCCATTGTCAGTTGCAATGTGTGACTGCTCAGTATTTTGTTGGGCCTCGATTCTCTTCGTTTAGTAGAGTCACGAGTGAGAGCAGTGGTCATCGATCGGGTGAATCGAACAGGTGGAATCGGGCTGGTGTTTGGTCGAGAGAGAGAGAGAGAGAGAGAGAGAGAGAGAGAGAGGCATTCATCTGAGAGGGTAAAGAAAAAAGACGGGAAATGGCAAATTTCTCTAACAAACAATTAGACTAAAACTGACGATTTGTGGGTAAAAATGTGCTTTTCTCTAAGTAGCAATCGAAAACAATATAGATTGCACATGAAAAGGTGATAGATCAGAACAAGGAAGAGGAAGAGAGCGTGGAGTAGCATGTGTCGAGAGGATCCCAGCCACCCACAGGCCATTTATCTCTCACCGCATTACTCGACGGCCCAGTCTAACCTCCGGAAAGGGGTCAGGGGTCAAAGAATAAAATATCACCAGAAAAGTAAATATTTCTTAAATATTAACCACAACGCTTTTCACTGTTTCCATTTACCATTTGGGGTAACTTTGTTACAAGTGCATGCACACAGAAAAAAAGGTCTTATATGAGAGGCCCATGACCCTCTAAAAAGTCTTGTATTTAAGACTTAAGTTCTTATATGTAATGTGACGTTAAAAATCTTCGAAAAGATCCTAAACGAATACATCTGCCTGTTAAAAAATTCACCACCAAAAGATCGAAAACATCTCAAATTTGAATTCCCGCATTTATCGATTTTTGCGTTTATCTCGATTCCCAGCAATGCTAGAGCGTTCAAACAATAGTTTAAGGTCGACACTCCTATTTAGAACAAGTGGTCCAAAAATTGAGTATCTATCTTCTCTGGGAGCCGAGATAATCGATAAAAACAGAAAATGCGGGAATTCAAATATTCGATCTTTTGGTCGGAATTTTTAACAGACAAACGATCACATCTCGGATCTTCTCTTCGATTTTTAACATCGCATTAGACTTTTGAAAAGGTCATTGGCCTAATATAAGACTTTTTTCTGTGTGTGTATTTGTGGTGTAAGTTTTCGGAAAAAGGAAACAGAAAAAGGCCAAGATTTGAATTCCCGCAATTTCCTATCTCAGTTCTCCGTGGAGCAATCGACTCAAAACTTCGACTATAACATTTTTCGACCCTTTTCCACCTATAAACGAAATTTTGAGTCGATTGCTCCACGGAGAACTGAGATAAGAAATTGCGGGAATTCAAATCTTGGCCTTTTCCATTCCCTTTTTCCGAAAACTAACACCACATAATACCTGTACAATAATGGCGGCAGTGCACCCTTCTTGATGACACTGGCTGGTAAGATAATCGAGGTTGTGGGAGATGTCACGCTTCTTCGTCGGCGATTTTGACCTATTAAAATTAAATCTATTTTAATATTTATATTTTTCTTAATTGCATCCACAGATTTCGAATTTCGAAGACTTTACATAAGTTATCACATGATTAAGCACCTCCAGAAAGGGATCAGGCCGAGAACATATTCTCTGGCTCCTCTCACGTTCACACACGCCCTAGACTTTTAGCTTTTTTGAAATGAGGTTTGAAACCTTATGTCTTATTTCCTGCTCAAAACATATACACAGAGCCGAAGTGAGATCAATGCAGGCGATTGACATAGCGAATCAAAAAATAGTGAGCAAATTATTGTTAGCGATTGAGACAACTTACATCACTATAGACAATTTCAAGTTTGCTCATACCTTGAGACGTTTTTGTGTCCCTCCATTTCCGTCAATTCCTTCCTCTTCTTTTGCGGACTCTCACTGCGCGTGCGACCGCGCGATGACGTAGTGGTGACGTAACTAAAAAAAAGAATTGCGGATTTTGCAAACTCGAAATGACCATGATTCCATAAATTTTAGATATGTATTGATGTAGAGAATTGTTTAGAATGGATCTCATACGATAGATACTCTAAATTTATCAAGTACGAATAATTCAAAGTGCCCAGAAAGGTGTCAGGAGCAAGATAGTGAATAAACTTGATTCCTTTCTGGAGATCGCTCTCCCCAACACATTGTTCCAAAGAAAAAAAAAGAAATATATAAGGGTCAGGGTGAGAGATAATGCAGTGAACAGTGTACCAGAATAGTCTGATATTGTCTCGTCATTTCGCACACTCTCTCACCCATCGACCGGTCGAGAGAGTGTGCGAAATGAAGAGACCATTTCAGACTAGTCGGGTACACCGGGTGCACTGTTCACTGCATAAGTGAAAAAGTCCCTCTCGATGGTATTTGTTCTCGCACTTCAAACCCCTTTCTGTAAGATTGAGCAGCCTGATTATTGATTTGTCTCTTCCTCTCCCACCACATGGTTCCAAACATACAGATCAGGGTTGGAGCGAGAGAGTTTACAAAAGTGAGAGAGTCCCTCTCGATTTCACACGCTCTCTCACTCCAAAAGCCTTTCTGGATGGTTGACCAGCCTGTGGAATGATGTGCCACCCACACATTATCTCTGCTGGGATCTTCAAATAGCCTCGGCTCCACTTCTCCATCTCCCATTTTATTGTTGAGGAAGAACGAGGGCGATGGCTCGTCCTTTTCCGTGTTCCACGTCCGAATCCCCAGTGAGTCCTGCAACGAATGTATAGGTTACTGTAGCAGCTTTATAAAAATCCAGCTCACATGTACTACAATGAAACGAGCGTAAAACTAAATGAATTTAGAGAATACAAATTTACGGTACGGTTGTGGATACTGTAGGCCGCGTAGGTTACTGTAGCTGGGGGGAAATAAACTGACGTTAGAATTGCCTCCGCTGTTGTTTGACTGTCGTGAACTGTTTCTTGATGGGGTGAGCGGGGAGGGCGGGAGGGGCAGGTAGGAGAGAGGAATTGGACCTTCTAGCGGCTGAAAAGATATAGATTACGGCAAGGATACTGTAGGACAGGCTATACCGTATGTGGGATTTGAAACCTTCAGACAGGGGACAAGGACGAGAGAATGTGAGAAAAACTCTCAATGTCAGACGTTATCTATTTAACAGCTTAGTGATTTTTTGAAGCTACGTGGAGAACCCAAGAGGTGGAAGCATATCAAAATGCCGACTCAGCCGAAACTTCCCTTACACTCAAAGGTGATAAAAAGGACAAATTGGCATCAAACTTGAGAGAGGGGCGGGAAAAGAAGGATCTTGACGACTGGTGACAAGGTTATTCTTAGATGCTTCCTTCACATCGACACTACCGGGTTACTGTGCTGACTTGGGCGTACAGAAGGGGTTACATTAATTTACAGTATCCAGCTTACGTAATGGCTTCTTGGCTGTAGATGCCGTTGATAGTGCTGGGTATGGTGATGATGGTGAGGGCCAGGTCGTTGTTGTGAAGCCATGTAGTTCCCATTGTACTTTTCGTACATCTCGGGTGATCCGGGCTGCTCATTGCCCCATGGTTTGTACGCGTATTGTTGAGATGGCGGCGAGTAGGGTTGCCTGAGAATTAGTAATGGTGTCCTGGGGCAAACTATACGACGGATACGGTATTGTACCGTATAAATATCTAGTTTCTGATTCTCTAAAGCTCCTTATCAACATTAATACTGATCTCTCAATTAATTTTGTTATACCTTCGGGTGTCGATAATATAATCGATGGACTGGGGGAGAGTATAACTAATAAATGCGGGAAGACAAATTGTGTCGATACCGTATCCCTACCATATACCTTTTGGTGGGGGACTTGGACCGGCTCTGGGTACGGTCGACCAGCTTCCGGATGAAGTTGGCCATGGTTTAGTGTCGGATGATGAATGATGGGGAGAGGATCGATGGACTGGGGGAGAGAGACCGAGAGAGAGACCAGAGAGAGAGGGAGAGAGAAAGGAGAGGTAGAAGCTGAACAACAGCGGGCCTTGATGAGAGTGACACACACAGGAGAGTGAGAGGAGGAGGTGGAAGGAGAGGAGGAGGAAGACTGGGGGATGTGGCAGCAGCCACTGGATAGGTGCATCAATCACCTCCGGAAAATCTCCCGTCAACTGATCGCCCGGGCTGATAAAGAATACCAGAGATCTGCGTAAATAAATAAATAGCTTTATTTATTTACATAAAAATTAACGAAAAACCGGAAAATATAATCCGGAAAATAGCCCGACAACTACCGTAGTTTGTCCTTGACGAAATCCCTCGCTCTTTCATTGTTGCGTTTCTTGAATGTTTCGCAGTGTTCCAGTGATATTTGTCTCAGATTTCAGTGGGAGCGGGAGCGAGGTCAACAGATGCACAAATAACTTCTCCCGCTCTAGCGCCGTTGAACAGTTGTGCGAGAGAGGGGGAAGATTCACTGCGTTTAGCGAGGTGCGCTGCGGAAACCTGAGCTTCCTCGCAGCGCACCTTTGTAACTTTCGTCCGCTTTCCTGCGAGTTTTTGCCCTTTTTGCCGCAGCTTTGCATGCATTTCACTTTCATTTGGTTGTGGCGAGATCAGAGAACGCTCAGCGACGGCTGGCATCACGCCGTTTACAATAAAGTTCTCGTTTTCTCTGCGCTCTCTCACCGCCCGTCTTTTATCGTTTTTCGTCATTGACCGCCAGCCGCCATTGCAGTGTGTGTTCCTCTCGGGTCCCCGTCGCCCTCCCCCCGCTCGCTCCAGATGTACAAGGTTAGCACGTCGGCCGTCCCCCGCACCACCCTGCCCTGCATCAACAAGACCTTCTTCTACCGCTCCGACCCGGTTGAGAAGAAGAAGGCCCACTTCATGAGTAAGTCGCTAATTAGGACGTCAATTAACTAATTGCGCTAATTAAGGCAAGCCGCAGAAACCGGATGACGTCACGGCCATCTCTCTCGTCGACCTGTAAGTTCCTCATTGATTATCGTCCGTGCTCTTTGGTTGTTTGATCGGGCGCGTTAGGGAGCGACCTTTCCTCCCCTCTCTACAGAGTCCTTTCGGGGGAAAGGGCTTGCTGGCAGTGTGCCAAACAGAATTGCGGGGGATTTAAATTATAGATGGACAAGGGTTGTTGCTGGTATCTCAAAAGCGGGAAGGACAAAGCCTGGTGATTTTGAACAAAAATCGGAAGGTTCCGATCCCTAATCGTGATGACTTGAGACGAAATCGGGTGAGTTTGCGGCTAACAGTGAGGGGGTTTTGTTGCTGGCAATGCCCTAGCCCATGTATGATTTGAATATTGCTGCAGCCGTCTGAACACGATTGGCTGCCGGAAGGTGGTGCTGAGTTTGCAGTATGCCAAAAAATGTTTGAATAGCGCGGGAAATTTGAATATATTGATTGCAGCCGTCTGAACACGATGGGCCGCCGGAAGGTGGTGCTGAGCCCGCCGTCGACGCCCTCCACCACGCCATCCACGCCCTCCTCCGCCGACTTCGAGCAGCAAATGAGCCTCCTCGATAAGTGTAAGCGAAGCTAATTAATTAATTATTTAAGTTCATCTAAGCGCGTGCCATTCAAAATTGCATGGGAAAAACTTTCCGCGCTTATTCAGGTGTGCCCGAGCTTTGGCGTTTCACGAATAGATGATCTCCAATAGGTGAGAGCGATATATGCTCTTGTAGCGCGAGCCATTCATCAATTGCCGCTGTATGTAGCACGTTTGTGTTGATGAAATACACGCGCCATTTTCTCCGTGTGAGCGCTGTGTTGGTTTGTGTTTCACGCGCGATTGAGCTCAAACGTGTGCAGTTCCTTGACGTGATGTGTGGTTATCTGCTGTCGCCAATAGCCTGATCGTGTGAGCAGTTTGTGCTATTAGTAATTTATAAGCCTCTGATCAATATAATTTCAATATCTTTCTCGCTATTGAATAGTCTTAGTGAGTAGCATCTTCTTCATCATTGCTGCCTACAACCCGGGAGTGCGCTCTCTCCCGTCTATTTGTCTTGTCGTCTTGCGCAAACAGCAGTGGTTATTAAGATTAGCGCTAACTAACTGATCATCGTTCGTTGAATGCAGATTGAACTAAAGGAGAAGGGATATGGGAGTCGAGGAGCTCACCACGGAAGTCTGACGAGCCTATGGAAATTGAGACTGACAGTTAAAAAGTGCCGAAAATTGCATGCAAATGGGCTGTGGTCTCACCACGAATTTTGCATTCTGCCCAAAACGCCGTGATTAGTAAGCCGCTTACGCGCCCTGTCTACGTGACAAACGCAAGGAAACGTGAGAATGCGGGATTTTACCATTTCGAAGATTCTATCACATATTTCATAGATCATAGATAGGTGCCGTGAATATCATTCGTTGTTTGTTTGACATGCAAGGAGGTTATTATTGCGCAGTGCTGTCTGCAAAGACCAAAAAGTAGATGCAAAAATCACACAGCCATAACCAATTTTAGCTTTTTCAGGTCAGAAATACACCTGAAACGCAAGTCACATTTTGACTTTTTAGAATAGCCAACGAGGAACCCATGCCGAATTGCTTCCTTTTTTTTAATCTCACAAATCAAACCGAATGTATATGTCTCACGTGCACCGGTTTTAACCCGTGTTTGTCATACTGTAATATTGTTTCCAATTATCGATTTTTGCAGCGTGGAAGGCGTTCACGTCGACGGAGGCGGGCGAGCCGGATCTATCGATCGAGAAATACGAGTCGAAGAGAGCGGTGAGAGACACACATTCTTCCTTCCTTCTCATCTCTCTCTCTCTCTCTCTCCCATCTTCTCTCGTTCGCACATTCGACTCTCTCCTTTTCCGCGCTCTCTAGCCGGTCTCGTGTGTCTTTGTGACGGCATATCGCTCTCCCCTCACACAGCACAGAGAGCGATCAGTGATGTTGCCAATTTGAGAATGAGAGAGTGAGAAGGGGATGGTGGCTACGATAATATGGAATATAAATAATATCGGCGCGCGCAGTCAACAGCCAACGATCGATGATATGCCATCACTGATCTTTCGTTTTAGTAAACGAGTAACTCGCAAAAGTTGTTTGTGATTTGATGCGAGGAGGAGATGTTTGGCGCCGGCGATCGGGGGTGTTGCTTTTGTGCCTTGCGAAATGTTCGAGTTTGTTGGGAAAGCGTATAGATCTTACATCACTGTGTCACCCGGCGGTTTGATGCTTTGGCCGCGCTACTATGGGAATGCAATCAAAGTGCGCGTTCATGAGGCGCGAAAACTAAACTAAACTCACGATCCCGAAAAGTATAGAACGTTGACATGGGGGTGTTTCGGAAGCGGTAAATTTGCCTGGTTCATCATTATTTTGATAAAAATGAAGAATTTGTTATTTTGCAGTACATCTTTAGATGTCGGAGTATCATGTTTTCCCACCTAACTTATTCGTTTTTGTCACGATTTGCAAGAATTATTATTGATGCGCATTTTTCACAATATGAACTTTTAATTTATGTATATTCACAGCACAAAAAATATATTTGCAATTTTACTTTCGACATTTTACAAAAACAACACCCATTAGTTATCCATTTCATGAACGTATCGTTTTAATTAGTTCTTAATTGCTATTAATTTCTTTTTGTATTAATTAATTGATATTGTAATAATTGCAGGCGCCGTCCGACTTCCGTCCCGTCGACATTGACAACTTCCTGGCGGAGCGAATTCTGCGCGAGCTCGACATCGATCCGAAGCAGGTCCTGGCCTGAATTATCGATTGATTATGTGGTTGTAGGTCATCGAGAGAGATACTGTAGTCCCCTCCCACCCGCTCATGAATTCATGATAGGTACTGTAGATGATACGCTTTGTTATGTTATTATACTAGGGATGCTAGTGCGAAATGGAGTCATTTGAGTTTGAACAGGCATCCCTAGTTGTTCTTCCCGTTTTTTGCTACCGTAATCTAGTCAAGTAGTAAGTATCTGGTCTGTCTGTATCTCTCTCGTATCGATCTCCCGCTCTCTGGTCTACCCATAGGACGTCCATATTGGCGTTACAATTGCACGCACCCATCTTTACCACTCCACCGCCCCACACATTTTACTGTTAGCTGTTAGTTGTTAGAGTCTATATCCAAGTAGCAATATAGAGTAGTCATATCTTACCGAGACATCAATTCACATGTTTAAGAGCGAGAGCTTAGAGCGTGATAGTTTTTTTATTTGTTTGTGTGTTGTTTCCGCTTTTTTCTGTTATTCTTTCCGCTAATTTTTCTGAGCTCTCGTATCTGCTCTCAAACCCAATCGATAATCAACACCATATAGAGAGATTCAGGAGTATAACCTACTCATTTACCGGATCTGTTTTTTCTCCCTTTCTTGTCCCCGTCTGTAACATCAGCGAGATCTGAGTGAGTCCCTTCTAATCAATACTTTCTAAACGAGTTTTTTCCTCTTTTGCTCACATTTACCCATGGTTCTCCTCAGACTCAATCGTGTTTGTTTGTGCCTTTTTATACCATAACCATAACCATGTGCCGGTCCCGATTACTACTCTGACCACGCAAGGTTACTGTTTCCCCCCAACAAAAATTCCGTAGCCCCACTATAGCCATGATGGTTAGGTACGGTAGTCCAATCTCCCCGCCCCCCATTTCCCATCGATTGAACCCTATCCTGTCCCATTTGTCTTACAAACACGAGTGTTCATTCATCCGCCCCACACTGTTCCGCTTCCTGTTTCCGATTGTAGAATCATTACTGTTCTTAAGACTGAATGAAATTCGTCTGTGAGAAATATCGATCGAAGTGTTCTGTTCTGTTCACGGCATTCTGTGCAAATTGTGACAGACAGTTAGAGTGTGCGAAAATAGCATGTAAATGGTTGACGGTCTCGACACGTATTCAGTTTTGACTTTGCCCAGAACGCCGTTGAAAAAAAAATTGAATTCAAGCAAAATCAAAATAGGACAGAGAGTATCACGATTTATCGTCTGAAAGAAACGACAACATATGCGAAAGGCATGGTTATCGGAAAACTATCAAAATCCGGCTATACAGTACTTCAAAGTCTCTTATCGATCTCGTCCAGTCGATCCCTCAATCGATAATTGTTGGACTTATTAATTGATTCGAGTCGCGTCACGCCCCTATCCAGCGCATCGACCAATGCGTCCCTCTCGTCCTCCAGCTTACTGTATTCGGACTGAAAAAAATATCAATTAATCTCGATCATCTCAACGAAATCCAGGGAGTCCCTCCTCCCCAAATCGTCGCCCCCTTTATTGTTGTCAAAATTTGAATCCAGTTGCGCCTCACTATCTTTCATTGCCTGAAGGATTTTCAGGAAAGCGATCACGTTGTGCCTTTTTCCCAATTGTAGAAAAAAAATTACGTGGTCGCTTACCGGATGATACTAAATTTGTGGCCTTGGGCGCGGACAAACTATTATTGTACGTAGACTATCGATTAGCAACAGTACGTGATACAGTAACCCACACACAATTCCGTACCATGAGAATCTCGTTAATGTCGCGGTACTTTGCGACTTCCCGCTTCATCTTGTCCATGAGAGCCGCGTCTCTCTGAGAAGTCAATTATTTATTTGTCGTATTAACTACCGTATACCTTCACGGCCTCACTCCGCGCTAGCAACTTGCTATGATCCTTTTCGATGCGGTCCTGAAAAGAAAAGATAGATGAGCGGATACAGTACTCCCAACCAGATAACTGTATTATCTACAACTCTGATTGCCTGTTATCGCAGAAGGCCATTTTCAGAGAAACTTTATGCCTTTTAAGATGTCTCCCGAATACGGCAATCTCCCCGGACACCGTACTCTCCCTCCATCAGACTACCGTATACCTTGTCCCTTCTGCATCTCGCAGCGTCATCTTCCGCTCGCTCCGCCTCTCCCCTGCTCATCTCGAGTTGAATGCGCAGCTCGTCCCGATCGGCCTCTAGCCGGGCCACTTCGTCCTGAGCATTGCGTCATCACTAGGTAATAATTGCCACTGCATAAAATGCCAAAATTGAATCCGTGGTGAGAGCACCGCCCATTCACATACAATTTTGGCTTACTCTGACTGTCTTCCGCGACTTGCATAACTTGCCAGAAAGCCGTGATTACATCATTACTTGCACAATCATTGCAGTTTCACTATGCAATGCACAAGATTCCTCAAATACTAGCTAGCGGGCACGCTTTTGAGGTAATGAGGAAGTAAAATTGCGTCATCGTTAGGTAATTGTAAATACCAACCTGCAGTCGTGAAATGTCTTCCGCCGACTTCTCACTCTGTTCGATGACCTCCTCCTCGAGTGTTCTGTGAATTATCTATTGATTTTCGCTTCTAGATTATCGATTGATTTCAATCTTGAGGGTCTCTCTATCACTATCTCTCCCCATCGCCTTTCACCCCTTTCTGGAGGTTTTACGTCATTCTACAGGCCGGACAACATCTCTGGTATTTTTCTCCCACTGGTCCCCAGGCTCCCCTCCCAGTGGGGGAACATCAAAGGTTCCGACGGCTTCCCCCACTAGTCCCCCACTCAAACAGTGGGGGACCAGTGGGGGAGAATGGGGGACTAGTGGGGAAGCCGTCGGAACCTTTGATGTTCCCCCACTGGGAGGGGGCCTGGGGACCAGTGGGAGAAAAATACCAGAGATTGCAGAAATGAGGTTGGAGCGTGTAAAGTCAAGAGGGGCTCTCTCACTTTTGCACGCTCTCTGACCCGGACCCCTTTCTGGAGGTGGGATGGCACGAAATGTATATACCTGAGCTCCTCGGCGTGCATCGTTGAGATCTCTTCTAGCTGACGCAGTTTCTCGTCGCGAAGACGACGCAACTGTAGAGTACGGTATCAATTATCGATTGATTATCAGCTTCGGTATCCCGCCACAGTTTGGTGTAAGGCACTTCAATCAACCAGGCAGCGGGGTTACGGTGCTCTTAGGTCCACAGTAGCCATGGACGTATTCGGGTATACGGTAAGGGGTATACAGTATACCTCATTATCATTCTCCTCCCTCATTCGCTGCTCCAGCTGCACGATGGCGTATTTCAAATCACTCTGGGCGTTTAGCTTCTCCCTCTCCATCTCGTCCAGCAGCTTCACCAGCTGCGCGTCGTTCTCCCTGTCATTTCGAATGTCCAGAAAGGGGTCGGCGAGAGAGTGCGCGAAAGTTAGAGAGTCGCCGACCCTTATCCTAAAATAGATACCTGAGATGGACGTTCGCCCTGTCCCGCGTCAGCTCCTCTACAGTCTGCACCTCGCGATCCTGCAAGAGGAATACGGTAGGCATGGTATGTATCGATCGACTGCAATCGCTTACTGATTTAATTACCAGTTTGAAGCACCACTGTAGACAATTTTCGATCAACTCGAAAAATAGCCAATAGATAGATATAGATACATGGATAGATAGATAGCGATAAATATCCAATTTCGATCGATAGTCAATCGATAATAGTTGTCGCTACCGTACCTCGAATGGTCCTCCCACGTAGACGAGCTCCGTCTGCGTCTCGGAAACGCGCTGCGACCGTGCAGCAAGCAGCAGCGACCGCATCTTCTGCCGCAGTTGCTGCAAAGATCAAAGATTAGCCTAGTGATGACGCAATATGTGATGAACACGAAAAGAATGAACACATGGATTGAGAATTTTCAGGCTATCCTAATCACCTAATAATAGCTTAGATGATACAGTAATCCCCTATCGTAATCCCCTACCGTAATCGTCGCCTCATGGTGGGTCTTCATCCGCTGCACTGCTCTCTCCATATCGTGACGTGTGTCTCGCTCGTCCTCAATCTCGGATCGGGAACACTGTAATATTTTTTTATATTGATTGACTGCTTGCAGACTACCATATACATTTTTCCTAATGATGGATAACGTACCGTCTCATTCACAGCATACCGTACCATCAACCGCCTACCGTATCACAACACTACAACTACCTTATTATCCACCGTCTACAGTATCATATCCAGGCTACCGTACTCTAATAAATACAGTACCATCCACAGTTGCTGCAATCGATCTCTCTCTTGCTCGATCAAATTCTCCTCGTCCCTCAGCGCTCCCAGCTCGCGCACCAGTCGCTCCCCCTTCTCCCGAAGCTGCAACTCATGATTTCAAACCTCCAGAAAGGGGTCAGGAGTGAGAGAGTGTGTTAAAGTGAGGGAGCCCTTTTAGTCTTCCATACTCTCACACCTGACCTAATTCTGGAGGTTTGGAGCAAAGTTCACGAAAGAGAGCAAGGGAGTATGGGAGTATGGAAAAGAATGAGACTGAACAGACACTCTGCACATGATTCCAAACCTACAGACCAGGGTTAGAGCGAGAGTGTGCAAAAGTGAGAGAGTCCCTCTCGATTTCGCACGCTCTCTCACTCCAAAGGCCTTTCTGTAAGGTTGACCGGCCTGTGGAATGATGTGTCTTGTTCAGAAATCCAAGTGGAATCCTTGTCATTTTCCTAGTAGGAGTCCACTAGGATTTCTGAACGAGACTAGATAACAAACAATGAGAGAACAGCGTCGATTTGATTGAATTGCCTATGAATGACGTCATACCTTCTCATTGGCCTTCTGAAGTCCGGCCATCCGCTTCTCTATGTCTCTCTTCGCGTTTGCCGGCGGCTGATTCTGAGAATTGATCTTTGATCTATAGGGAGAGGGAGGTCTGTGTCTATTCAACAAGGCTCAAACACTGTCCAACGATCGTGATCACGTCGAGGCCCAAATGAAGGACGAGAGAGTGTGTGAAAGTGAGAGGGATCAGAGGAAAACATCTAGTTTTCGTAAACTCCCCTATGCGCCATCTTCTAGATGGATTTGGCTGGGAAATGAATAGAGTAATACGCAAAACTGTAGATACCTTGCTGCCGACCGACTGCTTGGCTGCACCCCGCGGGCCTCCGACCGTGGACTGAGGCTGCTGCGCCGGTCGCACTCGAGGAGGAGCCGGCGATCTGGGAGAGAGATCAAAGATCAGTATTCACCTCAAGAATTCCCCGAATTCCCTGTCTGCCGTGAAATAGATCCCTGATTTTTGGTTGGAAAGAGCTCGCTAAAGACTGCGAAAATTATCCAACATTTCCAGAAAACATTAAAGCAAATGTGGTGCTAGAGATCTCCCCCGATCCCTTTCTGGAGTAAAAAAGTCCCCCGATCTTGAGGCTCAGAATAAAATGGACCCACCTCGCTTCCGGTTTTCTCATCTTCCTCACTGCTCCTTTATTCACTATCGTTGACATCTTCTTGACTGCCTTTTGTTGGGGCATCGGGGGAATGTCCAACTCGGGCGGAGTCGCATTGACAAACGACAGCTTATGCAAGGGAGAGGGCGGAGTCGGCGGTGGAGCCATGTATTGTTTGTTAAGTGGGGACCGCTTTTTAGGAGGCCCACTACTTCCCGGGCACACTAATAAATGCGACTACCAGCCGGGGGGGAAAGGTAGGGATGGAAAGAAGAAGGAATATTAGGGCGCGGTTCGGTGGGTTTCCCTGTGTTGACGATTTCCATGGCAACCGTAGTCCACGCACCGGACGAGCAATTGTCTGGCTCTCTCCATTTCACATGCTCTCTCTCACCGTCTGACCGATGAGAGAGCATGTATAGTGGAGAGGGTCTAAACATTACTTCGCCAGATAAACTCTCACATCGAATTTGCGTAGGAAAATGTTTTCTAACTCATTTGTTAAGAAAGAATCTTTATTGAATAGGCCGAATTTGCTTAGAAAATTTAGAAACATATGCAGTTAGCAAGTGACTTGATTGCCCGAAGTCCGACCGCGCCGGCTCCCGAATCGCAACATAATCTATATTATCGTTATATTACTAATTCACTTGGTTCCACATCGTGATTGGATCATCAATGATGCATGCCGGTCGAGACTCATCACCTTCCACATCATTCCACAGACCGGTCAACCTTACAGAAAGGCCTTTGGAGTGAGAGAGTGGGTGAAATCGAGAGGGACTCTCTCAATTTAACATACTCTCTCGCTCTAACCCTGGCCTGTAGGTTTAGAATCCTGTGTATTAAGTTTGTTTATGACACATTGTGATCAAATGATCGAAAATATTGCCAATTATTCATTGCCTATCGATATTGTTGACAGCGCCCTTAATTTATATAATATAATTATAATAATATATGATTTATATAATATAATTATTAATAAATAAAAAATGCCATACAATTTAGAAATCTGACACAGCACCCGCACCATGCGAATTTCTTTAAAGTTACTGTAAGAACTCTGATCAACCTTTGCTACGTGAGTTTTTGCACTTTCGAAAGTCAATTGTCATCACTTGATCCCTTCCCTTTTTCAACGCGTTCTTCGCTGATTCCTATGTTTGTAGCTCGTATGCCTCCTCTTCCCCTCTCCTCTCATTCTCTGAGCTCTCTCCTCCCGCCACTCTCTCGCCACTGATCTACCCACTGCGTCTCTCATTGATCGTCCTAGACATGTTGTTGTCAACAACGTGCTTCCCTCATTTGTCAGCGTACTTGTCAGCCTCTCTAATTTCTCCACAACCTTTTCTAGAAGCTTCTGTTATCGCGCTTCAGATTCATCTGCTCGAACCAAGCTAGATATTGGCTGCTCGCGAGTCGCGCCTGAATCTTACTCGACAATAGCTGCCCTATTGTCATCATTTCTTTTTCGTCTTTCCCAACGCTTACTCTACCCGCGCCCGATGTTTCTCGTCTTCATTTGTATAATTATTCATCAATTTCTGATTATTTCAGCTCCCTTGCAATCTGGCCCGTCGAAAACCGTGTACGTGACATGCCAAGTCGATTGTGATCGTCATCCCTTGGACGTCGTCTTAACTGAAGATTAGTTTGTTCATCTTTTATTGTCTGGGTTAAGCCGCCGACCTTTAAGTAACTTGCTTACGGTCTCCTAGTTAGTCGCGCATTAGAGGCCACGCGAGCATCTTCTCATATCAGTGAGGGGCGGAGGTACCAGTCTCTTTCGCAGGAGACTGATACTGTCGGGACGGTGTAGAAGGCCAAAAGCCTGACAAGAGATATGTGCTCAATCCCGCGCACGCGTTTCTGACCGAATTCTGCACATCCGCTGGATCGCGCTCGGCAGTAGCGTGACCTACCGAGCTTTCGTGGCCTACTTTAGTACAAATATGCGCCTTCTTTCTAAACGGGGTGGGAAGGGACTTGAGGGGTTATTAACTGATTCACGGTGGGTTATGGTCGAAAGAAATATGTTCACATTTTGTTTTGTTGTTCCGTACGTTTACTAATCCATTCAAACTATCAGATCTGCATGTAACGACTGGAGAGACGAGTAGCGAAAGGAAAGAGCGAATGAGGGATGACGAAAGAGAAGATAAGGAATGAGTGAGAAGAATGAATAAAAGGAGGAGAGGAATGGAGAGAAGATGAAGATGAAGATAGTATGCGAGTGAAGAGAAGATGAGAGATGGATCAAATGAGAAATGGATTCAAGAGATGGAATATGGCGAGAAGAAGAGATCGGAAGGGCTGCTGGGGTCACCGATGTGGAGAAGAGTCTTCCCTCTAGTGCAGCAACCATTGAAAGAGGAGGAGAGAAGCGATGACTCGGTAAGCACCTTGAAAACGTTGCATAATTGACAACTGTTAGTAATCTGGCGACTTGCAGTTTCATCAACTGTTCAAGTACACCCGGCCACTACACACTCATCCACTCGATCTCCCCGGAATCGTCAATTGACTCGGTAAGTAATCATAATGAAATAGTGGAGCACATGATTATGATCATTATCTTTTCTCAGCCCTGTTTTCGTCCGATCGATGGGAGAACCTATAGAGAAGGACGATGAATGCAGCTCAATTGGAAGGTGGACTGCCCTCTCCGAGGTTGGTGCGGTGGTTGGGCGATTACAGATCGAAAAAGAACACCGGAAATATCCCCTGTCAAATGCCAAGAACCCGATGATTTGTAGTTTCACGGGCTCTTCAAGCATCCTCAACTGCTTCGCGCCCTCTTCCTCGCGAGCCAGGACTCGTGATCTGGACCGGTAAGTAATAAGGATATCATATTGGAGCAAATGGTCATTTTCAGGCAAGTCTGTGGGAACAACTCTTCGAGAGGGACAATCGAAGCACATGAATTTAAGTGTTAATCATCCGCCCGAGGTCAGTGTGGTTAGGTGAGGTCGATCAACACATAACATCGACAATATCCGTTGTCAAATTTCATGAACCATGTGATTTGCAGTTTCGCGGACTCCCTAAGAATCCCTGGGCGCGCCATTTCATCGTCCAAACTTTTTTCGCCCCCCCTCGCCCGGTGAGTGATGATGAAATCGTGTTTCAAATGATTATTATTCCCCTTTCTCAGTCCCATCACCATCCATTTGATGCGAAGCCGCTGAATTCAAGTGTGGATTTATGCATTCCGAGGTTAGTATGGTCGTTGTGTGATTACTGATTAATAATGGACGCTGAAAACATGCTCTGTCAACTGCTAATAACCCGTCGACTTGCAGTTTCACTGGCTACTCAAGGGCGCCTAGCATCTCCAACTCTTCTCTAGTTTCCCTTGAGGAAATCTAAGTCTGAAGGAGCACTACCGTATGTGACAAGTGAGTTGAAATGCTGACCCGATAAACTATCGTAATCTATCAGAATATCGATTGATTTCAGGTGGAGTAGAAGGGAATGAGCCGATCCTATCTGCTCGTCCGCCGATTCGATGTCGTCCGCCTGGTGTGAGAGAAGGTACGCTGTTGTGATACAGTTTATTGATTACTTTTTGATCTAGTTAACTATATCTTTTTTGTTCAGACATTCAACGCGAGCGCTGGCTGATTCCGTTCTCTTCTCTATCCGTTGATTGAGTTTCTTTCACTCTTCTTCCACTCTTCTCTTCCTCTCCTTCGTCTATCGTCACTTTCGGTGGGTGTCTGCGTTCCGGGGAAATGATCTGCCATTTTTATATTTCTTATTGAAATTTGCTAATTTACTTTATTTTAGGTGTAGCTGACGGCCGAACGACTCCTTCGCTCCAACAAACAAGTTGATGTTGAAGACGAATGAGTGATGCCATCGATCAGTGAGTGTGCGGAGTACTGTAGATTGAGATCAAGTATAATTTTATTTTTCAGATCGGCCTGTTATTCACTATGTTGCCGCCAGCCCCGATCCACCACTCGTCCCGCTCTCTTGCTTCTTCGGTCCGTTCTGCATCAATTAAAATATTTATTGTAAATGAATAAAGTTATGGTGGTTGAATCAAGTCATTTCAGATGTGGCTTTGGGACACTCTCATTCCCTCGAGATAAGCTGCATCAGAGGCCGATTTGAATGGAGAATGGAGACGGGCAGAAGAGAAGGCTCAAATTAGTTGCTGCTGCCAAGGTGGGTATTTATTAACGGAGTTCGGACATGGTTCAGATATGTTGTTTTATATTTAAATATCGTATTACTCTCGTCAGGTCGACAAACTCTCCGCTCGGTAAACTCTATCGAAATGGGTCGAGCGATGTCGTCTCTTCATTCTTTTCTCGAGGTTCGGTATCGCCCTTTCTCAAATATTATCGATTGAATAAATTGCGCGCAAATGATCTGCGATTTGGACAAGGCAAAGAACAATGGCGGTATTCGACTCCGTCTTTTTGTTTTGTCGAAGAATTTGTTGCATTTTATGAAATGAGGGGATGGAATTAATTGATTGTGATTGATCGATCGAGGAAGTGTTTGATCGATTGTGCAAAGCAATTCTTTGCAGATGCGGCCTACTCACAGTTTGCGTTCTTTTCTCTTCCAGCGGGGATGACTATGATCTACCATTTAATCGTCGATCGATAATCGTCCGGTGCTCGCTATCGATTGGTGAGTTAACTGAATATGGCTAAAAAATGTCGTAACAATGTTTTGCTCTTGCACTTTTGTTTCGTCTTGCCTCTTGCACCTTCATCATACTTTTTAGAACGATGGCGGAACTCAGTGCTTCTTCTATGGATGACGTTGGCCGGACTCTTCTCCCTTCCACCGTTCTTCCTCTCGGTCCGTGCCCCTCCCGATGGGATTACGGTAGTAGTTGAGTGGAGAAAGGCCATAAAAGAGCCGATGGTGAATGAAAGGGAGGAGAAGTGAGTGAAATGTGTGCAACGTGCAGTTCCCTCCTCCTGCTCGGATCACGCACTCGACTACCACTCACTTGGTATACTCGGACATCCAATGGGCATTCAGGTTGGTGTGCTTGAGTTGCGAAATTGTTCGTTGGTACCAAATTGGACTAATGAGGGCGTAATTGTATTATCGAGCGGGGGAACCTATCGCCAATTTTGATTTGAAAAAAATGGTACTCCCGCTCCCCACAGTGACATTTTTTGGGCGAGTGCATGTTTCAATTACCTTGAATATAGACTAAAACCTGTTTTAGGGATACTGGGAATTTACGTCAAGTGGTGCGCCATTTTTTTTTATATATTTGACTATTACATAGTAATTTTGTTTCCACTGCGAAACGCTGTGCTCGTACTTTGCAACCCGATGTTACTAGGGAATGTGGAGAGCTTTGACGAAGTAAATAGGAATGAGGAAAGGAATATACTAGTTACCCAGCACATATTCACACAAGCTGTCTCTTTCCATTTATCAATTGCTTCCTATGGGCCTTTTTTTGTTGAAAATACAAGATAGAAATGATAATAAGTACGGATATTGAACGATTTAAAAAAATCTAATTGCATTCAGATCGATTAGACATTATCTAAAATGCGAAACCGGGCTTACTTGTTTTTAAAGTTACCGGGAATCCACGGAATAATTTTGAATTCGCGGTATTCCCTGATGATCAATGGCTGCGTCGCTTGTTGCGTTGCGGCCTTATTTTGGAAGCTCTTATTCTCATTCGCTGTTTTCGTTACATAAATTCTGATATGAAAATAAATTCCAATAAATAATGCGGCACTGAAGTATGTAAAAAAGAAGCGAAAAAAGGCTGGAGCGCCATAGGGACGGTGGTCGTGTAAATGAAACCGAACGATAAATTACAATTTTGTGCTCAATCGGTAGCTGAGTGTGCCCTATTTCGACTTTTTAATTTGCTTTTTTCAAAATATAACTAAAATAACAAGAAAATTGCTTCGAAAGGTGAACTCCATATGCGACGTTTTAGTTCAAGCCGAGCGACTTCCTAGTCTCGCCAGGTCACACTCATGATTATGATGACAAAACTGAAATCGCAGTAGAACAATCTCCCTTTCTTTTATTCTTTAACAAATACATCAATTGAAATCGAACACTAATTTTAGAATGCAACCCCATGAAAATAATGAACAGAGAAAAACCTTTACGCTGTACAACAAGAAGATATTACCGTAATCCTCCACTGCGCAAATTGCAAAGCGTAATTTCGTGGCTTTGGGCGGCGTATGCACGCTTCATTTTTTGATATTAGTTAGGAAGTAGCACTCCAAACAACATATAAAAAAAGATCTTACGAATACGCCGCCCAAATATGCTTAAAGGAGGAGGAACACGAAAAATAGAATATCGATTTGTTGTCATTAATCGCTTTCTCATGTGAACGATAATAGAAATTCAAAATTTGAGATCTCTATCTTTCCTCTGAACCGAGATACGCGCTCTCAAAGAAACTACAATAGCTAAGGGACGATCAGGGTCAAGTGCTGATTACGGTAGAGGGGGCGGTCTCTCTCGTGCGCGAGTAAGCAAATCTCTCGATCAACTTTTACTCTCCTCTCGAGTTTGCATGCACTCTCTTCCCTTCCCCTCCCTCATCCCCCACGGGGAAGAGGGAGGGGGGAGGGAAGAGAGTACATGCAAACGAGGGATTAGGGAAGGGGAGGAACAGGTGGAATGGCCAAAAGTCTCACTGTGTTTAGCAGCGCACTCAGTTTGCGATTATTATCCTCAACCTTTCCTTACAGTATAAACACGTGTTGCTAAGAAAATTCCATGCGGGAACCGGTGGTGTTCATCCTCCTTTAATATCACGAACAGTTGTTTCCCCGTTGTAAAAGCCGAAACTTTGACAGCTTTGTTCTCCGAATCGACTCCTCTAATCGATTTTCTGCTTTGATTTCATCAATCTACGCTCTCTATTCTAGTTGCTCAAACGAAATTACGTTACACCTCCAAGTTCTAAAATTCACGAATTTTTCAAGGCGTTGTTCTTGTTTGCCTGAAAGTATTCATCTTCCTCTTTAGCTCTTACGTATTATTTTCCTTGCTCCCAATCCACAATAACTTATAGAACTCAAAAATAGACAGCCGAAAGTGCCCAAACAGTCACTGAATATACAGACACAGGTATACGGTAGATTGGGAGCTAAAGCGTCGCAGGTAGTAGCGCGAAAAGCGTACTCAAATATTCAGAGCTCCGTCCCTAGAGCGCCATAAATCAGCATGATGAAATATTCACATTTGAATTTGCGCGAACTTTCCTGATGATCAGTGCTCTATTTTCGGACATTTGGAGCTGTGCCACGGCCTAATTATTTAAAGACTATTTAACTATTTAAAGAGAAATCTGATGGAATTATGGGGGAGGGTATGAGGGCCTCGGCCCATGATTACATGAAACCACACGTGGGCAGCGAATTATAGATATTTTTGCAGACTGTTCCCACCCCGGTTTCACTCCATTGCATAGTGCCCCACCATGGACGAACTCCTCTAAACTTTAACTTTTTTCACATCTTAAACTTTGGCATTGCGCCACCAGGTTTCCCAAAAATGCAGAGTGCCCCCGAGTGACCGTGCCCACGTATGCATGAAACACTATATTTCCTATTATTGTGACATTCAAAAACTCAGCAACGGTCGTACGCTCGTTAGCGATAGCGGGAATTTAAAAATATTTTCAAACTGACAGGAACGGAACGGAAAAATCAGGAAATGCTTTTGATCGGCTGATTTCTTCGTTTGTATGATATTTTGGGCTCCTCTGCTAATTACTAAATGATCCTATTTCGATGCACTGCGTTCTCCTCGCAAAAAGGCTAAAATTAAACTGACGCACATAAAGTAGCAGCGATTTCAAGCGTTTTCTCTCACAAACAAACATAATGTCACTTCTATTGCTTAATTACTTGCCATGTTCCATAGAGAATCTTCTTATTCATCGAATTAGATGGAGAAACTCTAGAAATAACTACTAAAAATATGAGGAAAAAACGACAAATTAAGAAAAAAAATGGAGGGGGCGGAGCCAAGTTGAGTGTCGCGCACTTGTCATAGTAGGACAACAATTCGATACTTGTGGAACTGATTATTTTCTCCCAATACTGTCCTTATTGTTAGACAAGCGAAGAAAAGAAATTTAGTCGAACAGTCTAAATTGTTTAAATTTAAATGATATAATGTTTTTATTATGTTGGCCAACTGTGGTACGAACATCTTTATTATTTAATTTCTTTCGTGTGATTGATGAAACAATATATTTCAACCGCACCACCACATGATTAGCATGTCGATTGGAGTGAATTTGAGGCATTTCTGAAATAAGAAATATATTTTGTTGGAATATGAGAAGAAGTATTTATGACAAATACTATACTCTGCACAAAGAACTTGTTCGAAACTTTTTTTAAAAATTTTGCAAACTGTCATTGTGATTCATCTCATGTTTCAATTCCAGAACTACTTAAAATCAGCTAAATTCATGGCCACCGGCGACGTATTTCCTTATGCGGTCGAAATCATGAAAGGCTGAAAAATAAAAATAGAGAAAAAAGCAACAAAAAATGGAAAAAAATAAATCTATTTCAACTACAGTATACCTCGATAAGGGCGATTTTTCCCAGTACTTTTTAGCTTGGAAACCGATACATGGAATACAATATAAAATTATTATTTTTTTTCACCTGGCATGTAACTTCAATGCAAATAAATGAAATCAGAAGTTATCTGATGCGTCGAAAGTTACCCGCAAGTTCTGATTAATTTTCATGTTCTCCAAACTTTTGTAAATCCTCCCGCGGGCATTCCATCTTTGCAATTTGCGATCTACTTATTTTTATTTGCTTAATCTTTTTTTAAATCAAACCACTTTTTCTCTCGCTTACGATAAAATGTAGACGAAACGTCTGTCGCTCTCCATTAGTGTTTATTAGTTTCTTTCTGCATTGCGATAACCTTTCTGATTTCATTTTCTGATGATCACATCACGCCGTCCACTCGTCTCTTCAACCGGACATGTCTATCTCACGCTGATCGTCTCTGTCCACTTCACTGTTCTGGTAAGCGTCCTCCGATCCCATCTGATGAGAAAGGGGTACAAGCACAGATGAAATAGCTACGTTAACCGAGTAACCTATAGATCCAGAGATCGAAAGGGTGCATTGCGGCAAATCGAAAATGCGGGTTGGGTTTGTCAAAAATGGGCATGAATCCTCGAAAATGCGGGTTGGGTTCGGCAAAACGGGCATGAAAAACACGAAAATGCGGGTTGGTTTTTCATTTTTTCCACAAAAAAATTTGGCTTCGTAGTTTTTTACGTACCTTTCGGTCTATGTATAGATTATTTAATCTGTGGTTGTACGCCTTTCTCATCAGCTCGATCATCTCACGAGAGGGTCGAGATAAATCGACGTATTTTCGGAATGATGCCTCAATGTGAAATTGAGGTTTTTTTGGAATTTGGGCTCTCCTCCCAAGCCTATCTGATGTCTGCCCGAGGTATTGGAACCCACATTTTATTTTGTGGGTCGTGGCACCGTGTCGCTTCTCCTGGTTCCCAACGTTGTCCCCCTTTTTCTCGGTTGTGGTCTATTTGTGTGACAATTCTTGTCTGAGGTACCCTGGCTCTTTTTTTCGAGATCTATCTATTCTGTGCCGTTTTTTTTCAATTTCGAGATGGTTTGAAGTTATTTTTATTCGGCTCAGACTCAGACCGCTCACTTGCACGCGCGCCTATGTAACATTCACAAAATGAAGCATAATTTCGCTCTCGAAAGTGAGCGGGTTGAACTGTGTGAAATTGACTTCAAATCATCCCGAAATCGAGAAAAGTCACAGCTCACACTAATCCTCTTCTATGTTGAGCACAACCCACTTATGTTTTTATAAGAGGCCGACGTCGTTTACAACTGCTTTTTTCCTACATTTTTGATATACTTGAGCAAGAGTGCAGTACGGTTCGATGTCAGGGAAACTGAATTAAACGGATCGATAGAGCTCGAAAAAATGAGTCAGGAACCTCAGACAAGATTTTTCACCCAAATTGCCACCAACCGGGAAAAACGGGGTCAAAGTTGAGAACCAGGAGAACCGACCCGGCGCCACGACCCCCAAAATGAAAAGTGGGCTCCAATACCTCGGGTGGTTATCAGACAGGCTTGGGAGGGTCCATATCCACAAAAACCTCAATCTCATTTTTTGGCCTCATTCCCATCGCCAACTCGATCATCTCGTGAGAGTCATGATATTATCAATAGGAGCCCGTTTGCGATTGAGTCGGACAATTTTTTTTGAAATTTGTGGAAAATATTTTAACCATTCTAAAGTGATGATCACATTCAAGCATCATTGATTGCTCTCCGGCCCGATCTGCAAATTCATTAATTCGTCAAATTTTATGATTATATGGATAATCTTAAATTTTCTTCAACCTTTCGGACTATAATGGCTCGTTGTCTCGCTATTCATACAAACAGCACAATAATGTCTTCATATTTATATGTTTGGATTCTTTTTAAAGTAAATTATTACCTCAGCGAATTCATGAGGAAGACACCTACAGGACCTAACATTTAAATATAGTCTCTAAAATTTGATTCCATGGCGAATTATGATTGCTTTGAAAAAAGCTATTTTCGCCATATCTCATGTAGTAGGTGTCTTCAACATACTCTGTTAGTTTCATACCTCGCTAATAAGAATTGCCTGAAATAATATTCTACTTCCGCCTATAAATATGCAAATGCATTATTCTAAATACTTAATTAGTAATTATGTTGCGGATGTTATTATTATTAACCCAACGAGCCCTCGCATCCAGAAAGTTGGCAATAAGGTTTTTTTGACTAGAGAGTAATTAGTCAATAATTATACCTACTTTGATGAACACATTCGAAAGTGTCGAAAACTTCTCTCACATTTACTGATGTCCGCAGTTTGTTCGACAATATCGCAAACGGACTCATAGTCGTATGCGCATATGCATAGATTTCCAAAAAAAAATCCAATAGATTTTTTATTATTTTGTGTTCAGTATTGTTCTAAACTTTCCTCGGAATGAATAACAACAAATATTATTTGCAGTTCTTTTTCTTCTCGTCTTTCGATCGATCGATCGGCCTCATGAACTCGTCTCGATGTGTGGTCGTCTCGCCTTCTCTCTCTGCTTCGGGATTGCACCGTCTTCCGTCCCTTTCCCCCCCCCCCTCCCCCTCTATTTCAGTCACTAGTCACATGATAGCCGGAGAGAAGTATTCACTCTACTTCAAAATTGCTCCTGATCCTTCGTGTTTATTGTCATTGATCACCGGAGCAAGATCAAGGTAGTATCCCAAGATGTAAGAAATTTTTGGGGAACGCCATTTCGTAATTTTTTAAACAATGGGCTGGAAATGTTGAACAAAGAAATTGGAAGACCGGGCCATTGTTCAAAAATTTACGAAATGGCGTTCCCCAAAAATTTCTTACATCTTGGGGTACTACCTTGATCTTGCTCCGGCTGTCATGCGGCCGAATCCCTGCCTTAGTGTCACTGGGCCATATAAGCGCTCAGTGATTGCATGCTAACTTTACCCTTGACCCAAGCCTCTTGCCTTCCCCCTCTCGACGTCAATACACTTCACTTCTCGACCTCAGAAAGGTAAGTTCTCCTACGTTTCTTCCAGGAGTTGTCCGGACGGGGCGAGCACCGTCGCTTGGGCGGGTAGCGTCAACGTCGTCGCGAAGCTCACGCCTCCCGCGCTTCGCCTCCACACCCCAGGTTTGCGTTGTATTTATGCTCTTAAAATGCTACCCCCGCGAAGCTCATGCCCAATTTTCTTTTTGCGCCCTAGGCCACAAATTATAGACGAAATGGGCTTGAGCTTCGAGTTGTGACTATCGTCAAGCGTCTTACACCTTGTTTTGGCGCGTTATTATCATCTGCTCTTTAAGCAATCCGCGATGCTCTTGTCCATTACCGCCCACTTGTAAAATTTGCGATCAGAATGCGCAAAAAAATCGGGCATGAGCTCCGCGTGCTATCACTCACACACCGTAAATATAATGCAAACCTTAGACAGCAACGGAGGATTCGGCCGTGGGCTTCGCAGAGTAGTCAACGTCATCCAGACGATGGCCCGTACGGTTGGATAACTCCTGGAAGAAATGTAGGAGAACTCACCTTTCGGAGGACGCATCGAAGTCGGGAACGATTGTTGAGTAACAGTGGGGGGAAAAAAAGCAACATGCGATCACTGAGCGCTTGTAAGGCCCAGTGACACTAAGGTAGGGATTAGGCCACATGATAGACCGGCTACCATGTTGATGAGCATGGGGGAGGGGCGGAAGATTCGGTCATTCTTCTGAAGATACGATGCAAGCTAGAAGGAAGGAGACGATCAATCGAAAGGGGACAGAGAGGCAATCTGCAAATAATTAATATCATTAGAGCACTTTCATCTCCCAATTATTCAGAGAAAAATCTAGGCGCAATAGCAGCATTTCTCTCTGTCCGTCGACGAGTGGAACAAAATTTTGATTTTCAAAAAAATGTTATTTTTTTACGAATTTAGAAATCTCCCTGATGTCGCGTCCAAAAAAAACTTCTCTCTGTCCCTCTCGTCGAATGGTATAGGAGGAAAACATCTCAAATTATTTTTTGAAGGAAAAATAATTTAATTGAAAGAGTGTGTAAAAAAAAGGTAAAGGTGTGCGAATATGCGAACAACAAGACTAAAGTGACACCAGATTTTTTTGTGCAGCGGTTTTTCCAAGACGTCTTTTTCCAGATTTGTTTCCCCTAAATGTCTTATCCACTGACCGGGAATTAGCAGTGGATGAAAAGGATCAGCGGATGAAGAAGAACAGTCGTGGAAAGGTCGTGAACTGCACGAACCGAGTAGAAAGAGGACCTGCACGGTACACCCATTTCACTCACTTCACGCGCTACTTCATCTCAATTTCATTCATCAACGACTCTTTATGGCCTTCTCTTTCGATCATCGCTCTCAGCGCTCTCAAATAACATAGGTTTGAGGCAAGACGCAAAAGAAGAATTCACGATACCAGTTAGACATATTTCGTGCACTTACCAATCGGTAGGGAGGGGGGGGAAGGACGATAGCTGTGGATCGTTTGACGAGTGAATGCATCGAAGTACGAATAGGTCGCATCTGCATGAATTACATTATAAAATCGATCGATCTTTCACCCCCTACTGTAAGCCAGTGTGACAACGTGTGACCTGCTCTGTGCAGGATTCACAAGACACAAAATGAGGTTGAACACAAAGCCTTGGTTCTTTTTTTTTGGCTATTCCGGGCTTCATTTGTTCATTTGTTCATTTGTGCGCAGTTTATTCAGTCGATACTATTTCAAAAAGAGGCAATGACGAACCTCGAGAAAAGAAAGAAGAGAAGACGTGGCTCGACTGATTTTCGTAGAGTTGATTGAGCGGAGAGCTTGGCGACCTGACGAGAGCTTTATATTATATTCAAATACAAAACAACATATTTTGAACCACTGTCCATTAATAAATACTCACCTTAGCAGCAGCAATCAGCTTCTCTCTCTTCCTCCCGTCTAGCATTCTTTATTCAAATTCGTCTCCAATGCAGATCATCTCGAGAGTGTCCCAACGTCCCATCTGAAATCACTTGATTCAACCACCATCATTATTTAAATTCATTATTTAAATGTATGTAGAACGGACCGAAGTAGGAAGAGGGTGGGACGAGTGGTGGATCGGGGTGGCGGTAGGGTGGGACGAGTGGTGGATCGGGGTGGCGGTAGGGAAGAAGCAGTCCGGCAGTCCGCTACACTTAAAATAAAGTAAATTAAATAGCATGAATCTAATGGATGAGCATTTCCGCGGCAGTAGGTAAAACTCACCGAATGTGGCGATAATCGATGGAGATGAGGAGGGGAGTGGAAGAAACTCGATCAACGGATAGAGAAGAAGGTGGAATCAGTCAGCAATCGCGTTGAATGTCTAAACAAAAATAATATAATTAAATTGATGGCAGAGTAATCAATAAACTGTATCACAACAGCGTACCTTCTCTCACACCAGGCGAACGACATCGAATAGGTGGACGAGCAGAGAGGATCGGTGCATTCCCTTCTACTCCACCTGAAAGCAATCGATATTCTGATAGAATACGATATTTTATCGGGTCAGCATTCCAACTCACTTGTCACATACGGTAGTGCTCCTTCAGACTTAGATTTCCTCAAGGGAAACTAGAGTTGGAGATGCTAGGCGCCCTTGAGTAGCCAGTGAAACTGCAAGTCGTTGTGTTATTAACAGTAACAGTTGACAGAGTTGGTTTTCAGCGTACATTAATCATCGATACTCACAAAACTGCCATGCTAACCTCGGAGAGAGTAAATCCACGCTTGCATTCGACGGCTTCGAGTGTCCTTCTCGTCTATTGGATGGTGAGGGGCTGAGAACGGAGAATAATAATCATTTGCTCCACGATTTCATCATCACTCACTGGGCGAGGTGTCGAGTGCGAGGGAAGTTTGGTGTACGACGTCGCGTGACCAACGATACTTAGGGAGTCCGCGAAACTGCAAATCGCCGGGTTCTAGAAAGTTAAGAGGGGCTATTCCCGGTGTACCCAAACAGTGGTGAATAATGCGAGACAAATCTCCAAATCTTACCGAGACGTCCCTTCTCTCCTCTTCCTTTCCTTGGATGGTTGGAGGGACAGAGTGAAGATTTGTCTCCGCGTGTTCAACATTCCTTCCAGTCTCTTCACTCCACTCCTTCTCGTTTCTTCCTCGCCTTCTCTACACTCGCACCGATTCCTTCCGTACTCCTTCTCATCTCCTCTCTTTTTCTTCTTTCTTCATTTTCTCCTTATTTGCCTTCTTTTATTCACAATCAGTCCTCTCTTCTTCTCCTCTTGATCCCTCGCTCGCTCCTTCCCAACTCGAAGGGACCTGAAATCGTAAGAAATTGACGAATAATTATACAAATGACGCTGACAAATAAGGGAAGCACGTTGTTGACAACAACTTCTAGGGCGATCAATGAGAGACGCAATGGGTAGATCAGTGGCGAGAGAGTGGCGGGAGGAGAGAGCGCAGAGAATGAGAGGAGAGGGGAAGAGGAGGCATACGAGCTACAAACATAGGAATCAGCGAAGAACGCGTTGAAAGGGGAAAGAGATCAATTGATGACAATTGCTTTAGGGACCACCAAACCAGGTTTTTGACCGGCATTTAGACAAGGATGGTGTGTTCCTTTCCTACATTTATTTTTTGCGGCAATTCAAATAGTAAAAATCATGTTTTTCGCGAATAACTTTTTTTCCCGCATATGGGACAACCCATATTTTTGTGATTTCATGATCACCTAGAACACGCGCATCGCTCTATAGGTATTTTGAGAATGCCATCAAGTTCAATTTTTTGCTATGCGCTTCCATATTTCGGATATTGTTACTATTCAATCGGTAATTTGCGTATAACTTTTTAACTAGCATATGGGACAACCCTTATTTTTGTGGTTTCATGATCACCTACAGCTACCGCATTGCCCTATAGGTAGTTTGAGAATGCCGTCAAGTTCAAATTTTTACTATTCGCTTCGAAAGGTTGGGCATTCTTACAGTGAACTTGAATTTTTTGCGTGTAAGCTCGATCAAGTGCTTTCTGTGCCCTTTTCTTGCTGTGACGATCATCTGCAAAGCATGCTCTACAACATATCGTAAAAATAGCGTTATGCGCTCCGCCTTGGACATGCTGCAACGAAAACAAGACAGGACATTCAGTAATTCCTCGCTTACCCTTACTGATCGTGGTTCAAACTGAAAATATAGAAATATCTGTGGCTGATGCAGTGTAGAAGGCTACTAGGTATCAAAAACAAATCTAGTGATTATACTAAATGAAAAATGAGCTAAAACAACGGATCTGACTCAGCGAAGTCTAGTTGACCCAGCGTACAGCACGTTGCGGTCGCGCTAAAAGAGCTTCGCGTACGTCATAAAAGGAGTCTAATTGCAACGCAATTTGTTAAGTGATAATAGAAATTGCGTGAATTTAACTATGAAAACAATGATTCTCTATACCGTCAGCAGCCAACAATGCTAAAACTGGAATTTTAGAGTCATTTTCATTGCGCCTTTGGGGGTCCCTAAATTGCTTTTCAAAAGTGCAAAAACTCACGTAGAAAGGTTGATCATAATTATTACAGTAACCCCTGAGAAATTCGCATGGTGCTTGCGTTGGGTCAGATTTCTAAATTGTAGTACATTTCTTATTGTTAACAAATTAAATGTACAGCGGCACGATAAATTAACGATATCGATAGTCATGGAATACTATTACGCAACATTATTCGATCATTTGATCACATACACAGAGCACACGTAATACTGGTGCAACAAGAATTCGCCAGGAGAAGAAGAGTTAGCAGAGGAGGGAGATAAAAAATGGGAATAACGAAGGAAATACATTCAAAATTACAGATATCCCACAAGGCAAGACGATAAGAATAAGGTAGATGAGAAATCGATAATTTTGATCAATCTTCGATACTATATTCGGAGGTCCGAGGTTCATGGTTTGGATTGGCTGTTCCATTTTTGCAGGGAATAACAGCTGCCGCGGCAAATACAGTATCCCCGACCCCAAAGTCGATCAACATTCCAATGAGCACGTTTCTTTATTAATTGGTACCATGAAATATACGAGTAGAGTACGACATAATCTTGCGACGTCAACAATACTTTGACAGCATAATAATACAGCTTTCTGCTAACTACAAATGTAATTCATAAATACAGCCAGAAATTCCTCTATCAACAGAGTGTTATCAACGGGGCACTTACAGAGGAATAAAACTAGAATATAATCAATAAAACTAGAAATAAGAAAAAAAGGTAAACTTCGAGAAACGAGGCATTGCACAGCAAGGGCTACGGGGAGATTACGCTAGAGACAAGGGAGAGGCGTGAATAATGTGAACACGATAAAATAAGGAAACAAGTTGAACATAGAACAACAACCTAGCAATGTATACTTCATTGTACTGCATACTGCGGCACGTGTCTGTTCGAGTGGTTTTGCGTGTGAGTAAATATCAAGGAAGGAGAACAAAATGGGCGAGAGGGGAGCTGTAACCGATGAGAGGAAACCATAGAGAGATTAAGCGACCCGCTCGCGGAAATGGTTTGTGGTGGTGTGGGGTGTGGTGGGCGGGCATACGGTATTCACTAGGAGACAATCGGCGCCGGCATAAAACCGACAGAGGTAGGGAGAATTACTGGGGGGAGGGGGGCACAACGAGCACTGTTCGAGCAACTGGGTGCGGTATTACCGGGTGGAGAAGAAAATAACTACGGATTGAAAGCCTACAGGAGGGCAGGAAAACAGTGATGACACTACATATTGATTAGATAGAAAGAAGAGTACAAGAACAGTGGAGGGTAATCAATCGATAATCATTGTGCGGGGATGCCCGGGGAGGCGGTCTTCTCTCCATTCTCGCTGGGTGGCGCACTCGACCGCGTGTGCTCCGCCACTACTCCCTCGGCGATCGATCGGACGAGCAGCCGGATATGGCCCTCTACCGGAACTACCTGCAATCAAGGGGAATGGAGATTACGGTAGCCGAACCAAGTTATATCGATTGACCATTAATAAACATTACCAAAAAGTCCTGCCGCTCACAATAGCAATGGAACACTTTACTAATCAATAATGTGTACCGTACCACTGTCCTACAGTAACCCCTCCTCTCCTCCCTCTACCGTACCTCGGGTCGGGTGCTGTTGAGGGTGCGGAGGACGTACTCGACGCACAGTTCCTCCTTCGAGTCCCCGTTCTGCAGCGACTCCTCGATGATATCTGAAAACAATTAATCAATTGAGTATTATATCCAATCTTTGGTCACACACACTTGTCAACGACAGAAAAAGAGATCAATACCTCATGATGTAGACACAACGGGTGTCTAACCAAATTTAATTTCAGGATCAGAAAAAAAACATTGTGTTCTGCATGATTCGAGTTGCGACAAATCTAGCCCACAAATAAGTAAGGTACAGTAGGGCACATAACACGCAATAGGTTACGGTAGTTGTGTACCTTGGAGCGCACTCTTGATCACGGCCAGCTGCTTCTCCTCCTCCTTCGCTCTCTCCTCTTGCACGACGGGTGCGGCCTCGAAGGCCACCAGAAGGAAAGTCATGTTGTCACGAGATCCCTTCTGCAGACACGCGTCGAGCACCTGCAAACAGCGTATTATTGATTGATTTCCGATATATTGATCTTCAAATCGCACCGAAATGGCACGATACAATGGTGGGGTGTGTGGTGAATTAAGTATTGATTGATTAGAAAGATACTCAATGCCAGATTCGGGAGGGGAGCAGACTACCAGATAATTCAGATAATAGATGATTCCAGTTTCAGCATCAGTGTATATTCTAAGCAATCCCTCTGACCTCATTGCACACTTTGATCATTCCTCCCCACTATCAACAATTTCCCACATAACCGGCCAACGTTTAGAAACTGCATGATTCGGGTTTCAACAAGTCTATATACTTTGCGCAAATTAGTATTGTTGAACAACTAATTGATATAGCAAGTCTATTTCTGACCTCATTGCAGACTTTGCTCATGCCTCCCTCCTTGGCCACCTCCATCCTAGCGTGCACAAACGCGCACAGCTCGTCGTTCGACATCACGTCGTAGATGCCGTCACAGGCGAGGATGAGGTACTCGTCCGTCGAAGACTGGAAAGAGAGGGCAAGGATTAGCAGAAGGTCGGGTTGGTCTACCATAATCGGCACAACCGCAACCCAGTTACGGTAAGAATCATGACACTCGTTTAGTACGACACTCTGCCAGACGACACACCATCGGATGAGAATAAAAAAAATGAAAACATTCTAGGTTTTTTTTCGAAAATAATTTTTGTTCTCGTCCAAAGTGATCATCCGGAGGAGTGTCTTTAGAACCGATTTAGTCTGTCACGAAAAGGTGGGGAAAAATACAATTACCTGTCGCTCAAAGAAGTAGACGTCGGGTTCGGGCGAGACCTGCTGGCGCGCCGGCGAGACGCCCGTGTTGCTCTGAAACAAGGCAGGTGAATTATGTTTCAAACAACTATACAACAATCTAACCGACAAAAGTAGTATGAAAAATAATGCAAGAAACCGAGAGAAATGGAAATAGTGCTCGTACCTTGTATTCGAAATCTCCGAGTGCCCTCGAGACGGCGAGTGAGCCGTTGATCCGCTGGATCATCACAGAACTGAGACAGCAATACGATTAAAAAAATTTTTTTTTAACAATACGATTAATGAATTGATATTTGGCGCAAAACATTTTCGCACATCAGAAAGCGACAAAAATATTTTTTTTTTAAATTAAGTTAACTAGCCGGGATGTGTTGAGGTTAAATACACTACGCTCTATGCATAGTTCTGGGTGCAGGTTCGGTCCGGGGGAGGTCGGTAACTGGCTTCAGGTTCGGTCCAGGGGGAGCTCGGTAACCTGCTGCAGGTACGTTCCAGGGGGAGCTAAGTAACATACTTCAGATTCGGTCCAGGGGACCTCGGTAGCCTTTTTCAGGTACGGTTCAGGGGGACCTTGGTAGCCTTCTTCAGGTACGGTCCAGGGGGACATTGGTAGCCTTCTTCAGGTTCGGTCCAGGGGGAGCTTAGTATGTTGGGGGGAATGTTCATCTCTAGAAAGAGTACTGGCATATTCCGTTGCAAAAGGCTCGTGAGGCTGAGTGCGATCGAAAAAAAGTTGCCACTACGACAACATCGTGGCTGAGTGCGATCGAAAAAAGGTGCCACTACGACAACATCGTGGCTCCGTGGCAACTTTTTTCGATCGCTCTCAGCCTCACGAGCCTTTCTCAACGGAAACGCAGGATACCGTGTGTTGATTTCCATGGCGTGTTCAAACACGTTTGTGTCATCGCAAAACACTTTTCCAATGACTCCCTACGCTCGCAGGATCATTTGGAAACTTTACGAAATTTTTCAATTTATTCACGTTAAAACGTGTTAGAACACGTCCAGGCACGTTTCCGACATCGCAAAACACTTTTCCTGTGATTCCCCACGCCCTGCGAACCAATTGGGAACTTTTCGAAATTTTCGATTTTCCATTTTAAAACACGGCAAAACATGTGAAAACGTGTTTCACGTCACTCAAGAACGTGCTAAAAGGGCTTCTGACACTTGCGAAAAATGCGGAAAACGTTTTGCCCGCGGCGGGGTTCGAACCTGGGGGTCTCGGATTGTAAGTCAAGCGCGTAACCCACTTGGCTATGGATTTGGTCAATTAAATATTGCAAAATTTTAAAGGGATTTTGGTCTGTTGTCGTATGCAAAAGGATAAGAGAAGATAGAGCGCTTTTGAAGCGATTTATTAGGAAGCTTCCGGATGCATGATTCCGGCCTCCAGAAAGGGGTCAGGGGCGAGAGTGTGCCAAAGTGAGAGAGTCACTCTCAATTTCCCTTACAATCTCGTTCTAACTCCATTCCTGCGAGGTTTGCCAGCATGTTGAATGATTTGGAACGAAATGTACGAAAATTTCGTGAAAACATGTGAAATCAAGTGAAATCAGTCGATATTTCACTTCGAAACTCGGCAAAAGATGTTCAAATGTGAATTTCGTTATTCAAAAATGGGTTTGGGCCACATTTGACACTTTCAAAAAATGCGGCAAAAGACTATGCACCGGCGGGGATCGAACCTGAGACCCTCGGATTTCTAGTCGAGCTCGCTACCGACTTGGCCATGAAATTATCGATTTTTCAAATATAAATTTCGATGTGTTTCGTCGTTGCCTATCACATGCAAAAGGATCTGAGAAGATTGCTATACTTTGAAAAGAGTTATAGCGGAAAAACGGAAAAAACGTCCGTCACGCGGAAGGAAAAACAAAAAACCAACAGACAAACAGACAGACATTTCAAATTCCTAGTAGTGGAGGAATTCACTCACCCTCCAGCACTGATGATCCTCTGTCGCTCCTTCTCATTGCACGGCTTGTGATCCTCAGTGCCGAATGTGGCCTCGTCTCGTCGTGAGAAGACAGCCCGAGAATCGCCTGCAAATGGTGGATAAATTATGACCATTCCACAGTAGGTTTGCTTCATTTCCCACCTGTTATTTACAACCTTATTTCAGTAAGCCGTGTGATTTATATTTCAAACTCCAATGCCATGTGTTAAATCACCACATCATATCGCTTGGTAAAGAATAGGGACTCTAATTAGGCACTATGCAAATCATAACATCTTCCAGAGCTCAGAAGAGACCCGTGCACTATGCAACTTGCACAGTTTCTAATCACTTCGTATCTCTATCGTGTCCCCTTTTTATTTTCTCTGCACACCTCTCCCCATTCACTTCTCTGCACGTGAGCACCCACACCGTTCGGAAAGTCTCTCTCTCTCTCTCTCTCTTCTCGTGATTGGAATCAGAGAGAGAGAGAGAGAGACGAAAAGAAGTGAAAAGAATAAAGAATGGAGCGATAGATCAAGCAGAGACGAGAGATACATCGCATAGCAGAGCTGCTCTCTCTCCTTTCCACCCTCTGACCCTTCTTCTTCTCCTTTTCCACTCTCATTCCTTCTCTTCATTTCTCTCTCTCTCACTCCCAATGACGCTGCATTCCTTCTCCCTCTCTCTCTCCCCGTATTCCTCCTTCTTATCTCTCTCCCCCCTCTTGTACACATGCAAGAGAATCGTAGTTTATCTGCTCTCTCACATAATCACTTGCACACTCTAGCCGGAACATTCTCGAAACGCAGCATGCTCGAAATGGACTTATTTCCGGCAAAAAAATCGGGAAAATCACAAATTACTACGTGACGACAGCCAAGATAAGAGAGAGAGAGGAAGATGGGATGGGATAGAGATACGGGAAAGGAGAAAAGACAAATGGCCTTTAGCAGTGTGCCGTCCCTCGCCCCATCTCCCTCTCGGAGAAAGCAACTGGGTTCGAGTCAAGACGGCAGATGAGTAGATTATAGTGAGCACAAAACAAAGAGAGGAAGAATAGGGATGAAAAGATTTTAGGTATATAGTCGCATTTTCTGGATCCCCTTCACACAAATAATTAAATCCGTGGTGACGAAATAGACCAAGCGGAGCTCAATAATATAGTGTCATCCTCCAAATTGCACGCGTGCAGAGAAAAAGAGCGCACGCGCAGGGAGCAGAGAAGAATTAGCAGGTGAGTTGTCACGAATACCCGGCGTTTTCAGGTTTCAGTCCCCCATGACACTATTGCAGCCTTGGACTCGCTCTTCCCACTCAATCTGTGACACATCGAGTGAGGCGGGTAACACAATTACTCCACTGGGAGGACTGCACAATAGTAGTGATGCGCTCGCAGTCCCATCTCTCTTCTTCCACCCTTATTGCACTAGCAAAGTTGGGTAATAGATCTGATATCGACCGGGGTACGCCACAGTGCTAGAAAATTCAAGAGTATATAACACAACGTTGCGAATTACGCATAAAATTTGGAAAGCCGAATTTGAAAAAAAAATCCTCTAAAAAATGCAAAAAAAAATTTGAATGGAAAAAAATCTTTTTTTAAAAATTTTAGCATATTACATCATCACTACTCAATAAACTCGCCTAGATTGGCGACCACAATGTGCGAGGGCGTCACGATGGCGCACACCGCCGTCGTCCCACTTCGGTCCTGAGAAAGGATAAACATCAATTGAGCATTTAATTTTTTTTTTAAATAAACCAATTGACCCGCGGGATTCCGATTCCTCCTACAACACAAAATCTTTGGGAAACAATATTTGTTCACTGCATTTGAATCCTATACCGGGGGAAAAAAATCAATTCATGATATCGTAACCCTGCACACTACCGTACCTTGCCCATGATCGAGTCGAGTTTCTCTCTAATCTTGTCGTCGAGAGCGAGGAAGCCCTGCTTGAGGCCCTTCTCGAGCAGTTGACAGCTCTCCTCGCACAGCCGACCGTCCTCCCGACCAGCCAGCAATTGGGCGACCTGAATAGAAGCAGTAATAACAATTATATATTTTACAAATTTAAATATTTCCAAGAAGCAAATAAGAGAATGCAAATTATGTGCAAAACAGATACTGCAACGCGCATCACGCTCGTTTTTATGATCAAAACTCTTTATGATCAAACATAACTGTCGAGTGGAAGCAAAACACAGATACCTCACGCATATTTGCAACAACAACAACACATTGCTGTGCTGCTAGAGACATAGGTAATAGTGAACTAATAAAACTAATATTATTATGAAAGATGCAGCAGTACCTGCTGCAGGTGCTCCCCCTCGACCAGCGTCTGCAGCACGTGCGTTGCTGCAAACTCGGCGGCGACCGATCCGGCGTGGCCATCGAAGACGGCGAAGAAGGACCACGAGGAGAAGGGTGAAGCGTCGCCCATCGACAACTGAAATCGATAATTAATTATTAAACCCACATTTTTGATTTCACCTCAAAAAAATCGTTAAAACATACATCATTTTCATTTTTTGGAACAAAAATTTTTGGTGTATGCTCAATAATCAGCCGTAATTACATTGGTCAGCTTTTCATTTATCCAGTTGACCTTTTCCCCAGTTCACATGCGCTTTTCGCCAGAACATTCTTCCGGTCACACTCTCTCTCTCCCTCGTGTGTTAACTGTGGTGTCTATCTTTCGCTCACTGCCCATCATTGGCTGTGATCTATCAAAGGTGTCTTCGATCAAACGACCATACAGCGCTACTGTGCTGCCGTGCCCCTTCCCCACACCCCTCGTGGTGTGTGAACAATGTTCCTACACTCATATTCATCAATAGCCGAAAAAACGAACATGTCGATTAGACGATTCTCACAATTATCGAAATTTTCAGACTTCGAAATTTTGACCCCCATCGGGGTTCCCGAATTAAGGGAACTTGAGAAACACTGCGGTTAATCGAGAATACGGAAAAATTTCTAGTCCAAAACGTTATGAATGCCAGTCGAAAATGATCTTTCAAAATTACGCTTCGCTTGGAGGCCGACATAGTCACTCTCTGACTAAACTCTCTATTTCCATCTTTTCCACTTCCCGTCTCATCGCCGCCCGCCTTCTCATGAAATCACGTGGAGTCTCGCGTGTTGATTCGTGTATGTGTGCAAACTTGACAACACCAAACATCTTTTCTCCTACTTTTTCCTCCCTCCCTCTTCCTAGCTCTCTCCACCCCACCCCACCCGTCCTCTTTCCTCAATTCCATTCTCGTGATCTATCAACCCTTCTTCCCTAATTAGATTCACCCCACCGATCGGCGAACCTTTCCCGGGTGATAACGTCACTCTATTGTTTGATCATGAAACAAAAACATCTCACCGCACGTGACAATCCTCACAATGGGACATCCTGCGACCAAGGAAAGGGCCAAAACACAAAACGCCTGCTCAAACTCGTAAAATTCTGCGAATTCCAGTGTGCTTAGGCAGGCCCTTTTTATCACCTACAGTTGCAAACACCTCTTATCGGTAACAATATAGCACACTCCTTCGCTAATGACCAAGAACATTCACAAATTTATAGGTAAAATAGCAAAAAGGCAATCTCAAAAAATGCTCATCAAGTCGTTATCCAGCAGAGCGAGTAGTTCATTCAAATTATCCCGGCTGATTCGATTTCGGTAGGCGCAAAACATGTTTAGTGCGCGGGATTCTCTTCCTCGTCCCGAAAAGGACAGGAGTGGAGATTAATCCGCTCATTGCTCACTACAATTTCACAACAGTCCTGTTTTGAGTGAACAACACTTCCCATTGATAAATACACCTATTACCAGTACAAATCAAACGATTATACTAACAACAACAACGTCCATATCTCCCGTTCACAGCAAAAAAAATCAAGAAAATGATAAACTCGTCCACTTTTAACCCATGTTACCATGTTGTGGCATAGCAACAAGTTATGCATCGCCTAGTTCTCGATTATTCCGATTTCATCACTTACGCACATGGTAAACATATTTCATAACCTTACACCCATGATAAACATATTATTTTTAAAAATCAAAGGGAAAATATATAAAAAATACAAATATGACCTCTGCGACGTGGGCATCCTCCATGTCGACTCTCCAGCCCTGCATAGTGGCCATCGCGTATTTGAGACCCTGAAAGTTGAAATTTAAAATCGATATTTGCCGCATATTTTTTAATCGATAATTCTTAAATTTCCTCTCGAACTGCTTTCTTTCTTGTGGATATCTAATATTTTGTTGGATACAGCTCCAATCTCCATTCTCCATCTTATATTATTCGTCCGATCTCCAAGTCTATTTCCGCACCAAGAAGTGCACAGGGATTACGTAGGAGGAAAGGAGTTTTGTGTCTTCAACCCACGTAAAACACGGAAACTAGGTACATTGAAGAGTGCGGAAAGAAGGAAAAAATTGTGTAGAGAATTAGCGGCGCGGCGAGAGCACACAATTTCGAAATTGGGTGCACCAAATAAGCGGGCACAGACGATCTGGTTTCACGGTCAGTGACATCATTCTTTCGTAAACACACAGTTTCGCCTCCAATTGGAATTTCCATTATGGCATGATTATTTTTCAAATAAAGAATAAATAAATATTTTCAATAAATGAGGATTAACGTACTTGTCCGACGCCGCTGTCATTGTCCTTGTTCGTCTTCGGCTTGTCGAGGAAGGCTCCCATGGTGGATACGAGGCCCGCGGAGGTTATGCGCCACGTGCGAAGCTGCAAAACCAGTGTGTTCATTCTAATGAGCGGAGAGGAGGGGACACACAAAGCGCGAACGGTGAGCGGTGCCGAATATCGACCGAAAATAGGAGGGGGAAATGTCTCACCTCGGGTTTGGGGACGGAAACGGTGGCGATCGGGAGGGGCTGGTCGTCGTCCGAGGAGGATCCGAGACAGAGACCGAGCGAGCGGGAGAAGGTGGGGACGGGAGTTGGCGAGGGCGGGGGCGAGGCGGAGGGTGACTCTTCGTCCGATAGTCGAACGGGCAAGTCTGACGGAATATGATCGGCGTGAGACGGAGTGGACGACGCGTTCAGCACATCACAGAACAGCATGTCATTCTGAATGGACGAGGAGGAGTGCGGACGCGGCAGAAAGCACGCGGTCGCGGAATCGGCGAGGCGCGGAGTGGAGGCGCTCACGCGCAACTCGCGCGGTTTGCTCGCCGCGTTATTGTTGTTGTTATTGTTGAGGGTGTTGGTCATAGAAGCGCAGGTGAGCAGCATGGACTAGTACCCGGGGAGAGAATGAGCGTCTACTTTATAGTGGCAGAAGAGAGAACGAGGGAGAGGGTGAGAGAAGGAGAGACGACAGAGATACAGCGGGGCGGGTGATTACACGTGTGACCCACGTGAACTGCGCTATCAATCGAGACGGTCAATCAATTCTCCTCTCCTCCCTATCAGCCAACTCGCATAACCTACCAATTTGCGGCAGAGAATGGATGCAAGCGAGCGAAGTACAAAAACAGGAGTAAATGAATTGAGAAAAGACAGCAAATAGGCGGCGTGTAGGAGTAGTGGTGACGATTGATTATAGTGAGAGCGATCCTAGGGTGGATGGGAGAGGGAGTGACAAAGTCAATAACACTAAATAACAAGTATAACACTCGGTAAACGCAAAGTGGAATAGCGAGAAATTCTACCGTATTTGCAGGTGATTGAAGGCTTTTCGCGCTAAGAGTGCGTATTTTCAACAAAATTTTCATGAAGATTTTTTGGCAAATAGTAATGTACACAGACAACTGTACACTGTACACTGGTACACCGTACACCATCTCCGGAGTTTCAACGCACGATGTAGTATGGCCGAGGTGGAGTTGAGTCATGATATGGAGAAAGTGCAAAAACGTTTCTACGCCTCAGGGCATGACGTCACATGAATTTCCGGTATTTCAAAAACTTCATCGAATGGCTTAATGAGTGGTACCAATAGATTCCTCATAAAATTCTAAGACATTTTCGACTGAATGAAGTTTTTGCTAATTTTTGATCTAAGCCTGAAAAATTGATTTCAAATAAATATATTTTTAAATTAAATTATTTTTCTGTTGTTTGCCTGTGCAAGTGAGAAGATTTTATTTGTGATATTCAATGCTACAACACTGAAGGTTCAACTATGTGAAGGGTTGTTCATACGAGTTCCATCAAGCATGTGCAGTAAGCTGAAATACATGAGTTCTTGGAATTATGGTGTACTTACAGTAACCCGGAGTAATTTACAAACATTATCCGGCAGGTTCGGGAGTCAGGCCGACGATAGTCCTAGTAACCTACTATTGTGTAGTTACCCTAAATTGGGTGTTGCAGCTTCCAGAGCCGTTTCGATAGCATTGGGACTTTTTACCTTGTCACTGTAAGTACACCATAATTCCAAGAACTCATACATTTTCAGCCTACTGAACATGCTTGATGGAACTCATATGAACAACCCTTCACACAGTTCAACCTTCAGTGTTGTAGCATTGAATATCACAAATAAAATCTTCTCACTTGCACAGGCAAACAACAGAAAAATAATTTAATTTAAAAAAATATATTTATTTGAAATCAATTTTTCAATTTTTCAGGCTTAGATCAAAAATTAGCGAAAACTTCATGGAGTCGAAAATGTCTTAGAATTTTATGAGGAATCGATTGGTACCACTCATTAAGCCATTCGATGAAGTTTTTGAAAAACCGGAAATTCATGTGACGTCATGCCCTGAGGCGTAGAAACGTTTTTGCACTTTCTCCATATCATGACTCAACTCTGCCTCGGCCATACTACAGTGTGGCATGTTTATCTCATCAACTCATTTTTCCTGCTGTGCCAAGCCTCTGAAGAAACATGTCGATCCACTCAGATAGTCTCTCATATGCTGCCGTGGGAGCGCGCTCACATCTCTCTCCCGTAGCCGCGACGCGGACGCACGCCTTTAATAAATACCGTAACGCTCAGTGGTTGGGTCACAATCCTGACTCAATTTTGAAAATTCGTAATGAAATTTCTCTATATTTTCGAGCGTAATTATGATTTCCTATAGATCCCATTATTGATACAATTATGGGCGACCGATAAGCACAAATAAATATAATTAGAACAAAAGCGTACGCGTTTAAATTTTAACGTTCCGTTTACTCGAATTCCAATCTGTTGCGCGGGACGCCACTGGCGTTTGAACGTCGTCTTTATTCGCCATTACTTTATTCCTTATTTTAGTCGATTTATCTTGTTTAATTGTAGTTAATTATCTTCCAGATGGCCTTCCGCGAACCGCGCACGCCAACCACCAAGACTCCGATTCGTAGGCAGACTATGGACAGGTGATTGTCGCCTCATACGTGTTCTAACTTGAAAATTCTTCCGACTACAGTAGGGTATTACGTTTCTTTGAGCCGCTGAATCAAGCTCAGTTGTAGTAAGAATCTCTAGAAGTATATTTCTCCTATAATTAGGAGCACTTGTGGCTGGAAGTAAAGCACAATATGAAGTGTACGACAGCAAACTCGGAAATCCTAGCATCGTACACATTGATTGGCGCGAATTGTTGGTGCATGGTCAAAAGCGGGGAGGTCTGTGACAAAACCTGGCCAACTTGAGCAAGAAGCGGGAAGGTATCATCAAAAACCGTGGCGGCTTGACTCGAAATCGGACGGAGTTGCGGAAAAAAGCGGTATGATACCGATGTTGGCTACACCTTGTTCATGCATGATCCTAAACTAATCTATGCATATTTTAGTGGTGCGCCTCGTCTCAGTTTCGCCCCTACCTCATCGGCCGCCGCTCAGCGTCGCTCTTCCGTCTTCAGAGGCACTGGTGCTCCCGCCATTTTCAAGGTTCGCAGTCTCCCTGATGTTAAATTAATTGGCTTGATATTAAATTTCGACCGGAGGTCCGCAACAGTACCAGAAATTTCCACAGCGGCGGTCCGAATTTCTAACCAAGCTTATGTTATTTTTCATAAAAGTCGGAGATCCGCGTTTTGAAAATCTGTGGATCTGTGTCGGCGGTGTGCTACTCAAAAATTCGTCTTCGACCTACCTAGCCCATTGCTGCGCATTTCTCTCATGATCCCTTAGGATCCGAAAGTTATGCGCTGAGTTCACTGTACGCCGTCACGTGGTCTCATTTAAAGATGTAGATGGATAATTTAAAAAAAAGATTAATTAATTAATTAAACCTCATTACAGGACAAACGCAACCTCGTCACGCCCGGAGTCAAGCAGCAGATGATCACCAAAATCACCAACTTCCTGAATGGAGAGGTTCGACGTGCTTTTAATTCGTCATACCACATCATAGGTGTGCACGGTCACCCGGGACACTGCATTTTCGAGAATTCTGGTGAAGTGGCGCTATGCAAAAGTTCAACATGTGATAAGTTAAAGGTTTGAGAGGGGTCAATGCTGGGGCACTATGTAAACAAGAGAAACTGGCGTGGGAGCACTCTGCAAAACAGATCTACAATTTGCTGCTCACGTGTGCATCACATTACATAGATATTTATTGTTCGATGATTCATATTTTTATCATCAGCTCTCGTTCGATGAGGTGAAATCGCCTACGAGGAAGAACTTCTTGTTCATGTTCGAATACATCTACGGAACACTCAACGACAACTACACGACTCCCAAATCGCCAGAGGAACAGAATTCAGAGGTAATGAGGGGGATGGAGTAATGATCATACAAAGGTGTACTTGTTTTTTGGGGTTTACCAGTTGGCTATGATTGAGCAACGTTGATTTTTTTTCTAAAATAGAGTGTAAGGGACATATGCAGTTGATGCAACATTCAAAACATACTCACAGAGTACCCTCCTAAAATGTCTCATAGATTGATAGGATTGCGTTACTGAGAATGTGGTCTTTGCAGATTATCAGGATCTTCAAGCAGATTGGCTACCCCGTGATCATCAAGAACAGGTGAATACAACTCGTACTCATTAATATAGATTGCAATATTTAATATAGTTGTAATGGTGTGTTCGAATGTCTCCTTCAATCTCAATGATATTGCAGTACTCTCCAATCGGTCAATGCTCCCACTTCATGGCCTCATATGCTCGGCGCACTCGGGTATCTTATTATCTAATAACTTCATGGATCGCATAGGTAAAAATGATGTTCTCGCATGTACATCGAGTATAAATGTTCAAAATTGTATGCCGAAGTGCATACTGCACTACTTTGGATACATTTGTTAAAAACTGATCAAGATGTACGGTAAATGAACGTATTTTTATTTGCCGACTTGGTTTGGACGATGTGGTGCTTTTCCTCGCTAGCGAAAGCTTGTTTAACCATGGACGATCGACTATTCGTCGCAATTACAGATGGTTGTGTGACATGGTCGAGTTCTATGGCAATATCCAACTGCAAGAGGTGTTCATGAGGGGCAACGACTCCACCGCCCAAGCTGTAAGTTCGCCCCTATTTTTATATAAATACGTTGTATATTAAGTCTCGTACTGGTTTGAACACAACGTCAGCTACGATTGCATATGCACTGGAGTTGTTTTTATTTTGTAAATTAATTTTATTTAATTTCTAAATGTAATTTATCCATTTGTATTTCAGCTTCGCTACCAGTTGTATTCGGGGGTTTCGAAGAAGTACTTCGACAAAAAGAGAGACAACATGAATGAGGAGCAGAAGGTGGGCAGATTATACTATTAATTTATTAATTTAAACATGCATGATAATATATTGTACGCATTTTAGGTGGCCATCATCAACGAAAATATCCTGGAGCAGTTTCCCAAGTACAAGTATCGCCTCGAATCATAGTATGTTATCGTTGTTTACTCCTGAAATATTTAATATTTATTGATGTCGAGATCTATTCAATCTGTTGATTCAATGGGCGTTTGTATATAGATGCTTTTGAGGCTGCTGGAATATCATAGGTCAACAGGGACGTAAAAAAAACGACGAAGGCTACCTAAGTTTTGTCATTTTCATCGCCTATTTTGGAGAAGCCTACCCACATTTTCAGCATTTCCCTTACCACCTTGTCGACCCATGATGGAGATTACTGTCATTGACAAATGACATAAACGTCTTTTTTTCGCAATCACGGACTGATTTGGGTGGTACTTGTCAGTGATTGGTTGCTTGTTTTTGCAATGCATAATCTTTTCTTTGCTCAGTCTGGACGTGGAATCTCGAGTGGCGGAGACTCGTGAGAGACACAAGCAGATGGAGGAAGAGATTGCAGCACTCGAGGAGGAGAAACAGGTATATCTTCAATCAATTACTGTAAATCAATAAATATTCGATGTTATTAAACTTTATTATTGTGCTGAGCACTGACGTCTGATTTAGTAGAAAAAAAATTGATCTACGTCTGGGGCGCAAAAGATTTTGAACGTTAATATGAAATAAAGGGAAGATATGTGGAGGAGGTGAACCCTGTGAAGAAAGCGTTCGCCAATCCCCTGTTCAGTCCTGAGATTGTCCATGTGCAGAAAGAGGCGAGTATCGATTGATGCCTACCATATCTCTAACCTACCGTACTCTCCAGATTGCTCGTTGTGAGACCACTCCAATGGACGATTCGATGTCATTCAATCAATTCACGACTCCGCCCTCTTTGATGGCTGTCTTTGAGGACACTCGTGAGGTGTGTGCTTCCTCTATTGATGTTGTATCCGATTCTCTCGATCTGGTGACTTCTAAACTCTAGAATTCGAGGTGGTGAACATTCCAAATTGCCTCTGTTCTAATTGTGATCATTTCAGGTTCCGCCCATCTTCGATGTGTATGCACAGCACTTGTTTGCTTGAGATGTATTCACTTCATTTAATTCGACTTGCTAATCCACCATGTGCCATAGAATAATTTGAGATACGATGAAGTATTTATCTAAATGTTGTTCAATTTGTGTATAACTACTGTTGTGAGACAGTTGGATATCTTCCCTCTTCCCATTGTCTTATCTAGAGTGTGAAATGTGAGACCGCTGTCTCTTCATTTCACACACTCTCTCATCCACAGACAGTTGAAGAGAGTGTGTGAAATGAAGAGACGGTGGTCTCACATTTCGCAATCTACTCTTATCATTGGATATTCAGATGACTCTTCGTAGATATCTCGAGGATTCTCTAACATGGGGAGAGGGTGAATCGACTGCGCCCGCTTCTCAACTCGATGTTAAGAAGTACTTTCGATGTCTATTCGGACTACTTTCTACCAGAGTAAGTGAGACGATTACTCTAGTTCTCTCTCTGTATACGGGTTGCTGTATCTACTTCCAATCGATACTCTCAGAGTGTCTTCATCTTCGTCAAACTCTTCGCGTGCTACGAAGCAATCGTTCTAATGGAGGAGGTGAGTGGGAATACAGTAGGCGACTACGGTAATCATACAGTACTTGTCTACAGTAATCGCTTATGTGACGTTATATAGGTGATCAGTCGAGAAGATGCGATTCATTTCATGCGGAAGAATGAGTACCCTATGGATGGATATTTCTGGCCCCTGAGGTGGGTCCCAAACGGTATTCTCCTCAATCGATACCGTACTCTGCAGAAGATTCGCCGCTCTTCTACACGGCAACATGCTAACTGTCTCTCTCCTCCTTCTATTGATCGGCAATCTAATCTCGCTGTTGTGTCTGGCTACGGTAGAAGGTTCGTCTGGGATACGGTAGTCGGTTGATCGGTCAATCGATTGCAGAGAAAATTTCCAAAGAGATTGAACTTTGTCTCGAGACTATTCAATCCCATTGCCTTCCTATATGTGATGATTGCTTCTGCTCTTTACTCGGTGATCTACCTCGTCTATCAATCGATAATCGTTCCTCATCCAGGGTTGGTGTGTATTCATTGTCTATCTCTACGAATGGGAAACGATAAGACTCGAGTTTGTTTTCATCTCTAAAGTCATTCTCTTCATTGTGAAACTCTTACTCGACTTTTGGATGGTTGGAATCGATTTCCAGGTAGGTCAAAGATCTTCCCTCACCCTTGGAATAAACTATTTGAGATGAGTCGATACGTCCTCTATCTCATCAAGTTCAGAGAAGCAGATCACGAGGCCAATGCATATTTCCGTCCTAACAATGCCAGACCCCTCCTGCTCTAACTAATCAATAATAGATGTATGTTTTAAATATCAAGAAGATTGTAAATAATCATATAAGAATAAATGTTTTATCTGACAACAATGAATATAGGGCCCACCAAACCGGGAATTCCAAAATCAGAGCCGACAAAAAGTACGAAAAGACAGAAACGGCGCGGGAATTCAAATATGAACAGTAAAACTGTTTTCTTGGTATGTTTCGAGTTTTTGGGGGTGCCCCTATCAGGATTTGTTCTTTATATGAAGTTAAGGTGACTGTGAAGTAGCACAAACAAAATAAATCAAATCTGTGTTAGCGAATGTGTTAAAATTCTTGTGCGAATTGCTAACCGAAGACTGGACGGGGTCTTGGGTCGACTATGGTGTGGACTCTTTACACCAGCAAGAGCGACTAGGCAAGCTTTATCCGATCATTTGTCAATGAGTGAAAGGAAATATCCCTTTTATAGGGAGAACCAAACGGGGACAAAGGATCTAGAACCTTATACGAAAGTGAAATTAGAAACAGCTGAGCCATGGGAGCTATCGCCCATGACATCACACACTTCGGGGATGCGAGCGTCCTCGCCGCATCAAAGATTCTAGGAGAACAAAGAGTATACCTAGTTGTGAGATGTCAGTAAAACAATCTAGTTGAATAGGTGGAGTGGAACTAGAATGAAAACCTGACAAATGGACAAAATGACGGATCCTAGCGCTACCAAGAGTAATTCGAAGGAGGGGGGGGACGAGAGCACGATAAAGCAAAGCATGTGAGAGACGAAATGAAACGAACTGGGGTGTCAAACAATAATAGATCATTAGGAAGTCGAAAATAACAGGCAGCACATAATCTCATAATCAATATAATCATAATCATCACCTCTCTTGGGCGGATTAATAATGGCAACTACTGGCCTATTGAACAAAACAGGTGCTCCTAACTCACGAATTCTTGATGCTTCCGATTGTTGGATGATCCGGGAGTCTTCTTCATCTTGTTTCCTTTACGATTCAGCAATGTCGACTGACGGGTAGGGAGGGGAAGGGAATGGGGTGGGGATCGATACCATCAGAGACGATGATTCCTGTCAACGGCGCAGACGTGAAACAGTAGTCTGCTCACGACGGCTCGCTCGAGACCCGACTGGAATCCATGCCGACTGACCATTGTTGTGGCGAGACTCGAGGGGTCGCAGTCAATAGGGCCGGTGCCAAAGAAGTGTAGCGATGGGGGTATGATGGTGTTCTGCGACGGGGTTCTCCTGGTGGTCCATCCAGGGGTGGGTGGGTCGGAAGGTCACCCGTGGAAGCCATCCGGTGGTGTTATGCGGCGTCCGATAGACTGGCTTCCTCTCCCCAGAGGAACTCCATGCTAACCGAAGACTGGACGGGGTCTTGGGTCGACTATGGTGTGGACTCTTTACACCAGAAAGAGCGACTAGGCAAGCTTTATCCGATCATTTGTCAATGAGTGAAAGGAAATATCCCTTTTATAGGGAGAACCAAACGGGGACAAAGGATCTAGAACCTTATACGAAAGTGAAATTAGAAACAGCTGAGCCATGGGAGCTATCGCCCATGACAGAATATCAGCGATTTCACCTTATATTCAATAGAAATTGTTTTAGGAGGTGCCCCTATGGGAGTAATTGATTTATTTATTCTTGGTAGTCCGATGCATCTTTAGAGGAATTCAGAGGGAAATCCGTATTAGCGAACCTTCTTTATTTTGGCTTCAAAGATGCACAAGAAAAACAGTCATTTACGGTAGTTTTCGCTTTAGGAGTTGAAAACAGTGTAATACAATTTATCGATTTCACTTTATTGGTCGTTCATTTGACCATTGCAGCTCTAGCTGCTGGTTTTCCTCATTGTTCTTCATGATGTTTAATGGCAAATGTCATAACAAAAAGCAAGAGAAACAAGAAAACTGCCGCAGTGAACAGATCTGATTCGACGGAAATTTATTCGCCCCACCGAACCATTGCCGCTACGCGTCTATCATGCGTGCGTGCGCTCGACTACACCACGAAAGGCGGGGCTTAGAGAGGTCATCTGGTACTCGCTGAACTTGAAATATTTGGTAAATCTGGAAACGCTATCGTGATTCTGCACTCCTCATTGCCTGGAAAGCAAGAACAATGTATTTTTAGGCATAATATTCAATTTTACGTGGTGGCCTACAATGAATAATACGTGATCACAAGTCTGACCCAGAACACCTCGTCTCGGCAAAAATACCGTAGCTAAGAAATACTGGCAAATTTCAAACCGATTAATTTTCTACACTATTTTCTCTTGATTCCTCGTTGCGACTTGTGTTCCTTCATAGTCTTCGAATGGTTGGCTCTGTCCACACTGTGGGTGTGGTCGTACGACACAGCTCTGACCCCGATGGAGTAGCGACTATCGCGTGCAAAGACAACTCGTTCGATGTATCCTCTGATCTCGTTCCTCCCGGAGTCGAACTAGGCACATGGCTGGCATGCCGATTCCACGGTGAAACACGCGGGGGGTAAGATGCACGGAAAAACGGTTCTGCGTCTGTGGTAAAATACCGTATTTTTGGGAAACTAAAAATCGGAAATTTCGTGGTGCCACAGAACTTTTGCATGCAACTCACGGAAATCGTGACGGGACCTACTTGAATCTTAAGCTTTTACTGTCTTGGCAAATTGTAAAGTTCACCGATTCACAGTTCACCGTTCACCATTCACCATTCACCGGCAAACCGTTCACTGTTCACCGGCCAATCGTTCACCGTTCACCGTTCATCGTTCACCGCTCACTGTTACTCATAACTAGACATTATTATTGATTTTATTTTTTTAAATTGTTTTGTTCATTTTGTTTGCATTTTAATTGCTCTTGTGATTTACTACTTCATTAAGAATGAGTTTGGATCAGAGTGGGGCACTTGATGACGAATTCAATATCGATGTAGGGTCTGAAGCTGCAGCAGAAGCAGCGCAATTCCTATCTGATCATTCGATTAGATCACTGGATGAACAGGAAGAGTCGTGAGTCGCTTTATCTTGATCTCATAAATCTTATCTACATATTTCCCCAATCTATCGTATGCAGATATTTTTAGATACATTTTTTTCGGATCATTCTTGTCGGTATGGTCATATCATATCGGTTGAGGGTTAGGTTGATCATTGGTCTTCTAGGGATGGGTACGATCCCTCTATTTCATAGTACCTCTAGCCTTCCGACAGGGAAGCTACCGTAGTCTCGCAACAAATTTTCCAATATTTATACATTACGTATTCAGGATAATTGAGGACGAAGATGGAAGATTCTTATACGATCTGTCGAATGAATACGGGAGGTGTGACATCACTCGATTTCTTCTGTCCGAGTGAGTTATTGGTTATATTTATATAAATACATCACTGGGTTACAACGAATGAGACGGTAAATTAGACGATTTAAGAAGGAATTATATTTCGATCGATCACTTTCACAGTTTATAAAACTCCATATTGTTTCGTATTCTGCTCTGTTGGAACCACCATTGAGTGTACACATCATACCACAGGCCAGCCAACTACAGAAAGGGCTTTGGAGTGAGAGAGCGTGTAGAATCGAGAGGGACTGTCTCACTTTCGCAAGCTCTCTCACCTTGGCCCCTTTCTGTAAGTTTGGAATCAGAGATTTAAGATGAGCGCTAAAGCCCACCCTAGAAGGAAACCATGAGAATAGAGACTTTATCTAGTGATTCAGTTTGTCAAATGTGCAGAAAAGTAATCGTAAATGACTCACCTCCGTCTCATCCTCCACTTATCTCTGGCACGGGGCGATTTGTCTACGTTGTTGGAGTTCACTCCAAACAAGACGTGAAGAGTGCGAAGGCCGATTATAGTGGAGACTGGAATCGAAGGAAACCAGGCGAGGCATTTCGAACATTTTCCATTTCGGAAAGTAAACAGGGAAAAAAAGGGGTGGGATTATGACGTATCGATGTACGATGATTCCAAACGTAAAACAAGGGGTCAGGGGCGAGAGAGTGTGCAAAAATGAGAGGGTCGAGAGTGTCTTTCTCACTTTCACGCTATCTTTCGCACCCTTTCTGTATGGTAGACTGGGCAGTAGAGAGTTTCGGTTTGACTCTCTCCATTCTGCATGCTCTCTCGCGCTGTCTGATCGATGAGAGAACATGTAGAATGGAGAGAGTTTGGTAAATGAGGTGTCGAATTATCAGGCATGAAAATTTACGTGGAGCACTCGGAGAAGAAACGAGTAGAAGAATATGATGGAAAGTATGTGAAAAGTAAAGATGGATCCACGATTCTCAAGATTCTCCGACAGACGAAGCCTGTGCTTCCCAGACTTCAACGATTGGTACAGTATCTTATTTGAACGGTAGCAAATTGTTTTCTTCAGATTACTGTAGACATGGATTTGAAGGAAGAACCAAAGGGAAGAATGGTGATCGAGTATATATACAGTGAACCTGGCGATGTTCTTCTATTGAGTGAAAAGAAGGCGAGATAATTTAATCACGAATCTCTAATTTGTCTAACCTGCGAGAGAGTGTGCGAATACGAGAGATCAACTCTCTCATTTGCACACACTCCCTATCATTACAATTTCTATCTTCCTGTCTGGGCAAACCAATATTTGAATTATTTCTTCCGAGTGATTAATGTGATTTCTTGACGTATATTTTCAGAAAGTAGACGAGAAGGAGAAGAAGCAAATTAAAGAAGATCTTTTGAGAAAGAAGACAAAACAAATTTCTGCAGAGCATCCTGCAGTGTCATCTCAGCAGGTATGAATGGACTTCATGTTTTAGGAATAGGGTTCCTTTTTTGTTGGGAAAAAAATTAGGTTAGTTGAATTTCATTTGCCTCCTCTTCATTTCCAACAACCCCTCATTTTGACAGCGATTGTCAATTGGAAATTGAGGGGGGGGGAGGTTTCGGAATGAGATGAGAATTAGAATTCATTTACATCCAATATTGTAAATTAGGGTTCCGCAAGTGAGACAATTGGGGAGACACAGAACAAAGGAATTAATAATGTCTCCTTTTTAATCCGGAGACGGAGACGTCTCCCTTGATTTTGCATACAAAAATTGGTGTCTCCTTTGATTGAAAGGCGAATAATAGGAGACGTCTCCTTCCACTTTTCCCTTCTCCCCCAGAGAAGAGCGGTGGAAAGGCGCCTCAAAACCACTAGATTTTTCCAACACCAGTTGAAATCTAACGACGGAGCAACGGGGGATAATGGAACAAATAGAGACAAAGATGGCCTTTGTTCCTCTTATTGGGACTCCGGATTCAGTTCCAATAAGCGAACGTTATTTAGGGATGATTATTCTATACATTGCCAGATATCCAATATCGCCCGCTCTGTTCAAGAACGAAGTAAAGAGAACCTCGGGCCAGTCAAGGCAACTGACTGGGATTCAATCAGAAGACGGCTGCAGACAGGACAATTTTTGAAGAAGGAGATCAACAAGAGTGACATGGATATCTACATTTGTTATGATCTCAATCTTCTAAGAGTGAGTTTTTTTTCTGGATGCAACTTTCGCATCTACATAATTTCAGATCTTCCTGAAATCGCTTCCTTCTTCCGATGAACTCTCCGAGTCCCGACACCAAGATGGAGCGATTCTCGCACTTCCGAAGGAGGAGAGAAAGTTGAAAATAGGTAAGACCTTGTGAGATGCACTTTAACAATCAGCCCGGCCAAATTTCCAGAAAGTGGATTAAAAAATAGGGTATGAAATTGAGAGAGACCCGTGCTTTTCTGGAGGTGTGAAACTGTTCCTGACCCCTTTCTGGGGGTTTTTGTTTTGTTTTTGGAGTTGCAGATATCATAAAAGTATGCTTTCAGTGGAAGAACTATCCAGTCGAGGGAGCCGATCAGGACTCTGCATGGTCGATATTACCTTTGGACGGGGCGGATATTACTGTGGAAAGTTGTATGGCTACAATAGACAATTTTTGTGGGTTCGATCGTGGTTGTGAAACGAATAGTGTCATGATTCCAGGCAGAAACAGGATCGTCAGGTTTCGAATTTTCCAATCGCTTTCTTCTATGCCAAGCGGCACACGAAGAAGGAATTACAGGAGTTCTCACATGCATTATCAGAGGTGATCTACTACTGTACAAACATAGGTGTCCACACCTGAGACTTCACTCATGTCGTGGAATGGATTACGGTAGATTAAGTTACAGTAAAACTAGGGACTCATTTTAAAACGCTCTCTCTTTGGATCCTTTCTGTATAGTTGGAATCATGTGGGTCAAGTGCACAGATCTCTCTTCTTCTCCTTATGTTTATCTCATTCCCGGATGTTTGGGAGCCTTTTGTTTCAGGCGGCCATTGATCTGGGATATGGAAATAAGCGAGTGAGAAGCGTATGCCGAGATGGAGAGGAGGGACTGGATGCAATCCTCTCGGTATTCCTATTCGTTCTGTTCTCCCTCTAATTATTTAGTCCAGAGCAATCTATTCGAAGATGCATCAGTCGTACGATGTGAAGTGCACCTGCGGAAGAATGCAACAGATTCTCTCGGAGAGATCGAGGGGAATAAGGCAGCCACGGTTTGATACCTTGTACTGTCTTTTTTCCAATGATGTTCACTCAGAGGCTCCTTGGAAGTAACCGAAACGGGTCACGAGTGGAAGGACTTGTCGATTGCTGCACAATCGGAAGCGCCAGAAGGGCACTCTCTCAATGGAAGGAATCGTTGGATGAGAGAACACACAAATGGTATTCTACGTTCATTCAATTTTGTCCACTCGAAACAGATCTATTGGTATCAAGAGCGAGGATTGTTTGTCAAAAATTGAACATTTGAAAGAGATCAAAGATCAGTTTGATCTTTTGATCTCTCTTACGAAAGAGATAAAAGTTCAAACTGGATAGATAGGTATAGATAGATAGATAGATAGATAGATAGATAGAAGATACCGTACCTCCTTCAGGATCGATAAGCGATTGGACGAGGTCTACAATTCGAATTTAATTTACGGTCGAATTCGAGGTTGGTGTCATCCATATTGCGTTGCGGGAAAATGAATCATTGTATTGTTTCAGCGGGATTCGGCTATGGTACTATCTCCAATAATAGTCTTGAATCCTCCAATTCGTGGGATTCGAATAGAATGAAGAAAGAACCGAGTCTGGATCAATGCATGGACCACATGGAACAGTCGTGCCAGAGTAAGGTTTTCTCTTATAGATATCGGGTTTTCATAATGAAATCTTAGTCATCCGTAATGTTCAGCCACCGTCGAACACTGCTCACAAGCGCCGTTTGGGGGAGGAGATCTCATTGTATCCGATGCGCCTCTGATATACAAAGTTATCTGGGATAGATTCGATAAGGCCGCTAAGGAGACTGTATTGGCAAGATACGGAATTGTTCAGAGAGGGAAGAAGAACACCATCAATCTACCAGAAATTCTGTCTAATGGTTAGTAATGATCATCAATCAAATTATGTCACACCTCCAGAAAGGGGCCAAACGTGAGAGAGTGTGCCAAAGTGATAGGGGGTTCATCACATTCTCTCGCTCCTGATTCTTTTTTGAAAGTTCACTTTCCGCTCAATGGCTCCTCAGGACGGACAAAGATCGAATTCGACAAAGTTGTGTCGGCGTCTCAAAGCCTCTCTTCGTGTGTCTCTCCTCTCTTCGACGGTTTCATAGTCATGGCTGGTCAATCGCATGAACTGTGAGTTCATTATTTTTGTCTACCATTATTTGTTTTTTAGCATCGCTGTTCGAAGAACGGAAGGGTCTCTCGTATGCCGTTCGCCGAAGTGCAATTCCATTCTATCCCACACCGTGTGCATCCATTTGTGAGTGGCAATGTTTTCTTATAATTAACCTTTCATTAAAAAGAGACTACCGTTATTTTTGATCTAGACTGCGAAACGATGTGTAATTCCTTTGGGTAAGTTTCACGCTTAAAGGGAAATACCCCTAGAAAAGACCTAGCGATTGACCTCTCCTCCTCTGTCTCTCTTGGAATGAGCACGTACATGGAAGTGACAAGAGAGATTGGGGAGGGAGATCGACGAGGGGCGAGAGATGCAAGAGGAGAAGTGAGACTGAGTAAATCAAAGAGAGAGGTGCATCCAGGGAATTACCACTCTACCTCGTGGAAACCCTAGGAATTCGCGCGAATTCTAGCAGGGGGTAACTTTCCCTTTAAGGTTCTGTATCTTCGTGAATGAAGAGTATGGGAAATCCGAAGCGAATAAATTCGCTGCTTATCTAATCAATCTCAGCTCTGATAGATTCAAAAAGGTATTTTGCACTTTTTAACGGTCTGATTCATTTACCGAATCATGCAGGCTATTTCAACCTCAGTTGATGGAAAGAAAACGAAGTATACACGGTGGGGAGCAAAAGATTCTGAAGGAGTGAGGTCGAATGTGGTAGTGTCAACAGTGCCTACAGTTCTGGAGACAGACGGCTCACCTGCTATCAATGTGAGTTATCTCATGTTATCTACAATAGTTGCATTCATGTTTTCCAGTCCTCGAAAACCAGACTTTGGAGTGACGAACAAACTACGGCGGATCTCAACCAAGTGAGCAACTAAATATTTCTCTCGTTTACAATGTTTCAGACTGAACTGGACGAAGATATTGTCGATCCGATTCAAATGGACACTCAGGACGAGGGAGCACTTGACACCCTTGATAATGTAAGTGGAAATCGATAGTTTTATATATCCATGATTCTCATTTCAGACTAGTCTTCTCGATCTCACACTGAGCACGACCCCTACTCTATCTGTGGTAATATAACAAAATATCACAGGTAATGGTTGGAATGGATACATTTCAGTTCGATCGATTGGGAGAAAAGGGAAGAAAGTACAATGCAGAGAGAAAGGAGGAAGAAGAGAGGAGAATATTGGAGGAGGTATCAAAATGTGTGGTTCCCCTTACAGTAAATTCTTCAGAGAATGCAATTGGGACTCAATGCCGAGGATGAGACGGAAAATCCTGCCAAGAAGAAGAAGAAGGAGAGTGCAGAGAAGGTATTTTGATTAATAAGCATGTTGAATAATAGCCTACTTCCTGCAAAAAATCCCGAGGTGATTAGATCATCTTCGTATTTTTTTAGTATACGGTAGGTTACTGTAGTCGAGAGCACGGTAGGAGGATCACGTCATATTCAAGAGGTATTACCAACCTGAGGTCAACCTGATGCAAAATACCCCTGGTCAATATTCTCAATTTCGGATTTTTGGATTACGGTAGTTTTTTTCGCTGCAGGACTAGGGATGGCTTCGCAAGAAAAAAAAACCGGTACAATTCTTGCGAAAGTGGAGAATGATCTTGCTTATTCTTGGATAGAAAGGGAATTGACTTGGGAGTATTATTGGGAAGAATGGGAAGCAAGATTCTTGAAACTGGCAAGAATCTTGCTTGAAAAATGACCACGTTTGGTGGCCAAAGAAAATTCTTTCACGTGGAAATCCCATTATCCGTGTCTACAATAACTAATTGGCGTAATGTTAATATATTGGACCGCTCAGTTCAGCTGCCAGATTGAAAATGACTGGGAAGCAAGATTCTTGCTAGGATTGGGAATCTTGCTTCACCGACAAAGTTCTTGGGAAATGATGTAAATGAGCAATTTCCCAACAAGATCTTGCTATCTTGCTTGACTAGCCATCCCTATGCAGGACCCGGTGGGTAAGTTACAATATCCCACTTCGGGGTTGGTCACTTATTTCACTGCAGGAAGCACCGCTACCTGTATTGAACCTGCGGTCGGTGCAGAATAGAATTACGGGAGGAGATGACGTCACGCGACCTACCTCATCGATATTGGTCGACGCGTGCGATGAACAGGTCAGATAATTAGATATGTTCATTAGTTGAACTTTTTTTTGCAGAATCAATTTATTTACCGCAGCTCTGCCAACTCAACTTTCTCGGTATCTCCATTTTCTCTCATTCTTTCACAATTGTATAAAATTGCAGTTGTTCGATCTCTCTACTTTCACTAATCTTCCGTCATCCATAATGCCACCGTTTACTTCCATCCACCACAACAACAACTTTTTCGTAGTTGGATTCATCACCGGTGAGTTCGACAAGCTAGAGATGCTTAAATGACCGGAATATTAATTAGTAGATCTTTCTCTTCCAGAAAGAGTCAACATTGATGTTCTGAGTCGGCGAACGTGCATGTCGTGCCAAGCGCCTCTTCCTCCGAGTATCGATGGCAGCAGAGTGATCTACCATGTGGAGAAAATAAGAACGAGATTATCTGGAGGAGATCCTCTCATACGGACAATGATGAGGTTCGTTGGAAATTTTGATTTCTTATCTCCGCTTTCAATTCAGTATAATCCATTGTTCTCTCAAATGCCTGAGATCGAGATACCCCTATTCTCACTCACGCATGCTGGCTGTTAGTCAGAAGTTTCTATCGAAGCACACTGAAGAGGACGAGAGATTCCTACGTGAGGAATTCGGATGCAATCTGCATGAAATGGGAGTCCAAATTAAACACGGATTGTAGTCAAGGTACTGTGAGTTTTTTTCTATCGGAATGAATAGAATACCCTAACAGTCAATGCGAAATTTTGATGAATTTGAGGTTCTTAATTTCAGTGTCCTCATTTCCACGGTCTGCATCGAGGCTTATTGTTGTTAAAGAAGACTGGACACGAGTAGTTCTTTTGTTCGCTAATTAGTAGTTTGATCAATTTCATTTAATAATGGTTGTCTAATCGGTGATTGTGGCTTTTGTTTTGTGGCGTTATGCAAATTCATTTCGATTTAATCGTTTTTTTGTGAATCTCAAAAAGTCTTTTTTGAAGCTTTATAAAGAAAGTTAGTAACGCAGAGAAAACTTTTGTTGCTAATTATCGAAGAAAAAAACAGTTTTAATAATATTTTAACAGAGAACGAACGGTGAACGATTATCTGTTGTAACAGTGAACAGTGAACCGTTAACGGTGAATGGTGAATGGTGAACGTGGTGAATGGTGAACGGTGAACGGTGAATTGGTGAACCGGTGAACTTTACAATTACCCTACTGTCTTTACCACACGGCAAATAGTAATGTACACCGACAATTGTACACTGTACACTGGTACACCGTACACCATGTACACTGAACATTTGATGTACACTGAGTCGAGGTATTTAAATATAGTCGCTAAGGATTCATCGCAATGATGTTTTTTCTAAGTGGAAAATAATAAATTTTATTTTTTATTTTTTAAAATTTTTTTCTTATTTTAAATTTTATTTTTTTGTGGATTGCGAAGGAAGCGAGTCGCTACCTCGTCTCGTTTTTTTTTGGTTTTTTTTCTCAATCAACCAATCATTCAATTAAGCAGAGAAATGATGGAAAAGGCGATTTCAAAAGTTGTAGGCTCGATTTTCCAGATTGCCTAGATTATTCCTTACGATATTGTATTAATTAATATCAGTCATCGAATCGCCTCGTTAGTGATTTTTCATTGATTTGTTACAACTTCGATTCTTTAATAGAACATTGCATTTCATTTTTCTGATATACATTTTCAATAAAATAAAATTTTATCCAAATGTTATTAGCACAACGGAAATGGGAACTAAATCAGCCGCAATGGAGGGGGTTGGAACATGCAAATCACTAGCTAATCTCCCCGGAAACGCGATCACTGTAAACCACTGGGAATTATGCCGAGATCACAGTGTTTGGAAAATCATAACTCCGTTTTTTTTTGCTCCAAATTTTTTTTTGTAAGTCACTTAGAGTACGCTCCAGATCCTGTCCTTAGCTTGCTGTTCACATTTTCTTAGTTCTTGAGTTAAAATTTTTCATTTTTTGACATTACTTATTTTGCATTTCTAAGAGTGCAGTAAGATTGCTCATGTAAATTCGAAAAGACATTCTTTTTGAACTTTTTTGTTTTATCAACTGTGTATCCAGATTCTCGTTTCTGTCAGTCGTCGTGAGCGGTCTCTCTCCATTTGCTCTGATGGAGAGGGGACTTCTCTAGTTCCCTCCGGACCCCTCGTCTTTCTACCAACGACTCGACAAGATCGGAATCCCCGTCCTAGCCGGCCTGGTCACCGTGGATGGGTATGACCGTTTGATGTTGGCTACTCAGACACCAGTTTCGCTAATTCTCAATTTGATTGATGATTCGAGCTTGGTGGACTCAAGTGGTAGAAACTCTTGCGCAAACGAGCTCATGTAGAATTAATGAGAACAGCCGGACCTACACATCTGACAATGAGACGGGAAGAGTTAACAGTGGACATCAAGCGCATCAGAGCATCTCTTGATAAATGTATTGAATTCCAACCCCAAAAAAATCCTTGACTGCACGCTGCCCCAAAGGGGGTTTTTTTCCAGATCACTTCGGTTCATTTTAAAAAATAAAACACTTTGTATAAAAAGTCTGGTCATCAGCCATTTTTAATGTCTTCTTAATTTTTACTCACTTCTTTCGGTCACCGATGATGACCGCCTACTCGCGTGTTCATGGACAATGAACCTTGATTCATCAAAATAAGAAATAATCATTCTCCTCGTGGAAAATTAACTGCAAAAATCATCAATAAATTACTTCTTAAAAAAATCAGTGTGAAAAGTATTTAGCGACTATTTCATGCATCAGTGTACATGAAATGTTCAGTGTACTTGGTGTACACCTCCGGAGTTTCAACGCACGATGTGCGCGCGATTCCGGTAAAACATCGTGCGCGCGCGATTTTCACACGACGCGCCGCGAGATTTCCACAAGTCGCGCGCGGGCCTGATCCTGAAACCGTAATTTCCGTTCAAGACCTTCAACAGAGCACACGATTTCCACACGACGCGCGCGACATTTCCGCTACTCGTTTTGCATGACGCGAAACTAGTAGTGGAAATCGCGCGCACATCGTGCGTTGAAACTCCGGAGACGGTGTACATGGTGTACGGTGTACAAGTGTACAGTGTACGGTGTACCGGTGTACATTACTATTAGCCAGATTTTTTTATTTCAATTTTAATACACCAAATTGTGTTTGTACGTATTAAATGTTATCGACAAAAGGTTAAAATATTCAGTGCAAACAACTTTGAATGAATTGCCATTTTAATTCTGATTTTATGAGCAGCTGAGAAGCTAGAATTGCACGCTATACAGAACACTGATGTGAAATCAATAAAATTTGTTCTGAAAAAAAATGTGAAGACTTTTTGGACGGCAATAATAAGTGAAGAGTAGGAAAGAATTTTTAGTCGGTAGTTTGTTGGTGACACGGAACAGCGCAAAAACAGTGCCCGCATACAATGATCTCGTGGTGTAGTGGTTATCACATCTGTCTAACACACAGAAGGCCGGCGGTTCGAGCCCGCCCGAGAGATAATCTTTTGCATATTTTTTAATCATTGTATAATTTGCATACATTTCCGAATTTCCGTTGAATTCTTCAACAATGAGTCGATCGTCGATCAATTCTCCACTCATTCCAAGTAATCTACGATGTGGCGACTGGCCCTCATCCTCTGCCCGCTCTTGACAAGTCTGGTCAGTTACTCTTTGAGATGCCATTCGGTACCTACCGTACTCTTTTGTTTATACCGTACTCCTCTCGATCTACCGTACTCCTCTTTATCTACCGTACTCCAGATTCTCGCTTCGGGCATAGCCGACACGGAGCAGCCGGGAGATGGTGACGTTCCTTTCGAGCCCAAAATGGAAACTCTCGGAGCGCAGTTCGCCATCATGGGCGGAGTCAACATAGGACTTGCTGTACGTCTCCGGATTTTTCATTTCCCAGCCCTCTATATTTCGTACCCCCTAGCGAATAACTTACCGTACCCTACACCAATTGCCTACCAACCGTACCCTGGCGAATAACTTACCGTACCCTACACCAATTGCCTACCTACCGTACTCTAGAGACTATCCTACCGTACTCCAAATCTATTCTATTCTCTTCAGTTGGCGTTCTCTTGTGTGTCGTGCGTGTGCTATACCAAATACCGTTCCAAGGGCTCCGATGACAAGAAGAAAATGCGTCGTTGATACTTATTGCACCCCTACCTTACAATGTATAAAGTGTGTTGATGAACACGAAATATACCTTGCCTATTTCGTATCACATCCGAATTATAATAATAAATAATAATAATGCAATAGTTTACTTTACCGGATGAAGGGGAGTGAGAGGTGACCGCTAGATTCACACAGTGAGATGATGAATGAGAGTCCCATCCCGGGTTACTTGGTAAACTAGTGGTACTAATAATACGACAAATAATAATTGAAATATTACAATATTATTTATCATAATTGTTACAATCTGGGGAGATACATAGAGGGGTATTCGGTCGTTTCACAATCGCATGACTCGGCACTGCAGAACTCCTTTCGAATATCGGGCCATTCGGGAGCACGCAAGATGGAATACACGGGCAGCACTAAAATTTGATTACCGATACGATACATGGAATCAACTCTACAAACGATATTGAATCTATAACACATAATCGATGATACGTTATTTCGTAACAACAAAAATATTAGTAGCATCTTAATGAGAACAAACAAACAAATAAAGAAAGATAACGAGAATGGGCTTATGATTTACCTTATTGTAAACAGTGGTCATTCGAAACGACAATTCAAACTATTAGATCAGAGAAATTGAGATATTCACTTTTGGATGGCTTTGAATGTCTTACAGGGGGGAGGGTCACTTATTAAATTTATTAGTTCTGTCATAATCTATACTTGGAGATTACGGTCTCCCGTATGGTTGGAGACTAAAGAGTACTGGAATGATATGAGCAGCATTGTGTGATCGATAACAGGGGATACAGTAGGAAGGTATGGTACGGGTACGGTAGTTACTCTCGTGATATCTGAGCATTTATTGTTAGAGGATGAGGGGTGGCAATATAAAACGAGGGATATAAGGGTATACGGTAGGGGCTGTGAGCACTGATAAACACGTCTATTGAATATAATATCACGAAAAGGAGAGAGCGGCAGGAACACAAATCACAGGGATACGGTAGGGGTAGTCTATTAGCGGCTCAAACTGTCTTTACTTGTTGGAAGCCTTGCTCGGGTTTCGCTTGAAGAAGCTTCCGATTCCCTTCTTCTCTGAAAATCGGTATTTAGTTAGGTACTGTAGGGTAAACACTCGATCTCAAAAAAAACTGGCAAAGATAATAGAAAAAAGTTAAAGAATTCAATAAAAAAACGGAAGAAAATTTTTTCGAAAATATTAAAACAAATAATTTATTTAAAAATAGCTACTTACTTGCACTCTTGATGGAATCGCTGTCATCCGCCGAGCTGTTTCCGCCCATCGACACGTTCTGCTGAGATGAGCCACCGTATCTGAATGGGATATTGTACTTTTTTAGATTACTGAAGAGGGCGTTCTGCAGTGGAATTTCGAGCCCTATCTACCACAAATTCTATGATGGGTACCGTACAATTGGACCCTATCGATTAGTTACCGCACATCTCACAATCGATACTAATCTACTAATCGATACCGTACCTCTCAACCCATGCGACGAACTCTCCCTCGGCCGGCGGCGCATTCCTTCTAGGCATCGTCGGAGGAGCGTTTCCATCAGACGACGACGGGGAGCCGTTGGTCCTGCAACGATTGCATCGTGATTACTGTAATCGATTGGCCTACAGTACCTGTGCACGGAGCAGTCGTCCTTCTGGTAGGAGACGGACGTCGCCTCGCGGTACTCTAGCGTGCGCTCCTGCAATCCATTTATTATTTCTGTATCGTTTATTGATTTTCTTACTGTATCACTCAGCCTACTGTAACTCAAAGCATAAGTGAGCTACAGTGTCCTCACCTCAGTCCTGTAGACGGTTGCTGCGTTGCTCGAGAACGACGTGGCCGGGGATCCTGCAACGACTTCGTTCAGTTACCGTAATCTCATTTCGTTCTTTGTGATTTTAGTAGCCAAATCGATCAGTTAGTTTCGGGACGCACAGAGTGGACATGAATAGGACCGGGACATCATCATCATCGCACATTATCATCACTCGTGCTGCGCAATCGCTCTCCTTTCTCGTGCATGCAATAGTAGTAGTAGTAGTAGTCCAGTGTGCTACCGTACGCTTCTCTTTCGTGGTGTGATGGTGATGTGTCGACATACAGTATCCCTGCTCACCATCAATCGTCGTCGTCTCATCATCCAGCGGGTGGCTCTCCGGTCCATAAATGGATTCGTAGACCGACTTGGTCAGATTGCGTCTGCTTTCTCGTCGAGAGAGGGCGCTTCTCAGTGGGACGGCCGCATCGTATAGAGTGGGAAGGGGCGTGGAGAGGGAGATGGAAGAGGAGGAAGAAGCACGCAGGGAGGAGGCACGATCCAGAGGGCAAGTGGTGGAGGAGCAGGAGGGGGGAGAGGCTAGAGAGGGAAGGAGAGATAAGAAAAAAGCAAATGTAGCCAATTTACTCGATCACAACATCACAGTAAATACAGCCAAAAAAGTCAGGTCATACGAAAATTCTAGGGGTAATTTAAATCTACTGAACTTTTTCTATTCAAATCTCTAAAAACAATTGATGATTTTACTCTCACTTAATGTGTCCCTCCATAATTGATCAAACAAAATGTCGAACTGGGACTTCCTGTGCTTACCGAGACGAGAGAGCACGCAAAAGCGAGAGGGTCGCCAACGTTCCTATATGGTAAACAACGGAAGTTCGTTATTCGGCTTTTTGGTATGATCGTATCATTTTATAAATGTAATATCAACTCACTCGTCTCCTCGTCTCTCCTCAGTCCACTCGTTCGTCTTTGGAGCGAGTCGCTCGATCTCACAGGCGTCGTCTCAATGGTGGCGAACGATGGCGGCGGACGGTGAGAGGGAACCACGGGCGCCGACGAATCGGTCACACTGTAACGGGAAGGGGTACTGTAGTTATTTAAAGGGGATACTGTAACTCACTTAAAGGGACTATCGCCTAAAGTCTTACTGTAAAAATATCGGCCGAGTATAGGCAAACAGGAACCTGCCCAGCCAAACTACCGTATACTCACTTCCTCTGCTCGTAGCTGCTTGCGTGGGGTCTGTACTCGGAGGAGGAGGTGGATGCGACAGCTCCTCCCGATCCATTGGAAGTGATCGAGTTGGAGAAGGATCTGAGTTTAAATCAATCAATAATTTCACGAACAATTATTTGACTCCTTCCCACTTTATTCCCAATCGATTCCTACCGTACACCTTCCATTGGCTACCGTAATCCCCTCATTCTACGATACTTCTACCGTACCTCAGCTGGTCCTTGGGCGCGAGTCCGGCGTGGTACTGTATGCGGTTGAGCCACGCCTGCATCTCGTCGTCGCTCGCGCACGAGAAGAGGAACTCGCTGCCGTCGGAGGTCTTCAGTCTGCAATCAATCGATCGATAAATAGATGCCCTCACTACCGTACTCCCCTCCCTGTACGGTAATACTTCTGTACCAGCAGATTCAATGCATGCTGTAATCTTGGCACACTACAGTAACCCCTTGTGCCGTAATGCTTCTGCGCAAGCATAATCAATAGATACCGTAATCTCAGTCTACAGTATACCTGAAAGTGTGCTTGCGCTTGAGATAGTCCTTGTCCTCCTTGCTCAGTGCTCCGTAGATGTTGAGGGGAGCGGCGGAGGCATTGTTTTCGAGGAACGACTGCTCGTCCTGAAGGGAAGATGCGATCAATAATGAAAAAAATAGCAGATACTGTATCAATGGGATACCCAAATGCTTCAGCCCCCACGCCCATTTACACTACAGTCTATAGCAAGAAGCCGTTCAAAATCAGTCTTGTTGTTTGCTCCTCTCCGCTCAAACCCGGCTCGTGTAACTCCCACGTTACCTTGAAGAAGCAAAGTAGCTGTCCGCAGAGGATGGCGTAGTAGTTCTTCCACGACCGCACCGTCGCCTTCAGGCCGCCCGCCTGCAGCTGGTGCTTGCGGTCCACGAAGCTGCAATATATATTTTGATTTTTTTTTAAATAAAAAAAAATCAGAATTTATGATATGTAAACAGAGAGAAGGTCGCATAAATTGGCTACCGTAATCACGTAATCACTACCGTAACCCCACATCCCGCCTACCGTACCCCTTCATGTCGATGGTCGAGTCCTCCCACTGCGTCTTTCTCATCGACGTCTGGCGGCGGGTGGTGAAGGCGGGAGTGGATCTGACAAAGGGAGAAATGTTATAAGATCAAAGATCAAACTACACACAGTTTCGACAATAATTCAACCAAACAACACATCCGACAGCTATCGCCTAAAGACCAAAGACCAAAGATCAACTACCCACCTCTGGAGTGTTCCGACGGCCTCAGCAGCAGTCTCCACGACGAGAGGGGCGGGGGCGGTGCCGCAGAGAGCGGCGGCAACAGAGGCGTCGCCTGAATCAGGGGGGGATAGATGCCGATTCACTGGTGTTCTACGGCGGGCTACAGAATGGAGAGCGTACGAAATGAAGAGATCTGATCCAATTATCCAAGTTACTAGAATATTTCAAATTGTACTCACCAAATGCGGTGGTTTTGCTTCTCTCCTTCCTCTCCATCTTTCTCGGCAGAGTCTGACTCGCAATCTCCTCGGGGGCAGGCTGCAGCAGCGAGATCTCCTGCGTCTTTCTCCTGTAATAATAATATAACTTTTTAAAATTATTACTATATATTAGTATATTCACAAATAAAATTGGTATTCAACTCCTAAAGGTAATGAACTCGATCTAGATAAAGATAGCTAAATAAAATCATTGCTCAATACTCTAACTACCGTACCTCTCTCTGGCGTCTCTCCTATTGGCCAACAGCGTGTTCTTGGCCACCTTCATCACCTCCTCTCTCTTCTTGGTCGATTCGACCTCCTCATGAATGCGCGCCGCCTCCTTCTTCCTGTAATTAAATATTATAAGTAATCACGCTAAAATCAATGATTACAATTTCGACGTTCACTTTTTTTGAAAAAAGAAATCGATCCTATGGCAAAATTCAGCTGTTGCTCAACAGTATTCGGTTTTTTTTCAAGAAAATCCATTGTCTACCGTACTCATTAATTGGATAATCCCCAAACTCACTTGATATGGGCGAATTTGGTCTCAATGAGTGTGAGTTTCTTCACGAGTTCTCTCTTCTCTCCCTGGGCCTCGAGGGTGACCAGGAAGTCCTCAAAGTCTCTCAACTTCGTCTCCGCCTCGTCGACGCTGCCGATCAGACGCCAGTCGTCGCCTGAATCAACGCGCAATCAATCGATGAACAGGGTGAAAATCGAAAAAAAAAACGAATTACACATCAAGTTAAATAAGTGTAAAAAACAATTTCGCAACGAGCTCTAACATTGTAGTCTACAGTACACCACATTCAGTCATAGCCCAACCATGTCAAAGTATACGTTTCCCCCTCTCCCCACTCACCCAGCATATTCTCCCTCTCGACCATCCAATTCTCCAGCTGATTCGCGTTCGCTTGCCACTTGCGCACGTCGAGATTCGCCTCGTACAGACCGTAGCGCTCCTGCCAGATCTGAAACACGACTACCGTATTATCATATACAGTATACCTTGCGGTCCATACTACAGTACCCCCCTCCTACCGTACCTCTTCGAGCAGGGCGAATGCGCGCTGGAGCGACTCCACCTTCTCGTTGATCTCCGCCGAGAGCACATGAGCAGTCTGGAAACGAATCAGTTTTTTTTAAAAAATACAGTATCACGAAAGAAATGAGTTTACCGAAATGAATCTACAATGTTTTCACCACAAAGCTAAAGACACGCCATCAAAATTACTTTGCAATTGCATCGATCGATAAGTATCTATTACAGTACCCCTGCCAGTTACCGTACCTGCACCATGCGCTTGCCTCCCTGCACAAACTTGTCGACGTGCGAGGAGCGCGCCTTCATCTCGGTCGCGTACTCACCGTGACGAGACATGAGCGCCTAGAATATGGAATTATACCGTAACCATCAATAGATAAATGCTAGGCTACCGTAATCACAAATCGATAAACAACCGTACCTCGGCCGATGGCACGTCCATGGCGAGACTCTCGCTCGTGATCGACTCCTGCACACGGCGGATCCAGGCCATGAGCTCGCGGTGCTCCTGAACGGAAACAGATTAACTACTGTAGTCGATGGGCAGTCAGCCGATCGATAATACCGGGACTACAGTATACCTGGAAGTAAGCCTGGAGCAGCTCGGCCTCTCTCAGTCTCTCGTAGTGCTTGCCCATCGACTCCATTATGTCCTTGAGCTGCTCCTCCATATCGAGACGGCGAATCTTAAGTAATTTTTATTTATTTTTATTAATTTTTTTCTCCATTTTATGAATTACAGGGGTGCGTAAATGAGTGGCCAATGAAATATACTTAATTTATCGAATTAATATTTGCACCCACAATGAGACATTGCCACAAGTATGATCAAAACTTTCGGAAATCGTAATTGTGCTCGAACAAACTACCGTACCTCGAGATGCGATCTCGTCTGGGGATAGAGGACGGAGAGTCGCTCCGCCTCCATGCACAGCTCGCGAACCTGCAATCGGTATGCATTAACATCCCTTCTTAATCATTCCGAAGAAATGGCAATTTTTTGGTATAGTTAAAATTGAAATAAAAATGAAATAAATTTATATCAAAAAAGACTCTCTCCTGACCTGCTTCTCGACAGCCTTCATTCCGTGGACGAACTCATCCTGCTTCTGAATGAGTCTCTTCACTCCCTCCAAATCCGTGCGCGCCAGATCCTCCTGCTCGAGGGCCGTGCCCACGCGCTCCTTCTTCTGCAAAGGGCAACGATACAGTAACACCACAAGACGGATTGCAGTACCCCAAAACTACTCTAGCATCTAGCACTACTGTAGCTACCGTAGCCAAGACCCACACCAGGAACTGTAACACCAAGAAGAGTTACAGTACTGTGCTAGACTACCGTATGCCTACGGAAGGCTACCGTACTCACGTTGAGCCAGTGGATGGTCTCATCCACCTCCTGGTCGAACTTGTGCACCTGTCGTGCGCCCGCGAGCGCCTGCTGACGCTCGTTCGCATTCTGAAAAGATACGGTACATTATTGATTGAATTAAGGTTTGAGAGGACACAATTCACAGTTAGCGAGTATTCAAAAGCACTCAAATCAATCGCACGGCACACCATGCATGCGTGCAATTTGCAAAAAAAAATCAGTCCGCGTTTGATCAAACTCTGACCTCATTGACATCGTGCCACAGTCGCTGCAGATCCTCGCCCTTGGCGCGAATGGACGCAGAGTACGGGTGGTCTGCAAAGAAAAATAGTCCAGTCTGCGATTGAAGCAATGATTGCATATTCCCCGGCAGAGTTTCGATAATATAATGCATACTGTGCACTGTGCATGTTACCAATGACCGGATCCGTGGCATCATAAAACTGAAGGATGTTGTTAGAGAGGCGGAAAAGCGGAAATGGATATGGGTAGAGAGAATATCGAAATTGTCCCACGATCGGTGGAATCGGAAGATGGTCGATTGGACACCAAGAGGGAAGCGAAAGAGAGGAAGACCCGCTAAGAGATGGAGAGACGACTTCGTCAACGCTGCTGGTCCTCAGTTCATGCAACTCGCAAGACACAATCACAGGCAATGGAGAACTATCATGGCAACCCAGCTGAATTAACACCCTCACCCAGCTGATAAAGTTGATTAAATGTAAATGTAAAAAATGTGCACTTTCGTCTTATCACTCCCGGTTGAAACCAGAGTGAAACAAGAGGGTGTTTTTGCAAGCCAAAATCACGCGCGTAGAATTCGTGATTATTGCTCTCGCACATCGTTCATGCCTCCATAGGGAGTGGGATTTTAAAGGGACAGTAAACACATAAATTCTTGTTCATTTGATCCAATTTCCACAAGCGACGTAGGGATAGAGATGGTGTGCTCCCTATTGGATATCAGCCCAAGTGGAGCAGCGGTAAAACGTTAGCCTAGCAATCGTGAGGTCGCGGGTTCGATACCCACTCTATGCTTTTGTTTCTTGCAATGGGCCGAAAGTCGTGGCGAGACCTTGAAATTTGCGGGAATTCAACGGTGCCTTTACTGTCCCTTTAAAGACGAAAATTGGAAGGGAACAAGTTCACTCGTTTCGAACAACTGGTACAAGATCAAATATTCAATGTAAATGTTTGACAGACTACAATTACTAGTCAAGGAAATGGTGGAAATCAGTGTTTCCGCCCTTGGTCTATCATCTCCACTCACTGGCTCTCAACTGCTCCTCGCAGCTTCTCTGCACCGCGGCGACCTTCTCTCCGTTGGCAGCCAACTCTCGAATGACCGTCTCGAATTCGTCGATGAGCGTCTGGCACTCCTCCAGATCGCGGCCATACTCGTCCGACGAGGCAACCTGTGTAGACACACAATAGCATCGATCATATAAAGAGTACTCGTATTCATCCATACCATAAATGACAATTTTCGAAATGGTCAAGGTGATCGGTCACCTCTAAAACTCGGTCCAGTCAAAGGATCCAAAAATAAATTTAGATTTGTACACTGCCAATAACCAGGTGACTTTTTTTTGTGCCTCATCCCCTGACCATGAAGCAGCCAACGTGTGCATGGCTTCTCTCATTCTTAATCCAAATACTGACCTTAGCCTTGGCGTGGAGCCACTCCGCCAGTGTGTCCACCTTCTTCACAAAGTCGTGGTAGGTCATCGCATTGAGCAGCAGCTGACGTCGCTTGTTGCATTCTCGCACGAGATCAGAGTACGAAGAGGCGAGACGAGACTGGCGGGTAGAGATCTGAAGCAGATATTAATCAGTCATCGATCGGGCTACCGTAACACAGTATCCATATCCTCTGCGTATACCGTACCTGCGTCGAGTCTCTGTGGCCGCCGGACGTGAGGCGATCGGCAATCTTGGCCAGACGGTCGAGCTCGTCACTGGAAATCGATAAATTGGCGTTACCATATTCCAAAAAAATGATAATTACAGTAATCTCCCCGTACCGGAATTTCTCGACGTCCTTGTCGAGGATGGCAAGGGTTCGTTCCTGCTGCACGACGGCCGCCGCGTCCTTGCCCGTCTCCTGGTTGGAAGCAAGCACCATCTTCGTCTGAACAAGTACGGTATTACGGATGGAATACGGTATATCGGGAGGAATACGGTATATCGGGAAGAATACGGGTAATATCGATCAATCACCTAATCCCTCGAAATCGTCACACTAGCCAAACACAAAGTAGTCCTTTCCAATCACTCCCTCCCTTGATCATTCTCCCTCTTTTATCGATTAGATCACGTACACACCCGCAATTTATAATATATCTACATAAAATTGAAAAAAAAATTACAGATTGTCATGAAAAACTAATATTACTTCTATAGCTGTTACTATTGCTACCATTATTATAATTATAATTTTACTATTATTGTACCGCTCACCCTGATCCACTTCTCGGCCTTGGCGACTCCAGTGTAGTATTCGTGTGCCTGGATGGCATCCTCCAGTCTCCTCCTCCTCTCTTCCATTCCTCCTCTCATCTGCAGCAGCGAGGTCGTCACGTCGTCCAGCGTCTTCTGGATCTCCTCCGATCGATGGTGACGGTGGCGGATCTGAAGAGACACAATAATTAGGAAAATATACATTTCTTTAAATGTAAATATATAATCGTGATGAAACATAATACTTGCGGGATTATAATTCAGCAGATTTGAGTTTAAAAAAAGGAAAAAAAATAAGATGATGAAGAAATCAATAAAAGAGTACCGTAACTCTCACCATTTCGGCTCCGCGAGACTCGACTTCTCTGATGGCCGACTGCCTGCTCTCCAGCTCGCTCTCGAGTGCGCATTGCTCCTGAAAGCAGATGTTTCAATTTTAAAAAAAATTACTTCGCAAAAAAATCAAATTCACGCTCACTCAAATACCGTTTCCTACACAAAGTTGGGCTGGAAACCCGCAGCGGTCGGCGGCCCGCAACGGGATTCCGGGATTTCGGGAAAATCAATAAATCTAATCAAAAAAGGTATAGAAAAAACGGATAAGAAAAAAAATAAGCAAAAAATGCAGGAGGGTGAATCAACGGAGTCAAGGATGGAAAGCAGAACCGGGTTGTCTAGAGCCGGGTATTGAGATACCGTAATCACGGATAACTTTATCGAGAACTGCTAATATTAATAAACGAATTGTCGAATTACTCAATAATTTTACGTTATTTAGTTTTTGGCGACCCACCGATTTTTTTTCTTCATATCTAATACCATATGTTTGCGCGGTTCGCATAATTTTAAAGTGCGCAATGGCGCTAAAAAAGTCGCCCGCAAGGACCCGCTACTGCGCCAATATGGGCAGTTAGCGGGGGCTAGCGGGAGATCTGTATCTCGCTTCAAACGTAATATTTTTTTCTAATTTTTCTGCATTCGATTCGCATTCGCGAATTCCAGGAGGTCGCATTTTGACTTTTAAGTTCGCGTTTCGGCGGTCCGCAATCTGAAATTTGGCGTAGTTTCCAGCTCATCTCTGTTCCTACAGTATCATTTTCGTAACCGTACCTCCATCAGAGACTGAGCTGCGGCCAGTGACTCGCCAATGTCGGTCGAGGTCGCCTCGGGCAGTCTGTTTCGCACCCATTGCAGTTCCTGCAATCGATTGTACCGTAACCAATCAATATTATCATACTGTAGTCATAATGCTACCGTATCCTATCGTACTCATCGTGCTACCGCCTTCCCCTGCACTCCTCGTATCCAACCGTACCTCGTTCGCGAGCGCCTTCCACTCGTACAGCTTTCTCCACTCTCGCAGGTTCTCGCCGCGAATGTGCACCGGCTCCGCGAGCTTCTTGTAGCGCTCCTCGAGGACGGTCGCCTTCTCAACCAGCGCAGCCACCTCGGGCGTCTCCTGAAAAACATTACCGTAATCTCCAGTCTACCGTAACCCTTAAATCAGGCTACAGTAATCCTCAATCTGGACAATTTGACTACAGTAACCCATATATCTGACTACAGTAACCCTCGATACAGTACCTGTCCAGCTCTGACATCCTTGATCTTCTTCATCAACTCCTCCACTCCCTCTTCTCTTCCACTAATCTCGGCATCGATGGATTCCAGCTTTCTCAGCAGTTCATCTACCGTATTCATGTCCGTGCCGTGGTTGGCGGACGCCAGCTCGCCCTCCAGACCGTCCATCCACTTGTCCAGCTCGTTCAACTGAGAGGACCAATCGATATTGGGGGAACCAGTTACAGTAATCGGAAGCTACCGTACTCCTACCGTACCTTTCTCTCCAGGAGATAGCACTCGTAGAAGCATCTCAGTCGGCCAGTCTTGTTGGTCGCTCGTTTCCTCAGAGACTCCCATCCAGCACGCAGCTCGGCCAATTGGGCCTCCACCTGAAGAATACGGTTTACAATTTCGAATTTTTACCATAAACACGTCATAAATTCATGTCAACACCTTTTATATCAGACTATGCAACTCAACTATCGAATGTGTATTGCAACTTAATATAATCGTTATAGCGTAATTTATACTGTAACTACAGTATACGGTAACTACCGTACCTTATCCTTGTTGTAGTGGTTCTGCTTGATCAGCTCCGCTCCCTCACTCATCACCGCATACAATCTCTTCTCGTTCTCGTTCAGCTCAGAGTCGATGGCGAGATGCTAAATTAAGCAGCATTCAATTAGTAACATCACCTACCGCATGGCTACTCCCGCAGTCCCATGCTGTATCACTACTTAATACCGTAACTCCATCACACACAAACTACCGTACTCATCTACCGTACCTCCTGCAGTTTGCTCCTCAACGAGGTGCTGTCATGGGGATCCTCCACGACGACGTCGTCCATGGCGGAGATCCACGAGATAAGCTCGCCGCACGAACGAAGGAACGACGCGAATCTGAGAGAAGAAGTGATGAGTTCACATCATTTAACGAGGTTGAGCAGCACTACAATTGGGATCTTTAAAAAAACAGAAAGTAAAATTGGGAATCAAATTAGTAAAAAAAGATTACACAAGAAAAGTCGGATCCTAGTTTCACATATCATACTTATACAGAAATACGTGCTTTGCTTAATTATAAATTTAAAATGGAATTTCATACCTGAGCGAATCGGCCAGCTGCACCTTCCTCCTCTCGCACTGCTCGATCAGACGGGCGTGTCGCAGTTTCACACTCTCCAGACGCTGAAGAAAAAAGAATGTCCTCATTTGTCGATTCAAATACCGTAACCTTCTGCTACCGTATCACTCACATCATCGATCGCGGATCCGTATTCGCCTCCGGGCGATGCGGCCAGCTTCTCGCCCTCGGCCAGCAGCGTCGCCAGCTTCTCCGACTGCGCGTGTAGCGTCTACAATGAATATAATAAATAATCAATCATCTACAGTATCCCTCCTTCTTCCCTTCGAGACCACTTACCTCCTCGAACGTCTCGTGCTTGGCGATGAGGCTGTGCACCTCATCCGGCTTCACACCGAGGTCGCCCTTCTTGAGGAACTCCTCCTTCGCCGTCAGCCACGATTCGACCTGGACATAAATACCGTAATCCAGAAATTCCATTCGAGAGCAAAATCGCTTGATTATACCTGGCTGGCGTGCTCGCAGAAGAGCTGGAACTCGAGCAGGCGCATCAGCGCCGCGCGCTCCGACTCCCACGTCTGCAAACATTATAATTGATCATGCATACCGTACTTCAGTTTAAAAAAATCAATATCCGATCCCTTGCTACCGTATGTCACTCCTTTCTACTATAATACCAGTATGAACTGATACTATATTAATTTACAGTATCCGCCTGCTACCGTACCTGTCTCATCTGGTGCTCGCTGTTCTGGACGCGCTTGTGCGCTCGCTGAATCTCTCCCTTGTGGTCGGGCTGTTCGGCAGCCAGTTTCTGTCCATCCTCGTGCAGCGCCTTCAACTCCACCTGAAACAGAAGAGTGACTAGTAATAACCCAGCATGACGAATATAGGGAAACAATCACTGTATACAATAGACTTTCAGCTAAAGCTGCAAGCAACCAAAGCTGACATTGAGGCGGATCCACCCCCTTTTCTACCACCATTCAAACTCCACCTCCCAATAGATACCGTATTCCTGCCTACCGTACCTCTCTCGCATCCATCTCCGCCTTCCTCTCATTGTGGTGCTCCAGCAATGCTCTCGCCTCGGCGCTTGTCTTGGCGGGCGCGTGCGCGCTGATCTTGTGACGAACCAGATTCGCCCACTCTTCAGCCTTCTTCACCGAGTCGAGATACTGCAATTAAAATCGTGATATTTATTTAAATTGAATAAAAAACATAGTCATAACACACCCGGAAAGCCGGCTGAACAAAACGAAAGAGAGATAATTTTCCGTGAACCTAACGACACATAGCTTTAACACCATTCATGGCAAATGTCAAACACTAAAACACTGAGACTAAGTCTAAGTCTAACAATAAGTCACTAATTCAATAAGTGACTAAATCGTCACCTTGTGCAGTTTGTAGCTCCTATCGAGACTGGCGTTTCTCGTCTCCGCAGCCTTCGACAGCACATTCCAACTCTCCTCCAACTTCTTGAGCGCCGACAGAATTCGCTCACGGAGGGGTGGCTTCTGCACGGACAATCATTAGGTTACGGTAATGGGGATTATCGATCGGTCCACAGTATCCTTCCAAATCAATCGATAAACACCTTGGACAGCAGCAGCTGGGCGTCCGTGTCGTGCTGGATCAGCTTCTGATGGATGACGCCCATGTCTCGCTCGAGCGCCTTCTGCTTGCGCACCAGTGCGTCCACACTGCAATGCGATCGATCAATATCAGCTAGCTACCGTAACCCGAATCAATCGGGGGCAGCTACAGTACCTGGCAAAGTCGCGTCCAAACTCGTCGCTCTTCATCGCCGCCGTCTTCTCGTGGATGCGCTCGTTCGTGTCGTCGACGTCGAGGGTGTACTGGTGAACCTGCGAGAGCAACGATTTAACTCTTTAAAAAAATAAATTACTCCCTCATAGTTACATTTTACTTTCTCGAAAGTTGCGCACCTGCGTAGAAGGCAGGCGTTGACTGATCACGTTTACCATTTTTCGAGCTGGCTCAACTAATGAATACCCCCTCCTCCTCCAATTACCATACAACATTACTCTCATTGCCTCCATCTACTGTAATTTCCTCTTCTACAGTACTCTCCCTCTACCGTACCTCTCTGGCAGCGTGCAACTGCTGTCGATACTCGTCCACCTTGCCGTGCAGATGCCTCCACGCCTCGTTGACCGCGTGCAGCTCCGCCTGCACTTCCTTGCGGGATCCACGACCCTGCGGAGAGGGAATATCGATTAGTTTGCGAATATGTTTAATGGGGGAAAGATAATCACAGTAATCACGTTGAACACATACACATAGGTCAAATGGGGTTCTCGCCTATACTTCGCGCAGAAATGCCTAAAATTGTATGCAGGCGTGCATATTGCACTATTTTCGATAAAAAAAGGGTCAAAATGCATGAAAAAAATCTAAACTCCCATTTGCCGATATGGTTCGAACGGCTTGCAAGTGGGTTTCCTCGCTAGCGAGAACCTATTTGACCTATGGTACTACAGTAGTCGTCAAATATAGTCACTTCACGGTTCCCCCCCTCTACCGTACCTGATGGATGAGTTTCTCTCCGAGTCTGTTCATCTTCTCAATGGTCTGCTCGTCGACCGATGAGTCCGCCTTCGTTCCATCCAGTCTCTCAATCAACAGTCGGCAGTGCTCCAGGTCGTTGCCCATATCCGCCGCCGTCACCATCATCTCCTGCAACGACGATGATTACGTTAACCAGCAGACTACAGTAACCAATCAATATTCACCCGGATACCGTACCTTCTCCCTGATCCATTCCATGACGCGCTCGACCATCTGCGTGAAGGCGAGCAGGTCACGCGCCTGCAATTGCATCAATAATCTCTCATGTACCGTACTCCTTCGTCAGTTATCGATCACCCACTACTGTTACCGTATCTCACCTCTTCGAGTGCTCTCGACTGATCGGCACACGCCGCTTCCAGCTGGTGCCAATGGCCGGACAGAGTGTCGCACGCCTTCGCTACCTAGCAATTATCGATTATTAATTACCATCTTGCTAGTGATTAGACCAAAATACAGTATCCTCGATAAATCAGTTTCCGATAGTTCTCATCTTCAATATATCGTACCTGCTCGTTGCCACGCTTGTCTCTGACGGCTCTTCCGGTGTGCAGGATCTTGTGCACGCGAGGCTTGTTCGACTCGAGTTCGGCCTGAAATAAACCAATACTTTGGATCATACTAAATCAACTACTGTACTCGTCGTGTCTACCGTACCTCGAATGCCTGGTGCTTCTGGAGTCGCTTCATCTTGTCCTCGATCGAGGTGCACTGTCCCTGACGCTCCGTCTGCAATGCGTCAATTGATTACCGTAATCCAATGTCTACCGTAACCCATCGTAGTGCCCAAAATTACCGTACCTCAGCCTTGATTGCCTTCATTCTGTCCTCGATCCACGCCTCCGTCTCCACAATGTCCGACTGGAGGGAGACCATCGTGAGGGCATCAGAAAGATCGCGACGACGTCCCTCGATCTCCGAGGAGAGCGCGGCCAGATCAGAGTGCACCTGGGGAAGAGATATTATTTATTGATTTTATGTCTAAGCAAGTACACGGACCGTATAATACGGTAATACCATAATTTCCGGTTAGAACCACGATCAGTTAGTACGGCACCACATTTTCAGATACACTATAAGAACCCCCTTACAATCTACCGTATCCTTCCTACCCTATACCTTTCTCTGTAGTGCCTCAATCTTGTCCTTCTCCATGTGCTTCGCCTCAATCAGCTTGCCGGCCTTTCTATCGCAGTCTCCCACTCGTTCTCTGATCGAGAGAATCGCCTTCTCGAACGTGTCCAGACGGCGCGTCGCGCTCTCCACCTAACAAGGGTACAACAATGATTTCATGGTTAATAATAATAGTTATCTTACTTCAGAATATGATGGCACGAATTTAAAAAAAAACACAAATGTAGGATTGTATCGTGCATCACAAGAATGAGTCAATAAATGATCCATTTAAATCAATAATTTTCAATCAGTCAATCAATCTACAGTATCCCCACCTCCTGCACGGTTGCTCCGATCAACGACGACCTCAGGGTCGCTCTCTTGGAGTGAATCGCCGCCAGAATCTGTTTGGCGTCGCGCTGGAAGTCGTGCCACTGCACTACCTGCAATCGATGGAGATAAAACTACCGTATCATCAATCAAACAACACCTACAGTACGCTAAATAGAAACGGTGGGATTACGGTACCTGAGCCAGGTAGCTGGCTCTCAGCTGCCACTCGCTGCGCAGACGGGCGAGGGCCTCCTCTAGTTGAGCGCATCTGGTAATGAAAAGAGTGAATTATATTATTCTTATTTAGATCAAATTATCGTAACAAACTTGCTGTGTCGATTTCAAGCTTTAGACGGCATTTGTAAAAAAAAATTGCGGGAAAATGCATATTATTCTAATTTATAAAAAAATTATTTTAAAAATCACTCACCTACTGGTGATCTCTCCGGCTGCGTGGTGCTCGGCGGCGATCATTCGCTCGCCCTTCTGGATCAGAGCCGCGAATTCGGTCTGCAAATTAGAAGAAAAATCGTTAACTAAAAAAATCCACACTACCGTATCTCCCTCGCACGGAATAAACTCATTCCTCAATCACATCATTCAGCATACAGTCAGTACCTGTCTGCCCTCGATCTCCACGTGCAGCGTTGCGTGCTCTTTCTGCAGGAACTCGGCGCCCTGAGAATAAATCGATAAACTACAGTATTTTTTCCTACAAAGAGTCAGTTGTCGATAAGCGCTGAATGGAAACCGTAGTCCACACCGTACCTGGAGATCGTGCGTGTTCTGCTCGCTCTGCATCTCCGTCACCTTCATGTCGGCCCAGTTGAGCAGATCTCTGACCTGCAAGACCACAAGTAATCGATAATCTACAATATCCCCCCTCCTGAATCGTCTACAGTATCCAATCTACCGTACCTCGCCGACGAATCTGTGCAGATCGTAGGCCGCCTTCAGTTTCTGCTTGCGGTCATCGGTCGCCTCGCGCAGGTACTGCCACGACTCGGTGAGCGCTGCCTGTAATTACGGTTTATTGATGGGGAAGAGCTACCATACCCCTCCACCGCTAGCACCGTATGATTCGATTGCTGTATTTTTAGTTGCCTAATCCAACCTGCTGCGCTCCGATGAATTTATCGATTGGTTCAACTACAGTACCCATCCAATTGTACCGTAATATTCATCTGGTACCCCCGTACCTGCTGTGCTCCGATGTGCTCCGCGTTCCCTCCCGGGTACGCCTCCTTCAGTCGCGCACTCTCCGTTAGCAGCGACTGCATCGACTCCTCCAGCGAGAACACCTTAAACCAAATAATTTATTAATTTTAATTTTTGATTTTTTAAAAATAATAAAATGTTCAAATTCAAATTTACCTGCTTCTCGAAGGCCTCGTGCTTCTGCCACAGCGAGTGGACCTGAAATATTTTTTAAAAAACTAAAAAAAAAAAGAGTCAAGTAATCGATATTACAATACTACAGTAATCTACTACATCAATCTACCGTAGTTCTTCTTTGGCCACTACCGTACCTGCTTGACGTCTCTTCCAGTGTCGCTGGGGATGGAGTGGAGCTTTCCGCCCACAGACTCCTCGTGCTCCGCCACATCTTAATTATTATGATAATAATACTATTTATGAGAAGCCAAGTTATGGCGCATTTAGTGTTACTTTTCAAAACAAGAGATAATAATATTCGGAAAGAGCAGTATAAGGCCAGTGGCACTAGATGCACCATTATCCCTTCCCTAAAATCGCCCTCCGTACCTCTATTGAATCGATGCAACTCCTCCGCCGCTCTCAGCTTCGCCTCGCGAGATTCGATATAGTCGACGAGAAGTGTCCACACCTGAAATAGCATCATATATTTTTGGTGTGAATATTGCTGGTTGCTCGAATCCCGTTTTGCCAAACCCGGTGTTTTGCGATGAATTTATTTAAAATGGAAGTGTTGCATACACCCTGGCAGATAAGGGTTTCACGGGTGCAATATTTTATCGGCGTCTCATGAATTAATGTGTAATGTATAGTCTGTGTATTAATAGTAACAGTAAATCAATTAATAGTAAAAATAAAACAGCTTTAATTTGAGTGCAACTAACCGATCTCAGCTTCTCCTGCCTCTTGAGTATGTCTTTGGCGAAGGGCGGGTTGCGGCGCAGGATCGAGTTCGCTGCAGCCTCACACGAGCGGAATCTGGAAATGAATCAGGTTACTGAACTCCATCGTAAAAATAATCACAGTTACCGTAATAAATGGTCAAAATAGAGTCAGTTATCGATCTCACTCACCTCTCAGTGCCAGTCTTGACCGTCTGCTTGAACTCCTCAAACTTGATCTGCAGCTCCTGCAAACAAACAATATCAATTACCGTAATCCTTACACTAATCAGTTCTCGATCCCTTCCTTCTACCGTACCTTGAGATGATCATGGTTATTGTAATCCCGATCTTTATCAGTTCTCGATCACCCCCTTCTTTCTACCGTACCTTGAGGTGATCGTAGTCCTCTCCATACTCCTCACTCATCGCATTCTGCAGCTGATTGTTGATCCACAGCTCGAGGTCGGCCGACTCTCGCAGGTACTCGTAGAGACAGAGGGCGTCCTCGAGGGCACTGAACCAATGAAATAAAATACAACCTTTGAAAGTCACGAGAAACCTCAATGCTCCTGGTCGGTATATCAATGATCAATCATTCAGTCTTTATCAGTCTCATGCTTTGAGATAGGGCATACTCATCTTTTTCTGATTTCGAAGTTTAGATGGACCGTTAGCAAAAATGTAACTTCAAAGACACGATATTCCTCCACTAACCGTCTCCTCTCCTCGGCCTTTCCACTCAGTCTCTCAAACTCCTTCTCCAGCTCATTCTGTCTCTTCTCGAATCTCTCCGAGTGAGGGCGACGCGCCGTCACGAGCTCGCCGCACTTGCCCGACAGTTTCTCCAGCCATTTCCTGCAAATTGGGCATTTATTATGTTTGATATTTAAAAATAGGAATACATTTAATGTTAGTAATACATTCAATGTACCGATGAAGACACACGAGGAAATATATTATGGCATTATGTCCTGCGTAAATATACAAACAAAAAAAGCTGGTACATTCCAGTTTCAGGTGTACCACAACAGTCCGACATATTGGCAAAATTAATATCACCGTAAGACAATCTGCCCTTGCTACCTACAGTACCACACCCTGCTCTCCTACAGTAATCCACTCACTTGTAGGTGTGCATGTCGTTCATGAGTGCCTTGTGCTTGGTGAGCAGCTTCTGCGCCGCGTCCTCATCCTGTCCGTAGTCGTCGCTCTCGATGAGCGGACGCTTCTCGCTCATCCAGCTGTCCACCTGCAACGACCAGCTGCCGTAATCACTGCCAACTACAGTAATCCAATCAAGCTACCGTAATCCATAATTCTACAGTATCCGACAACCGTACCTCATTGGCGTCCGCCAGATACTGCTGCTCGCGGATGCCCCAGTCGACGATCTGCTTGCGACGACGGATGAGCGACGAGAGATTCGACCACGCAGAGTTCAGCTGAATAAGGAGTTATACATTTCAATAGTAATCTAGAAAAAAACACTATCATGCGCATACAAAAAGTGCATTTTTGGTAATCGTCAAAGAGTGCATACGACATTTCATTATTTTTTAAAAATAAATAAGAATCAAATTCACAATACAAAAGTGACATCCGTCCACTATCACACGTGCGCATAAAAAATCACTACATCGCAGTTCTACTCACGACACTCAAATTACCTCTGGCAGCGCCTCGCCATTGTTTGCGTTCTGTGCGTTTCAAGTAACCATTATCGATTGGTGAGATTGAGGCGAAAATGAAATTTCACCACTTCGGTCAGTCTGGGCTTCCAGGGAGCGTCCATTCCATAATTACGATACAGTGCCCATCCCACTTTACATACTGTATCGTAATTAGTGATACTGTATCTATAGTATTCCTCACCTCGTCACACTTTGCATGGATGGCCTCCTTGGCGGGGTGCTTCTTCGCAATCAACTCATTGCCCCGCCCAATCGTCTGCTCGATCGAGTCCACGTGCTGCGCCAGCTCCGCTTCCAGCTGAAATAAAATCAGTTATCGATTGGTCTACCGTCTACCCCTCCCCTGATACCGTACTTGTTCGTGCTTTCTGAGCATGGCGGTCGCCTCGGTGAGCGTCCGTCCCGTGTCCTCGCTTGCAGCCATCGGCTCCTTAAATTCAACACAATCAACAATTATTCACTCAAGTAATGCACTGATGTCAATACTGATAGTAACGCACAACATTCTGGTACTTGGGAGCAGTCTTGATTTTTTAAAAAAAATACAAACTATTATTTTTAGAAATTACTAAAGATATATTTTTAAAAAAAATTTAAAAATAAATGATCACCTTCTCCGCAATCCACTGCAGCTCGCAGTCAACGTCAAACGCCAGCTGGTGCCACTGCATCGACTCGTCGAGGGCGACGCGTCTGCAATCAATCAAGAAATAAATCAATAACCGATAACCACCACTCTCCTACCGTACCTCAGTCTGGTGGGCTCCTTGAGCGCATCGAAACGGGTGAGCAGCTGTCTGACGGTCCTCTGGATTCTGTCGGCGTCAAAGTGACCCGCGGCAGCCATTCCTTCTCCCTGTAGAAGAACGTGATGATCACAATCAATAAATCGATCAATAATTACCAGTCTACCGTAACCATACATCTCCCGTACCGTACCTTCTTGGCAATGTCCCTGAGGCGCTTCTCGTGCAGCTGCAGCTCCTGCTCGAAGACGACGTGCTTCTGAAAAAAACGAAACGTTAACTACTGTAATCATTCATCAATAAATATAGAAAGTCTGAATTACCGTACCTGGATGAGCACCTTGACTCCGCGCAGGTCGTTACCGTACTCCTGACTTCTCAGGGTCGCCTCCAGCTCGTCCAATTTGGTGTGCGCGTCATCGAGGATTCGATTGAGTCCCTTCTGATCGGCCGCCTGGCGCAGGCGCTCGCCCTGAATCAAGAAATCAATAATTGATCATGCCCACTTTATTGTTCCTAGATTGTGAGAATGATATATTGGTTATAGCAATATTATAACTTTGATTAATGAAAGCTACGTAACCATATAAATGTTCTATCTACACATTCAATAAATCGACAACTACCCCGATCTACCGTACCTTCCTCGCAGCCGCATCTCTGAGCTCCGCCCACTCTGTGTTGACGGACTCGACGAGCTTGCCGACGGCGGGAGCCTCGTAGTGTTTCGTGGAGACGAGAACGGCGCCCTCCTAAACATAACCAATATTCGATACATTACAGTAATCGATGGTATCTACAGTAACTCATGTGCGTGTCTACCGTACCTTATTGATCTGCTCGACGCGCGGCGCATTCGCCTTGATCTCGGCCTCGAACGCCTCGTGCTTGAGTAGTTTGACGTCGATGGAGGCGAGATCGCGGTGGGAGTCGTCGTGCGCCACCTGAGATTGCGTTATGCGTATGCAATAGCTTCTATATTCATAATTTGAGTCAGTGCTTCGCGAAACACTCCAATCTCCTCTCCACTATACCCTCCAAATTTAATTTAAATAAATAAATATGTATGCATAGTAACCTTCTTCTTCTCCGCAATCCACGCCAGCATCTCCTGCCCATCTCTCTTCAGACTCTGGTACTCGAGTGATGCCTCCAGTCGCTTTCTCCTCTCGACACCCGCTCGTCGCACGGCCGCACGCAGAGCGAGCACCTCACGACGACGCTGCAATTAGCAAAGATATTACATCATCACTGGGCGTTCACAGCCCCAGGAAACGTTACTAGTTTACTCTTAAACATGCAAGTGTTCGTGCATTTGCGTATTCCAACAGATAGACGCGTCAATTAATCGATAGGTAACGGCTACCTGATCAATGTATCCGCTCTCCGTGTGTCGCTGCTTGACCAACTCATCCGCATTCCTCGAGAACGCCTGCAGCCTCGCCTCCTGCGCATCCAACTTCGCCTCCAGGTCCTTGTGTCGCTTGAGCAGGTTCTCCACCGACTCCACGGAGTCCTGAAATAATCAATAATTATTACAGATAGTCAATAATTACTACTTGCACATCATCAACAATTAACGCCTCAATCAATTCCTAAAGACTATTATTTCAGAACGTCTGTCTGTCTGTCTGTCTGTCTGTGTGTGTGTCCGGCGGTCACGTTTTTCGCATTTTCCTTATATTTCGCTTCAAAATCGCGCTATCTTCCCATATCCTTTTGCATATGATTCCCGACCAGAATACCTTTCAAATTTTACAAAATTTAATTAACGAAATCCATAGCCAAGTGGGTTACGAGCCAAACTTTGAATCCGAGACCCCCAGGTTCGACCCCCGCCGCGGGCAAACCTTTTGCCGCATTTTTCGCAAGTGCCAGAAACCGTTCTAACACGTTTTTGAGTACCGTGAAACACGTTTTCACCTTTTTTCCGAGTTTTAACTTGAAAAATCGAAATTTTCGAACTTTCTCCAAACGCACCGATGAGTGTCGGGGATCACAGGAAATGTGTTTTGCGATGTCAGAAACGTGTCAGAACGTGTTCTAACACGTTTTAACGTGGAAAATCGAAATTTTCGAAAAGTTCCAAAATGATTCACTGAGCGTAGGGGATCACAGGAAAAGTGTTTTGCGATGTCAGAAACGTGTCGGAACGTGTTCGCACACGTTCTGAACGCACTGTATCTTGCGTTTCCGTTGTAAAAGGCTCGTGAGGCTGAGAGCGATCGAAAAAGTTGCCACTACGCCACTTCGTGGCTCCGTGGCAACTTTTTTCGATCGCTCTCAGCCTCACGAGCCTTTTGCAACGGAATAAGCCAGTACTCTTTGTAGCGATTAGCACTCTCCAACATAATGTAACATGGAGCCGACTCCCGAGCTCCCCCTGGGCAGAACTTGGAGCCGCCTAACTTGCTCCCCCTGGACCGAACTTGGAGCTGGCTATCTTGCTTCCCCTGGACCGAACTTGGAGCGAGCTACCGAGCATCCCCTGGGCCGAACTTGGAGCCGGCTGTCGAACTCCCCCTGGACCGAACTTTGAGCCGGCTGCCGAACTCCCCCTGGACCGAACTTTGAGCCGGCTGCAAAGCTCCCCCCGGGCCGAAATGTGCCCGGAAACTGAATGCCCCCTGAACCATACTTTGAAAACGTAGTGCGCACCCTACCATAACGTAGTTTTAACCTCAACACACCCTGCTAGTTGTTGTTAACATATAACACGTTTTACAGGCAATGCATTGATTTATACAGTCAATCTCATCTACCGTATCCCCCAATCGATCAACTACCGTACCCCGAGGTCGGCATAGTCGAGGAACGCCTCGTGTCCCTTGCTGGCAGCATCGATTCGCTCCGCCTCCCTGTTGAACAGCTGCAGATCAAGATGCTGCTGCAGGAAGATGTCGCGGTCCTTCCACAGAAGACGGATTACTGTAATGTGGAGGAGTTACGATAGGTGTGTGATAGGAAAGGGAAACGATAAATGATTTTCTTTGCGAACACCAGGAATGTTCATATTTCTTGATCAGAGTAATAATCGATAACCACGAAAATAATCGATTTCTCGGCGTCAACAATACATGCTTCATTAAACGCCCACATGATTCCTACCAATTGCCGGAACAAAAGGAAATTTAAGGGAAAATACGCAACTTTCTTCACGACAACCAGCATAGGAATTTATATTACATTTATAAAATGATACGATCAAACAAAATGTCGAACTGGGGACTTCCTGTGTTTACCAAGACGAGAGAGCACGCAAAAGCGAGAGGGTCGCCAATGTTCCTGTATGGTAAACAACGGAAGTTCGTTATTCGGCTTTTTGGTATGATCGTATCATTTTATAAATGTAATATACTATCTTCTCACCATTCATCTCCTTGTCCAGCAGCACGAGACTCTCCTTCACAGTGTCCAATCGCGGGTTCTTCTCCAGCAAGCGACGGCCGAGATCGTTCACGTACTCCACCTGCAATATTCCAGGTAATGAATCAATAAATTTCAATCAGTCATCGATCGATAATAGTCGGATACCGTACCTCGTACTTCTTGTCCTTGATAATCTCGCCGAGATCAAAGTGGCGCTTGAGCAGCTCCTCCGCCTCGGCAACGTCGACCGGGCGCACCTGCACATCAATCAATAAATCACGCTTAATCAATCAATAATATCTACCCCTGATCTATCTATCAATCAAAAATTATTAATAATCAATAAAACAATTCTCACATCCTCCGACAGCTCCTTCTTCGTCTTCTCGATCCACGTGTGCATGTCGCGGAGCGCCGAGTCGAACATCGACTGCAATCAATAATAATTAATTTCTACCGTATCCAATCTTCCATCTACCGTACTCCTCCAAACCGTACCTGTCCCTGCGTCTGCTCCGCCATCTGTATCCGCTGTTCGGCCATCTTGAGCAGCGACTGATGGAGTCGCGCCAGCTCGGCCATCTTTGCAGTGATCGCCGCTGCCTGCTCGGGATGCGCGGCGCGCACCTACAATATATCGATTATTTTTGCGACCGAATTCGCGAGCTTTCGCGGTCTCACAACAAGTGATGACTGAGTATAGCTCCCATCTATAGTAGCCCATTCGGGCCTACAGTAACCCCTCTTCCTCCCTTAGTTCCACTCACATCATTGGCCATCTTCTCCAGCTGTTTCATTCTGTCCTCCAGTGGCTTCAAATCTCTCTCCAGATTCTGCAGACTCTTCAGGTCGTTCGGATTGCGCTCGATCATGTCGAACTTGGTCTGAAAAGCAGAATAAATGTTGATTAATTAATTTATCTTTCATGATAGAAAACTATGCATATTCAATCGGATAAAGCTACATCCTGTCCAGCAATAGTAGTCAGAGATCAAAAGATTTTTAAAAAATCAATACCTTCATCCAGCTCCTTGCATCCTCGCACGCCGCATCGAACTCGGCAACGCGCTCCACCGTAGCGAGACGAGCTGCCTGCCAATCGATACATCAATACCACAGTACGCTCACTACAGTATCCTTGCTTCCTCGTCAATCAATACTACCGTACCTTCTGCGCGCGCAGCTTCTCGAGGTGCGCCCATGCGGCGTTGACTGCACGCTGGCGAGACTCGATCTGGCGCGACTGACTGTAACGATATACGATTAGTTGTATAACGAATTCTGTATTTGAAGGCGACTACATTAAAATCAGTCCTCGATCGCCCCTTCCCTCCCCTCTACCGTACCCGTGTCCCTCCGACAGCAGCTCCTCCGCCATGTCGTTGATGCACTTGAGCTGCGTGCCGCCATTCGTGCGAATATCGTTCTCGAGGCGCTAAAAGATGTGTTATTTCCGAATGACTTGAAGAGCATTTTAAAAACCGGTGCAAAATCTGAGTCCCTATTCAGGAACCCCGACAAATGATTTGCCCTGAAAACACGACATTATCAGCATAGGGGAAGCGTCCTCCGACTAACTGCCCCCCCTACGTCGATAACGTCACGTTTGCACTTACTACTCCACAGTATCTCTGCTCACCTCAAATCTCTTCCCAAACTCCTCCACATTCTCCACAGTGGCCTCTTCGACGAGCGCCCTCTCCGTCTCCTTCGTCCACGTCTCAAACTCGTCACATTCACGGTAGAATCTGCATAAAGCAAGCAAGGATCAAAGATGGACGAACAGCCCCGACTCCCGACTGGGAATTTCCTTAGCGGTCAAGGGGGTACTGTAAGCAAAGGTTGAGGGTAATAATCGCATTCAAAGACCATTTCTGCACCCGACTTTAGCCAGCCAATTTGAAACTCGCATATTTTGACCCACACTTTCCCGATCTATCAAAAAGATGGTCTCTGTGTCATCGTCCCATTATCAAGTATTTATCGATAGCCCGCCTAATCACCTCATGAGCTTGATGTTATCACTGAGCAGCCTTCTCCTCTCATCGGCCAGTCTATTGAGTGCTCGATAGTCGGCGGAGATGATCTTCTGTCGCTCCACGATCGCCTGCAAAATTATTCATTTAATTAAAAAGTAAAAAGCAAAGTAAGGTCACTTTAATGAATTAATTAATAATTAACTTCGTTAATCTACACACTAAACACTTTCCCAGAGAAATACACGGCATGGGATCTCACGGGACACACTCCTCGTCGCAACTAGCTATTTAATAATGACTTTGAAATTAATTTAAGAGTAGTACAAAAAAGGTGCAAATCACAAATATTTTATATGAAACATGTATTTTGATAAATTCAATACTATTACCTGCCGTCCGTCGACATTCGCCGACTTCTTGCCCGTCTTCTTTCGCGTGCGAGTTGTCGTCACCGTAATCTGCACAATTATTGATTTTTCTCCCAAATATGTTGCTGTAACATACCATATCCGGTTCCTCCTTGACATAGTTGGCGGGCACGTATCCCTCAGTGCCGTCCTGTCGCACCACCTTCCACCAATCTCCCGTCGACTTTTCCAGAAGAGCGAGGGTCTGGAACAAACAAAATTGATAAAAATATACGACCATCCCGTTCGGTGTTACACTGGTTCCACATCTTTCCTGTGCGTTCCAAAGCATCAGTAGCACTTCGTATCGCGATCAAAACAAAAAAAAACGACTCCACTAAGTTTTTATTATATATATTTATTATTATTTAATAAAAGTACCTCGTCCTTCTTGAGCGAGAAAGTCTCGTTCTCGAACTTGTACAGCATGCGGATGGTCGGCACTTGCATCTCGTGCACCTGCACCATACGACAATTAAATAAATAATTTGAACACACAATCAATTTCTAGGCACATAGGTTCGGCATTGGTTTTACGGTGTCCCGAGTGGGAGATCGCAGAATGATTAGGCGCAGAGAATTATACAAAAACAGACTGCCACGTGAAATATTATGAAAAAAACCATTAAATCCGCATTTCCTACTCTCCTACTCCCATGTGAAAAAAAAGAAAAGTGTCATGATAAATATTATTAGCATTATAATAATAATTTTTAATATAATTATAACTCACATCCTCATCCACCACCACTGACGCGTCTGTGCTGGCCGAGTGGAAGTGTGAGGTGGCCAGTTGGTTCGCCAGCTCCTCCAGTCTGCAATCGACCAACGTCTCAACATTACCGTAACCCATTCTCAACTACCGTTAAAAGGCCCCTTGGACAAACGGCTCAAATTCTAATACCTTGGGCGTTTTTCGGAGATGGGTAATTAATCTGACCTGACCTGACACCGTCCCCAACTACCGTACCTGACAATATCCGCTCTGTACGCGTGAATCTCCTCCTCCAGTCGCGTGTGTCTCAGCAGCAGTCTCTCGGCGGCAAACTCGTCCTTGCCCAGATCGTCACTCCGCACCAACGGCATCTTCTCACGCATCCAAGACTCCGCCTCGTTCGCGTCCTGTGTGTGAGTTATCGATTAGTTAGCGTTAACAATTTTCAATTATTCTCAAACATTGGATCCTATCAATACCTTGAAGCAGCTGTAGCAAAATTGACCACGAACTCGTTATTAATTTGCAAATTCGACTCTATTACTTATTACCAATTAAATGGTGAGTTCATATCTCACAGTAAATATAAATACCGTACTCTTCCCTACCGTACCTGGAAGTACTGCTGTGCGTGCTGGGCGTCGGCCAGCCACTGTCCGAGTTTCTTCATCACTCCTCGTAGTCCGTCCCATGCAGAGTGGATGGCAGACGTGCGACGGGTGATGTCGTCCTTCGGCTGCAAAAACACACAGTTTGTAACCGGTACTTTCAATTAAAAAAATATCAATTAGCCCCTTTCGTCTCCTCTCTTGGACGTACTAAACATTCCATAGATCTAGAATTATTAGCATAATACCTACCACAAGTTTAACCACTTTTACTTGTAGTACGCTAGAAATAGCTATCTAAATTGTAAACTAATTGTATATTCCATCATCACTATGCAATCACTCACATGTCCTGCTGCAATGAGTCTCTCTCCGGTCGCAATGATCTCCTTGCTGCGCGTCCAGTGCGACTGCATCTCCGTCTCCACGTTCTGCAAAGAATAGAGATACAGTACCCCATAAATACAGTCACTCGTCGATTGACCTACAGTAACCTCCACAGTACCTTGTACAAGCGCTGGATCTGCGGGACGTGCGAGATGTCCGAGGACTCGAGCGCGCGCTGGCAGACCTGAAATAAATAAATCAGTAATCGATTCGTCTACCGTAACCTCTCAACTACCGTATACCTGGTGCTTCTCGGCCAGCCACGCCATCTCCTCCTCATCATCCTGCACGAACTGGAACAACTCGCGCGCGCGCAGAAGGGCTGCCTTGCGCGCCGCACACAACTCCGTCAGACTGTAAGCAATCAATAATTTAATCATATATCGCGCCAAAAATACTTGATTGGCGATGCAGCAACTTTACACATTATGGAGTAAGCATGACAACTAAAAAGTAAAAAAAACACAAATTGATTCGATATTCCGCGATGATCCTGTTATCTACCGTAATGCCATCCTGCCTACCGTACCTCTTGTACTGTCCGCTCACGTCCTCCAGTCGCCGGTGCAGCACGTCCGCCTGCTCGCCGCGCGACCGCAGGAACGCGGCCGCGTCGCGCGTCATCTTCGCCAGCCAGCTGCCGTGGCCGTGGATCTGGCATGGAAGAAAGTGAAGTAATCAAAAATACAAAGAAACGTCGTTGATACAGAATAATGCATTACAGGTAAGTCCTCCATATAATTATTTTAAAAAATATATATATATAATTTAACTTAATTTATATAATAATCAATAATACCGTACCTGCGTCTCGAGCAGCTCGTGCTTCTGCAGCAGATCCTCCACGCCCAGCATGTGCTTGCCGACGTCGCGATTGCGGACAATCGGCTGCAAAAGAAAGAAAAATTAATAAGTTTTTGCTCCCCTCATCTTACGGCATTACAGTTTCACCGTCTAGCTAACAACCGATGCACTTACACCAAGTAATTCGATATAGACGGCTTTACAGTTGAAACAGTTTTAAAAAACTATACCAAAAAACTATATCATTAGCGAATCCTTTTTAGAAAGTCTACTACTGTTCATCGTAGCCCAATCAATTACATCTTCTCTCTACCGTACCTCGAGCAGCTGCATCTCCGTGCTCAGCGCGTCGAGATCTCTCAGCAGCGTCATGAGATTGTTAAGTGACTCGAGGGCGACTCGCTTCTCTTCGAGATGAGCGAGAAGGGACGTCCATCTGAGGGGAGAGATATTGGGGATTAGGAGATGGTAATTCATTGCCCAATTTATTAAAAAAGTAAATTATTGTACGTGTCCAGAAACTCCCACGGATTCATTCATTCATGAATATTTCCTAAAGTAGGCTCCTTACAGTTTCTTTAGCACGTGCTGCTTTTATTACCGCATCCAGGAGGCAATGATAATATATCGTGTGTTTACCGTACCTCTCAATGATCTCCCTCTCTCTCGCTCTAATCTTGTCGCTCTCGTGGTAGTTCTCTCTGCACAGATCGGCGCACATCTCCGACAGCACCTTGAAGCGCTCCTCCTGCAATTCAAATAGTCTAAATAAATACATAATTTATTTTTTATAGCTTTACATTTCATATCGATAAAGTATAAGTGATAAAGTAGTAAAGTTCACCTACTCCAACAAACAACCAGCGTATTTAAAAACCAGGCAAGTTCGTGTTTCATCTCCCACTCATATCTTACCCTCGGCAGGACGTCAGCAGCGATACCCTGGTGCTTCTTGAGTGTCGCGTCGACTTCTCCGGCAGTTCGGGGCAGTTCTAGCTGCTCGACGACTCTTCCCATGTCTCGCAGCCATGACTCGCGCAGCTGCGCCTTCTTGAGGAAGCGCTCCGCCAGACGCTCGAGACGCTGCTGTCTGCAAATAATAATAATAATAATAATAATAATAATAATAATAATAATAATTTATCTAAATTAACGACACTATTTACTGATCAAGTAATCTCTACACTCTACCAAACGAATTTGGTTATAATCTATTTCAATTACAAGCCAATTATGTCCAAAACAATAATAGGTAACTATAAAATAAAAATAGAAATTAAATTTTATAAAAACAATACCTGAGCAGCTCCTCAGTGAGCGCAGCCTGTCGCTCACTCTCCGCTCGCTCGAGCGCCACCCACGCTGACTCAATGTCGTGCATGAACTTGCCTGAAGGGATACGAATGAGTGGTTACCTCGAGTAATTATCGATTAGATATTGGGGGGAAATACTCACCCTGAGGCGGCACGTACGCCTTCCTGCTCATGGCCTTTCTCTTCGTCTGAATGGTGAAGAAGAGCGCCTCGAGCTCTCCCTTCTCCTTGTACCTGAAATATAAAGAATTAGTAAAACACAATTTAGCGTTTCAAAAAAAATAGCAAAAGATATGAAAAAGATCTCAGAGCCGGTCCAATCAACACAGGGATTAAGCCTGGGGCGGAATTATATCATCATAGATCGAATGCGGAGGGCGGGAGTCGAGCCAGCGTGGTACGGGTGGCGGCGCGCGCTCACTACCCACTGCGCCACACTCGAGTTGTTCTCTCGCGCTGGCGAGTCGACAAAGAGCGTGCGCGCCAGTCTCTCGCTCGCTCGTCTGCCTACATGCTGCCAATGCACTTACTTTGGCGGTTTGTCCGCGTTTCTGAACTGGTTGAAGAGGATGAGCTGCTCCTGGATGCCGTACAGCGAGTTGGGGAAGTTGCGACTGCTCAGCGCCTTGATTGCATCGCTGAAAAGGGGAAATTGAACACTATCAAACCACGAATCCCACTTGTAACCCTTCTCCCCAGTTTGATCAATCAATAATCGTACCGTATCCAGGCGAGTAGGTCACTCGAGATGGTCTCGTAGTCCTCCTCCGAGGCGTCCGCAGACATGATCTTGCCGACGATCTGCATTGTATATTTCCAGCAATCTCAGTAGGGTTTGACATGATTATAGCGCACTACACTAAACAAAAATGCAAGCAAGATGGCATGAAGCTTCGATAGATCAAAAATAAATAAATCAAGAGTCCTCCACCCACATTGGCCACTCTCCTCGCACCCGTGAGCTCCGTCTTCTGCTTGGCAAAGTAGTGGTAGTACAGGGAGACGTAGGTGATGATGGATCTGCAGATGGGGTCCATTTACGTATTATTTTGCACGATTACCGTATTAATACCGTACTCCCCTCATTCCACCGTAGTCTGGGCCATTTTACCACCGTAACCCCCTTCCAAATCTGCTTTACTCTGAGATGTTCTACCACCGTATCCCCATTCTACCGTCCTTTTGGACTATCCAACTACCGTAATCCCTCCTCAATCTACCGTACTTCTCATCGGGTCGCTGAGTATCGACGTCCTCAGCATCGAGTAGTCGCGCAATCTCCAGTCGCTTCTCGGCCACATCAAAGGCGTTGTTCAGATTGCCAATGTGATCGGAGGGCGAGAGACCGTCGTAGTTGAACAGATCAGGACTGAAATACGGTAGGCATGCAAAATGCAATTATTGATTTTTAGGTTATGGAATAAAATTACAACAACCAGCATATGATACATCAACATTGAAACGTTCCACGGATTCGCAAACTACGTAAATTGCAGAGCTCAGCCAACTCGATTATGTTGAATATTATTTTATTATAATAATACAATTATTTAATTATATTCACCGATGGGCGTGGATGAGTGCGTTGAAGGCGAGACCGCTCCTCCACGAGGTAGTGAAGTTGTCTATCTGAACAGATTCCATACTTGTCAACCATTCGTTAGCACACCAAACGCGTATATCTTGTAATATCCTTTGTAAATATTATGTGATGATGATTTATAAATCTGACAGGATGAACTATATATTTGCACTACCGTACCTTGACTCCCGCGTATCCGGCCGTCTTCCGCTGGCACCACAGCAGCAGCGCGTCCTTGGCGTTCTTGCGCTCACCCGTCTCCTCCTCTCCCTGGCAAATCGTCTCATATTTATAGTAATCTTTGAAACCCAAATTCACCATGGTGCACGACATGTGCTAGCTACGGTACGACGGCGTTCTGAGCATAACACAGATATTCTGAGACGGCGTAGGAACACTGGTAGCAAAAACAAATTTATGTCACCGATTTCTATGAAACTTATTATAGTGATGAAAGTAAATATGAGAAAATTTTTTATGAACTTCATTTTTCGAAATTTGCATATTATCGATTTTTTTATCTTTTTATCTTTTATAATGTCAAAAGTAAATTCGTGGCAAGCCATCGCCCATTTGCATGTTGTTTTCACACTCTCCAACTGTCTTCCTCCATTTGCATACACTCCCAAGAAAGCCGAGGATACCGTAATCCTACCGTAGTACACTCACCACGTCAATTACTATGGTATCGATCTGGAATCGCAAAATGATCGTCCAGATGAGACCGAGAATGAGTCGCTCGTTACGGTCCAGAATGTCCTCGGCTCCAATGTTCTCCAGCTGAAAGACGCATGAATATTAAATGTAGTAATAATAATAAATAATAATTTTCGAGTCAGATATGTTTTTTTGCACAAAAATGGGCATGCCCGAATGATCGAAAATTTAGAGTTCCAAAAGCAGCACCACATCTCACTCCCCATTGACAGGATAGGTAAGAATTCACTAGTGAAAATCGATATTCTATCTTGCCTGGATACCGTATTTACCTGGATCTTCTTCCGCTTGAGGAAATCGATACTCTTGTTCAGGTTCTCAATCTTCTGTACACGCATCTTGCCTGTACAATAAAGCGTAATTCACACGGTTTAAAAAATAGCTAAAAGATAAGAATCTATACATACATTTTTCTAAAATAAACACCTAAAATAAAGACCCACCTCGATTCGCCTTGCCCAGCTTCTCTCCACTGATAATCTCCAACAGTTTCATCAGCAGCACTCCGTCCGACAGATCCGTGAAGAGATCGCCAATCTCCAGTCTCGCCTGAAATTCAAGGAATATTATTGACCGATTTACCGTCGCATTATTTAAAAAAAATATTTCTGTATTGTGCTACTTATCTTTATTATTTATTCTGTATATTTTATGTTGTTTTAAATATTCAGTTTCATTTCCTTCTGCGTGGTGAGCAATTTTTGAGCAGAAATTTGGCGCAGAATGGATTCACCCAAGTATGTAAACAAATGGGGAAACAAGTATCAACCAGAGGCGCCACTAATTCCTGGGTGGGGTCAATCTACGAATTACTCTCTCCGAATCAAAAGTAGAGCACTTCTGGTCAATTAGTGCTGACAACTCTCTCGGGGTCGATCACCACATCACCGCATTCCCCCTTTTCCCTCGTGCTCCAAACCCCACGAACACGTTGTGCGTTCAATCACACCACACAGTCAGTATTACTTCGCTAGTCATTGACCCCATTCACTGTCTTCTTTCAATTTCTTTCTTCATGTCGCAATTTTCTACTCCATTTTTTGGTGCATCACCATTTCCGACATGTGAGCCAATTCCCTCCAGACCAAAAGAATATGCGCCAAAAATCGAAAATCGAGCCTAATCTTACGTTTTTGGCTGAAGCATTGAAAATATTATTTTAATTGTTCAATCCCCTCCACCTCTCTTCATTTTCTCCCTTCCCGAACGTCGGCTCTAACCACTCGAATACGATCGCCAATAGAGATATCCTCCTGTCATCTCAGTCCCTTTCTATGGCCTCCGAAAGAATGTCTGATCCCCACTCTCTCCCTACTCCCTACTCATACTGCCCCTCTAGGGGGGAGTAGTGAAAGTTCCCTCCTGCCGAGTTCTTATCTCCCAGATTCCATCTAGGAACCCTTCTCCCCTCTATCCCTTGGCTGACTATACGAGAACCCCGTTACCCGACCCCGGGACAAGACGCGCTATCAGTACTAATCATTCATTATACAGTATTCCTGCGGTATTACTTCAGCCTCTGAATGTCTACTTTTTCTTGAAATCCCATTAATCGGCACCTTCAGCAACTATCTGGCTTCCGATTGAAAGTGGACTCCCCTCCTCAATTTAGCATCCGATGGGAATGTGTAGTGACAGGGAGAGCGAGAGAATGGGAGAAATAAAAAGAGAGGGTCACTCGAATTTCGGCAATCACGCCGCAAAAACGCTCTCTAAACTGCGGGCGCGTGCGAAAAAGCTGTGATTCAGCTGTGAATCTGACCTTTCCATATGTTATAGCTATGCAACGAATGGGAAGTACACAACGTAACCATCGATTCGGGACTAAAACTATAATCGAGTTTCATTTCGACATTTTCCGATGGAATGCTCAAAAGTCAAAACAAAGATGTCTGGGTTCCCAAAACAGTGCGACATAACCACAAAATATATTTATCGGTTTCACACTTGCACATTCCATTAATTTATCAACAATCCCTCTCAATTTTCCTCCCATTCCTCATCAACCAAACACAAATCAAAGCCGGACCATCTCATCTCTCTTCTATTCACCCCGCCCGAATGTGGTTCGTAACTATCGCGCCTCGCTTCAATAGCTTCGCCTTTTTCTTCCATTTTTTTCTCTCGTAGTATTTACATTCAAGAGAAATTCAAGAGGGAATGAGTCAGGCACAAAGCCGCATTCCCATCAGTTCAGTGATAGAAAGTAGGATCAAACGCAGCCACAACTTTTTGAAATACGGGTAATCTCTATATTTCACGTACATCACCCGTGTAGGAAGTGTGTGAAATGAACAGATCTAGAAAAACTACTTCAACTTCAGCACGATTTTGTAAAGGAATTTTGCGTCTATGATCTGATTTTGTTTGCACCCGCAGACTGAAAATACGCGAGTGAATCATTTTTTGACGCCATGCCTCGCAAATAAGGCAAAGAGCGAGAGAGCACGTGCGAGCGAGAGAAGCAGAGAAGAAAAGGCGGAAAGAGGGAGACGAAATATATCGGACAAATATCAGAATGATATGCCAAAAATGCAACGCGCGCCGAAGAAGTCGAATACGAAAAATAGCAACTTATAAATTGTGTGAAAATGCCAGAAAACAGTGAAAATAAGGAGAAATCAATCGATAAATCGCTCACCCGATTGAGAAAGGAGTTGCACCATTTGGTGAAGGTCTTCTTCTGGATGTGCACACGTTCGTCCTGCAACGATCCAAATCAATATGCACCGTATACCTACCGTATGCCGACAATCACAAACTAATCGATAACTATCGTGTACCGTATCCTAACCGTTGCGAACCAATCAATAACTACCGTATCCTACCTGCAGCTGCTTGATCCTGCTGCGCTCAAAGTAGAGCGTCTCGTCCGAGTAGACGTCGTCCATGGGCGGCGGCATCGGAGGCATCTGAGAAGAAAATCAATCGATAATCAGGATATAACTGTAAGTTATATGGTATCCGCGTCAATCGATAATTGTGCAACACAATGACAGTAACCCTCACCGATCGATTCGGCGACGAATAACGTTGCGGTGAGAGGGGCTGCAAAAAAGATAGGATAAATGAGTTTCAACAATATATTCGTTATTCAAGTACCTGCGTATAATAAATAAACAAAAAACAAACATAGGTTCGAGATCAATGGAAATCGTAAAGATTATTGCCCTCGCTGTACCACAAATCAGTGATCAGTTTCTTTCCTTTGTCTTTTGAACCGCCTCTCGTCTATAACTCACATTAAAATAATTTCGAGGGCTTTTAAACGTTGGGCAACGATAGGAATATTTCGCTACTATTCCTATGCAATAATTACTAATATAAATTATTTTTAACGAAATAAATAATAAAGTAGCAGACCTCAGATTGGAATGAACTATTGGCGGCGCCGCCTCCGTTGGTGCGAGGCGAGTAGAGCGAGCCACTGCCGTTCGTCGAAGGACGACCCTCCTGCACAATAATAATAATAATAATAATAATAATAATAATAATAATTTATCTACGCCCGAGGCGCAACAAGATTTTAAAACTAAAAAAAGAAATAAGGGGAAGATATGGAAGGGAAGGGACGGAAATTAGACGATCAAATCACAGGATACAATCTAACAGTCCGAATATAAAATCAACAAATCGTCATAGGAAGCAGACCAGACTCTTTCCTTTCAGACATCATAAACAAAGTTATAAAGCTTGAGAAAAATGGCCAGGAACAAGATTGTGTACATGCAGGATTGAGACTGATTCTTTCGCACATATTAGTCTTATTGATTTTTTTTCTAGAGGGAATGCGTTCTGGGAGATGGGGGAAGGCCAGAGGGGGGGGGGGTTGAGGTGAGGAAACATCACAATAGGCCTTATCACTTATCGCCGGCCCTCAATACGTGTGAAGAAGACACAACCGTAGCGAGAGAGCGAGCGAGAGAGCGAGCGAGAGAGAGAGAGAGAGAGAGAGAGAGAAAGAGAGGAGGGAAGGAAAAGAAGACGGTGATGGCTATTGATTCCTGCCCTCTATTCACGGTTCAACGAGACGAAATCGTTTCTTTCCAGCAAAGGGAGATGCTCGTTTAAAACGCAATTCTTCATGTTTTCTTCTCAGATTGATCGCGTACAGAACAAGTAATATTCGAATAAGGATTATTCGGATTTCGCGAATTACAGAAGATTACAAAAAAAATAGAAGAAGAGCCGATCACAGAAGGTTCTTTTCCCTGCTCCAACACATGATTTCAAACCTACAGACCAGGGTTAGAGCGAGAGAGTGTGCACAAGTGAGAGAGTCCCTCTCGATTTCACACGCTCTCTCACTCCAAAGGCCTTTCTGGATGGTTGTCCGGCCCGTGGAATGGTGTGTCAAGGAGGAAGTGTGGGAAGTCTGTGGGTGAACGATTTCACTACGGACCCCATCGTCGCGACTAAAAGTCAGTGCCGCGCCTTGCGCAAACGCGTATGCAAACTGCGCACGCGCGCGAGTTGATCAGAGACCCAACGACAAACAAATAAAAAAAGGGGTAAGGAAAACCTCTCCATTTCCGACAAAATGGATCAATATCAAGTGAGCTCAATACTGCGTACATCGTGTTTCACAGCATTCGAAGCAGAGTCGGCGAGAACGAGTTAGAGAAAGAGAGAGATGGCGAGAGAGCGCGCCCAACGAGAGTGTCAGACAACGAGAGACGTTCTTGGCATGGTGCCAACTGGATGCTGTGTGTTTCTCCAACCCGGCAGTTTGCCGTTTCAACGGCACGCTAATTTATGCACCATGTCTCCCTCTTCTTCTTGCAACCATCTGCGTTTGATTCCGCGCTACACAACGTCCCCGATAGGCAACTGGCATATTGTTTTTTTCTCTCTTCTAAACATGCACAAAATGCCCGTCAATTCAACCATTGGCAGGATGACTTGTTCCTCATTCCCATTCAATCTCTCTCTCTCCCCTTTCACTGCCCACTCATCACCTCTCCCGACACACACCGTCGCTGCCTGCCCTGAGTGTGCACCAACACTTGGTTCCCTCTCTAATCAGACCTCGACATGTGCATGACTCACTCCGACCTCTCTCCTCACCCCAACAGTCCATTACTACTCCAGAGGGATTATTTTAAACAGCAAGACTTCAAAAAAGGGTCCTTCAAAAATAACTTACGGAAATCCTGACACATCCCCCCCCTCCCCCCGCCAGCAATTCTTCACTCTACTGCACTAGTGGACCTTTCACAACAACGAAAATATGTACACGTACATTATCCGAGATAAAAAATGCAACAAACAGACACCCTCCAATTATAGAAACGCGCATGCGCAACGAATAAACAACCAAAATTTGCAATTAAAATGAGTGAGGGTACATATAAAAGTCCCCAAACGCTCTGCAACGTATGCCAAACAAATCATGGAAAATATATTCTATCGCGCTAAAAAACGCCACACTAAAAGCTCGGCCGAGCGTCGGATCCTCCACTCTCCTCAATGAACTGCCAGAGATTCAGAGAGTAATTCGAGTGACCATCCATCCATTCCCCATATTTCCTCGCCTCTCTCTCTCTCTCTCTCTCCTCCATCTGTTCCCCTCTGTGTCCATTCACCCCTTCACACGTTCAGAGCAGTGTATATTCCTCCTCTCCCCCAGTATTTCCGGGGGCGGCTGGCGCTAATCCCCCCTATTAGATTCATTCCTTCACACACACATAATAATAACAACACGTTCTTGGCCCTCAAGGGCTTCACGGCTCCATAACTACAGCAATAGATGGATAGCATGCATCAAAGCATTCTTGCATGACTCCGCGTATACCAGAAAAGTCTGCAATATGGCATCCATTTTGGCTTTTCACAGCATGCTCCCCGCGAAACGATCGACCAAATGGTGCGCGGTGCACCTGGAACCTCATGCCCACCAATGATTTCTCCAAAAAAAATATCTCCCGGAATATCAATGTTTCACGTATTGGTGCAAAAACGCATCATCCCTCCCCTGTGAAATGTCACCCCCAATTGTCCCTCGCATTCCAGAATATTCTTCTCCTCTCTTCTGCCAGATCAATAGTGATTATGAGTGACTACTCGTTCATCCTTGACAGCCAGTCAAAAGACAGAGAGAGAGAGATAGGAAGGCATAGATAGGGACTGTATGCAGAAAGAGGATGCAATCTCTTTTCCCTTCTACTACTACCACTACCCGCCATGACCCCCACCACACATACTCTCCCTCTCTCTCTCCCCTACTGCTGCTCTCAAACTGTTTTCGAGCGGGAGAATGACCGGAGAGAGAGAGAGCGAGCGAGAGAGAGAGAGAGAGAGAGAGCGGTGAAAGTAACCCCCAGCACCACGCGCGCGCCCGCCGCCGCTCAAATTCCCCATTAGCAGCATTCGTCCATAACCCCGGAAGTGATATGTTAATCGATTGATCGATCTTCCACTCCATCACTTAAAGACTAAAACAAATTTAAAGTTAAAAGACTAAAACGATCTTCCTGGCGGCACTTAGCTTGCATGAAGATTTGCGGCCCATAGCAGCTACGGAATTCAAAATCATAAGAGATCAGCATGCCCCTTGACCGAATCAAGCATGAGAATAGGATAATATCACCCGGTATATTCCCGTTTCACGGATGGTTAAAATAAATCGATCGGTCATAGGGTTCCGTGGGCCTCTCTCATAACCTCCCCGCTCGATCACCTTTGCTCTCACGTGCAGTGTGTTTACGCGTAAAAGGCGTCGAAGCACCATACAGAGAGAGAGAGAGAGAGAGAGAGAGAGACTCCTTCCTTACTCTCCCTCAGGACAAGGAGAAAAGGTCGATCAATGTTGACCATCCCTCGTCGTAGCCGGGAAGAAGAAGAAGAAAAGAGGGGAATTAGCCACAATCTACACCGATACGCGCGCAGAGAGAGAGAGAGAGAGAAGGCGAGGCAGCACGCAAAAGTGAGAGAGTACAGACAGCGCAAAAAGAGAGACAGCAATCAGATGGTCATGAAAACGGAGAGAACGAACAACATAATCCAAACGAGAAATCAATAAACGCAATTATCGATTGATTACCTGCTCGGCTCTCATATGGTACGGTCGATGCATCTCGTCAAGCGGTTCGTCCTCAGCACGGAACGATCTGTGAGGGGTAAAATCAATAATCGCCCTGGTTACGGTAACACATACATTACTCCCATGGATACGTTCAAAGGCAGCATTTTTTAAAAACTTTTTTAGGTGAAAAAAATAAAACAGACAACATTTCAGGATCCCAAAGCATGAAAAAAAATCAGCCCATATTTCTTACTTTTCGGCCAAAAATCAGACAACATTTAGAAAGTTTTGGAACATATCCTTTTGATCTATGACAGATACAGTACCCCTGGGAGGGTTACGGTAGCTGGTCTCTCACCTATCACCGGAGGAATGCTTGGGGGGTACGGGTGGCGGAGGCTTCTTCTTGATGTCCTCGTCTCCTTGCTGCCAGCCTGCAATTGAACAAATAAATCAACAATCGATAATATCTACAGTAATCTCCTACAGAGAGACCGGAAATCGACTAGTGCACACAGGAAGAGAATAGATAGAATGCAAATGAATAGGAGTGCGAGAGTGAGGAATAGAGAAGAAAAGGGGGTTGAATTGGTTGACAAGTGTCTCTGGTTGAAGGAGGGGCATGTAGAGGATTTTTTTCGAACATGAATCAAAGTGTGCAACGCATAAAAGACGACGACGGCGAATGATTCTCAATATTTTCCGACCATTTCTAGCGGAGAAACCCGGCCATTCGCCGTTTCAGCGCCTGCCCAAAAAGCGCGCCTTTCAAGCTTTCTACCACAAGCACGCCTATCATATTACTCATTGTGTACACCACCTCCACGCAACTCTAATCACCCCGGCGTGCATACATAGATACCGGCGTTAAATGGTTTCGCCTGCCAATCGATAAATAAATCGATACTCATGGTCCCACCGTTTCCCCGCCTCGTCGGCTCTCCTGGCGCGTAGATGGCGGCAGAGTACGAGTACGACATTGTTACGGTAGTTCGAGGTGCTGATTACGGTAGTCGATCGGATACGGTAGGAAGACTGAAGATTGATCGATCACTGCTGGGGCCCGATAGCTAGTGATGTCCTTCTTCCGCTTCTCCTTATCGATCGATTTGTTGTAGAATCAGTGTTGAATCTCGACGACTTAGCACATAGAGAGATGTGAGGCGGTGTGATGGTAGACTATCCCCCCTCTCCTTCTAGGCGCTCAACTCTCCTCCTCCCGTCTCTCTCTCTCTCTCTCTCTCTCTCTCTCTCTCTCTCTCTCTCCTCCCTCATTCCCTCTCCGACGAAGGTCAAGGCGAATGGAGGGAGGCGAACGGATCTGAGACGGAGACCCGGCGAGAGATCGTGCACGATGAGGAGACCGCAGAGGGGCAGAGTGACGAGAGAGTGTGCGGAACGAGGAGGGCAGATAACGTAGAGATAAGGGAGATCAGAGGCCCCGCCCTCTGGAGAGGAGATATGTCTCATCCGATGAATTAGTCTGTCCGTGAGATCTCTCTCTCTCCCCTCCGGAGAGAGAGAGAGAGAGAGAGAAAGGTGGATATATTGAATGATGGTTGAGGGATCAGATCAAGTAGAGGAGATATCTCCTCGATTGAGTACTGAAGGACACATACACTGTTACCGCGCAGTTTCTCAGGGGGGGGATACAGTTACCGACTTAGGGGATCGGAGAACATTGCGTGCTAAGAACACCAATCTCCATACAAGATAAGTCGCCATCACGATTCATTTGATTTTACTCATTTGATTATATGTTTTTTTTAAAAAACAGCATACTAAAAATACGAGAAAAAGAGAAGGTAGGGTTACTTTAATTCTTAAAAAAAGATGTACTTCCAAATAACATTTTTTTGCAACGCAACTCGTGTGGCCTACATATTCTCACATGGTCTCACTCGTGTTCTCTCTTCTCAACTCATGCAAACTCTGCGCACAAAAAATAACCGAGAATGGAATTCCCGACAATGTATTGCGGCTACACATTCCCGATTCTGGTCGATTTCCAATCGGGGCAAAAAGGGGGAGCTTATTCTCTCACTACCCGTCATTGATAAGCGCTGAAAGAGTGATATGAGTGTGGGTATGAATCATCCTCAATTCTCGGTGCTCACACGCTGACGCTCTGCGAATTTCGCAAAATATGCAACAGGAAGGCGCGCAAAAAAGGGGGCGCTGATCGAATCAGTGGAGACAGGTCAAAGAGAGGAGTTTGATAACATAGGTCAAATGGGGTTGTCTCATTCATTGTGCTCACACGCTTTGCGCATTCCACCAGGCAAATATGTCACAGAAACACATAATTCCAGCGACTCTCCTACTTTTGCACACTCCCTCGCCCTTACCACCGTCTGTAGGCGTGGAATCGTGAGACGCAAAAAGGGGGTTGATCGAATCAGTTGACCGGGGTCAACCGTGGTACTCTAAGTTGAGTTCATCTGTCAACAAGAGAACCAAGGAATGCGAGAGTTTGAACGAAATTAACATAGCAAATGAGCTCTTCTTGGAATCACGACAGATCAAAGAGAGCCGTTTGTGATAACGCAAGAACGGGAGTGAAACCAGAGTCGAGTCGGCGCACTTTAAATGCACATTCTCGAGGTTACCTACCAGGGTTGCGCGGGAGCGATACAATTGGAATATAAACTCAGAATTGAAGCGTAGCGTGATGAAATTGATCAGTTCTGTTGTTTCTAGGTAAATTTAAACAAAAATGGCGCGAAAATGGTGGGGAAAGAATGACAGTGGCAAGGCCGGTGGCGCGTGTGTGAAATAGTGGAGAGCAGTAAGAGAGAGAGAGAGGTGAGTGTGGAGACGCGGAGCAAAAGGGGAATCAAAGTAAGGGCCGAGTTCGCCCTCCATCTCTCTCTCTCCCCTTTCAAGTGAGAGATGACCAATAAAGAGGGAAAGTGCAAACAGGGGGGCGCTCGTGGAACGCTCCATGTCTTGACAACACCTACATGCGCTGGTATAGGTCGGCGAGGCATACAATAACCCTGATTCATGGAGAATCTATGCAAATACAGGTAGATACTGAGATAATATCATTCAAATGAGCGATGATTTCACCACGAAATCAATCAATTAGCTTGAATCAAAACTTGCGAGATATGCGTTACGGCTGTAACCAATATCATAACCAGCACCTTAATTTCGGGCGTTGACAGGGCCGTATAGTGTGAATTTTACAGATTGGGATGATGAAAATATGAGCGAAGGAAGAATGCTATAAGAGTGATAAAGACAGCGACATAAACAGAGGAGCGAGAGGGGGCCGGAGATAAGGAGGAATTCCTTTCCCTCTTCGACACTGACGTCTTATCAGAAAACTCCTCCCTCTGATGACCACTCATTCACGGCAATCATCAGTCATTAAATTTAGCACCCGAATCAGCTTTGAATGGGAATGATAGAAGAAAAGTGCAACTCACTGCTGAACGAATAATCGTCCATTTTCGGCGGTTTATTAGGCAACTGACCAAGTGGAAGACGATGGGCTCTGCAAAATCAGTTACTCAGTGCTCGTGGGGCATAGTTACTTCAACTAGACGACAGAAATCAGCAACAAAGTAGCTCTACAGAGCTGAAGTAGCGCTCCATTCAAGCTACTTCCTAGCTGATTTCTGTCTTCACAGGTGAAGAAGCTATGCCCCGGTCTACCATAGCTGTACCCCACGAGCACTGATGAGAATAAACACAAAAATCGATAAAAACAACCCACAAAATAGCGAGAAAAGTTCAAACTACAAACACGCATTTGAACCGTTAAGTAACCTCCACACTGTCAATGAGTGATCTGAATACAGTACATTTATTGCTTTCGTTGCAGGGACTTCGTCCGTTTAATTAATTAAATCTTAATATTTAAATTTATTTATTTAAATTTTAAAGATACAATTGTAATTATTAAAACTATCAGATCAACAACGGCGTGCAACCCGTACAATGTAAAACGTCATTTTTGAAATAAATATCTGTTGCACCCTATTGTTCCAGGTATGTGTGTGTCATCCTTGATCTCTTTTTTTTGTGAAAGTGGGGAATATCTATGATTATGGCGTGGCATTATTGACTTTGGTTATCATTTCATACATACAATTTGGCTAGAATTGTGGCTACAATCAGGATTACGGTAGTTGTCAGGGATACGGTAGGTGTGGCGGCGGTCAGAAAATCGCGGTTGCACAGACTTCCCCGGCAGGCGCAGCGAATTTCCTCGAAATTACCGTCCATCCATTTGTGCGCGCATCCCAACTGGATCTGCAAATCGGAATTGATTTGCCTGCAAGCAAAATCTCTCACTCACACCATACCAAACACATGATTCCAAACCGACAGACAGGTGTCAGGGTGAGAGAGTGTGCAAAAGTGAGAGAGTCCCTCTCGATTTCACATGCTCTCTCACTCCAAAGGCCTTTATGTAATGTTGACGGGCCTGTGGAATGATGTGGAAACATCCTGAGGGGCAGTAGCGAGGGAGTTTGAGAAAACGAGAAAGTGCCTCTCACTTTTGCACACTCTTTCTCACACAATCGACTTGCTAGAGGTTTCAACGGAATGTGAATGTGATTTTGTGAACACGCTATTTCAACATGTTTTAATAAAAAGGTGTACCTGGTTGCTATCAGTGACATTTATGCACCCTTGTCGCTCCGTCACGAGACCCGGAGCGTGCTTGTTGTTGACAGCTGAACCGATTATACTGTAGTGTCGTTCGATCCTACCGTAACCTATCGTGAGCTACAGTAACACATCTTGAGATACTATAACTTATCTAGAACTTTCGTCAACTGTTGTAGATGAACGTGAACTGCCCTACAGTATCGTAATCTACTCTGTGCTACCGTAACCTGAGTCACCGTCAACTTACCGTTCCCAACAATAGCTGATCCTCCTGTCGATATGCGCTGTCCCGTGATGACGCAGAAGTGACCGGTGCATCGGTGCTGCTGCAGATTATCGATTGATACACCGTGTCCCCATAGAGCCACTGCACACCAGAATGCTACCGTACCCCCTCAAAGCCATCGTATACCAGAAAGCTTTCGTACACCAGTACGCTACAGTACTCCCCCCCCATAAAGCTACCGTACCTTGCAAGCCATCGTATTCGCCTGGTCATCAGAGTACGTGGCCTCGCACGAGACGCACTCTTGCATCGGCAGCGATGGCTCCGGAGTGCTATAATGAGCGATTACTGTAATTAATGGAAAGCTACCGTATGACATTGATGGCCAGCTGATCGCTCAAAAACAGTCGTGCTTCTAACTGGAGCATCATTTCGCAATTCGCCCTCACGAAACGCGAAAGTCTTGGACTTATTTTTACAAGTTACAGAACACAGTACTCTTCTATCATCATTCTACAGTAATCGGATACATCAATCTACAGTATTCGCCGATTATCGATCGCCCTTACTGTATGAGTGATCTGCTCTTGACGCCGGCGCCCTCGCCGACCTTCCTGAACCCGTTACAGTAGTTTGTATTACAGATGCAGTGCTTGCGAGGCGGCCCGATCCCCCTGCAAAGCAAATCTCCGGAAGGGGTCGGGAACGAGCGAGTGTGGAAAGGTTAGAGAAAGTGGCAAAAAAATGACTCACCTCGACATGGTGACGCACATTTTGTGCTTGAAGTAGAGCAGTTCGGGTCCGGTGTAGAAGAAAGGAAGAGAGGGAGGACCGAACCCGCATCCAGCTGCGCCCGTCGCTGAGTCCTCGTGACACCTCAATACACATCATTCCACAGGCCGGTCAACCATCCAGAAAGGCCTTTGGAGTGAGAGAGCGTGTGAAATCGAGAGGGACTCTCTCACTTTTGCACACTCTCTCGCTCTAACCCTGGTCTGTAGGTTTGGAATCATGTCAATAGAAACCATTATCAGGATTCACAAAAAAACGTCAAGTGCGAGAAAGCGTGTGGAAGCGAGAGAATCTCTATCACGGTCACACACTTGTTCTTTGCTGATCTATTTCTGGAGTTTTGCATTCATTTGTGAGTCGACATGATTGTCTCATCTACACCCGGATATGTTTTGATAACATCCATCGAATCTTCACAACACCGAAGAATCATTGAAAAAAGGACTACCAGTCGGTAAGGAAAAATATCTAGTATAAATATCGCAATGCACCCACCACTGTCCGAGACACGTGTCTCCACAATCGGGATTTCGCTCAGGACATTTTCGACACGTCACATTCTTCCTGCCGAACTGCCGATTCAGATAGATGTGATCGTTGCAGAAGTTGCCTTAAATTAATACTTCATCAATATTTTTAAAAAATGCAGCATTTAATGAGGTTGCACGAAGTCGAATTGAGGAAATTCTCTGTATTTATGAGATCATTTTTCCAGAGATAAACAAGCTGCCTAGAAGTAAGCGGTGTTTCGGTTTATCAATGCTCAATATCTTTTTTGAGTTTAAAATTCGAGTAAATAATTGGATTATCACTTTCTTCGCCTATGTTGGTGAGAATGTGTGCGAAATGAAGCAATCTAATCAATTTGTTTACCCGACTTTCAAACTCTATTGTCTCACCATTGCAGACACACAACACGTGATCGCTGAAGTGGTCGTAGTCGCATCCGTTGACTGTCCGAGTCGGACGTCGTAGACAACCCTGCAGCAAATGTATTTTAAAGATTGCAGCAGCTGCTGCAACTGCTGCAGGTGCATCCACAGCCAGTCTTATGCAGTGAACAGTGTACCCGACTAGTCTGAAATGGTATCTTCATTTCGCACATTCTTTCACCCATCGACCTGTCGAGGGAGTGCGCGAAATGAAGAGACCATTTCAGACTAGTCGGGTACACTGTTTACTGCATTATCCAGGTGAGAGTGCACCCAATGCGACAAACGTAGGGGATAGTTGTGCGAGTGAGATAATACGATGAGATCGATCGCCATTATCCACTATTAAGATTATCTCTCATGACTCTCTTACTTTCCCACACTCTTTCCCTCTTTCTGGAGAATTGAACGCACCTTAGTGATCTTGTACACCCCTGCTTCCTCGGTGGGCGCGCGCTCGATGAAACAGTGAGAAGATGGACAAGAACCCATCTGAAATAGGAGAGGATGGAGTCTCCACGAGCGACACTTCTTTCTTTTATTATAAATTCACAAACACTCCTCCAAAATAATAAAACAATCCGCTCCCAAACATCAGATACGGCTGCGAGAGAGCATGGCAAAGCGAGAGACGCGCCATGGTATAGAAAGAGAGAACACCACCAGCTTCATGCACGTACATATGTATCATTTTAAATTTATAATATTTTAATTAACGGGACTACATTATTTGGAGTTCTTCCATGCTGATAAATTCCCACCCCTTCCTAATATTTTTCGAAAAATGAATCTAGGCTGTCAGATTTTTTTTCAAAGATGAGAATTCCGCGCATTCTGTATCCCCTAACCACTCGCCAGAGATCTGGATTCATGAGCAAGCTTAAGTCAGAAAAATGTTATGACATTTTCTTATTTTTAATTTTTATTTATTATAATTTATTTAATTACCTGGCAATTGCAGTGGTCGCTATGGCATTGTCCTGCGCACGAATAACAGTGCTGAGTGGCGGAGTGAATGGAGGAGAAGAGGAGAAGGAAGAAGAATGAAGAGTGCGGAATCATCACATACTCTGAAGAAGATATTGCGTCATTACTAGGCAATCATGATAAGTTCTTAAACTTGAAATCAGGCTGATAAGGGGAATAGACACATAGCGAACGGGTAATGACGTGTGGGAATTCTCTCAGAGTACTCTAAACGTGTGTGATTACTATCAAAAACTCAGAAACATTCGTCAGAATGATTAACAGGCTCTGCCGAGAGATAGCAGATATGATGTCGAGAGTGCACGCAAAATTGATAAAATCAGACAGTAAACGCACCACAGGTAGTTCTCGAAGTGGAACGTTATATTTTATATTGGTAATAGGCAATCATCGGAAATATGCTCGAACTGGTTATCAGGCTGGTATAAGGGAAATACACATAGCGATAAGGTAATTCCTTGTGGGAATTCTCGGGGATTGGGGAACATCAAGCATACGGTATACCATACGAAAGAGTAACGTCGAGATGATGTTCGAGAAAGAGGGAATAGCCGTGAGAGTGCGCGAAACGAGAGAGCCAGACAATGAGAGAAATTCTTGGTATGGTACCAATTAGATTCCGTGTCTCATGAGCCGTCAGGCAACAACAATGAGGATTTGGGATACAAGGGGCATTTCAAGAACAACAACTGTTGATGAAAAAAAGGCCAGATCTACCAATACCGGATGTTAGTGGAAACTGGCCGGATATGAGGCTATTATTACCACTCTTGAGGTCCTGCACATTTCCAGATCCGTTTCGAGTCTTGAAATGTCATTGCAAAAAACTAGACTTTCTGGCAAACTAAAATATACGTTTGGGATGTAAGAGGGTATTTCCAGAACAACAACTGTTGATATGAGATCCTCCTCGAGGAGGAAGAAGGAATAAAAAGATATCACATGCGATCGCCAACTGACAACGAGATTTATAAGAGTGATTTGGTCGATGAAAGAATGACTGTGAGGCAGGGGGGAATTGAGGTAACAGAAGATGCTTAGTTATTTCAGTTTAAGAGGAAAAAACAATGCGGCTGGAAGTATTCTCCACAATTATTGCAAATTTGCGAAATGATTCGACAGTGATTTTCTGAGAAACGTAACCAGTGTCGATGGGACCTGATGGACTTCTTTCTATCGATTTGGTTTAAAAACATTTAGCCGAGGAAGGGTGAATTGTTGTTAGATGTCTGATATTATTACACAAGGTGAACCTGCATTTTACACAGGAGGGGATAAGATAACAGGTGAAATGGAGTCTCTCTCTCTCTCTCTCTCTCTCTCTCTCTCTCTCTCTCGCAGTTACCACTCAATCACGTTTGAGAGGCAGATAAAGTCACGCCATGACAGAACGAAAAACAACAATGAGTTGAGTAATGGTTGTAGTGATTAAAGGCATAACTTTCAGTCTCTAGAGACAGGATAACGCGTTCATGCGAACTAGTTTTGCCCTCTTGAAATTCAATGTTCAACAAATTGGCTGACAATTGTAAAAAAAACAGATAGGTATTATGCGGTGTTAGTTTTCCGGAAAAGCTCTTGGAAAAGCTAAAAGGAGTGTTAGCTTTTACTTTTCCATTTCTCACGGCGGGCTCGGAAAAGCTAAATATTTGAATTCCCGCAATTATCGATTTTCGGCCATAACTCTGCTCCCAGTGCAGCTAGGCTTACCAAACTTGGTCCATGAAGTCAAAATGCAAAAAATAACCCTAAAACAAATTTTCTAAATGCTAGCTTTAATAGGAACCGAGATACAGAAAATGCGGGAATTCAAATCTAACTGCTTTTCCGGAAAAGCTCGCGGAAAAACTAACACTCTCGATTGCTTTTCCAAGAGCTTTTCCGGAAAACTAACGCCACATGAGGACGAGAGAGTGTGCAAAAGTGAGAGAGCCCCTCTCGATTTTACATGCTCTCTCACTCCAAAGCCCTTTCTGTAAAGTAGACCGGCCTGTGGAATGATGTGCCGGCCAGGACACTAGTGTACTATTTTTTGTTCTCTTTGTTTTTCTTGTAATCCCACATCATCAATCAGCATAAAAGTTTTACAAAGATCAAATACTAACCGATTAATATAATTTTAAAAAATTGTGTGCTGAAAATGGCGAGAGAGTTCGAGGCTCGGGGCACAAAGTCAACCGGGTGAAAAATTGGAGAGAAATTGCGGGTGGAAAGAGGGGCTGAGAGAATGGAGGCTATGAGGGCCTGCTTCAATTTAGTATTACTTTGTGGACACACACCTTCTATTAGCGATTCGGTACCATTGGAAATCTTCATTTCTAAAACTCTGCTCGCCACATCATTCCACAGGCCGGCCAACCTTCCAGAAAGGCCTTTGGAGTGAGAGAGCGTGTGAAATCGAGAGAGACTCTCTCACTTTTGTACACTCTCTCGCTCCAACCCTGGTCTGTAGGTTTGGAATCATGTGCTCGCCACGTCAGCAGCTCTGGTAATTTCCTGCAACTGGTGTCCAAGTTCCTCTCCCGCTGAGAATCCGTCGGAACCTTTGACAGTTGGAGAGTAATTGGGATACCAGAGAGTAATGCTGATCTATGAGACTGGAATACGCACAAATAGCGGCATGCATCTACCTTGTATTAGTAGTAATCATGTCTGGCTTCAAAACTGGATGTGTGAGGTATTGAATCGGTCTCATTAGCAAGGATTCTGCGCAAAACTACGATGGCGCGAGGCGCGAGATTACATCTATATACTGTACAAACGCCGATGCGCAGTTGTCGATAGACCGGGGAAAGCGAGATAGTGTGTGGATTGGAGAGAGTTGGGGCAAAAGACAACGGTGATCGGCGAGAGCGCAGGGCGGTAGAGCGGCGCGAGAGAGTGTGCGGAAATGAGAGAGCGCGCCGGAAACAACTGACGGAAGTGTGCGTCGAGGGTCAGGCAGTGAGAAATTCGAAGAGGATGAGGAAGAGAGAGAGAGAGAGAGAGAGAGAGAACACAATTGACAACCTCATGTCTTTTAAATTCGCAAAAATTTCACTATCGACAAAACGGTGTTTGAAATGCGGGAAAATATAATCCAATTTTAAATTTGTTGGACCAAATCGGCGTGGACTTCTTGCGAAATGAAGAAGTCCACGCCAAATGAAGTCCACCCGAATTTCAAAGTCTAGCAGACAAGCAATGAGTAAAATGAGGGAGGGAGGGAGACGCGGCTATTATATGCATGATCTCACTCCTCTCAATTGTCGGAATGAGGGCGGCAAGTGCGAAATTCAATTGTCATCAACCAAATTCGCATGGGAATTCGAGGCAATTATCAATTTTGTTTAGTACGAAACGTGAGACCTCTTCATTTCGCACACTCTCTACACCGAGTAGAGGAAGAGAGAGTGTGCGAAGTGAAGAGACGATGGTCTCACACTTCGCACTCTACTATTCAGTACGCAGTTATAATTATTATTAGAACGGAATCGATTAATCTTCGCACTGTGTGGTCATCCCACCACCCGTTAAAACCTCCAGAAAGGGGTCAAGAGCTCTGGTATTTCTCCCAGTCACTATAGTGAGGAAACCGTCGGAACCTTTAATTTTTCTACTAGTGAAATTACCATTGGGGGGAAAACCAGCAAGTGAAATTGCGAATCTCTCTCGATTTTACGCGCTTTCTCGCTCCGATCCCTTTCTGGAGGAGTGTGGAACGGCCGGGAGTCATTATCGGGCTCGTCGGCCGACCTTCTCACCTACTTTTTGCCTCTTCCGCTCTCTCTCTCTCTCTCTCGCCACACCCCATCTCCATACGATTTATGATCGACTGGACCGACGAATTCAGATGAGAGAGCAGGTGGAAGGAGGAGAGCGCAGACGAGAGAGACGATGAGAGAACGTGTGAAATGAAGAGAGTGGCCCGAGATGGGGTTTGGCAGATGAGGCTTACACACAACGGTATGAACGAACGGCTGATGGGGATTCAGGATGGGGTGAGGAGAGAGAGAGAGAGAGAGAGAGAGAGAGAGAGAGAGATTGGGGGGAGGTGAGCGAAAGAGGAGAAAGGAGAGGAGGAAACGAGGAGGATTAAAGGGTGTAAATTAGGTACGAGCGGAACGAGAAAATGAGAAAAAAAGAGCAGCGGCGGCAATAAACGGGCGCACATCAAGCCTCTCTTTGAAGTCGGACGAATTCATCAGGATCTATGATTTCTAAAATTAGTGCGGCAAAATAAATTCCGTACCTAAGTTATCACTACCGTATTCTTCATAGATTTTTACGTTTTTCTAGAGTAGATTATGTTTCGGTGATTAAATAGCCTTAAATACAAAAGCGAACTTATCAGAGAGAGAAAAATATTCGTTCGAACTCTAGAATGACGTTCACAGTGGGGCGATCACCAAACAAACTACTTTCGCGTTTCAGAAGCTTAAAATGAAACTAGCTAGCGGTCTTTTAGAGGGGCTTGAAGAGGAGGAATTGGGAGTAGATCAGTAGGCAAAGTGATACATTATGGGGGGGAGGAATAAGGAGGGAGGGATTACAATGCGGGTAGAGTGCTAGGAGGGAAGGGTTGAGAGAGAGAGAGAGACAGAGGGAGAGAGAGAGAGAGAGAGAGGGGGAGAGAGAGAGAGGAGGGAGAGGAGGTTCAAAGGAGGTAACTGAGGCAAGGAGGAGTTCCTGCTCCCCACCCCTCTCTTCCTCATCAATGGATCGGCAGAGCTTAAAGCCTCAAATTTCAAACTATATAGATCAGTTATGGGCTCTACTGATGGAGCCAAGACCTTGCCACTAGTATCGAAAATAGTAAAAATTATTCGCTGGAATTGAAAAAGAGATACAGGCTCGGCATTGTTTAAAGGCACATCGAAATCGGAAATTCGGGCGCAGAGTGTCAAAGGAAAAAAACTTCCAGAGGACATACCGAGACGGAATTTCAAATCACTATTTATATTTATCTTTAATTTTGGACTGCTGAGTCTGGCCTACACCATTACTTTGGTATTTTTTCAAATCTGGATCTAGATATAATCTACATTTCCAGCATGGAATCAGACCAGGAAGAAAAAGAAGAGAAAAAAGCATGTAAGTTCTCTGACCATGACGAGATTACTCGCTCAAAGTAGTAACTCTAATCTTGCTATTGCGAAGCCGCAAAAAAGCCTCCGAGAGCGTGCGAAGATACGAGATGTGAGCGTATTCTCTAGCAGAGTTATCAACGCGCGGAAATGGACAGAATTAGATTCAACCACATCACAACTTTTTGATAATAATCATATTGTGGTTTGCGTTCCCGCTCGGTCCTCAGAGGGAAAGAAGTCTATGACTCTAGACTTTTGGGCTGGACAGCGACGACTTCCAAAATCTAAACGCCTCGCTCCCCTGCGTCTATTAGACTTATGAAGTCGTAGACTTATTTCCCCACATCATTCCACAGGCCGGTCAACCTTCCAGAAAGACCTTTGGAGTGAGAGAGCGTGTGAAATCGAGAGGGACTCTCTCACTTTTGCGTGCTCTCTCGTTCCAACCCTGGTCTGTAGGTTTGGAATCATGTGTCCCGTGAGTCGAGAAGGGAATCCCACATTACGCCAAGATAGCCCACACACATTATTGCAAACACGCGCACAAATGAGTCAGGGTGAAAGGTTGTGCAAAAGTTAGAGAACACCTTGTCAATTTTACACACTTCTCCTCTCACTCTAAACCCCTTTCTTAAGCACCTAGATCCTTGGCACGTATTAAGCTTTAAGTATTACATAAGTACGAAGGTGATGATACACCCAACGTAAGCTAATGCGCATAGAGGTACAAATCGCCCCTGATCGTAACAGATAACCCTAAGCAGTGCTTAGGGCTATCTGTTACAGGGTAATCATTTAGTAAATATTAGCACCTAAGTCTCCGGTAAGTTTTAAGGATTAAGTATTGAGGTGACGATGCAACTTAAACGGCGGCGTAAAAGGTCGTGGAGTTTAGTGTCGACAACACTGGCTGTCACTTCAAGCCCCCGCGGTACATGTCAAGCTCGAGCGCGAAAATTAGTTCTCTGCATCAGACTTCCCCCCATCTCTCTCTCACTCTGTCTCTCTCTCTCTATCTCTCTCTCTCTCTCTCTCTGCCTATGCCCCTCTCTCTCCCAGATCTCACGCAACAATGCACCACTAACTACTGGAGAAGGACAGTGATAGCGGAATTTCTGGGGGGAAGGGGGAGGGGAGGGATAGAGATTGGAGATAGTAAAAGAGAGAGAGAGAGAGAGAGAGAGAGAGAGATAGGAACCAGAAGTCCTAAAAAGGAGGGGCGAGTGGGGGCAACAATCAGCATAATGTAGTGGCGACATGCAATGGACATCTTTCGAGAAGTGGTGGAAAGAGGGGAAAATACACACCCACCAAAATTTCACTTGGGCCAGAACGTTTACGTGGAATGCCTGCGCCGTCGTGCATCTGTTATTTAAAAAAAATATTTAGGATCAAAATCTAGTGAACATGAACATCAAGTACCATTCGATAATTACTACATATTTTCGATAATATTGAATAATACAAATCTCTATGAAATGTTTTTTCCCGCGTATCGGAGAGTTTGGACCCATCATTTCCCCCTCTTGCAGAGAGAGAGAGAGAGAGAGATCTCGATGTTGGCACTGCCCATCATTTCTTCCACTCCCACTTGGCGTGTCATCGAGTCCATCCCTCTCTCCATTCGATTCACCTGTCAAGAGACAAGCGATGACAAACGAGCGGTCGTTAGGGGAGGGAATGATGCACCCTCTCGTGGCCACCTAACCAAGGCACATGATTTCAAACCTACAGACCAGGGTTAGAGCGAGAGAGTGTGCAAAAGTGAGAGAGTCCCTCTCGATTTCACACGCTCTCTCACTCCAAAGGCCTTTCTGGATGGTTGACCGGCTTGTGGAATGATGTGAAAGGATACTATTCCGAGAAGATCCCACCAAGAGTCTACAGCAATAGACAAAATGCGCCATTCTAATAAATCACACAAAGGGAATAGATTTTAAAAAAAATGTGACAGAAAGAAGAGTGCAGATGCCACTCCATGGTGGAGTGTCCACCTTTCCTTCCTCACCCGTCATTTGATATTGTTCCTCTCTCTCTCTCTCTCTCTCTCTCTCTCTCTCTTCTCCCCTTTCCCCTCACTCATTAGACGATTAAGCGAGGAGTGGTTGCCACTTGATGAAATTGAAAGAGTCAAGAGGATGAAAATAGAAGGAGCGTCGACAGGGGAGGAATTTCAATCATCAGAAAAATTATATTACGAATCGTATTAAAAATATGGAAGACAATGGTCTCCAATACTAGGGTTCTCTTATTGGAATCAAATGGAATTGTGAAATTTGGACAAAAGGAAAGACAAAGGAACGCAGACCGCAACGCGTGCGAGAGAGTGTGTGAAATCGAGAGGGTTGTGATCAGTTCAATTCCAATAGGTTCCAATAAGGGAACCCTATCCAATACCAATTCTATACTGTAGTACGATCTTTTTGGGAGCGTTTTGATAACGTGAAAACCCATAAATCGTTCAGCAATTACAGGGGAGCACATTTCAATCTTTAGAAGAAATACTTTTCTCATCATATTAAAAATTGAAAAAAAAAATAGTGTTTTCCGATCCGCACTATAACAACGATCGTTTTGGGAGGATTTAGAGATAACAAAGAAACCCATTGACGTTTCAGAAATTGCAGGGGAGCACAATTCAGCGGAAATGATATCTCCCATCTCATAAGAGTAACTCTAAAACCCCGAATAGTCGGACTAGTAGTGAGTTGTAGTCGGCTATTGGGTACCCAATAGCCGACTACAACTCACTACTAGTCCGACCACAAGTGACTACTAGTCCGACTATTCGGGGTTCTCCTTAAGGAGAACAATGGAATACCAGGGGGCTGTATAATCTGTTAGAAGTTGGCCATCTTTTCTTTTTTTCTTTTTCGTCAGTTTTTGACTTAATCTTAATTTCTTTGCATTAGTTCGATAAAGCACGATGAAAAAGTAAGAATGCGAAAGAAATCAACTTAAAATATAATGTTAGCGACTAGCAAATCCGTGTTAAAGATTGCCTTAAAATAGAAGTTGGCCATCTTTTAATTAGAAGTTGGCCATCTTCTGTTTGCGCGGGCTAGACAGTGACGAGAGAGCACGTAAACAAGAGAGAGCGCAGAGTTTCGCAATAAAAGTAAACAACACATGCATACTTTTCCCTCTCCTCGATCCCCGTGCTCTCTCGTCACTGTCTAGCCCGCGCAAACAGAAGATGGCCAACTTCTAATTTAAGGCTATCTTCAACACGGATTTGCTAGTCGCTAACATTATATTTTATGTTGATTTCGTTGGCATTCTTACTTTTTCATCGTGCTTTATCGAAATAATGCAAAGAAATTAAGATTAAGTCAAAAACTGACGAAAAAGAAAAACGAAAAGATGGCCAACTTTTTAACAGATTATACAGCCCCCTGCTGTAGCAATGAACTGGTTTGGTAGGGTTTAGAGTTAGCGAGGAAACGCATTAACCGTGCAGAAAAATACACGGCGTTCTGGGCAAAATGCCAAAAAAAATGAATTCGCGGTGAGACCTTAATTTGCATTGCATGCCTCTGGTTGCACAGACTATACATTCGAATCACATCATTCCACAGACCGGTCAACCATCCAGAAAGGCCTTTGGAGTGAGAGAGTGTGTGAAATCGAGAGAGACCCTCTTACTTTTGCACACTCTCTCGCCCTAACCCTGTTCTGTATGTTTGGAATGAGGGCGTGAAGACGCAAAAAAAAAACTGCAATTGCAAAGTAAAACGAAGTCCAATTGTAGTGGGGGCTGAAAGGGAACGCCAGAATCTAAGTTTGTTAGTGTGGCAAAACTTGTGAGGTCTTTCAATGGAGCCTTCCGATGGAGCACAGCAAGAGGAACGGCGAGACGAGTTAGAGAAAGAGAGAATCAGTGAGAGAGTGCGCGAAACGAGAGAGTCAGACAACGAGAGACGTTCTTGGCAGGGCGCCTACTGGATGCTTTGTGGAGGGGCAAGAAGAAGAAGAGGAATTGACGCCAATTGAAGGATTTGCACAGCGAAATGCCTAGTTGATAAACAGATTGCGGTGCCTATTAATTTTTATTTTTTTCTATAAAATTTCTATTTCGGGACTACTGCTGTGCGTACTCTGATCGTTGTTTTCTCAATGTTCTCAGAAGGAGCACATTCCCATCTTCAGTGGAAATAATACTTCCCATTCAACGAAAATAGGAGAAACAATGGGTTGTGGATACCTGCTCTAGCAACGAGCAGGGACAGCAAAATTCTGGCGGAACACTGCTATGAGAAGTGTAAGAAGAACCATAAATAATATCTTGAACGCTATTACAGCATATCACTGGGGACATACACCAAAAATAGAGATTAGATCATCTACACATCATTCCACAGGCCGGTCACCCTTCCAGAAAGGCCTTTGGAGTGAGAGAGCGTGTGAAATCGAGAGGGACTCTCTCACTTTTGCACACTCTCTCGTTCTATCCCTGATCTGTAGGTTTGGAATCATGTGGATAGAAAAAGAATACAATGCACTACGAAACTCGCGTTTAGAAATGTAGAGATTGCACGGAACGAGAGGTGGGAGAACATTTCAAACAGTTCATATCTATTCAAAATATAGAATAGCGCAAGCAATAAATATCCGTACAGAATTCAAAATAGAATGGGTGCACACTGAGGCCGGCATTAAGTAAGGGATGGATCGCATGGAACGAGAGGTGGCAGCAACGATAGATTCTATAAGTATAGTGTATGTCGGCAAATTGCAGGGCTCCAGAACGGTGTCCTAATCGAGTTCAGGACACCACGCCTCGCTCCTCTCTCTCTCTCTCTCTCTCTCTCTCTCTCTTCCTCCTCTCTGTCTATTCTCGACTCTTCCACTCGACTGGGAAACAGCAATGCTCTCTGCATGCACACGCATCGATGTGTCCAGCCAAAGGGCAATCGAGGGTCAGAAGTAGAATAGGAGGAAGCTGAAGTAGGTCTTGAAATTGATTTTTTAAAAAATTTTCGAGAAAAAAATTCTGTTATTTTTCTCACGAAGCCTTTCGGAATTGGCACTGAAGCAGACCTCAACTTTGAACGATTCAACTACTTTATGCTGCGCAAATTTCTTGGGGTGCAAGGTGCAAAACAGTTTTATGCACCTTTCATAAATTTTTTCCTAGTGAAGCTACAACTTCCAAACTTGATACAGATATTGCAACCCACGTTTGTAACGTTTTCCTTTTTGATTGGAAAGATTTCGTTCAGTTTGAGCTGAGTTACACGAGTTTTCCACCCTCGGAGGGTGGAATTCCACCCATGAAATGTGCGCAGCATCAATGACACCCTCTTCTTGGAAAGTTTATTGGTATTCTTATGTGAGTAGTCTCATTCACCCCTTTACCTCCAAGGAATCCCATATAAAAATATTGCCTTCCCCCCTTTCCAGTACATCTATAGTAGAAAATACATGAATAAAAATAATAATCCGAATAATTTCAAAAGCTCATGGGCGCCCACCGGGAACGTCTCTACAAAACAGCCGCACTCTTTCTGTTTGCCCTCAAATTTCAGATGTGTGAGGGATTAGACCAAGAATGGGAGTGAGAAGAGAAGGCAGGAGAGCAAACCTGAGAGTGACCAATCGCCTTCTCCATTCATTCTGTCTCAATTGGGATCGGTGCCACCGGAAAGAGAGTTGCACTTCGGCGGGGTGATACGCAGTGTCTGCATGCGAGCCCACTACTTCCTGCTCGGTGAGTGAAATCATTACAAGGATCAGGAACTAAACAAGTTCACTTACCTGTAAGCGGTATGTCTCTGTTTCCGGTGATATCCTAGAGACGTTATTCGCGCAGAATATCGTAATTGATTTTTACCGTATTGTCGCATGTTACAGTACTCTTCCCAATCGCTGCCGCCGTCCCTGACTACTGCCCGGAGCATCAAGTCTACGGGTCCCAACCGGAAGTTCGTAATCCTCAACTTTTCTACAACCGATATCACTTCTACATGCATATAATTTAGAATTTATTAATTATGTATTTTAAGTACTCACAATACTTTTACATCTTTTTTCACAGGAAGACTGCGAGGAGGCCTCGGATCCCAACCACTTGCCCAAGTCGGGATTGGAGAAATGGTTCACGAAAGGCATGTTCGAGGTTTGCGAACTCCTCTCATTCAATAAAGTTCAAACTAAAATTCAGGACTTATTTCCGAAGGCGAATTTGGGTCAAGGCTCGCATCCCTGCTTGCCGTATTCCTATGAAGCTTTCATGATCGCCGCGAGATACTTTCCCGAGTTCGGCAATGAGGCTTCGACAAAGGTTCAGCTTTCGATTTACCCTAATGATTGATGCCGAACTGAATGTTTAAGGAAATATTTATTTTCGATATGATTTGAATCATGCGTTTTTTATATTACAGCTAATTTGGGTGGGAATGGATTGGATTATTCGTGGCACTACAGCTCCCTGAATGCAAATTTTGCAGCCGGGAGTCTCTCGGGCGGAAGTTCAGAAGCGGGACGTCGCCGCATTCTTTGCTCACGTAATTCAAGAAACGGGCGAAACCGACTTGTCCCTTTATAAGTTCGTTTCCACGCGATAACCGATCGATGATCTACAATTGACTAACATAATGATGTTCTTATCAACTTCGTAATTTTGTTGTAGTTTTTTTAAAACAAAACTTAATATACATGTTTTCTTTAGTTCCTCGCTGTCGACAGAGGAGGCGTCGGAGTGTTTCTTCCGTGGCGGTCTCTACAATTGGTTCGAGCGGGGACCAAATTCGTCGTTCCTCGTACCAGCCTTTCCTGGATACAACACGAGAGATGGAAAGAGGTGCACTGAGGAGGTGCGTAGATGTTCCCAGTTTCCCAGTAGAGCAACCGTTGTGCATTTTCATATCCACACCGTAGATCCCCCCAGATAGTAGAGAACAGTATGGAAAAAAACTGCCAGACCTAATAATGAACCGGCATACCTGGAGTCCTGGCTGAAACGGTATCTGGGTTACCTTTTGTGGAAATTCCTTACAGGGAGGATACTGCAACAAGAATCCTGTCATGCAGTATTGGTATCCGTGCAATGAAGGCGCAGAGACGCATGCTAAACAACCCTTCCAACGAGGATGCTACTTTGGAAGGGGGCCATTGCAGGTGAGGGATGCAACATAATTGTTGAATAGATAGACACACTAGAAGAGAGGTTGGCGTTAAACCGAGCCTATCTTCGTCAGATGACGGAAAGTTTCTACATTGATAGTTCACTCCCTACGTTTTTTCGACTAGAAGAAGTTATAATCTGAAACTGACAGTTATAAGCTTTAAAAGTTATATTTTTCTTACATCAGCTGTCATGGAACTACAACTACGGCGCTTTCGAGCAGTTCCTACGGTTAAGAAAGATCACCGTCGACCTCATGGAGAATCCCAACTTGGTATGTGTATAAGGGTCCGCACTGTTCACTGCCCTATAGGGAACACTTCACTGCCATATATATGATAACAACAGAAAGGGCTTTGGAGTGAGAGAGCGTGTGAAATCGAGAGGGACTCTCTCATTTTTGCACACTCTCTCACCCTGACCCCTGTATGTCGGATTGGAATCATGTGTTTACCTGTTATCAGCTCCACTCGGTGAATAGTCTTTTCGTTGCAGCTCATGACTAAAATGAATCCTCCCCTTGCGATGCTCGCTTCTCTCTGGTTCTACATGACACCGCAGCCGCCGAAACCGAGCATGCATCAGATCGTCGTGGGTGAGTGACACTCTGAGTGATTTGCAAGTACCACAGGCTCCGCCCACTTGCGCTGAAAGAAAATAAAAAGGTGCTTTTTCTTCTTCCTCTTCGTATTTGAACTAGGGTTACGGATTTGACTCAGTTGGAGAGGCAGGAGAACAAAGGATTTTCATTTGTCTCTCCTCGGATCGAGAGGCAGGAGGCGCCTCCCCTCATTTTAATATGATTTTCATTTGTCTCCTCTCATTTGCCTCGAACAATGGGAGGCGCCTCATTCTCACCATTTCGTCTCGTTATGAGTGGTCAATCGTCGTAAGCGCCCCCTACGTGCTCACGCAGGCTTGCGCACTGCAAACCAAAATAATTCTTTGTGGGAATCCTACCATAACCCGGACTGAGACTGAGCGGATCTTCAGTAGTTATTGACTGAGGGGTACACAGGTTCTTGGTTACCGTATCCCCGGCTACAGTGCACCTACCGAAATTCGAATTTTTGAAATTGAGCTAGTTGAAATGGAATACTCCTCTGACATTCTACTTCCTGCAAAAATCCCGACTCGATTTTGCGAATTTCGTATTTTCGGTGAACTGTAACTTCGGTGTACTGTAGCTTCAAAAATCCCGGCCCGATCTTCCCCCCATTTCGTATACTACGATAGATTGGTTTCTTTTAGAGTCCCAAGAACATCGATAATTCAATTATCAAAATGAGGGAGGCGCCTCTCAAAATGTCTCCGAAAAGTGAGGCGCCTCACTGGAGGCATTTTGAGAACGAGACATTCGAATGACCGGTGCCTCGAATTAGAGCTGCCTCCGATCCGTAACCCTAATTTGAACTACACTCATGTCCTTTGACATATTTCATATTACAATAAAACGCTCTCGAGTTGCCCTATATCTTTGTACATTGCTAAAATGTTTTTGTAATTCAAATAGGAAGTGAGAGGAGCGACGATGGGCGCTACAGATGCTACTGTGCACATGATTCCAAACCTACAGACCAGGGTTAGAGCGAGAGAGTGTGCAAAAGTGAGAGAGTCCCTCTCGATTTCACACGCTCTCTCACTCCAAAGGCCTTTCTGGTAGGTTGACCGGCCTGTGGAATGATATGTGTGACAACCCTGACAGATGTTTTGTATGAAATTGAGAGATAAAATTTAAAAGGTAAAGGAGCTAGGCCGTGTATGCCTGAGACAATATGAAATGTTGAACAGGTGACTGGCGTGCGTCGACTAAGAACCGCCGGGGAGGCTTTTCTGGGCCGATATTCGGCCCGACTTCGCTAATCATCAACAACGAATGCGGCGGAGAGGATGAGGAGACGCCTGGAGGTGAGAAGGATACACATCATTCCACAGGCCGGTCAACCTTACAGAAAGGCCTTTTGAGTGAGAGAGCGTGTGAAATCGAGAGGGTCTCTCTCACTTTTGCACACTCTCTCACCCTGACCCCTGTCTGTCGGTTTGGAATCATGTGGATAGTGGCCTTTGGCGCCGTCTTCAGTAGGTCACAGTTCGTTTGTACCATTTAACAATGGGAGTTCGCATTATTGACAAAATTCATAATTCACTGTTTTTATGGCAAGCCTATAATAATCTTTATCAGGAACGGGCGAGAGTCGACGCATCAAGGCTTTCAAGTGGTTCTGCAACTACTTCGATGTCAGCCCGGGCCCGGATCGGACGCTCTCTTGCAAAGGTGGTCGTGAGACTGCATGCTTACAACTAATATTGTAGCCATTGAGAAGATCTGAATCTTCATGGAGGTTTATAAAAAAATGGAATGTCAAATAAAAAATAAATCATTTAAAAATATTAGTGGCGCCTCTCATGATGTTAACCTATCCGTGCCACAGGAATGCTGGAGCCATTTGAGTCAAACGAGCATCTCTACTCCTACCAACCCGACTGGGCTAACATGTGGAGATCGCGTCCGTGCGATTGTGTTCCGGCGCCTTACGGAGGACCGCTGCCGTACTACGACCCGAAGCAGTATCCCGGTGAGACGCTCGTATGACTATAAGTGCAACCAGTTTATCGTCGTAAAAATTAACCCGCCAACGCGCACTTGCGAACCATAATAAGAGTCTGGCCAAGCCAGTGCATTAAGTTGTCAATTTTTTTAAATGCATTAAAGTAGGGTGTTATATGATATCTAATATATCTAATATATTATTTATTAAATTACATATGTTTAAGCTCGATTCGTTCGTGAGAACGATCGGAATCGTCTCCGTTGTGTCTTCTCAATCTACGACGCTCCCACTCTCTTCCGACTCGACGAGGGCAACTCGCCCTGTCTTAAGCATCGACCGAAAATCAAGCTGACCAAGAACGGATTTTGACCTACCGCACAGCTTACACTCACCATCACCCCACAGTATTTTCGTGAAAATGGAGAAGGGGCTATGTTTTTTATCATTTGAAAGTATTTATAAATTTTTCATGTTTCTATGTGCGTTTCCATAAGATATTTCGAGTCGCATTTTAATAATATTGATTTTATTTCTTGAAATAACAACTCGGCAATGTACAATTGTTGGCCTTTTCGTATCAATAAACAATGATGTGATGTTGTGTGTGAGGATATTACTGAATATTGTGTCGGAAATAAATAAAAAGTTTGTACATGAATACCACATCCCTGGATAGGTCAAAACTTCCTTTTTTTTGTCAATCCTATTTGGAGTAGACCGTATTACGAAAGAAATTCAACGTCTCATTGATCAATCGGTGCACTCTCTCACGTTGTAATCACCTTTCCCCAGAGTAGAGAGTACTCCATAGTGAGAGACGTCTTCACTAGTCATTTCCCGTCCTTTTCTTCACTTGATTGGGAAATGTGAGACGACGGTCTCTTCATTTCGCACTCTCTCTCATCCATCGACAGGCGTAGAGAGTGTGCGAAATGAGGATACCGTCGTCTCACAGTTCCCGTCCCCTCCCCACAATCGTCAATAAGATGGGGTTCCAATCCTTATCAGTCGTTATTTGTCAGGTGACCACGTATGTTTTCTCCAATAAGACAGGTGGAATATGTCATAGGAGCATTTTATCTATTCGACTGACTTTTTCCTTCTTCCTTAATTATTGTTAGCCTCAAACCTAAATCTACAAACCTAAAACCTAAATCTGAATGCCTTAAAACCTGCTAACCTAAAAGCATTTAATTCGATCTAGGATTGTGCTCTGATATTGATTTCCCCTCAATTCCCCTTTCTTCGTATGATGTGTTGTTTTTAGTGCGCATGAAACAGGACGAGAGTAGAATCAGCGCTGTTGAGGGTTAGGGAAAACGAGAGAATAAGACGAGAAAAAATGAAAGTACTCTCTCCTCGGTTCTGTCTGTAGTACTCTGCGTCTTTGCCCAAGTTGTCACATGCGCTCACTCAGGAGGTACTCTTTTTACCATTATTCTACTATTACATTAGTACATTCATTATTCTTACATTACTGCTTTACTGTTTCTACCATTACCTTGCCAAACTTCAGGCAGAAAGGGACAAAATGCGAGAAAGTGCTTTCATCGCTCTCAATTTTTACGTTACAAATCTATTTCTTGAGACTTAATCGGTCTATAGAATAATAATGCCTGTCCATTTACAGTGAGCGAGCGAAAATGGCTCCACAGGAGCCTCCTCTGGAGCTCGAGGGTCCCTTCTCCCTCGAGGACAAGTTCAACGCATGTGTCAACATCATTCATAATATGCCGAAAAGCGGTGAGAAGACTGAAATATTGAACATTATACACAACGATATTTCGAATTTATAGATCTGCATTTGTGAGGCGTTAATGCTTAGAAAGTAGGTCTTTGAGAAGCACGATTGGAATATTCTGAGTTTACCAAAAGGATGATTGACGAAATTAATTGAGAACGAATATCATTCATTCCAAGACAACACTTTTCTACATCAATTAACATGTCCTAACATGTATAAATATCTATCTATATCTATTTATCTATCTATCTATCTATCTATGTTGAATAAACAATTGTTCTTCAGGTCCAATGCCAACAACATACGTCGAGATGGTGACCATGTATGCACTCTACAAACAAGTGAGACCGATTATTGTTATTCGTCATTCGCGACGGGTTTTGTCATGACTCAAGTCACGATACACATAACACCTGGAACATGTCACTGGCTAAAATCTAGCCAGCAGATCAGGCGTAGAGACATTCGACTCCGCCTTCTCAGTACACAGAGAATGAATATACTGCGATGAGACACCGAGTATATGATATACTCAATATTGAGTATATTCGCACGTCGAGAGAGCGTGCGAAAACGAGAGAATATACTCAATATTGACTATATCATATACTCGGTGTCATATCTCAGTATAGAATATACTCAATAGTAAGTATATTCATTCTGGGTGTATTTAGGCTCACAACCTAATTATGCCGTCTACGCTAATTTCGATCAGTTTCTCTGAGTGTCTCGTTATTAGATTGTCATTGTCTTCCTACTGAATTCGTTTTTTAATCTAACTTAATTTTGTACCGCGTTTCTTGTGATCGCATAAGCGGCTCCTCCACCGCTTTTGAGGCTCCTCCCCTCACTCCTAATTCCCGTGCGGTGGCCCCGATCACTCCCTTCCCGCTCCCCACTCCCGCGAATGACCCATTATTAAATATAATTTTTAACTCGTTAATTTTTGTACATGTTGTCGCACCCTTGTGGTGTACGATAAATAAAATAAATAAATAAATAAAAAAAAACTGGCTAAAATCTAGAAGGCCGATCAGGCGTAGATACATTCGACTCCGCCAGTATTTAGGCTCACAACCTAATTATGCCGTCTACGCGAATTTCAGGCAACATTGGGTCCGTGCAGCGGCAGTCAACCGGGATTTTGGAATCCAGAAGGACGCGGAAAGTGGTCAGTCCCGAACATTCTTTGAAGTTTCTTAACTTCCTACCAGGAAGATCATAATTATACTTAATACTTAATACTTAATAATTGAACGAATATTGCGAATGTGAAATAGATAACTTGATATTTACAGGGAAGCTTGGAAGCGGATGGGCGACATGGATCAGGACGAGGTTAGAGATTAGATCAATTTTAAATTATATAATAATATATTATACAATTGTTTCGTCAGGCAATGGAAATTTACGTTGCGGGAGTACTGGAGAAAGTCGATTACTGCGCGGAGCAGTGAGTGTGCTTTCACTTATTGCTAGAGTGCAACAATGCATTACAATGATACATTGTTTTACGAAATGCTTTTAGTTTTTTCTCTCTCTACTAGAGTGCGAAATGTGAGAACACGCTCTCTTAATTTCGCACACTCTCTCGTCTATCGACCGGTCTAGAGAGTGTGTGAAATGAAGAGGTCGTGGTCTCACATTTCGCACTCTACTCTCTACTGTGAGTGCGTTAAGATGGACTACGGAAAGAAAGAATTCCCGAGAAAAAAATAAATAAATAATGATCTAATAAATATATAAATAAATAAATAATTGTTTGAGTTGGGACTGGGACGAGATGATGCACAAGCACGCAAAGGATTACGACAGACTCGAACCCATCTTACGGTATCGATCGATTGATAAAACACATCATTCCACAGGCCGGTCAACCTTACAGAAAGGCCTTTGGAGTGAGAGAGCGTGTGAAATCGAGAGGGACTCTCTCACTTTAGCATACTCTCTCGCGCTAACCCTGGTCTGTAGGTTTGGAATCATGTGAAAAGTTGTAAATTGGCATGTAGTTTATCCCAGACATCAGGGCATTACTCCAAAGAGAGATTTTTTAAACAGGCCAAATGTTAGATTAATATTAAAAAAACAAGTCTTACAGCAAGAATTTTCGAATCATCGAGCGTGAATTGATCAAGCCCGATGGAACTCAAATTGTGAGTGATTTATCGATTTACATGTGTTTTGGGGGAAAAAGAATAATAAAATGAATTTTGAGCGCCCCAACCGTGCGCCCAAGCATGAGGATCCTCTAGACGAGGGTCCATTTACTCTCGAAGAAAAGTATCAAGCATGTGAAGACATCGTTTCGACGCTTATTAAGTTTGGTGAGGTTTAATTCTGTAAAAAAATAGTTAAGCCTCAACTAGGCTCTATTGTTTTTTTTTTCATTTCGCACTAGAGTGCGAAATGTGAGACCACGTCCTCTTCATTTCGCACACTCTCTAGACCGGTCGATAGACGAGAGAGTGTGCGAAATGAAGAGACCGTGGCCTCACATTTCGCACTCTATTTCGCACTATTCTCCGATCGATAGTCAATTATCGATTGATATTTTAGTGATTTCCAAAGCCGGCTGGATTGGCGCTGCGGCGATTGCTGCCACTCTCAGCAATCTTCCCGTGCCTGTGACCTACGCAGAGGGGCTGACCATGAATGCACTGTACAAACAGGTACACACACAGAGAAATCCTACTAAGAACAGACACTCAAGTTGACCCGCCTACTAATTTGTAAGTATGCGCAGCTTAGATATTAGTGGACGGGCCAACTTGAGTGCCTGTTCTCTCTGTATGACACAACATTCGAAACAGAATCGGCAAGAACGAATTAGAGAAAGGGAGAGATGGCGATAGAGCGCGCCGAACGAGAGGGTCAGACAACGAGAGATGCTCTTGGCATGGTGCCAATTCGATGCTGTGTATGATTGCTCTGTGTGCACTGTCGCTCCAGTTTGACATTCCCATGCCAGCGAAACGGAACTTTGCTTACGCTTAAATTATATTGAGGCAAGACTGGGACCTTGTCGTGTCAGCCAACCCGGCTTCTGGAATATCATCGAGCGATACAAATGGTAAGTACGAGTAATGGTCTGACCCTCTCGATTCTGCATGCTCTCTCGCGCTGTCTGATCGATGAGAGAGCATGTAGAACCAGGAGAGTCTGATCTTTGTTCGTAAGTATAGTACAGTTAATTTTTAGATTTATCATTCATTATCGTTGACCAAATTGTTCACTCGAATTGCAGGGATGCGTGGCATCGACTTGGTGAAATGGACAAGCACGAGGTGATAGGTTCAAGAAATTAATTGAAAGATTGATTTGGTTGTAAATTAATTATTTCATAATTTGAATCTTAATCAAATGAAGTCAGTTTCCCTTACTATCGTTATGTTCAGGCAATGCGACGGTATGTCGGAGGCGTCCTGGAGAAAGTGGATTACTGTGCGGAAAAGTAAGTGCTTGAGCAATACCATCAAATGAAAAAATATTAGATTATCACCCGCATATAGATGCCACTTTCAGTTGGGACTGGGATGAGATGCTGACAACGTATAGGGAATACTATGACGAGCTGGATCCCCTTCTCAGGTTTTTCTTTTACTATTATCTTTCAAAATTGATCGCGTGATAAATTGTATTTTAACGATAAAATATGAAATATTTCATTATGAAATATTCCATTTTGCTTTTCGAATCAATCTGGTTTTTCACATTGCTGATTTATTGGTTGACATTTCCAGAGAGAAGTTTTGTATCATCGATCGCGAGTTGGTCAAGCCCGATGGCACTTTCATCGTGAGTTATTCCGGATGCTGAATTCATTTATTTAAAAATCGTTTAATAATAATTTGGTATCATGCAACGTACAGATCAAGTTATCATGGGGATTTGAGGGTAGATGACGATAAGCATGATACACGATGTGGCGTGGGGGACAAAAGGGATGCTCTTAGAATATAGCGAGAAGTATTAAACACATTCCACATGATTCCAAACCTACAGACCAGGGTTAGAGCTAGAGAGTGTACAAAGGTGAGAGAGTCCCTCTCGATTTCACACGCTCTCTCACTCCAAAGGCCTTTCTGGATGGTTGACCGGCTTGTGGAATGATGTGATTGCAGCGTGAATACAAGAAGACGACCACGTGTGCAACGGCCGTCCTCTCTTTCACTCCCGATCGAGAGAAGACAAAACTGCGCACTGCCGCCCTTGCAAAAGGTGAGAGTTAGCCTTTGAAAAGTAACGGTTCAACAATGTGCATAATAGGGAAATCGACCGATTTGCGAGAAATGAAGAGTGTAAGGAGAGAAAAAAAACAATTATTGCAGTTGAACCGTTACTTATTACTTAGCTGGGAATATCCATTAGTTGATTGCTTTGTCAGGAAGAAGGCAATAGCGCAATACCATTCTGCTTATCTAATCAACTGACCTATACCACTAGCCTTTGCACTTAGGTATTCATCATGCGGATGATTCTTCGTCTCCAGAAGATCCTCTATCGTCATCTGATGCCGAGTACTGCGATGCGATAGACGACAGGAGTACGTCGAGGTGCACTATCACTGCACATTACAAACTATTTTTTGTTAAAAAGCTGATCTCTAGAAAAATGTCACACTGTTTCACGAAAGTATGAGAAATGAAATACGAAGCGAAATGATAGATTGCATATGTTTCTATTGATCTTTGAATGAGACTCAAGGAACTCCTATTCAATTCATCCATGAATAGTGTGCATCGTACGGGATTGGAACACGTGGTCGGAATCGCATGTAGAACGAATAACAGTAGAAAGTTGAGTGATAGTCGAATGTGTACCCCCGTAACTGCACCTCGTAAATTAAGTAAGCAGACACTACTTCAGTCAACAAAAAGAGATATTACGCGATCGAATCATGAAGTGTTAAATCCCGACGTTATTAATATTTAGAAAAATATTAAGATCGTCGTCCTTCTCAATCGAAGACCCGGAGCAAACTTCATCCGGCAGAGTCCACTCACTCAAAGCATATTGCGCCAGAATGGACGTCGAACTCAGGTTTCTATTATGCTGCGCTAATTTCTTCGGGGAAAGTTCCCCATCAAAGGGTGGAAAACGAGTGTAACTCAGCTCAAACTGAACGAAATCTCTCCAATCAAAAAGGAAAATGTTCCGATCGTGCCTTGCAATCCCTGTATCATGTTTGGAAGTGGTAGCTTCACTTGGAAGAAAGTTATGAAAGGGTGCATAAAACTGTTTTGCACCTTGCACCCCAAGAAATTTGCGCAGCATTAGAGTGCGAAATGTGAGGCCACCGTCTCTTCATTTCGCACACGCTCTACTCCACGGATCGGTGAAAAGATTGTGCGAAATGAAGAGACCGTGGTCTCACATTTCGCACTCTAGTTACTATTATTGCTAATTACTTTATTAAATAATATAGCCGCATTTTCAATTATATAGCAAATCATAAAGAAATAAAAGGCAAATATTTTCAGATTATGAAAAATTTACAACCATAATTATCATTATTGGTCCAATAATGATTCGTGCCTTTCTTTTAATTTATGTTATTGTACCGCGTTTCCTCGTGACTCGCATAAATAATATTATTATTATTATTATTCAGAGCCATCAACACTGCTCTCAAGAAGTTTACTGCGTCTACGGAACTTGGTCACAAATCAATAATCAAGCTAATCAAGAACTCGGTTAGGGGCTTCTCTTCTGTTGCACTGTTCTCGTTAATCCCCGAGAAAGGGGCCGGGAGACTGTTGTATATCGTAATGTCCTTGCTCTTGACCCCTTTCTGGAGTTATGGAATACATTGAACTCCTCTTTTGCAGGCCATGTACATCTCCGTTCCCTCTCGCCTCTCGTGGCGCTCTCTTTTCTTCTTCCTCATATGGCCATTTATCGTTCACTGGGCAATCAAGCATTTCAAAATAGCACAATCGATGTTCTAATCGGTCAATGATTGTCCCATTCGAGTAGTGATATCACATTTATAAAATGATACGATCAAACAAAATGTCGAACTGCGGAATTCCTGTGTTTACCGAGACGAGAGAGCACGCAAAAGCGAGAGGGTCGCTATGGTAAACAACGGAAGTTCGTTATTCGGCTTTTTGGTATGATCGTATCATTTTATAAATGTAATACATGGTATAACAAATTCGGGCATGTAAATTACACGAAAACAGATAATTTTGAACCAATCACACGTCCAATCAACGAATTGAATAGTAATTTCTTTTCGGAATAAATCGCGCCACGATTGTCTAATCTAGCACCTCATGGCACGGAGGATGAACGAATGACAACATATATATTATTAATTTTAAATATTATTAGGCTCGTTCAAAACCATTTCGCTCTCCATTATTTGGTGTGCAGTGTGGTATGCGGAATAGGCATTGCTATTTTCACCACATCAACATCTCATAATGTGCGTCTTACCTATTATTGTTTAACTTTTTTACACTTTGAAAGGGTCAAAAGAAAGTCGAGATCACTTTATCCACCGGTGGCCATTTGTACTCTGTATCGGTCAAAAATTGAGGAACACGTGGTCATTGGAAATTTTCCATGTACGTATTGAGAAGGAAGGCGTGTAAATGAGCGAAAGTCGGTCGATCGGCGGGATCGAGACTCCAACACTGTTGCATCTTCGTGTAAATCTGCGATTTTATTGATTCCTTGATCACCTTTAAATTATCGACGCAAACTCTCTAGCACATTTATTCCATACTATTCTCATTTTCGGACGTGTTCACTCTTTTGCAACTAATTTAATTCCCCTGGATCTTGATACTGAAGAATGCTTCAATCATGCTTCTACTGGAAAGAATGTCAGGTCGACTGCACGCACCCATTTATAATTGCAATTCCTTGGACATATCAATCGATAGTTATCTTCTTTCAGCTTGGTGAGAACATACTCATTCGACATGTCTTTGTAAGGGTCCTGAAATCAAGTACTGCCTCTACAATCAGAATCAATGTAAATATTTTCTTTCTTTTATAATTTTTACCTTATTTTATACAAAATTCAGATAGGTAACAGAAAAAAGAACACGGCTCGAAATCAATTACCCATGTTCGATAACACATCATTCCACACGCCGGTCAACCTTCCAGAAAGGCCTTTGGAGTGAGAGAGTATGTGAAATTGAGAGGGACTCTCTCACTTTTGCATACTCTCTCGCCCTAACCCTGGTCTTTAGGTTTGGAATCATGTGATAAAAGACGAATTCTGAGAGATTGCATGAATCAGGCATGTTCATTTGACAAAATATTCAAAATGGTCCTATTCCTTCACTACTATGTGCGTATAATAGCACCAGGATATGAACTTTTTTGAAACATGTTTTAGAGCCGTAATGTGTCACATACCTAAAAACCGGTTCTATGAACTTTCAAAATTAAAAAATTCGTAACTTTTCTAAAAGGCATCCAAAACATTCGTTCAAAAAAGTAATCGAATCGCACTTTTATTGTAAACATATCTTCTGTTTCGTTGAAAATGTAATGTTGACTGTAATGACCTGAAATAGTTGAAAATATGTTTTTTCCGACCAAAAAAATTGCTCTCCTGAAAATTTTTCTCGAACGTATAAAAAAATTGACGACGGAATCTGATTCTCCATCGAAAGTTATAACCAGGATAAATTTTATAGCCAATTCGGAGGTGGGCGTTATTCAGGAAACTCATTTGAAGGCAAAAAAACCATATTAAAGTGCCTCAGATCGAAAAAATCCGAAATTTCACTTTGTTCCAGAAACGTCTCTAATGGCTTCATATCAACATTTCAGAATGTATCAAATCGTATAAAGTAGTGAAGAGGCTTAAGCACATATGGCACATAAACCATTCCTAATCGGCAAAATAATAAATCAATTTTTTCACTCAGAATGCGGTATCTTTGTTTTTTACACAATGTTGTACGGCTATACAACTGCTCAAAATGCAACCCTAAAGTGCCTAACAATGTTTCCGAACGATTAGAAGCGGATTTGACAAAAAGTGAAATTTCGGATTTTTTCGATCTGAGGCACTTTCATAGGGCTTTTTTTGCCTTCAAATGAGTTTTCTGAAAAACGCCCACCTCCGCATTGGCTACAAAATTTATCCTAGATATAACTTTCGACGGAGAATCAGATTCCGTCGTCAATTTTTTTATACGTTCGAGAAAATTTTTCAGGAGAGCAGTTTTTTTGGTCGGAAAAACATATTTTCAACTATTTGAAGTCATTACAGTCACTATTATATTTTCAACGAAACAGAAGATATGTTTACAATAAAAGTGCGATTCGATTGCTTTTTTGAACGAATGTTTTGGATGACTTTTAAAAAAAGTTACGAATTTTTGAATTTGAAAGTTCATAGAACCGGCTTTTAGGCATGCGACACCTTACGGCTCCGAAACATGTTTCAAAAAAGTTGATACCCTGGTGCTATTATACGCACATAGTAGTGAAGGAATAGGACCATTTTGAATATTTCGTCAAATGCCAACTGCCATCTCTCAGAATTCCTGTGATAAGAGCTAAAAATTGGATATTTTTCTCACCTCCCCATCACTGTACAGTTCCCAGAGAACGACTGCAAAGCTCCAGACGTCGGATGCGGATGTGAATTTGCCTCTCTGGGCCGCTTCCGATCCGGCGGAACCTGCCGTTTCATTTAAATATTCATTAAAATCGCCAAAACTATGAAAATTCGATACGAGTTGAAAATATATCGTGTGTATGTTGTGTTAAAATTCTCTCTTCTTTTCTTCCTTTGCCTACTATGCTCACCGCTCCACGCCTCTGGGGCAGTCCATTTATAGGCGAAGAGACCCTTGGACGCCTTGTAATAACCTGAATCGAGCACGCGCCGAGCCAGACCGAAATCGGCGAGCTGACATATACATATTTATGAGGGAAAAAATGAAATGAACCCAGACTCTCTGCGAATTCCTACCGTTTACAACGTTGAGCATCAACTCGAATGTCACGGAAAAGGTATGAGTGAGCCAGAGGAGAACAAGTGATAAAGTTTGGTAATGCCAGATGGAATTGTCGAATTATTATTATTGAGGAGTTATTGAATCGAAGAATCCATCATCACGTCAAGATAACTGTCCTCACCCACATTCCCGATAGAGAATAAAGTATTAAATATTAAGTATTAAGTATTAATTGTCACCTTGATGCAGTTGTGATCCACTCCAACCAATACGTTCCTTGCAGCGAGATCTCTGTGAACGATACCCAACTTTTCGAGATGCGCCATGGCACAAGCGATCTAGAAGCAAACAACCATACTTTCTTCAATCTGTTCATTATATTTGTTCATTTTCCCGTAATTCATAGTTAGTAGACCTTTTGAGCGATGGGAAGATACTCTAACTTGCTCAGTGGCTTCTGACTAGCTTTCTTTTTCATAAGATAACTCTTCAGCGAGCCATTCGCCATGTACCTGCAAGAAGTTCACATTTTTTCAAAAATTTTGTTTCACACCATTTTCACATCTTTAAAAATTCGAAAACCAACTCAGAAACAATATACGGGACGGCGGTGCAGATTCCGATTGTTCGCACGATATTTCTATGGCTGAGTGGACGGGCGAACTCTGCTTCCCTGAAAGGGTAAGGTTACAGCTACATTCGAAGCGGTGTCGACCGACCCTGCACTCAGAGAAATGTATGTCATATATGGCTCCTGAACTGCGCTTGTATGTTATATATAACATAGTGTATGTCATATATGACATACAAACGCAGTTCAGGAGCCATATATGACAGAAATTTTTCTCCGTGTGCGTCTGATCCGAGCATATCCTGTTTTGTGACAATACTCATGAGACCTGCTCGAGGTTAGGTCACAATGGACCGTGTCCGTGCTAACATGTGTACCCGTGTTTTACTACAACCTGGTACCATAATGACACATAGATGTAATATTTCGCTGAAGCTAAACAACACCACGTTGAAGCTCTTTACCGGATTGCCCCATCTATCGTAGTAGCGTGCTACCATGAAATCACTAACACATTTTACGTCTATGGAAACTAAATAACTGCACTTTAGATCGACAAACCTCATAAAATCCTCAATCTTCCCATTCTCATCCTTGGGCGTCTTCAGTGCGACAATTTCAACGCCACACAACCGTCCCCTGTACACCTGACAAGTAGTGTTGTTAGATCGAATAATTCTATTCGCGAATAACAAAGATTATTCCCGAATACCCTTTGCTATTGCAAATAGAATTATCCAATACTGACAAGTTAGGTTATGCATGCAATATTCTCATTATCATTTCTTATAACACGTTTTTCTAACAGGATTTAACAGGAGGCATAATCCTCACACGATGATTGTGCTATTCATTTGTGACAAAAGTAGATGTCTTGTATCTTGTATTATATTACCATTCCGAAGTTGCCAGCGTCGAGCAGTTTCCCCTTCTCGATGAGCGATGGTTTAATCTCCCACACTGCCACTTTCGTATTTCTCTGGACGGAATACGTCAGACACAGCTTGAGCGATTCGCTGCTATCTGTAATACAGGTCACATGATTCCAAACCTACAGACCAGGGTTAGAGCGAGACAGTGTGCAAAAGTGAGAGAGTCCCTCTCGATTTCACACGCTCTCTCACTCCAAAGGCCTTTCTGGAAGGTTGACCGGCCTGTGGAATGATGTGAGGTACTCCATTATCGTAAAGAAAATTCGTGAAGCAACTTTAGTTGAGTGTTTATACGCTTTGTTGCTAAAGAAATTCAGAGTACTTACCGGCGTAATGATGAATGAGCTGCGAGATGGAGCTGAATGTTCTGCCTACAGGCACAATTTGAAAGTCGCCGCAGTTCCGTGCGATCGTGTAGTGGTAATAGGAGAATTTCTGTGTTGCATCGTCCCGAACCCTGCAATACACACATGATTCCAAATCAACAGACCAGGGTTAGGACGAGAAAGTATGCAAAAGCGAAAGAGTCCCTCTCGATTTCACACGCTCTCTCACTCCAAAGGCCTTTCCGTAAGGTTGACCGGCCTGTGGAATGATGTGCACACACTCAGAAGAAGTCACTACGATCAGGACACCTAGTGAACTTTGTCACTTACCTGTAAGTGAATCGTTTCTAATGCTCAGTGACTTTAACTTACACGTAAGTGGAAAAGTGCACTTGATCTCCAGTGCATATTAGGGTGGCGAAAACGGTACACGTGTACCGACGGTACACGAATGTACCGTCGGTACATCGACCCTTTATTAGCAAGTTAGAGTGAGATTATACCTCGAAAATGACAGAAGACACCATCTAAGGTGCAATTATTCCATATTTTACAAGTTCGTCATGTGTTTTCTATTGGAAAACAGATTTCCGCTGTCCGTGTACCGCGGTACATGTACCGGTACGCGTACCGCCTTTAGCCACCCTAGTGCATATCAATTTTGTTCTAATTATCAGATCGGTGATCCAACCGTGAAAAATATTATTTTCTCGGCACAATATGAAAAGTACTCTAGCGTTAATCATGGCTGTTGTTAGGTTCGGGAACTCTGCAAAGACATTTCTAAATAGCAAAGTTCTCACTTGACCGATAACGCCATTGCCTCTCCAATGTTTTTGCCCTGAGTGGGGCGGATGATGAAAGAGCCGGCGAGGTAGTTAGTTGCGGCCAAACGACTCTCGGCCATTTCACGCATCGAGCGAAAACCATTGGCATCGAGCGAGTACCATCTAACATGGCCAGAATTAGGTTTAGAATAATTTATTGGTTTCATTCAGGTAGGTTAGAATGCAGGCTACTGATGTGAGCACCATTTAAGACGGTCCAAGCGTGTTAATGCAACATTAAGAAGTAAGTATTTACGTATTTAGTTAATATACATTAATCGTTTTGACAATGTTTGGTCCATAGTGAACATTTGTATCACTTTGATCGTGGTTATAAGTATTAAGTATTAAGTATGAAGTATGAAGTATGAAGTATTAAGTATTAAGTATTATAAGTCATGAACTAACTGCAAGTGCTCCTCGTCTCTCGCGTTTACAACGTAATTCATGGGAACAAAGCCACTCCTACGGGTCGTCTTGTGCTCGGCATGCCTGAAATGAATATTATATTTATTATATATTATATGTATTATATATATCATAATATTATATGTATTCTGAAATATTATGTATATTTAGCCCGTCGTTGTAATCGTTGATGTCTTGCAAACCTAGAAATATAACGAGTAATTTGTTATCGAATTTCGGATACCGTCTGCCCTTTCATTATTCAACAGTCGCTTGATATTGCGATGATAACTTTTTAAATATTAACTCTGGAACAACCGCACCACTAGAACACTATGTATTAGAATGCGAAAAGTGAGACCACGGTCTCTTCATTTCGTACACTCTCTCACCTACCGACCGGTCGAGAGAGTGTGTGAAATGAGGAGTGCGTGGTCTCACATTTCGCACTCTACTAGCTATTCCGGTCGATTGACGAGAGAGTTCGCAAAATGAAGAGTGCGTGGTTAAATTTTTCGCACTCTACTCACCACCAATGTGGGTTATGTGCGCTTTTCAGCAGCAGGCGATCTCCTTTTCTCAGCGCGAGTTGCGATCGATCGTTGACAGGCGCATAATCGTACAGAGCTATCAACTCATCCTTGGGCGATGGAAGCCACTGAACAAGAAAACGTCAACAATCAATAAAGCAATAATTGGCTGCAAAATATCAGATCATCTTTGCACCCAATTATACTCATTTAATAGGCATTTAATACTCATTTAATTAACACTGTATATATGCATTACTCATATAATGTATTCGTAGCAGCAACCTACGGATAGTAAGGCGACATCTGATTGATCGATCGACCCTTCGATATCCCGCGTTTCCTTCCAGCGAAATATCGCTTTCTGTAAATATTCAATATTTTCAAAATAAGAAAATAAATAAACCTTGAGTTTAATTAGCTGGTCGCTGATCCACGTGAAGATCGCGACCATTTCTGAAAGAAATTAGGAACAAAATGGAAATTTCGCAAAGATTGGCCCATCGATAGTGTTGTGAAATATTGACGCGCGAAGAGGCGATTCAGAAGGAAGGAAAAAGCGGGCAAGAAGGCGCGCAAAGAAATGGTAGACGAATTCATGAATAGCAATAATGCAATACTATAGTTAAAACAAATGACAACGAAAGGTTTGCTGGAGGGCGCAAATATTAAAGGTGTTGTGGAAGGGCGATCATTTTAGAGACGACTGCCTCCCTCCCTATTACCCCTCTTCAACTGTTTGCCTCGCCGTCGTTTTCTCGCTATCTCTTCTCCCTCCCTCTCTCCCTTGCCGAATCATAGTGATAACAACGAAGGCCGAATGGATTGGACGGGTCGGCTAAGACTGGAAGACGGGAAGATCACATCCCTCTAGACGCATGTATGCCAACGCGACATCGTCATTAGACCATCATCATCATCGGAAATGATCAGCATGCTTTGTTAGATCAGCGCCACGGACAGAGTACCTGATGACGAAGCGCCGCTTATCGATAGTGGGCTTGATGTGGTATCCACCTAGCGTGAGTCACCCTGCTACGTACTTGATCATAGTAGCGACTCACCGTGCAACATTACGAAGAAACCCACCCAGGTGATATTATGACTAAGTAAGGCGTGACAGTCATACCTTAATCCTTGAAAGACCCTTTGTTTGCAAGATCAAACGACACAGATTAATGAAAATGGCATTGTATTTGCCTACTGCATACCAACCACCATTCGCTACTAGGTTGATTCATGCAATGCAAATTGAAGGCATCCGAAAACAAGCAAGATATCTGCGAAGGTGGCACGTAGGCAGGGTTTACTCACATGATAGCAAGTGCAGAACAACCACATATCACATGATGGCGGTAACTTGAAACGGATGAATCTCCAATGAATTAACTCTACTATCGTACACCGAGTCCACTTTGCAGGAAAGTGTTCCACAGTGTTCCACAGTGGAACACATTTTTCCACTTTTTTCCACTTTCGTCAGTTCATGGTGAAAATGATTATAATTAGGGCTCTTTTTGTGGCTACTAGCTGCGTGTCAAGTTTGTTCCTCAAAATGACCGAAATAACGGATAAAAACGACCAATTTTGAATGATTTTATGCAATTGTTGAATTTTCCACTTTTCCACTTTTCCACATTCTTGGTGTTCTACAGTAAGTTACGGTATTTTGGTGTGCGGTGCATAGTGAACATTTCAATTTGCCTGGTTTTCGGTTCATGTTGAAATTACTCGTTGTTTCACACTTTTCTCTTAATTTTTATTTATTTATTACTTCTTCAACTTCCCCCCATGATATCTGGACTACGATTGGCTTTCTGCCATTTTCCTGCGAGACCACTTCTTGGAGACGCAATTGAGATGATATGAATAATAATAATAATAATAATAATAATGATTATTATTATTATTTCAATAATAGTAAAAACAAGGGAATTCAGCCTGTATTATGTTTTTCCATATTCACATGCGCTATAGCACATCATAAATATTCGAGCACAGTGTTATTTCAAATATAAATAATATTGGAGACTATTATTCAATGATATTATTCGCCCTCAATTTACTGTAAGGAGCGAATGGGAGTGATGTGACTAATTTGTGGTGAACAAACGACGCAAGCTACTGCTGCTTGGTGGCCAAGAGGGCGACGAGGTACGGTAACAGATCATCGATTGAATAATTGAATGAGGACAAATGAGGATAGCGCTAGAATAGTTTATTGTTGTCGAAATATAATTCAATATTTTCTCAAATTTTAGAACGGTTTTCAAGCTTTTTTTCATTCGTTGAGGGTGAATAATATCATTGAATAAAAGTCTCCAATATTATTTATATTTGAAATAACACTGTGCTCGAATACTTATGATGTGCTATAGCGCATGTGAATATGGAAATACATAATACAGGCTGAACTCCCTTGTTGTTACTATTATTGAAATAATAATAATAATCATTATTATTATTATTAATATTCATATCTTCATATCTCAATTACTTCATATCTCAATTGCGTCTCCAAGAAGTGGTCTCGCAGGAAAATCGGAAGATGGCAGAAAGCCAATCGTGGTCCAGATAGCATGGGAGAAGTTGAAGAAGTAATAAATAAATAAAAATTAAGAGAAAACTTGAAACAACGAGTAATTTCAATATGAACCGGAAAAACAAGGCAAATTGAAATGTTCACTATGCACCGCACACCAAAATACCGTAACTTACTGTAGAACACCAAGAATGTGGAAAAGTGGAAAAGTGGAAAATTCAACAATTGCATAAAATCATTCATAATTGGTCGTTTTTATCCGTTATTTCGGTCATTTTGAGGAACATACTTGACACGCAGCTAGTAGCCACAAAAAGAGCCCTAATTATAATCATTTTCACCATGAACTGACGAAAGTGGAAAAAAGTGGAAAAATGTGTTCCACTGTGGAACACTGTGGAATACTTTCCTGCAAAGTGGACTCGGTGTATTTCAAATTTCAAATCCTATTTCCTATTTCAAATCGTATATTCGCCTCCGTAATGTTCGTACAAGAATCGACGTGATGTTTAGACAAAAACAAAATACGATATAAATGATCTATCTATAGTAGTATCTCAAGCACCATTGATTAAGTTTCTCCACGATAATGTATTACAAATTTACGAGGACTCGTCCGAAATAATAAAACGTTCCGTTGATAATCCGTTCTAAACAACAGATACGGCTGCGAGGGAGCATGGCAAAGTGAGAGACAGGTCGAGGTATAGAAAGAGAGTACACCACCAGTAGTCCATTTCATGAACGTATCATTTTAAAATTGTAATATGTACAGTTAAGTTGAAGAAGGAAATGCGATGACCAATCGCCCTCCAGGGAGAGGGTGTGGTTGATGGCTAATTGATAACATCGATAAGCGTCTGCACTCATTACTAATGGCCGATAAGCTACAAGGCGCGGCCTCTCGCGGAGTGAGTAGGTGAGAGATAACAATAGAGTGTCTGATATATTGAACCCTCTTATCGGTCTAGTTCCGATCTTGACGCTGATTTCCTATATAAGCACCGCAGCCGAGCTCATAATGCGAGTGTAGCATCCTATCAGAAAGTGGCCAATGAAAGTGAGCGCCGACGAAATCCGCAATGGCATCCGCTACCGAACCACCGACGTTGTCCGACCCAGGGACCGATGGTGGTGCCGGTTCACGGTGCCCGCCCGCTACGCCAACCTGCGGTACCACGCCGACGGAGCGCAGGGTGTCGTCGTGTGTGTTAAATTTTTAATCAAGCTTTAATATAGATAGTCATTCCGCGGTCGGCACTTTTACCATATTCTCTGATTCTTCTATTTATCTGAAATCGTTTTCAGCACCGCGAAAGACACTCTGCTCGGCCGACGAGTGGCCATTAAAAAGCTGCGGTGCGCATTCAAGGGAGTCGTGTCGCCGAGGAGAACGTACAGGGAGATAGCACTGCTTAAGGCAGCCAAACATCCTAATGTAAGCTTTTCTTCGACGTTGGGTATTCTTTGCTCCTTATTGTCAGCGAGAAATGGCATTGGCAATGCGGGAAAGCAATCCATCCATTGCAGATTGTCGAGCTGCAATCGGTATTCAGTTCGGACGAGGATGTCTACGCTGTGACAGAGATTATGCCCTACGATCTTCACATGGTATGATATGCCTACCCCATCTTAATCATTAGAGAACTGGTTAGCCGTTTTCAGGACTCCAGACTTTACAAATAGCCTTGCTACTTTGTAATGACGCTCTTTGTTCTTAACATGTTCTCTTGATACCTTGGTGACTTCTTGAGTAGTCCTTGTGTTCCGTCGCCACTGAATAACAAGAACCTTGTAGGTTTCCCGAAAGGTGCAGCTCACCCATCGACGGCTGTCCTACTTCATGTACCAAAGTCTCTGTGCGGTCAACCACCTGCATCGAATGGGCGTTGTCCATAGGGTGAGTCAGCCAATTCGTCGACTATCACGAATTCTTGCCATGAGTCAACCGCGTAGTCCCCTTCCCAGTCCAATCTCCACGCAAGGATCACGGTCAAAAAGTGTGTACACGAATCTCTCTAATACTCCAATGATCTGTCGCTCCTAATGTCTTCACGACGCACGAAATCATGTACAATCGTTTGCAATTTATATACTTATCATTCATCAGGATATCAAACCTTCCTCCATCGGCGTCGACCAGTGCAATAATCTCAAAGTGCTCGATCTCGAGCTCGCAAGGCTTAACACGGAAGGGCGGCAGTGGAAATCCAGCGACTTCTTGACGAGTCGACACTACCGAGCGCCCGAAATCCTGCTAGGCATGCACTACTCCGAGAAAGGTTTGACAGCTCTAGTTGAAATAGTGAAATGGCCCATTTTGAAGTGGATGTTTGGTCGTTGGGCTGCGTGTTTGCGGAGATGATCAAGCAAAGCACGCTGTTCGAGGTATAAATCTATGCTCTGCACTAAATAGTTTTATAGTAGTAGACCTTGATCAACGAGAATATACATTCGTACCTCTACAGAGATGATCCACCCCAGCCCAGCTGATAGTCATGGCGTAGCTTTATCCTCTCCGCTTCAGGGTGAAGACCTCATTGATCAATGGCAGCGAATCATCTCCGACATCGGAACCCCCTCTCAATCGTTCCTAAGCGCCGCCGAGGAGCCCATGAAAACGTATATTTTTTTCTCATTCAATTCATTCATTATTTCTTTCTTTACACTTTCATTGGAATTCTAAATTAACAGAAAGGGCAGTACAAAGATTCCAACGACATCATTTTCAGCTTCATCCTCGGTCTTCCTATTGAGATGGGCGCAACCATGGAGGAGCTCTTTCCTCGCGATCTCTTCATTGCCGATTCTGAAGTACCCGAAGCCCATCTGACAGGTTTGATATTAATGATGTAACACTATATTGTAAAACATTTAATAAGAATTGTAATTCAAGCAGCGATTTTCTTTGAATTCAACTCCGCATTACAGCTGAGTACGCGCGAAAGATGTTGGCTCGAATGTTGTCCATTGATCCGGCCGAGCGATACTCAGTCGAGGACGCCCTGCAGGATCCGTACGTTCGGTCGTGGCACGAGGAGGGTCAGGTAAGGCGTACTTCCGGTCATGTGCTGTACTAATCGGCAACTTCTTCCGGCTCTTTTGGAAACACCCTGATGATGATGCCGATGATTTCATGCCACATCGCAACGGGCGTTATCTGTCGTCGTTCGGTAGATACTTATCACCTACACACAGAAAAAAAAGGTCTTACATACGGCCCATAAGATATGGGGGTTCTTAACAAAAGGTCTTATATATTATATATAAGACATTTTGTTAAGAACCCCCAGGTCTTATGGGCCGTATGTAAGACCTTTTTTTCTGTGTGTACGCATTTTTTCATCGCCGTAATCTGACGACGGCGTTATCACTGATGCTTCTAACGAGCGCGTGAGAGAGCGCACATCATTCCACAGGCCGGTCACCCATCCAGAAAGGCCTTTGGAGTGAGAGAGCGTGTGAAATCGAGAGGGACTCTCTTAGTTTTGTACACTCTCTCGCTCTAACCCTGGTCTGTAGGTTTGGAATCATGTGAGCGCAACAGGCGTAGGCGAACATTCCAACGTTGTGCGGCGCAAATGAAACCTTTATCATAAACGAACGCACGGCCCGACGAGGCAGGAAAAAATGCACATGGAACAGCATATATATTGGTAATCGATAACTCATCGTAAAACTTGGTTCAAAAACGGGATATATGAGGTTACCTGCTCGTTCCGTGAGATTGTCAATCGTCCCGGCTTTGGACTGATCACAATTTGTTCCAGATGAATGTGCCCCTCTCTCCTGCCTTCTACGATCCCGCACTGGATGAATGCAATCTCTCGCTCAGTGCGTGGACGAGTGAGTGAGTGCCGCTAATTAATTACTTATTTTAAAAATATTAATAATTAATTAATTAGTCTTTTTTTTGTCAGAATTCATCAAGCAACAGCTGCCGAAGATCAATAGAAACTCGCCACACCATGCATCTGAGGAAAGTTAGCGTTAGTCAAACGTTGTTTAGCATGCGTTTCAATGTACATATTAGCGTTATTTACTGGTTATTTGTTTGTCATAGGAGATCTCAATAAATTGTTTATCGATTTTGTACGCAATCCATGATGATTAAAGTGCACTGGAAAAATTACAATTTGACGCGTGAGCAGTCACGAAATTGATCCCAGTTCGGTGTGATCTACCACGGATCATTTCTGTTATCCGGGGTTTCGTATTTGTCAATCGCGGGCTTGGTCGCATTTTTCTGCAATAACTAACCATAATATCCAATGGTGTTCACTGGGTATAAACAGTGAACGAAATTATGAAATGGAAATCAATATAGATGACGTGAAAGGTTTGCGAAAGAAAACAAATGCGCTGCCGCGTTTGCCTCAGACAGTTTTTTTCACATTTGTCACCCAATTGTGGTCAATGGTCGGCAGAAATTTTCGAACCTTGTTCTTCTCCACATTCAGAGGGCATTCTACGTCTCCGCACTCCACTTCCGGATCCTCGTGACTGATTGTGATAATAATTTTTTCGTTGATTTTTTTGAACCGGAGAGATGAAAACCGGCGATTAGATAACGCAAAATGTTCTACTCAGCTACTGATTAAAGAAATACTTTCTTTTCCTGGACAGGTCGATTGGACACGCACCGTCGGAGCATCTGCAAACGTCAAAATTTGTAGAAAAAATATAGCTGAACTAGCTTTTTCTTCCATTCGCCTCATTTTCAAAGCTCTATATTAACCCAACTGGATCCACAGTATAAACTTTTATTAGTTCGCAAAAATATATAAATATTTATATTTTCTGATCTAAAAAGGTTATTCCTACTGACCCAGAAGCGTCCTCATCCTTCTTGATTATCTCATCCGAACCACTAGTCGTCTTCTCATTTTCTCTTCTCTTTCTGTCAGCAGAGAAGGTGCAGAGACCAGAGGAGCACGCCTCTTCGGACGAGGAGGAATCCTCCGGATACACTGTCTTCTCCAAGAATAAGCTTTATTTTATTATTATTACTATTATTATTATTATTATTACTATTATTATTATATATTTTAGATAGATCCACCATATTCCAGAAAGGGGTCAATGGCAAGAGAATGTTGGAAAGTGCGAAAGACCCTCTCATGCGCTATGTACGAGAAATCTCGTCCGGACCTCTTCCAGGCCGATTAAATATTGTGTTTTCTGTGTCACAAATTGATTGTGCTTCGGATCTTGTGGACTCTTTCTCAATGAGCGAGCGAAATTTGAGAACACGGTCTCCTCATTTCACACACTCCACCGACCGAAGAACACACATAAAAAAAGGTCTTACATACGGCCCATAAGATATGGGGGTTCTAAACAAAATGTCTTATATATAAGACCTTTTGTTAAGAACCCCCATATCTTATGGGCCGTATGTAAGACTTTTTTTCTGTGTGAAGAGAGTGTGTGAAATGTGGAGTGTTTCTCTATTTCTCACCACAATGTCTCCCACTCTCGGTTGCTCTTCTTTCACTGGCTCTGCACGACGAATACGATGAACCTTGTGGGCGTACGGTCTGAATAAACAATATTATTATTATTATTATTATTATTATTTTTATTATTATTATTATTATTATTATCGATTTCAGGCAGACCCAAAATTGTGAAGAGGGAATTCTAAAATTTCAAATTCAAAAAATCAAATTTCAAATTCAAAAAAAATGGTAGGCCAATTGGGTACCTGATGATGCCCCTCTTGCCGATGTCTCCCTTGTAGTATCTTTCCTCGTTGTACGGCTTGAACTCGAGATTTATCGTGCCGAGATGGAAGTACTGTAAGACAAAACGTTTCAATATCCTCTAGAAGTACGTGAAAGAGGATCTCTCATTCTCACGTATTCTCTCGTGCACGACCCCTTTTTGGAGGTTAGACGGTGATGTGTAATGCTGAGGGCAGAGATGTAAATGATAATAGCAACGTGATTGCACCTTTTCTTTCGGCACTTCCTTTCCCTCGACAATGTACGATTTCGGAATCTTGAACTTGAAGAGACGTTGACCGGGCTGGAATTAAACTAGAAACATTTAGTTTCGAAATAAAATTGTTCTCATCTAGTCGGTTCTCGTCCTTTGTTACTCCTACCGTATTCTCTTGTTCTCTAAACCTCGCCTCGCACCCTGCACCCACGTGGTGCACTGTTCGTCTCTCTCCGTCTATAGTGTACTCCCCTTAGATCATGCTGTTGGCACAGCATTTACTCTCTCGTTCATGATCGATTTTCCAGGTTTGGAACCGAACCTATATGAAACCCCCATCTTGATCAGCGCCCTTAAAGCGACACTGATAAATTTGTATTTGTATTTGTATTTGTATTTGGAAACATAAAAAAAAGTTACTCGGCATCGAACTGGCTATGGAGTGTTCGAAAAGAGTAGAACTGAAAAAACACCTTGACTCCATCATTACAATCGTGGGCGATTCGAATGATCGGGTCGATCTCGTCGTTGAATGGAGTCCAATCATCGAACTGGAAAAAAAACCCAATAATGATTCGTGCCTTTCTTTTAATTTATGTTATTGAACCGCGTTTCCTCGTGACTCGCATAAATATTATATTATTATTATTATGAAAATGCGAAATAGCGTCAGTAATCGAAACAGTTTCTCGCCAGCTTCCGAAAAAAATTGAATTTGAAAAATTCAGATTATGCAAGAATTCTTCAGAAAAAATTTCAGATCCGTTTTTTTCAGAACTGAAAATTGTGCCACTTTCTTCTCGGTAAGCTCTCAGGGTTGTTTTCGCACAGTATCTCGCCTACTGTATTCTTTACTGTTACTGTATGTTATTACTGTATTCGCACTTTACGGAACAATAAGAAAAATACACAATTCGATAACTTTCTCAGCCAATTTTACCCTCACTTTTGAGAATAAACGGCCACTGAAACTCACTTCGAAATTGCCGTCAAAGTCTGTGAACGAGTTCTGCTTTGGCGAATCGACTAGTTCACCTGCGAATCATTTTTAAATATAAAAATGGAAGAGTTGTCTGAGGCATGAGTTCCATCCATTCTCGAAATTTTTAATATTTTTCTAGTGTGGAAAAAATCTATTTTTTTTATATTTTAAATGTCACTTTTATTTCCTCTTGATTTCACACGCTCTTTCACCCCAAAGCCCTTTCTGTAAGATTGGCCGGCTTGTGTAATGATGTACAACCACATCATTCCACAGGCCGGTCAACCATCCAGAAAGGCCTTTGGAGTGAGAGAGCGTGTGAAATCGAGAGAGACTCTCTCACTTTTGCATACTTTCTCGTCCTAACCCTGGTCTGTAGGTTTGGAATCATGTGCAACATACCCATATCGTTGTCCCACAGTCGCACCCTTATCCCCGGAGTGGGCGCTGATCCACACAGCAGAGTGCCATTGACACCGATTGATTGGAATTTGATCGACGATACCGTAGTACAGAATAGAAGAAGAAGAAAAACGAACAAGGAGCGAATCATTCTGAAAACATCAATCCAAGCCTTCAAAAAGGGCAAAAAGCGAGACAGTCTATGCAAGCGAGAGCATCTATCAATTCTAATACTGTCTCGTTTATCCTAATTTGGAAATACTATGTACGAACAGGGACAATACAAACGACAACTTCCACCCAGAAAGAGGTCGGAGCGAGGAAGTGTGAAATATGAGAGGGAATCTCTTAATTCAGACACTCTCTAGATTCTGACCCCTTTGTGGGGGATCTCCTGGTCAGTGGAACGATGCGACTAGGCAACAGTGTCAATTGAGACTGTCTTCCATCTCTTCTTCGTTTCTCTTGTTTGGCGTGATATCTTATCAGTTCATATCAGTTCCATTCAATATTCGCACTACAAACATGTATTTCAGGTGTGTGAATTTTCAAATCGAAAAACAGATGATTCGAATCAATTTATCAACCAAATTCTCTATCTGTAATGGCAAATACACGTAGCGTACACTTATTCACAATGCGGGGAGTAAGATCAACACGATTATCGATTGACGGTTGGTGGGTGGGGTACAGTAAACCTGCGGGACCGGATTACGGTACTCATCCTCACAGGACCCTACACACAAAAAATTGATCGGTCACACAGCAACCGTGTCCATGAGTGGGGAAAATTGGAAAAATTGGCTAAGCAGGCATATAGACGAGTTTTTTCGCGTATATTTACAATATTCTAGTATTAGCATGGGGTTAGTATGTGCCCTGACACAGGGGTTTTCTAGTACTGGGGTCAGGGTACCATGGGGGTACGGAACCGAGTGTTTTAATGGGCTTTGGAGAGGGCACCGAGTGAGTCGGCGTAGAAGTCGGGCACCATGTTGTCCTTCCCCAATGACTGGTTGTCCATGACGTCCTCGAGGGAGTGGCAGCCAGAGAGGACGAGCAGAGTGCGCAGACCGTGGTCACGACCGAACTGCACGTCAGTATTGGTCCTGCAACGACGACCGGATTACGGTAGGCAGACTACTGTATACGGATCGGAGATTACTGTGTATAGAGACTACTGTATACACACCGTATGCGGGTATCAGGGCAGGACTTTGCCCCGTTGTTTTCACTCCCTCGTGCACTTTCATTACTCCTCGTGCACTTTCATGAATGCACAACTTTGTCTTATCGAGGACTGATAATGCGCGAAAATTCCAAACAACGAATAGAACCGAAATCGTCAACATTCACTGTTATTCCAATAATTCCAGTAATTATCCCCCCTAAATCAATAACTGCATTAGCTACCGTACCTGTCTCCGACCATCATGGTCCTGGCGGGATCGATCTTCCACCGCCTGCAGATGTACTCGTAGGCGGGCGAGTTCGGCTTGCCGACCGTGATCGGGTCGCGGCCAGACGCGACGCGCACCGCAGCAACCAGCGGGCCTGCAACAACACGGATACAGTAATCTGATGGGGTATAGATAGGTCATACTCATGATCCAAGTATTTTTTTCAATAGGAAATAGAGCATTTGACCTCAACCGCTAGTGAAAGAGATAGTCAAGGATCGGAGATAGCTATTGCCAATGTGGCAGCACATTTTTTGCAGGAAATAAAAGTGTTCCGGCTACCGTACCCGCATCGGGAGTGATGATGTTCGGGTTGGGACCGGGGCACGTCTCGTCCTCATTGGTCGCGACGAAGAGACAGTCAGGCTCTGCAGAACAAAAGCAGGTAATCTCCGATCCAGTGAAGGAAAGTCAGTTTACGATAGCACAATATCGTGCGTCTACCGTACCTTGCAGGTAGTTTGCGGCCTTCATCAGCTTGTGGTAGTTGAAGTGCTTCTCGTAGCCGACGACCACGGCGCCCACGTCCTCGGGCTGAATTGCAGCAGGTTACGGTAAGGTTACAGTAATCTTTGCCCGGTCTAGATCTTTTGTCCATTGCGTCCCAATACAGAACTTGAATTATCGGTAGATCAATAGATAACTGCAGTACAATATCCCTCTATTCGGGTAACGATATCTACCGTACTCACCGGGCACTCCAGATCGATGTCGAACATGAAGGCGGATCCGTCGGATTTGTCCTCGGGCTCGGGGCCGAAGCCAAAGTATTCGATGCCCGCCTCGTCCAGCTCGTCGCGCACGCCTTGCGCGCCGATCAGGTACACCTGGATACGGTACGGTCAGTGTGTGCTATCGAGGACTAACTTTATTATTATTTGAAGGGCGTAAAAATCAATAAATACCTTCTTTCCGCTGCTCTTCAGTCCTGCTCGCGACAGTACCTCAGCCACGACAGCGGCCGGGTTGACCAACGTGTCCTGCAGATATCGAGCATTGAGGTACTGTATCCGGATACCGTAATCCCAAAATCTACCTTTGAGGTATACTGCACCACGGCACTTTACGCTACCGTAATCCATTAAGCTACCGTACCTTGTTGATGCAGGCGGGGAAGCCGAGCTTGGCGAGCTTCTTGGCGTAGCACGCGCGCGACTTGGTGGCGTTGTTGGTGAGCACAATGACGCGCTTCTTGAGACGGAGCAGGAGATCGACCGTGCGGGCGGAACCGGGAAGGGCGGCGTCACCCAGCCAGAGCACACCTGCAGGAGGAGATATCGATTAAATAAATCAGTTGTTGATTGGATGAATGAAATACAGTAGTTCGCACTATCGATTGGATAGAATACTGTCGATTGATTTGGATACGGTAGATTACGGTACTCACCATCGGCGTCGAAGATGAAGGTGTCAATGGACTTGATGGCGTCGATGAACTTGTCCGAGGTGAGTTTGGTCGGCAGACGGGGCGCCGTCCGCTGCTTCATCGGAGAGTGGTTGCCGGACGAGAGACTGCAGAGAATATCGATTGATTAGACTGCCGATAAGGAAATAAAGTAAGGGGTACAGTATCCTACAGATTTATCAATCGAACCCATTGCTTAGTTAAACTAGTGGGATTATCGATCGGGGCGTACTGTAGCGCTTACTACTGTAGCAGGGGTACGGTACCTTCTCTCGAGCAGGGGAGCGCGCAGCTTCTCGGTGTAGTTGATCGGGGTCTCGAGCAGCTTCATGGTACACTGCAAATATCGATTTGTTAAGAAAAAACCGAAAATGGAACAGGTAAACAGGAAAACAAAAAAAAGCAAGAAGATATCTCCAGTATCTTAAATGGGATCCTAAAAAAGAGCATCATCTGATCTACCAAGTTATTGACAGGTATCCCAGGAGACGGGATAGATCAGGGAAGGAAAGCAAGAGCTTGCAGCTACAGTACTCCCGCCCTCCTACAGTATCTAGGAAGGATGGGATACTGTATCTGGATGCAGACCGAGCTGTCTTGCGTCCCACTTCTCGCCGCAGCCCGCCTTATATACCTGGTCTAAATCCGTCTGACTCCGCCCACTGACGCACTTTTTCCTCTCCGCGTCTCTCTCCCTCTTCGAAGATCATCCATAACAACTATGGGGGGAGCCCCTCTCTCTCCGTCTGCACTCTCTCACTTCTCCCTGCTGTCTCGCCGTCTCCTCCCTCTTCCAGCCTCGTTCCACTGAGGAAATTCACGTGAACAGGGGCCGGCGCGGGGAGAGGCTGGGTGGGGAGGCCGGGCGGAGGCTTCGAAGGGGGCGTGGCCACAATCATCTCACACGGGCTCTCCATCGGTCCTAGTCGTGGCTTCTGACGTCACGAGACCACTAGTTTGTGATCATTGAGATCAGCGCCCCGGCTTCTGGCTTACGGTAACTCCAGTCAGCGCTACTTTACTTTACCGGACCATGGAAACAGGGTTAACCCGGGGTGGAGCCCACATTGATGATCTCATTGTGTAAAGCTAGCGGTCAACTCTCGTGGACCTGTACAGTAACCTTGCGCCACTCCATTCTACGGCTCTGGACTCGTGATTGGACGCATTCTTACGGTATCATCGTGAGATTCGCATGTTTTCCTCACATGGACGTGGTCATCTTCGATAACGAATGACGAGAGGAGACATCCCGTCATTTTCCCGTTCCCTTTTCCTCACACGCCGTTATCAACAAAGTGCAGCAAGTGAGAAAGAGGAGTAATGTTCTGGCACTCTCAATTCTGCATGCTCTCCCGCGCTGTCTGATCGATGAGAGAGCGTGTAGAATGAGGAGAGTCTGATCATTGCTCAGAAAGAGAGCAAGAATGGGAGTGATTCCTGTACGATTCTGTGCGCGATCTCTCTGTTTTGCACAGCAGGAATCGTGTCTTGCATTCGTCGCAAATTCGCAAGGTCCGCAATATTTTGAAGCAAGATCTTTCGAAACCGGTCCAGACATGCCCAGTAGCGAGCTGCTATTGAATCAATTTTTTTATCATTTTCGTCCAACCGGAAATGACGTTATTTTGAGACTTCAAACTGGTCAGAAAAACCAACAAAATTCACCAGTTCTGTATTGCAAGTTGATGGGCAATGGGCAGATATGAGGTTATTTATAGCCTCCTACGCATTTCAAGATTTGTCTTACAACTTCTTAGCTAAAAAAATCCGGACCGTCATATACGGCCAACGAAAACGTATGATTTTCGTGATCAGTTTGCCATCTCAAAATAAAATTATTTCCGGTTCAACGAAAATATACCGCATACAAATTTAGTTGCAATCCGATGCACACATCTCGAAGAAGAAGCAGTAATAAGAGTAGAGTGGATTTCGCTGTTTTCCCGAACCCGCCTCGAATCTTTTCTGTTTTCCGCCTCAGGGCGTGTTTACCTCCATTCCATCTACTGAACGGCCACTGGCGCACTTTGCCCCTTTCACATGATTGCCGAATCTCAAGATATGCCAGTTCGGTGTTCGTATTCCGTAATTTCGAGCGACAGATCGGTAATACGGCTGACAAGAGGTACAGAGTATATTGAGAAAAGTTACTGGCAGAGGGTATATACAATATAGGGTTGGCCATTTGACTCTTTCACAACCGCTCAAAAAGTAAAGAATGAGAGTCGAGTGAATCTCACTCGAAAAATGAGTTAGAGTGTCAGGAGTCAAATGAATCTCACTTAGGATTCACTTGACTCCTGACGATTTTCGCAAGCAAGAAATTGGTAAGCCAAGAAACTATTTTCATATATTTTGAGCATTCAGTTATTATTTAACTGAAATACCATAATTTCAAATACAAACCCATGAGCTACAGCCTTTGGAGAGAATCGCATGTGCTCAGTGTTAGAGTAAAACCGGAATTCTTCTCAAGTATCATTTAAAACTAGCTGATTTGATAGTAAAAAAAATAGAGGAAACTTGAAAACTAGGATGAGATAGTGATTTGCATAACCCTAAATTATTTTTTCTCAGAAAATATAAAAGATTCTATTTTCAGTTCTAAGTCGTTGTGTACCATTACGACATTCGTACACCTTCTCTATCTCGAGTTATGAGCTCAGGATTCAAGTGAATCCTAGGATTCACTTGAATCCGAGTCATTTTGACTCCTCACACCGCGCGAGTCAAAATGACTCGGAGTCAAATGATTCAAGGAGTCTATAAAAGAGTCAAATGGCCAACCCTAATACAATACCTCACCGACACCCCTGCGAACCTCCCGAATGTTTTCACGTACACTCTAGCCCTGGGCTGTTCTGGACACCTATAGCTGTGCAAATAATGTGTCTCTGCTTAATCTTTTTCTTCCGTTCCTCTCTTTCTTTTCGTTTCATTGGTCACGCAATCGAATGACTTTTGAAGAGCACTTCTACTGATAAGGTCGTTATCAAGCAGCACTATTTGTGGCGACGAAACTAGCTCGATGGGCTCTCCCAAGGAACGCAGGAAGAGAGAGAGAGAGAGAGAGAGAGAGAGAGATAGAGAGAGAGAGGCAGAAGAAGCAGACAGACAGAAAAACGATCGTAATGGCGTGTCACTCAAACGCCGCGGCGACCCGGGGAATCCCCTCTTTTTTTCTGATGCAATAGTGACTTTTAAAGAGAAGCTTCAAAGTCCGATAGTGGAATCACTTCGTGGCAAAGGGCGGTCAAATATCAAACAAGGGGTCAGGACGAGAAAGTGAGAGGGACTCTCTGGTTATTACACGCTATCTCGCTCCTGACTCTTGCTTTATCCTACGCACGTCGCCATGTGGTAGGAAAACATGGTTGAGACCACACTGAATTTATATTTTTTAAAAAATATTTCTACATAAATATCAACATTTGTGCGGTCAAGAGGTTTGGAACTGGACCATTTTGGAACTTTAGGCACCCTGCATTTCCCCACATGCTTTGTCTGGGACATACATAGAAAGTGGCATTCAGAAACACTTCGAAAATATTTTACGGTTCCAAATAGGAAATTCTAAACGGACCATTGGCGGAACCGTGCCACAACTAAACTATGGTCAAAACCGCTACGGGCTCGCCCGTTTCGCTGTCTAGCGCATACATCTTTACTACTTCATTAACCTACAATTAGGTAACTCCTTCACTCTACAATAGGTGTCAACTCTCTCCCGTCCCATATCATGTTCTCCTTCTTTCGCGTACTTCCCAATTTAGATCATCTCACCCCGTTCTCTGCGTCTCTAAATTTAGCAGCGCACATCGAAATCGAGTTCCGACTAGTCAGTGACTTTCTGCTCTGCTCTTTAAAGAGAGACACAATTGTGAGAGGCACATGAACAGTGACAGCTCCACCAGTGATCAGTGATGTTAGCACGTGAAGGGAAGCAGTGATTCTAGACGGGGAGGGATTTCGAGGAGCCAATTCTCACTCTGATCTCTCTCTCTCTTTCACCCGCACACAAAATTTCTCCACTGCACAAACCCAGCAAGAGTTCGCACAAAAATGAAGAGACTCTTCCGTCTACTGCAAAACTACTCCCGTATCAAATCAGGCCACGGCTAGCGGGTTACTGTATACGCCCAAAACCCGTTCCGTTGCATCAGCTATTCATTCACTGTTATTCCGTCAGAGTGACATACAAGAACTGAATGGGGGGATAGGGGGGGGGGTAAAAAAGACGGATGTCCGTCGACGTCGTCGAATCATTGGTTTTTGCTTTGGCAGCAATGCTATGGTTCGTTAGCGTTACCAGTCGCGGGACCAGTCGCGACGTACTTTGTTCACATGCATTCTCTTCTCCGATGTCGTCAAGGAGCCGGGTTACTGTATTCGTCTAACACTACAGGGTTACTGTATTGGTCCAAAACCGGTGTCGTTGCGGGACCAGCCCATGCTTTGTTCACATGCATTCTCTACACGAACACGTCGTCAGTGGAGGAGTGTGGGACAGGAATAGTCTCGGCACTCCAGGAATAATAACAAGAGGACATTGCCCTCTGTGCATCGTCTTTCGAAGATTTCGCGGTGGCAGGAGGAGGAGGGTCGAAGTTCGATATTTACCATCCTTATCAACAGTAATCATTCTCGTCCTGGATGATTACCGTGGTCTCGCAACGTCACTTCCCCACTGACCTCCCTCACTGCTGGAGCCGATACATACTCTCTGATCTTAGAGAGCGAGAGAGTGCGTGGACAGAGGAGAGGCTGATACTCTTTCTCCCCAATAGTGCACATTGTGCAGTACACAAAACTCAGAGGGGCGAGAGAGAGAGAGAGAGAGAGAGAGAGAGAGAGTGAGCAAAGGGAGGAGAGCGTTAGTGCCAGGGGAGAGAAGAGATTGATCTCTTAGAGATCATAACGATCAAAAAGGGTTTGGGGGATCTGAAACGAGATAAACGAGATAATTTTTAATGTCGCGAAAAATATATAGCTGATCAATCAGACCTCTAAAACAAAACCTCCCGATCAATTTTTAATGCTACTTTACTTTTTGACCGCTGTCTGGCGATGTGATTTTTCACCCATCCGTGTTCTATGGCTAGTGTTCATAGTCCACTTCCTTACAACTATGATCTTTGTTGATCAACTATCACCACCCGTGTCTTTACCCAGACATCACCATAAGGTTCCGCCATAGATCGGTATTCTTCTCTTCTATTTATTCTACTTCCGGCAACAATATACATCCTCATCAATAACTGAATCCTGTTTCGCTGCAGACGATTCACATCATTCTACAACTCATATAGTTGGCGCCATGCCAAGGAAGTCTGTCATTGTCGGACACTCTTGTATCGCGCACTCTCTCAATGATTCCCTCTTTCTCTAACTTGTTGTTTTCCGTTTCTATTTCGGATGCTGTCCCTCTCTCAGTCCACACAGAGAACAACGACCAGACGATGACCGATGGGACCAACTAATATAAATTCACTCGTCCAAAATACAAAAACCATTCCGCTTCTAAACAACAGGTGTGGCTGCGAGAGAGCATGGCAATGCGAGAGACACTCCGAGGCATAGACAGAGAGTACACGAACCAGTAGTTTTAAAATTGTAAAGTTTTAAAACATTCACTGATCGTACCCCCTATCCAAAACTACTCAATAGAGAGCAATAATAATTAACTGTGTTCACCTCACGACTCATACATCATCTCTTTGCGCACTCGGAGGTCGACAAAATATAATTCGCTCAAATTTCAAGAATGTTCTCATCGGCGAGAGAATGTGCTAAAGTGAGAGGGGTCATCTCATTCCCCAGTACCTAAAAAACTCGATGTGACCTTTGGGGCTATTTTTACTCCTTCCATGATTTCACTACTATTGTGCCTACATCACTGGAATAGTGCGCGTTGCTCGTAGCGTTCATGTGAATTCGTGATGAAGAAGAGATCGGGGTCAAAAAAGAGGCCCCGCCCACAATTTAAAAGATCAGGTTCATTCGAGAATCAAATACTTTCGCGAACCTCTTTGTGATCTTGCAACCACTCAGTCTTTTCACATTTTTCATCTAAGCATCTGTGGCGGAGTGGGGGGGGAGATGGTAGATCATTCGTCTCTCCTTGGGGAAACGTCAAATATTATGTGAAACGGTTTTGCAAATCTATTAAGCTAGTCAACACTACAAAAGAGATCAAAGCCTAAAGAAATGACGACAGTGTTTCGGCCCTTGGTCTAGGCACTGACCGTCTCCCTGGGGGCGGGCCTCGTCAGTAGACAAGCCCCAGGTCGGTATAGAGGCGTTTCCCCCGGTTAGAATATATGATTCGACTTACCTCTCAATACAAGAAACAACTGCCCTAGTAGCCCATGAACGCGTTGTATCAACTTTCGTCAAAAAGAATAATTTTCGAATTTATAAAATGATTTGATTAAAGGGACCAGGCAGTCAAAAAATAAGTTATTTTTAAATAAATGAAAATCCTGTTCCCGGAAGAATGCTAAAAACCGCATATTTTTGCGATTTTTTTGAAATTAGTTCTGATTTTTCAAAGTTTCGCTTTTTCAGTACGGCGGGTTACGGTAGCGACTACACCACAATTAATATCTCCAAAACCAGCTATTTTGATGAAATGTGATTGTGTTCATTCAGTCCGGGAGTGGTCAAAATCTCTTCAATCCTGTTTTTGCAAAAATATGAAGTCATCAGAGCAAATTAAACAGCTTTCTGTCTTTTCGGAAATAGACGACGCACCGTTCCAGAGTCTAATTTCAAATTAAAATAACTAATTGTAAAAAAATGCTAAAAATTTAATTTTTTCTGCATTCTCCATTAGATGATAGTGAGAAAAGTTGAATAAAAAATTATGAAAATGAAAAATCTGTTTTTGGAGGCTGCCTGGTCCCTTTAAAGCTATTTTCAGATCATGGCAGTAGAAACTGAAGACGAAAATTTATGGTGAAATCAAATTATAAATAATCGAAACATGCCTGTGAGAGTTGGCCAACTAGCAAAAAAATAACATGAAAAGCTACTTGTCACCGGCCCAATTTTAGCAAATATTCTTACGAGTCCCACGATTTAGGAGGTGTGTAAAGAAAAATTAAAGTTTTAAAAGTATTAAAAGGTAAAAAAAAGGTAAAGGTAAAAGTATTACATTTATAAAATGATACGATCACTCAAAAAGTCAAAATGGTACTTCCTGTGTTAACCAAAGCGAGAGAGCGGGCAAAAGTGAGAGGGTCGCGTACGTGCCTGTGTGGTAAACAACGGAAGTTCGTCATTTGACTTTTTGGTGTGATCGTATCATTTTATAAATGTAATACTAATAGTCGTATTTTCTGAGAGACAAATACAAAATCTACGAACGGCCAATTAATTGATTCGACGCTCAAGTATGAACCCAAAAATTAGTCATCTCCAGTGAAATGGTATCACTGGGTGTCAAAGTCGAGACAACTGCCGGTAGATCATCTACCGTAGATCAGCAAGGTACATGCGATTCTCTTGACCAATCGGTGTTCACTAAACTGTGTGACCACTGATCAATCTATTTTTGTATGTGATCTGATCGCATCAACCGACAGTTAGCAACAAAAAATCGATACGCCTTCTTCAACGGTGCGTCGAGATAAACGGTAACATTTTCTACTAAAAGAGAAAAATAAACAGAATAGCAATGGCAATCGTAAACGTCACTTCATTGAGAGAGCAAAAAAATTATATGATTAAACTTATTCTACCTGATTAGTTCAATTAGCTCATTGCAAGTTAGCCAATGCCTAAATATCAATGCACTCCAACAATTTTATATAATAAATTAAATTATAAATTATATTATGTGATATCGCGATAAATACGTTGAACTGAGTTATCAACCATTCATTCTCCCCCAGTGGGGACCCCCACTCCTCCACACGTCTCCCTATCAGTGATTCAGAGGTCGCATGGGTTTCCTAAGAAAAACGTGCGAAAATTGGGTGGCTACAAAATTGATGTGCAAGCTTGCAAGGCGATTCGTGACTCTACTGTAAAACGCGTGATAAATGCTTACGCTGTCTATCATCGGCTCATTTCTAACTCAAACATAATCCCTACGTCAACTACAGTATACTCTTGAATTTCGTTAGAAATACGGTATGCGTTTTACCCTAATTTTAAAGGGTTACTGTAAAATTTAACGTACCGGCAGTGGGCGTCTTGAATTTTCCTCCTGCTCGGGCGCCGCTCCGTCGTAGAGCGACCGTCTTAGAAACCTGAAATTGATTTATCGATTATTTTTTATTAATTACTTAATTAGTCTAATTAAGTTCTTGGGATCATGACACATGTGATGTTCATTTTTGTGTCAAAGCACATGGTGAGTTCTCTTCGAGTGTATCTCTCCCGGTACTTCGCCCCTCTTACTCCTTCGGGCCATGTGTACTATGCGTATGACGATTGTACTAACCTAAGTGTGGCCGGTCGACGCAGCACTGATACGGAGGACTTCATGGTACCCTTTGAAATTTTAATTATTAATTGAAATAATTAAAAATAATATAAAACGAATATAACAACAAAAGGCGCGTGACTCCGTCCGGGGGGAGGTTTTGTGAAAACAAAAGGAAACCGGGATGAGAGAGAAAGGGACGGCGAGAGTAATGACGCAAGTGGGTGACAGCAGCTCGGCAGAGATAATACACCAATAATTCTTTGCTCCTCCAGGATGGGGTCAGGGCGAGATAGTGTGTAAAATCAAGAGAGTCCTCACTATTTAGCCGGCTGACCCCGTTCTGGAGGTTGGGGGGGACTAATTGCTAAAACGCGTGGGGAGATCGATGGAACAACTGGCGAGAACAGACGATTGCAACTGAGTTTACGCAAAGTTATCTCTTTGTCGATCGTGCGAACGTCGACAAAGAAACACGAGGGTAGGAGGCGAAACTAGTAAATAATCGTGCTGGGAGAAGGGGCAGAAACATTGCGTTTGGGTGTACCTATTGAGCGGAAGGAGAAAACTGCACCGCGTGTGTATGTGACATAAACAAGCGAAAGTAGCGAGCTAAGCGGTGAACCGGATCAATGGGAGAGCGGCTGCGATGGGTGATCTACCACCGACAGCGAGCTTATCGCTGGTGAGATGTTAGAGACAGCTAGAGTGCACCCAACAATGGCCTGCCCCCCGATAAAGTGGGGCGATTTCTCGTGAGGTTATCAGCGGTAACGACGTGACGTGAGGTAAGTGACAATTTCACGCAAACTGCAAGCTTGCAGGACAGATAAATCGCAATGCAAATTGTTGAAAACAACAATCTCAAAATGCATAAATAAATTGACGAGAATGACCCAGGAAATAGGACTTGGCATAAGGCTAAACGTATCGTAGTTATAGCGGAACACTGGAACATGTGTGGAACGAAAAATTACTTCGCTTGTTTTTTGAAATTGTAATGGTTTTCACTAGTTTTTGCTTATCCTACCATACGATTTTCACTAATTTGTGGCTCATGCGATTGTTTTCAGCATCTTTCGCAACTTAAGATGCCGGAAGACTCCATAAGCTCAATCTTCTTCGAGAAAGTGAGTGCGCCATTATTTGTCATTGTTTTCGCAACTTGTTTTCTTTCAGCAAGAGGCTCTTTTGTGTGCGCAGCATGCTCTGAACATGCTGCTGCAACAGCATATGTTCTCCGCCGTCGAACTGGCGGAGATAGCGAGGAAGCTGGACATGGAGGTATTGTTTTAAATTCTATTTGTTTTTTTAAAATAAAGTTTGGTTTAACGATTATGTAATTATTTTGAATATAGGAAAACGCCGTGCTCGAATCCGGCCACAAGGAGAGCCAGAACATGAATGACGCAGGCTTCTTCTCAGTGCAGGCATGTTTGCTTAATTTTTGAAGTTCTGTGACGCATTCAAACTGTTTTCGTGTAAAGGTAGAGGTCAGATTGTGAAAACAACATCATAGATGGGCAACTAAAATCCAACTTTTTGCAAGCGGTCGTCCGGCCGTCATATGACCCCCCAAGGACCCCTTTTTTTACAGGTGTTTACCAGAAAAACGGTGTTTTTTTCGGATTTTGCTTGCAAGCGGTAGTCAAGGTACCCTGTACCCACCTATGAACAACATTCTGGCGCACATGGTGCGTTGAAAAGCCGGAGTGTTTCAATATTATTGTAACTGTAATAATTTTTTTTCCAGGTGATCTCAGAGGCTCTCAAGGGTTTTAAGCTTGATCTCATCTCCATTCTCCATCCCGGTGTCGAAGACATCAAGGCGAATCCTCTGTGAGCTATTTTTCATTTTAATTTCATCCTACCGCTTTCGTGCTTGATTTGACTCACCTTTTCCCCTTTCTACTGCCATTTATCTATTTTAAATGTTTATCTATTTTAAACATTTGCAGCCTCGCTCGTGCTTTCATATGCAATCGTAGCGAGCACTGGTTCGTCATCCGCAAGTTCGGACAGCAATGGTGAGCTGATTAATCATTTTTTACTCATTAAATATTGTGACCATACGAAAATTTCAAAAGAGAAGAATACAAACAAACACAATGTGAAACCCAAAGATTCGTTGAATGTTCATGTCTTTTTTGTTTTAAAATGGAAGAACACTGGGATCTGCTGCTTAGTGTCCAGGCAATACAAAACGGAACAAACTTATTATTATTGTCAACTTGTAGTAATTTTTGATTTGGCGCAGGTTCGAGCTGAACTCGTGCAGGAATGGTCCATTGTTGCACACGGACACATACGTCGCCCTTTTCCTAAAGCAGCTTACCGACGATGGTTAGTTTTTATACAATAATAATAATATTATATGTTTTTGTTTGATGCAAACTTACATGCATGCAATACAAAAACGTGGAAAATTTTGTGTGTCCTTGAAAAAAAACTAACTAGTGATACTTTTATAAATAAATTTAAATAATATCAATAAATCTGCAGGCTACGCGATCTTCGTCGTCCAGGGTGAGCTGCCGGACTGCGCGGCGGAGCATGTTAGTTTTTTTTAAAAATTAATTAATTTAAAACATTTTAATTATTTTTTTTTAATTTTCTTGCCATCAGTTGAATTCAAATATCTGAAAGTAATTATATTAATAAATTCACGAGTTGGCAGGTGATCGAAGCATGTCCCGTCAAATTTATGCCTCCGAAGCGCAAGGACAAGAAAGAGGACGAGAAGGTAGGCTACATTACTACTACTAAACGGGATATTGCATGTAAATAAAAATATGCTGCCCAGGGTGTATAGCGACAAAAACAGTGGTGCTTATTTATTTTTAACCAGTTCCTGATTAATGGTGCATGTGACTTGTAAACTGCGTGGCTACGTCACAATTTGTTTTTTAAAAGTCAATTTTGATATGATAAAGTGTAAACTTGAAATAAGCGTCCTTTCTTCTCTAATTGAGCCGCAATTTTCTGCTCTTGCAGAAAGACGACAAGAAAGAGACGAAAGCCTTCTCGGGGTCGGGTCATCGATTGGGTGGTGACGTCACCGCGCCCATTGTGATCGATGACGACGACGAACTGCAGGAGGCTATTAGGAGATCGCTGCAGGAGCAAGGTTGGAATAACTTTTTTTTCAGCGGATTCAAAGAGCTGAACTCAGTTTTTATGACATTCCCCTAAATTAGGCTCCCCCTTGCTCGGAAAAGAAGTGCTGCGAAATCGGGAAATTTGGGGAGCATTGATCAGTATTGGATATGCTAGATATGTAATTTTGAATGGGGTCCGCAACAAAAACGCTACAGCACTAGTCCGTATTATCGAAAATAATAAGCGGGGACACGAAAAATTTACATAATTTTAAAGAAGCCGCCGAGCTAGCTGCGATAATCGAACTCTCACTATACGAATTCGATTTGAATAAAGGTGAAGAGCGATGGCTATGGTAGATTAGGAGTACTGTAGAGTAGAGTAGTGATATCGATCGATCGGTAGATTTCTCGGCACGATCGTAATAATGTCGTAACCAGTATAAAGCCTCGACTCTTCTTGGGATTTCATCGTCTCAGCTAGCGGTAGCAATGTGCTAATGCTTATCGTAGGTGGTGGTTTATGTCGTTCCTACCCTAATATTATTCATAATTTAATCAAAACTAATTAAAAATCAATATTTAAATTCAGCCGGTCCCTCTCACTCCTCGGGTGGTCGCTCGGGAAGCAACGACTACGATTTGAGAAGAGCGATGGAGATGTCCACTGAGGACGATAGTGTGGGTTTAATTATATTATTTACATTTAAATAATGCATTTTTTAAAATTTAATAACCTCGATTTTTTTTAAATTCAAAGCTTTTGTGCTGCCTGTGAACTGTATCGTTTCTCTTTACCTGTAATGGGAAACTATCGTGGGCAACAAGTTATAGTATGCACTGCGACCGGATACTCCGTATTTATTTGAGGAAATCAATACAATAATCGATAAATGGTTGCAGGAGGAGCGCTCCTTCCAGATGGCGCTCGCGATGAGCATGCAGGGAGCGGAGACGGGAGGTGAGACCGATTATTGATTGAAGATACTACCGTATACTGTGTGCCTACCGTATGCAAATGTGGGTTCACCTTCACTATCACGCCGAACTCTGGATGGAGCCTGCATCAATATGAATTACTTATCGACTAATAAAATGAGTGTTTTGCTTTCAGCTGAAGCCGCTACTACCGCTGTTTCGGCCGCGGATGAACAAAGATTGAGAAGAGAGGCATTCCTCAAGAGATTTGATTGATTGCGACTACCGTATCCTGCCATCGGATCTACCGTACCCCCGCCACAGCTGTCTTTTGCTTCTCACATACGTATTTCATGAATTATTCACCACTTGTAGTATATATCTCGATTGATGCTTGTGTATCCACAGCTTTCGCACAACCTATCCGCAAATGTACAATAGCTAATTACTGTATTTTCATAACTATATTGCATTGGTCTTAATAATTCTCGATAACTTGGTATATCCCTATATTCACTTTTCTTTGGGTAGACGCGAGTTCAGTACACTTAGCCTTAGCCTCTCAATTCCTCTCTCCGGTAATTGCCCTAATATCAGTGTCTCAGTCGAAATACTAGTGCAATTGATTAGTCCGTGTGTTTGAGCTTTTAACTGGATAAATCGTGGTAGCTAAATGGATGCAGATTCTCCAAATTGTCGTCTGTATACGATCTCGATATCTATACTGCCTCCTCAACCCAATAGTACCAGGTTCAGCATTTGCAGTTCATCTACAGAATGGCATCGCCTTTTGAAGAAACGCACAAAGTGAGTTTTTGATTTGTATTTTTTTTGCTACGGTGTTCGATAATGGATGCTATAGTTTGTTAACTATCACAAACTGATCCTCATTGTCAGGATTCGCCGGGTATGCCGCAGCTGAAGCACCTCATGATGAGCGATGAAGAGCCGATGCCGAGCACCAGTGGTAAGTGGATACTGTAGATAGAGTCGAATCACTAAATAACTTTTTTCTGTTTTATCTCTCTTTGAAACACATTTGCAATCGTGGGTATTTACACATCAGGCACCTTTTCGATTATTTTTTTTCTAAAATTAATATTTATTGATCGCAAATTCAGGCGCCGAGGACCTCAATCCGGACGATCCCGATTCCTTCTGGAACGAGGAGGTGCCGCTGGAGCCGAGTGCCCTTGGTTAGTAGCTTATTTTTGCATTTAATTAATATTCGGATTGGATTTGTCGCTTCCTAGAATGGATATAGTGAAATGAGTAGTAGTGTTTTTCTCGAATATTTTGAGTTGTCTTTTTGTGTTTTGTTGTCTTTACTCTTTTCTCCATCTGACCCACTTCCTTCCTCTGTCGTAGTAGTCTTTAACCATTCCCTGCTGAGTCTTTGAAAGCGATTCTGCTCTCTCGAAATCTTTACCCTCTCCCAACTAGAGCACGAGCATTTCCGGATGAATTTAAAGAGTGGAATGCTCACGAGGGATGACGTTAAGGGACCTATATTTGGGGGATAAGCGAAATTCTGGAGTGTGGGGAAGTTAGTTCTAGCTGAGAAATTGGGGTCTGATAATATTCTGTTAAATAGGTTATCTTTCTGGCTTGCGATTATCAGGAATGTTCAATCGCATCGCACGTCAAACGGGCTTTCTCGTGATGGGAGGAGGGCTACGTGTTCAGTTTAATGATTTCGCATTAAGATTCTGGATGGTGATCAAAACGAGCGCATAAAACGAACTTGCGGATTCGAAAAATATGAAATCGGCGTGCTGCCTGGTTGTTTGTGACTGACTAACTTCTTCATCTCAGTGTCAAACCTTTAGCAGTTCGATGTTTCTGTTCTTTTAGATGGTGGACTCCCAACACCCATCACCCCCAGACGTTTAATTTTCGAATAGTGTCTAGTGTAGATTGTGGCCGGAGGTATTGTTCGGACGATTTTAATCGTGTAATATTACAATTTTAAAATGATACGTTCATGTCGGGACTACTGGTGTGTGTGTACTCTGTTTCTATACCTCGTGTCTCTTGTTTTGCCATGCTCTCTCGCCAGCGGAATTTGTGTTTAGCGGCGGAACGTTTTATTATTGTGGACGACTGTTCGTGAACTTATACTATTTAGTGTGTCGCTGCAGGTGACGCGGTGGACTCTCTGCTGCTCAACTGGTCGCAGATCATCTCTAACACGGGCACACGCCATCCCTCCGTCCCGCCCTCTGTCGACCACGTCAAGGAAGTCGCGGCCATCGTCGTCCAGGGCGTACGTTTTAGAAAAAAAACATATTTTTTTTAAATATTTAATAAAATAAATGTCATTGCCACTGCCACATATGAATATGCAATTGTCAGGCCGATAGCCTGTTGAATAGTGTCATCATTCTATGTATCGGGGTACCGTCGTCCGAACGGTATTGCATTTATTCTGCAAGACGTTTTTTCTTCATTTTAGGCATTGTACTCTGTAGCCTGTACCAGACTCGAGTGGTGGTTGGTTGTTGGCCGCTTGTATCACGATATCCCCCTTAAGCAGAAGTGCTCCTCCTCACCTTTGCTGTCTATTTCGCGTGACGTTGTGGCGAAGCAAAAAGAGAAAGAAGCAAAATGCGGGCATGAGCTGTTCTCGAATTTCGCCCTCCCGAATCGCATTTCAGCTCTTTCTCTATCCTTTATCCTTTCTAAGCGCCGCCGGTTGTTTCTTTCATTCCTATTCCATAATAGCCGAAAAGTGGTGCTTTGCTCTCTAGTTACCCCTTCAATCTCATACTCTCAAGAATATTTATCCTTTTCATCTGGAGATTTTGCACGCAGGAATAGCCTAGAATAATCCATGAGATGGAGTTACACACGTTGGCGCTCTAATTTATCTGTATTTCGTCCAAGTGAACCTCGTGCATGTTAAAATATTACGTAGTGGTGACGTAACGTTTATTAATTGCAGTTCCGCGACGCCTGCGCCGATCTGAATGCGGAATTCGCGAAGGTTCGACCGTAACTTTTTTATCTATTTTTTTCGTTTCATTAATTTCACTTTCATTAATTTAACTTATTAATTACAGGTGGCCCTCGAGTGGGAGCTGGAGAATGGAGTGGCGGCCGAAGACGAACGAGTACCTTTTATTCATCTATAAAAATATTTTTAAATGTCAAAAAATAATTTGTTTGGGCATTCGTTCCCTACAACACTGTCCTTACAAGGGCCTTTTTTCCATATTTAAAGCTTGCCTAATAATGACGCAATGCAGGTGGCAGCGCTCAAAGGCTCCATCTCTCGACAGGTCACCCTTCTCGCACGAGCACAAGCAGCACTCGATCTCCGGTGAGAGAGATTATTGATTGATTTGAGTTACTACGGTACGGTATTTCTCACCTCTGAGTATCGTAGTCAAACCTTAATTGTACTCATTGCAGTTTGCTATTTATAGAGTAAAAAAAGGGGCTAGAAACAGTTGTGGTATGTACTTTAAATGATGGATGTTATCGATTATTTCGTTCCACTCAGGACCGAGGACTACTTCTGCTCGTCCCTCGATGCGCCCTCCGGCGGCAGCGCGGGCGCCGCGTCTGCGCCCTCGCAGCGTCCTGAGTGAATGCGTCGTCGACTTCCTCATCCATCCCCTCTTCAAGATCTACCGCTGACTTACCGTAGTGATATCGATCGATACCGTACTCTCCACATAACTCACCATATGATACTGCTGCAATTGACATTCCCCTGTCGAGCTAGGCACTTGTCAATTTATGTATGGTTTGCTGTAGCCTAATCATATTTGATTAGTACAGTATATGATCGCACTCTGTTATGTAAGTTCTGTTGTATGTGAACATTACCGCGATGAAGAGTTTTATCAACTTTTATTCTTGGGCAGTTTTGATGAGGAGATGAGTCGAAGGAACTCTATTTCATATTTTGTTTTCTCGTATTTTCACGTTATATCACACAGCCCTTTCAAATCTCCTGAAAGGGGGGTGAGCAAAGCTGATGATTGTACGTTTTCGAACTGCCGTTTAGGAGCCCTCTGGACATTTTCCCCGGGTGTGTTTGATACGTTTCAGAACATAGATGGGCAGCTAAAATCCAATTTTTTTGCGAGCGGTCGTCCGATCACAATTTCGCCCTGCAGGCGGTCGTCATATGACCCCCAAAGGACCCCTTTTTCAGGTGTCTACCAGTGAAAAAGTGATTTTTTTTCGGATTTTGCTTGCAGGCGGTAGTCGCACCCCCTGCAGGCGGTAGTCAAGATACCCTGTGCCTACCTATGTTTCAGAATATTTAGAAACTTATATTTCGGGGTTCCTTAACGGTGGTTTCAAAAGGCATCATCATCGTGAACGAGTTTTCCACTCAGTTTCATTCACTATCGTTCCTTGCCCCTTCCGGGAGGTTTGAAATCATGTGATTAGCACTCGCAGCAGGGATAATAAGAGTACGACAACATAAGTCTAAGCTGGACAGCGCCAATTTTGAAAATCTAAACGCATCGGCTCTGTACCAGTTGAGGGGGTTTTTAAAAATTGAGGGGGTCTAAAATATTTGAGGGGGTCTAAAATATTTAAGGGGGTCTAAAATATTTGAGGGGGCTAAAGAATTTTTTACATCCAAATGCGATCTCCCAAAAAATTGAGGGGGCTTAAAATATTTGGGGGGGGGCTTAAAAATTGTATGATGCTGACCATTTTATTTTCCATGTTTTCATTTATTCTTCGCTTTGTCTTCATTCAAATTAAATATTTATTTTTTCTGTACGTAAACTCAAATGAATCATGAGGGGATTGAGGAGTACAGATATTCAAAGATGAAAGCAATATGGCGGCTGAGATAAAATAAAAGAATGAGTAGATGAGATATTGCAGATTATAGCAGAATGTCATGGAAGAGATATTTAGAATCAGCTATTAGTTGTAGAAATTAATGGACAGTGGGGAAATTTAGATTACATTGAGTATCAGGGATTAATCACTTTGAAGTAGCAGCATTTGCTCCCTTCTGCACACTGCCTCGTCCACTGCTGCGAGTTCTGGGAGGACTTGCTGCAGGTGCAGGTGCAACAGGGAGAGCTGTGGTAGCAGGACAACGCTTTGCAGCAGGGCTAGCGGTCGCAGCAGGGCGGGCCGTGGTAGCAGGGCGAGCAGTCGCAGCAGGGCGGGCCGTGGTAGCAGGGCGACCCTTTGCAGCAGGGCGACCTTTTGCAGCAGGGCGTGCTGTCGCAGCAGGTTTGGCAGCGTTAGTGACGGAAACAACAGGGGGTATGGGAGGAACAGGAACAACAGGGGGCACGGGAGCGAGAGGACCTTCCCCCCATCGCACCCTGAGACCCACGACGCGATCTTCCCCAATCGCACCCCGAGACCCACGACGCGCCCTTCCCCCAATCGCACCACCAGATCCTCAACTCGACCTTTCCCCCATCGCACCCTGAGACCCACGACGCGATCTTCCCCAATCGCACCACCAGATCGTCAACTCGACCTTTCCCCCATCGCACCCCCAGACCCACGACGCGATCTTCCCCCAATCGCACCCCGAGACCCACGACGCGATCTTCCCCCAATCGCACCACCAGATCCTCAACTCGACCTTTCCCCCATCGCACCCCCAGACCCACGACGCGATCTTCCCCCAATCGCACCCCGAGACCCACGACGCGATCTTCCCCCAATCGCACACGCCGACCCACGTCACGACCTTCCCCAATCGCACCACCAGATCGTCAACTCGACCTTTCCCCCATCGCACCCCCAGACCCACGACGCGATCTTCCCCCAATCGCACCCCGAGACCCACGACGCGATCTTCCCCCAATCGCACCACCAGATCCTCAACTCGACCTTTCCCCCATCGCACCCCCAGACCCACGACGCGATCTTCCCCCAATCGCACCCCGAGACCCACGACGCGCCCTTCCCCCAATCGCACCACCAGATCCTCAACTCGACCTTTCCCCCATCGCACCCCCAGACCCACGACGCGATCTTCCCCCAATCGCACCCCCAGACCCACGACGCGATCTTCCCCCAATCGCACCCCCAGACCCACGACGCGATCTTCCCCCAATCGCACACGCCGACCCACGTCACGACCTTCCTCAAAAAAATGCCAATAACTGCTTTGAGAACTTCTCCCAGTCGTTCCCGTAGACCCAGACCTCCGTCCTTCGGGAGAAAAAATTCTAAGAAGAATTAGAATTGATATGTGCAATATCTGATCTTAATATTAAATTGTACTGCTTTATCAATTAATGAACATCATTTATAGAAGAATTGCATGGTCATCTTTTATACACCCACAAAATACATAATTAATTGAGTAAAAAACAAATCAAATGACAATTTGAATGAAGACAAAGCGAAGAATAAATGAAAACATGGAAAATAAAATGGTCAGCATCATACAATTTTCAAGCCCCCTCAAATATTTTAAGCCCCCTCAATTTTTTGGGAGATCGCATTTGGATGCAAAAAAATCTTTGGCCCCCTCAAATATTTTAGACCCTCTCAAATATTTTAGACCCCCTCAAATATTTTAGACCCCCTTAAATATTTTAGACCCCCTCAAATATTTTAGACCCCCTCAATTTTTAAAAACCCCCTCAACTGGTACAGAGCCAACGCATCTCTCCCCTGAGCCTATTGGACTTTGAAGCCGTCGCTGTCCGGCTTTGACTTATCGAGTCGTAGACTTATTTCCCCGTAAGTTTGCTATGCACACTTCATAGGATGTGGCACGATGCGCGCAAACAGGAGAAGATGATACGGAAGACGCTGATAGACCAGTCGAAACGAGGAGAGAAGAGGAGGAGATTCTATGATCTCGTTGTGAGTCTTTTTTTCCATCAAAATCATGCCCAATGACTATTATCACAATTTAGAGTAGGATTTCTCGTTTTTAAACCCTCGAAATGGGAAAAATTTGCCCGATTTGGTGATTATTTTCAGCAATCTTTTGAGAGATGAATGGTTATTTGTTATATTGAATGAATAAATAATGAATTATTATTTAAATATGTTACTGATTTGCAGCGCGCCGACCCCGACCAGTTCATGCAGATCCACGGCCGACCCGCAGTGATTCATACGGAGAACAACGTCGCACGAGCTGCAGAAGACGCCGCCGTGCTGCAAGTTTTTAAAATACTTTACTACTTATTTCGCGGCGCGCTTAGGTCGAAAGGCACGTTAAAAAAACAACGAGGCCAACCCGCATTTTAAGAATTTTTGGTGAAAAAAATGAAAACCCAACTCGCATTTGCGGGGGTTCATACCATTTTTGCAAACCCAACCCTCATTTTCGACTTGCCGCAACGCACCCTTCCGACCTATGGCGGCGCGAATAGCACTTGTAAATCAGCAGCGATGGCCTCGACACGAATAGCCAATGTTGACGTTGGGCCCTGAACGCTATGCCGCCCATTTTCAATTCATTTATGAAAAAAAGTAGTCTATTTATACCACGAGAGGGGGTGTGATTGATTCGATTGTGGATAGGGAGAAAGTGACGGTGCGAAAAAATTTTTTAGGAAGTTCTGAAATTTGCACAATTGCAGCCGGCCTTGGCAGGGCGATTCGAAGATTATGATTGATCGTTTCGACGCTCGATCGCATCTAGATATCATCCAGAAGCCAGCGGTGAGCTTCTTTTTAATAGAAATTACCTCTATTCGCATCTAACATGTAGCGAAAAATCCGGCAAAAGGTTAGCCTCGTAGGGGGCTCGAACCCCTGACATTCAGATTAAAAGTCTGACGCTCTACCAACTGAGCTAACGAGGCTCTGGTGTGAGTTGCGCGTAGAGAGAGTGACAATGTGCGCGCGCCTTTGCAGAATCGCGAGCGCCCCAAGGATTCGCCTGAAGCCAAGATGGAAATCCTGTGTGATTTTGAACGGTACCGTATCCTCATAATCAACGAGTACAGAAAAGGTACGAAGAATTGATAGTTCGTCGACTGTTACTGTGCGTCGATTCTTTTGCGCTCTGCAATGTAAAACAAGTCCCGCGCAGGGGCCAAAACTGGTCTCACATAAAAATTTAAATGAAAATTTTAAATGCAATTAATTTACTCCGTTTTCCGAGTGATATTTTTGCTCCAACAAATTTGATCTTCCGGTTGCATATAATTGTTGCAGGTTTACCCGATTCTCGGTCGGCTCGAAAGACGTTTATCTCCCTCACCTGATCTTTGATCTTTGCAGTGGGCGAGAAGGACTATCTGAAAAAGATTGCGGAGGCGGAGTACTGGCACAAGAACAGCGCCGCGACGAATAAGACACTGCGGGCAGTGGAGGCCGAGAAGAAGAAGTTGGTGATCATACGTCAAATAGGTGTTCGCTAGCGAAAATAGGCACTTCTGCACTTTGCATGCAAACCCGATTAACATAGCGAGAGAGTGCAGGGCAGACACATGAAGGCATCTATTTACATGCTCTGCCCTATGCTAATTACGAACTTGCGAAAAACCCATTTGACCTGTGTTGGTGATGGAATAGGGAAAAAAAAGAAGAAAAAAACTAATTTTATTTCCGGTACTCGCTATAATGAGCAATTCAAAAATACAAATTTCGAGAAGAGCATGTGAATTTCGAATATTTTTTTATCTACATTTTCTTTTTTCTTTCTTTTTTCTCATTTGATGAAAAAAGTTTTTTTCAAAAAACTGTTCTGCGTTGGCAGCGTTCGTGCGAATGGTTGTTTATTTAAAAAATAAAATTTTTATCAATGTTCATAGGATATTGTCCCATCTCTAATTGCATCATCGTTAGGAAATCGGCGCAGAGCAAGGCGGCGGTCGGCTTCTCGTACGACGATTCGGACGTTGTGCGGGGGCGAGATGCGGGCGAAGAGAGTGAGAGCGAGAGTGAGGAGGAGGACGAGGAGGACATGGAGGATATTGGTGAGTAAAACGGATTATTGAACTGACGAGAAGGAGTACGGTATTATACCGTCGGTATATAGGCCAAATGGGGCGCTCGCAGGGACTGTGTGCGGCAATGCCTAAGTGCATATTGTACTATGTTCGTTAAATAAGTGGCCGAAATGCTTGAAAGAAATCCAAAATTTTGAATTGATTTGGACGACCCGCAGAAGTGCTATATATCTCTGGCGAGAAACATTTCGGCCTATGGTACCGTAATCGATCGATAATTGCAGACGTGGAGCTGGACATGACGTGCATCGACGCCGAGTCGGCGAGAAGAGCCAATCTGCTGGGAGAGGTACGATATTGGATTATCATGGAATATCATAATCCTTGTAATTCTCTACAATGAAATTTTAGCTATTAATAATAATTGTATCGGTCACTGTAATCTCCTGCTAATCAATCAATAATCTCACTTTCTCTTTAGTCGTATGGCTTCTTTATGCTCATCAATTACTTTATGCTCATCAATCCGTAATCCTGCTAATCGATCGATAATCAATTTATTTTCAGTCCTACGGCGTCTCTCGCTGTTCGTACGTCGATCTGCAGATGGCGGAGGGCAAGTGGTCGAGAGATCAGGCGGAGCTCAAGCAGATTGAGAGGGAGAAACTGGCGCTGTCGGTGAGTTAGCATGGGTCAAATAGGTCTTCGCGTGCGAAGAAAGGCACTTGTGCACTTTGCATGTAAACCCGATTAACCTAGCGAGAGAGTGCAGGACAGACACATGAAGGCCTCCATTTACATGCCCTGCCCTATGCTAATTGCGAACTTGCGAAAAACCCATTTGACCTATGGACGGTGTAGATCAAACTCTTGCTCTGGAGGGGTTTTATTGATTTTTCGATATTGAAGTCTGGTGCAAACCCGAGTCATTCGGAGGATGTTATATGACGATTGCATAATGATGACGTAATCCATTCTCTTTCTTCCAGGGCAAGAACGGTCGTCGTGAGCGTCGTCACCTCAAGCACCGTCGTCAGCTCATTCTCGGCAAGGGAGTGGTCGGCAACGAGGACGCCCACATGTCCCTACTGGCGTATGTTTGCCCCCCCCTCAATTTATATTTTTTAAACCAAGAATAGGTTTAAAATGTTTAATAATATCATAATAATATAACAATTTCAGGATGATAGGTGCGAATGACCCGAAGAAGGAGGGCGTTGATGAGAGGTGTGTTTTTTTATTATTATTTTTTAATCCCATCGCATGTGCTGACCGTTTGCGCCTTGGATTTGACATCACCGGGCTTTTCCACAAATCAGTGGTATCGAAGATGCGGATTTAAAAAAAAGTTTTTTTTTAATATTTTAAATCAAATTTCCAGCTCCTCGTCATCGGATGAAGACACGAATGACTTCGGCAAGACTGTGTTCATTCGATCGCTCGACGCTAGTGGAAAAGTGGAAGAGGACGAAGAGGAGGACAGCAAAGTGCAGGGACCAACCATGCCGAATCAGGAATACAGAAGGATACTGTAAGTGCGGAATGAGTAAGGAATCACGAACTGACCTAAATCGGAGGGGAGGATCACACGTGGGCAGCAAATTATAGATAGTTTTTGCATAATGTTCCCGCCCCGGTTTCACTTGATTTCATAGTGCCCCCAGCATTGACCAACTCCGAAATCCTTGATCTTTGACACTTCTTGAACTTCTGCATAGTGCTCCTTTACTAGGTTTCCCGACCATGCAGAGTGCCCACGTGTGGGGAGGATTGAGAAAGGGGAAATCAACGGAATACAAAAAAATCAAAAGATTTTCCGAGTTAGAGAAGTTCGGCTACTATTTTGGATGACCGGGAGGTAGGGAGGACCATATGATTATCGTAATTACACTTAATAATAGTAATAATAATGGTAATATTGTATTACAATTTGACAGGAGTCTGGCGAAGCGCTCCGAGTCACCGCAGCCTTTCCAGAAGAGAGATGATAGGGGAGGAAGGAAGGAGGGCGTGAGGAGAGATCGATCGAGGTACCGTACTTATTTTATTTCATATCGAGGGGATACGGTAATAAAGCGTTATTGATTGACTAGATATTATCTATACAAACAGATAACTAGAGATTATTGAAGATGGTTTTCCTGTTCAGTGGGTGGAGGGGTGCATATTTGTCAATCAATCAATCAATAATACCCGTGCCTCCTGCTTCCGGAATCGATAACTGATTTATTTTTCAGATCTCCCCGTCGTCGCTCTTCTCGATCTCGCTCTCGAGACAGACATTCGGCCAGACGGAGAAGCAGAAGTAGAGAGAGGAGAAGGGAGAGAAGCAGGACGAGATCGAGAGATAGAAGGTATGGTAGGAGAGGGGAGGAGTACGGTATAATCACTATGATTAAACTGAGCCCTTAACTTATTTGATATTCAGGTATTCAGTTGGATTTATTAAAATTTAGCCTTTAATATGCTTGTAAAGTTGATATTGAAAGAGGTTATGAAATGTAAATTGGTTGCAAATTGCAACTTGCAATACTCGGCAAGTACTTTATTATTATTATTTTAAAAATATTATTTCTATAAATTACAGACGTTCTCGTTCGCGCGATCGCCACGCCCGCAGAAGAAGTGTCTCGAATGGAAGAGGAGGAGGAGGGGAGAGAAGGAGAAGGAGTAGGGAGGATAGCAGGTATGCAGGATTTGACATACGGTAGCTAGATGAGCTTCAGCATTCTTCGGTAGCATTCTTCATTCTGTGCCTCGTGACGGGCGGTCGACAGTCTCCCCGCTCCTCTCCCTCCTCAGTTTGGAGAATCCTTGCCAGTCAGCTTGGGCAACCTGGCATGTATATCGCCCACTTGGTATCACTTCCATCAGAGGACCCGGATCGACTACATCTAATTCAAGTCGCCAACTATCAAGAAAATCCCCAGTCGACAAGACTACGACGTGAGTTTTCGCTTCGGTTGATACACGCTAGTCAGGACGTCACTGGTTGCTGGAAGATCTACTTCTACGCTTAATGTCTATCGTCCAAGATTGACACTACAATTGACCAAGGAAGCCAAGAAAGATCCATCCCCTTGACCCAATTGCATCGAGTTCGAAGATCCTGACCACCTCTGCCCCCGAATGATACCTCCTGCAGGCCTTTGCCTTGATGCTAGGATAAATAATGTCTAAAAGCTAGATGGGCGTACTGTACTGGAGGAGTAAGATCCATTATCAGCTTTTTTGGAGGTAGTAAGATACACAATGATGCCTTCAAGAGTTTTTACCTTCATTTTTTTCGCATAACTTTGAAATAACTGTTATGAATACACTATTTAAATGAGATATTGCAGGGATCGCAAAAGGAGACGACGCAGTTCGAGCTCGAGAAGTTCCGTCGACCGAAAGAGAAGAGCGGAAACGAGTGAGAGTCCCGCACGGAGAGTCTCCCCTGCCAAGCAGAGAGGTACGGTCGATACACCAGGAGACGGGAGATAACATTATCGGCAATATTTTCTATGATACAAGGTGTTCTGGGGGGGAACGATCGTGTTACCTCATTTGCTAGTGGTTATGCAATATTCCCTTTTGAGATTCATCATCGGCGTCAGAAGCAGATGAACCCATGCTGTCCATCCACTCGTCCATGAGTGAGGAGGAGAAGGAGAAGAGGGAGATTGAGAATAGAAAGAGGAGAATCAAGAAGACCAAGGCAATGATCAAGTATGTTTTAACTTGTAACATTTAACGTTATTTTTTTCAAATAATAATATCAGTTGATCGATTATAATAAATTGAAATTGGTAAAATATTTATTAGCATGTTCCGTATTTAGGCAGAAACGGCGCAGTGCAGCATCGCCGGCCAGGAGCTCGGACAGCGAGGAGGATGAAAAGGTACGGTGGAGTAATGTTTAAATCGGTTTATATTATTATTATCATAGAAACGAATCGCGGAGAAGATTCGAGCGAGAATGCAGAAGAATCTGTCGAAGACTGTGGACAAATTGAGAGCGGAAAAGGAGGATAAGAAGAAGGAGAAGGAACGATACCAGAAGGTGAGGAGGAGGAGGAGGAGGGGAGGAAGGGATCAGGAACACTGCGTTATGACAGGTATCACCAGAGATTGCATGAGCAGGGGAAAAACTTTCAAAAAATTATTCTTGATTTCGATCAAACTTTTATGTGGAAGTACCCAGGGGACAACAATTTCATAAATCTGGGTCACTGGTTCCAGAACCGGCTTTTAGGAATTCTCCGGTTCTGAAGCCGGAATCGTGATAACTCAGCTCAAAGTGCTGCTAGAAAGCTGTTCCGGTGCACAAAAAATGCAGAAAAATATGGCGCATTTTTTACTGTTGGCATATTTGTGTCATCTTTCGAACTCAAAAAATTGTACTTGAAAACCCGATTTTATGAGATTTCAGAAATTATCAGTGTCTTCAGATGTACCGGCGGCGCAGAATGGACAAGATACTTTGAAAGAGCATGATAAATTACATTAGAAAAAAATTTAAAAGATGAAAAATTGGTGGGTTCTCAACAGCCAAAAATTGCGTTGAAAGTTGTGAACTTGGATATTCGTGTATTTTCTATATGACAAATCACCTCGTATGTCGAAAATACAACTGTGATTTCGATGAAACGTTTATATGGAAGTACCCTAAGCATGATTGTTCCATTTATCTTAGTTCCAGGTAGCAGAACCGGCTTTTCGCTCTTTTCCGGCTCTGAAGCCGTAACCGTCGTGACTTTCTTCAAAATGAAGTTAGTGCACTCGGATGCTGCTCAAAATGATAGAAAAATTCTGCGGAATAAGTCTTCTGTTGGATACTACAACATATGAAAGGAATTACAATGATACAACAACACATGAAAGGAATTACTATGAACGAAAAAAAATGAAAATTGACTTTTAAAAAACTTTGCTTGTTGACTATGCAAACTGTATCATATTTCGTATGCCGAACTAGCGGGGTGCGTGGAGGTTAAGCGCACTAAGTTTTCAAAGTACGGTCCGGGGGGACTTCAGTCGCCGGGTATAGTTCGGTCCAGGGGGACATCAGTCGCCGGGTACAGTTCGGTCCAGGGGGGCTTCAGTCGCCGGGTACAGTTCGGTCCAGGGGGCCTTCGAAAAAAGTTGCCTCTACGCCACTTCGTGGCGTAGTGGCAACTTTTTACCTGACCCAAGGAAATTTGGTTTCCCCAGCAAACTTTTTACTGTAGGTTACGGTAGCATTTATTGATTTTCGTGTTTTTAACAAAAACCATGTATCTGACCCAAGGAAGTTTGGTTTCCCCAGCAAACTTTTTACTGTAGGTTACGGTAGCATTTATTGATTTATTGATTTTCGTGTTTTTGACAAAAATCATGTATCTGACCCGCGGTCTGACCCACCGAACCCATCGGGGAGTACTGTAGGTTACGGTAGTACTTATTGATTTATTGATTTTAGAGTTTTTGAGAAAAATCATGAATCTGACCTGCGGTCTAACCCACCGAACTCATCGGGGGTACTGTAGGTTACGGTAGTATTTATTGATTTATCGATTTTCATGTTTTTGAAAAAAATCATGAATCTGACCTGCGGTCTGACCCACCGAACTCACCGGAGGGTACTGTAGGTTACGGTAGAAATTATTGATTTATTGATTTTCGTGTTTTTGAGAAAAATCATGAATCTGACCTGCGGTCTGACCCACCGAACTCATCGGGGAGTACTGTAGGTTACGGTAGTACTTATTGATTTATTGATTTTAGAGTTTTTGAGAAAAATCATGAATCTGACCTGCGGTCTGACCCACCGAACTCATCGGGGGGTACTGTAGGTTACGGTAGTATTGATTGATTTATCGATTTTCATGTTTTTGAGAAAAATCATGAATCTGACCTGCGGTCTGACCCACCGAACACACCGGAGGGTACTGTAGGTTACGGTAGTATTGATTGATTTATTGATTATTATTGATTTATTGATTTTTGTGTTTTTGACAAATATCATGTATCTGACCCATTCAAGTGTGGTTGCTCCAGCGAACTTGTTACCGTAGTTTCGGACGGGACGGACTCACTCACTCACTCACAGACAGACAGGGCTTGTCGTTTTAGGTTAAGTAGTAATATGAAAGAACAAGTCAAGTATAGTTGACGTAAAGTTTAAAAAGATGAATTAAATATTTTTATTTTTATTCATAACTTTTAACGGCCAAAAACTCGCGAAATGTAGATTTTCGATTACATAAGTTTCAAGTTTCAAAATACTATTTTTTTAAGAAAAAATAGTATTTTTATGAACTATACTTGACTTGCTTTTTCGTATTCAACATATGAAATATGCTTCAGTTTGCATAGCCGACATCCAAATTTTTTTTTAAAGTAAAGATTTTTTTCGAAATCGATTTTCATTTTTGTGTTCACATTATTTCTTAAAATCGCTTTCTATGGGTTACATCTAACAGAAGACTTATTCCGCAGAATTTCATTTTGAGCTGCATCCGAGTGCTCTAACTTCATTTTGAAGAAAGTCACTACGGTTACGGCTTCAGAGCCGGAAAAGAGCGAAAAGCCGGTTCTGCTACCTGGAACTAAGATAAATGGAATAATCATGCTTAGGGTACTTCCATATAAACGTTTCATCGAAATCACAGTTGCATTTTCGACATACGAGGTGATTTGTCATATAGAAAATACACGAATATCCAAGTTCACAACTTTCAACGCAATTTTTGGCTGTTGAGAACCCACCAATTTTTCATCTTTTAAAATTTTTTCTAATGTAATTTTTCATGCTCTTTCAAAGTATCTTGTCCATTCTGCGCCGCCGGTACATCTGAAGACACTGATAATTTCTGAAATCTCATAAAATCGGTTTTTCAAGTACAATTTTTTGAGTTCGAAAGATGACACAAGTATGCCAACAGTAAAAAATGCGCCATATTTTTGAGCACCGGAACAGCTTTCTAGCAGCACTGTGAGCTGAGTTATCACGATTCCGGCTTCAGAACCGGAGAATTCCTAAAAGCCGGTTCTGGAACCAGTGACCCAGATTTATGAAATTGTTGTCCCCTGGGTACTTTCACATAAAAGTTTGATCGAAATCAAAAATATTTTTTTGAAAGTTTTTCCCCAAGGAGTGTGTTTTCATGCAATCTCTCGTGATACCTGTCTTATGGAACTTTCCTTTAGGAACCTGATAAAAATTAGGCTTTGCCTTATTTGTACACATTTAGGATCGTTTTTTCCAGGCCTGGCATGCAGGGGCTCGTCAAATATGTTCCGAAACATACAGTCGATACAGTGATTGGGGCGAAAAGTTTTTAATTAAAACAAAATTAAATCAATGATCCCTCTTGAGGCTCGTGAGGTTGCGCTGGTGGACGAGAAGGAGCGATGGAGAAGAGCTCGAGACGAGGAGAGAGACAAGGAGAGGAGAGTAGAGAGGGACAAGGGAAGGAGTTATAGGAGAAGAAGCAGATCGTGAACTGATTTTTGGAGTACTGTACTCAATCCCTTCCCTCGGGGTTATCATTTTAGTACTGATCATTTTTAAAACTTAAAAAAAATATTTTTGACGTCCTACAGTTCTTAAATGGTACACCCACTGCCGGCTCATCAGAATTCCACTTACAATAGCCCAGTTTATCGATTGAAATCGTGTTTTGAAGTTGGCTGTTCTATCGTTTTCAGTTAGTTTTCTGTTCTATTGTCCTTCCATCGACTTATGCGCCTGTTATTTTACCCAGTTTTCCGTTCAATCACAGCTATTATTTTCAGGAGACATAAAAATTGAGAACAGAACATGTCGGTGAAATTATTAGTATACATGTTTATTTCACAAAAAAGAGTATGTTCAAGAAAAAAAAACGTATGTGTTGTCCACTGGAATTAGTCTTTGTCCGAAACAGAGGATAAAAACGAACCAAAAAGAATGTTTCGAAACGGAATCTAAATCTTTCTATTTTAAATTTCGACTTTCGAGTGGTCAGGTCCAAATAAGTGGAAAAGTCAGAAATGGGGCGTAAATGTTAAATGAGAACTTTGTTGTGTTCGATAGAGGAATGAGAGAAAGAGAAATCGGGAAAGAAAAGGAACACCATTGAAGTGAACTAAAGCTTAATCACCAGCGGAAATGGAATTAGCAAGGAGGCAAGTCATGATGCGTAACAACTCGATAATACTCTATTGTATCGTTCTGTACTACGAAGGGAAAAAATGAGTCAACGGCACGTTGATCGATATTCTAGAAGAGGGCTACCGTAGTCAGCCAAGACTGCCGTACTCCTTCTAGAGCAGGCAGAGGTTCTCCATTGCTCTGCTCAGCGTCTCGTGCGATGCTCGCAGCGCGCGGTTCATCGCGATCTGATGAGTGATTACGGTATTGACGGTAGATATTACGGTATTTATCGACTCTCCTCCCTATATCCCGCATAACAACACTGAGATTTTCCGTTTGCTGCAAGTTTTTAACGATTCCACAGGTAAAACTCCATGGTTGAATAAATAAATAAAGTGGTCCGTTATTAATCGCGTATCGTGTTACAGTAATCATCCTCACCGCCTCCTGTCCCGTTCCCTCCCTGATCTCGAGAAGATTCGCTGCGATTCCCTTCCACTTCTTCATTTTCGGCAGCAGTTTTCCGCCGGGCGTCGAGAAGAGAATCGTCTCGGCCTGTAACAAAAAATATCGATTGAAGGATCGTCATTTTATCCATGTTATGTCGACGGTTGCTACTAGAGTGCGGCGAAATATTAAACCACAACATCTTCTTTTTGCAGATGATTAAGATACTCTTACCGTATTCTTCAAAAAAAACGGATACCGTAGTCCCCTACCGTACCTTGAGTGTGGGCACGAATTGTCCCTCGATCTTGACGACTCGCCCGATTTCCTTCTCGCACGGACACCGCACGACGCCCGCAACCATCAGAGATTCATCGATCTTCTGCGGAAAAAATGATCGATAATAATCAAACGAGCTCTAAAACCCCCCAACACCAAATGCATCATTCGTCCGTCCAGTCGTAACATCCAGACAGGGAACAGGGCGGAGAGTTTGCATAAGAGAGGTATCACGAGAGATTGCAGGAAAACAGACCGGTTGAGGAACAATTTTCAAAAATATATTTTTGATTTGGATGAAACTTTTATGTGGACGTACCTTAGGGACGAGAATTCGAAATATCCCGGTCCCAGGTCTCGGAGCCGGCTTTTAGGAATTTCCCGGTCCTGCCACCGGAATCGTCATAACTTCGTTCAAAATGATGCTAGAACGTTGTTCTTGGACTTAAAATTTGGAGAATAATTATCTAAATAATTTATCTGTTGACAGGTAAAACAAAAACGGGCAAGCAAAAAAGTTATTGACGAAAAACTGAAAACTCGGCCACAAAACAATTTTTTCAGGTTCTCAGATTTCCGAAAACGGAGGTTTTTAGTATTGAATATGAAATAGCAACTAAAATTGAGTCTAACAAAAATATAAAACATAAACAAAGTGGGTCAACCAAAGTGTGAAAAATGGCTTCCAATGTGAAAAATCGGAAACAATCGAAAAATTAGTTCTTCAGAATAATCTAGGAAACAACAATTCCGAACGTATTATGATACTATCGATTCAGAAAAAAATGTCTCAGCTTATTGGATGCCCGTATAGTGTTATCAGAGAATGAAATCTTCTAAAAACTGACTTAAAAAGGCGAAAATCATGCTTATGCGATATTGAAATTTCTGAATAAACAGAATATACAGCAAAAGAGATGTATCTACAAAATATAAAATAATTTTTCATCTTATATATGGCTGAACGATTTCAATTGCGCCTCTCACATGTGCTTTTCACACTTTTTAGTCAGTTTTCAGAAGATTGTATTTTCTGCCAGCTCTATACGGGCATCCTATAAGCTTTAACAATTTTTTCAGAACATATAGTGTCATAACGCTCTCGAAAATGTTGTTTCCACTAGTATTATGACACACTAATATTTCGATTTTTGCCGATTTTTCACATTGGAAGCCATTTTTCACACTTTGGTTGACCCACTTTGTTTATGTTTTATATTTTTGTTAGACTCAATTTTAGTTGCTCTTTCATATTCAATACTAAAAACCTCCGTTTTCGGAAATTTGAGAACCTGAAAAAATTGTTTTGTGGCCGAGTTTTCAGTTTTTCGTCAATAACTTTTTTGCATGCTCCTTTTTGTTTTACCTGTCAACAGATAAATTATTTAGATAATTATTCTCCAAATTTTAAGCCCAAGAATAACGTTCTAGCATCATTTTGAACGAAGTTATGACGATTCCGGTGGCAGGACCGGAAAATTCCTAAAAGCCGGCTCCGAGACCTGGGACCGGGATATTTCGAATTCTCGTCCCCAAGGTACGTCCATATAAAAGTTTCATCAAAATCAAAAATATATTTTTGATTTTTGTTCCAAGCCACCTGCAATCTCTCGTGAGACCTCTCATAAGTGAAGATTTTATCCGGTTTTTCACACCTTCCCTCATCGACCCTTTTTCTGGAGGTATGAGTATTCAGCATGAAATCGTATTTTTATTAAATATTTCCCACTGACCGGTCCCCTCTTGGCTTGGATGCGCATTTTCCTCCACAGCGACGAATCGACTGAGATGAAGTGATTGTGGAAGAGACGAAGGGTGGAGGAGGAGCAGATCGAAGCATTGCACTTCTCGCACAGAAGAGACAGTCTGCAAGGAGTACGGTAGTTGCTTGAGTATCTATCGCTTCAAAAACTACAACCTCTCCATCTGCTCGCAATACTATTGAGCAATGTGTAAGTGATTCGCCGTGTATCGTCTACAGTACAGCAATGTAATTCGCATCGATGATACGATCTCTCCTACCGTACTCCTCAAATACCGTAATATCTCTCACTCTCTGTGCTTATTAGCCCTCCTGCTCTCCTCCGCCTTCTCATTGGCCAAGTCGACTTTTATCTGGATCAACTCCTCCGCTCTCAGCGCCTCTCCGAACTTCTCCGCTCCCATATCGTAGATCTTCGCTACCGTCCTTAATTAATTAAATTAAATTAATTAATTAAATTAAATTAATTAATTAGCAACCGTCATCAACACTAATCATTATCAAACACACAAAAAGTATCGCTAGGATCAGGACACAAGTTGAACCTATTCACTTCCCTCAAACTGAAATGTTTCTTATTTCTAGTGACCTTCACTTACAGGAAAGTTACAGGCATAATTTGTGTCCTGATTCTAGAAACTTTGGTCGGCCATACCTCGTCATGACCTCCTCGGCGCTCTTGTTCTGGTGCTCCTTCAGGTAAACTCTCTCATCGAGTGCGAGCAGCACACTGCGACTGCCCGCTGCACGCGCGCGACCTAAAAAATTTTAAAATATTAATTTTAAAAAAATACAATCACTAACCGTGCACCCGATTATAATTGTCCAGACAATCTTACCTGCTAGCGCCAATCAAAAAATCATCGCTACTTCACACACTAATTATCAGTCGAGGACAGAAATCGTCGTGAACTTTACTCCTACCGTAATCCTACCGTATGCCCGCACCCCATCTACCGTACCTCTCTGCTGCACGAGTGAGATGACGTTGCCTGTATTGTTGTATTTGATGATGAGATTGCACGCCTGCACGTCCAGTCCCTCCTCGGCTACCGTAGTCGACACGATTACCTTGCATACGGTTATATGATGAATACGGTGTTACATGAAAAGTAATAAATACGATCTCATCCAAAATGCAGGGTGTGTTGAAAGAGAATAGTCGATTATTTATTTTGTGTTCGTGTGGAAATCAGATTTACTTTATTAGCGCATAGTGGTTAGCCTATCTGATCATAACTATGACCCAACCCTACCTCCCTGTTCACCCTACAGTACACTCTACCGTACCTTGCAAGTTCCTCTCGAGAAGGATTCGATGACTGCCCGCTGCTCCGAGTTGCTCTGCCCGTTCTTCACGGCGGCCGCGTTAGTCGATGTGAGCACTTCCGCCTGAATATCGATTGATTTTCACCGCAATCGAGCGATTATTGATCGAATACAGAACTTTAGGAGACGAGAGACAACTGTTGTGTCAGGTCAGAAACGGTATTGCGAAATAGTTCTCATACGATCTTGTGCATCAGTTCTCGAAATAGTTCTCATCAGAGTATACAATTATCAATCTAAAAACGGACTCACGGAGCAAATGTATTCTCCTACTATTTTTTTCCGGTCCGTCCTTCGCATGTCCCACCATGCTTCTTATCGTACTCGCATTACAGTACTCACCCGTCCCATTGCCGCAATGCTGAGCGTGTTGAGGTACTTGGCGAGTAGCTGTGCCGTCTCTCGCCGCACGCAGAAAATGAGCACACGCGAGCCGGCGTTGAGCGCGAACTGGCGAGCCAACTCCTGAAGGGAATTTACGATGTGAAGTTACGGTATTCGAAATAGATTGCATCGCTTATTCATTCACGCCATGTGAATTACTAAAATACGAATAGTGCAAAAGCACTTTTAAATTATTTTTTCACGCTCTATACGAATCATTCCATTTTGCGAAACAGCGCATCGCCTTGCAGTATCCCGTGGAGTATTTCCCTACAGTAACCCGACGCGTACCTTTCTCAGCTCGCTGAGTATCTCCTTGTCGTCTTCTCTCGCGACGCTCATCGCAAACTGCGCGCGGTGCTGCTGGAAGTACTGTAGGAAGAGGCATTGACGACCGAGTACAGAATCCAGCGCGTCCACGTCCGAATACAACTATAAATGTACTTATAAATATATACAATACATTAAAATAAAATATATCTAACGTAAAAATTGGAGTATCCACACCTCAGCGAATTCTTTTAAATAATCATAAATTAGAACGGAATACGAATGCTGCTTTCCCATTCCCGTAAAGCATTTGTAGTAGTGCCCAAAGATCAAAGATCACACCTGTTCGTAAGCGTATGATGCTGGCAGCAGGTCGTTCAGCATCATTGCGTTGTAGTACATCTAAATTACTATTTATTGGATACTGTTTCATGAAAACTTCTCCTAAAATTGGTATTAGAAATTGCAATTCGCATGCATGAAAACCATCTCGCCTAAAAGCGGAGGAAAAATTCGTGACACTATGTGAAATGCACTAGTTGGCTACTCTTATGCACAGCATTCGAAGCAGAGTCGGCGAGAACGAGTTAGAGAAAGAGAGAGATGGCGAGAGAGCGTGCCAAATTAGAGGGTCAGACAACGAGAGACGTTCTTGGCATGGTGCCAACTCGATGCTGTGTAATGGGATGAATTCACCTTGACAAACTGTATGCCCCTCTTGAGTCTCCACTTCCTCTCTCCATCCGTCAACATGCACAGTTCCGTGTCTGCATTGACCACCGCCTGCGTATAGTCCTCGACTCGCTCGAGGGCAGGAAATCGGGCGAACTGCAATACCACATAGATTCAAACTACAGACTACAAATTCCGGAATAATCTTCAGGGATGAGCGCGAATTTAGTTTCCCTCCGTGGAATCCCGGTAATTTTTTTTCAACAGAAAAAAATTCAAAAACGATCGATATACCTTGTTGAAGTCGATGTTGGGCGGCTGCTCGCGCATGAGCGCATCGAATTCCGCGTAGAGATGGCGCTCCGCGAATCTGATGAATAATATTAATAACATTTTATTCTATTTTAAAATTATTGTACAAATCGAAAATGCTCGTTAATCGGTAAGAAATTAGAGGTAATCAAATGTGAGGTCAGGCTTTCATTTTCGGAAATCGATAGAAATAAAAAAAAATCGATTTTTAAATCTTACCTAATCGCAGCCACTAGATGCGAGTGGAACGGCCGCTCGTGCAATGCTTTCGCGTGCACTCGTTTAATTACTGAAATAATTAATATAATTACCTTGTTTAAATCAATAAAACCGCCATCCCATTACTACTCCACTACCAACAAATAGACGGCATGAAACGACCATAATTTGGCGGAAAACACGATTTCACTAGTTTTCTCTCCCGATCGATACCACATCCCAACCACTGTAATCCCCAATAACCGTACCATCTTCGGGCAGCTCTACGAACCGCGACAGCTCCGCCCGATTCCTCATTACGGTAGTTATCGATTGCGCAGTCATGCGCAGACACATGCGAACAATGTGGCCTGCAATTGGCGGTAATAATAATCGATTACCGTAATTATCGATTTTGACTTGTCGACTCACTGAATGCCTGCGCCTCCAGAATGATGCCGTTGTCACCCACACCGAGCGAGGCGGTGAGTCCCACCACCTGACAGATGACAATACAGTTAGTTTACAGTCAGCATCGTATAATGGGCTGATAAATTTCCGGAGAAGGGTCAGTAGCGAGATGCGCAAGGTGGAGATTTTCTCTCACTTTCACACTCTTGGACCAATAACGGAGAGCTACTCGATTTCAAAAAATAAAATAAAATCATCGCCCAGCTATAAAATCACCTACTATCTACAGTATACAACCTTACGGTATCTACCGTATACCTGTGGTTTCTCATACGGCGCATCCTTCACGTACTGCATGATGACATTGTAGGGGTTCTTCTTGTCAGTGTGATGACATTCGTCGAGAAGCAGCAGAGAAACGTCGGCCACAAAGAGACGAGCACGCTCTGATTCCTCCTTCAGCATGTTACTGTAAGCATTTGGTTTACTGTAATCGATTGGGGTTACTGTACATTCAGTTATCCCTCCCGTACGAATGAATGCATTCTAATTTTATTTGAAAAGGGCTCAAAGCAACAAAAAAATTACACCCGAAATTCTCCAAATTACTAAAGACTATTATTTCAGAACGTCTGCCTGTCTGTCTGTCTGTCTGTCTGTCTGTGTGTGTCCGGCGGTCACGTTTTTCGCATTTTCATTATATTTCGCTTCAAAATCGCGCTATCCTCCCAGATCCTTTTGCATATGATAACCGACCAGAATACCTTTCAAATTTTACAAAATTTAATTAACGAAATCCATAGCCAAGTGGGTTACGAGCCAAACTTTGAATCCGAGACCCCCAGGTTCGACCCCCGCCGCGGGCAAACCTTTTGCCGCATTTTTCGCAAGTGCCAGAAACCGTTCTAACACGTTTTTGAGTACCGTGAAACACGTTTTCACCTGTTTTGCCGAGTTTTAACTTGAAAAATCGAAATTTTCGATATTTTCCCAAATGATGAAGGGAGTGTCGGGGATCATAGGAAAAGTATTTTGCTATGTCAGAAACGTGTTTGAACGTGTTCTAACACGTTCCAACGTGAAAAATCGAAAATTTCAAAAAGTTCCAAAATGATTCAGAGAGCGTAGGGGATCACAGGAAAAGTGTTTTGCGATGTCAGAAACGTGTCTGAACGTGTTCTAACACGTTCCAACGTGAAAAATCGAAAATTTCAAAAAGTTCCAAAATGATTCAGAGAGCGTAGGGGATCACAGGAAAAGTGTTTTGCGATGTCAGAAACGTGTCTGAACGTATTCTAACACGTTCTAACGTGAAAAATCGAAAATTTCAAAAAGTTCCGAAATGATTCAGAGAGCGTAGGGGATCATAGAAAACGTTTCCGAAATTGCTCTAAAAGTTCTGAAAGCACTGTATCCTGCGTTTCCGTTGTGAAAGGCTCGTGAGGCTGAGAGCGATCGAAAAAAGTTGCCACGGAGCCACGAAGTGGCGTAGTGGCAACTTTTTTCGATCGCTCTCAGCCTCACGAGCCTTTTGCAACGGAATAAGCCAGTACTCTTTGTAGCGATTAACACTCCCCAACATAAGTCGAGCTTCAATGTCACCTGGGGCCGGCTATCGAGCTCCCGCTGGACCGAACTTGGAGCCGGCTATCGAGCTTCCCCTGGACCGAACTTGGAGCCTGCTAAAAACCCCTGGACCGATCTTGGAGCCGGCTACCGAGCTCCCCCTGGACCGAATTTGGAGCCGGCTACAGAGCTCCCCCCTGGACCGAGCCTGGAGTCGGCTGCAAAGCTCCCCCTGGACCGAACTGTGCCCTGCAACTGAACGCCCCCTGAACCATACTTTGAAAACGCAGTGCGCACCTACCATAACGTAGTTTAACCTCAACACACCCTGCTAGTTTCAAAAACTTGTGTTGTTAAGTTTTTCGGAGCTTATCTTATTTGCAAGTTAGTCTGATTATTGAATATGAAAGAGAAAAAAGGGGTTACAAGCATGCTTACACCATGATCTGCGGCGTCAGCATGACAATGTCCCCGGAGAGGAATCGAATGAGCTGAGCCGCACCTGAGACCCACGCTTTGTATGATACAAATTGTATCTCCCGAATATGGCTAACGAGAGAGCTTATTCAAATCATCAGAAATGGGTTAATTAGATTTCGGGCAGAAATCATTCCAGTGTGCCCATCACATGGCATCTGCTTCCTTTTCCTGCCGTATACTACTGTACCTCTACCGTATCTACGCCTACCGTACCCACCAGTCTCCGTCGTCTCTCCACTCAACGTCGCAATGTAGTACTCCCGTTTGCTGTATATCTTCATGAGATTCGTCTGCTGCTCGACGAGAAACACCTTGGGCACGATCATCACCACCTGCAATATTTTTTAGTCTATTTTTTTAAAAATAAATCAGTTGTCGATAGCTTAAATTTTTTAAATCAGTTTCCGCTAGCTTCAATTATTGGCTCATGCATACCATTCGCATGCCCCAATAAAACATGGTCGTGCAAAAAAATCACGACAAAATATACGGTATTTCGAAAAAGAAAAAAATCAATATGCCACAGTAATCTGAATACAGACATCTACCGTACCCTGGCCGGCTTTCCCTCCTTGGCTCTGCTCTTGAGATGATGGAGTGCAACGTGCGCTGCGACTACAGTCTTGCCCGAGCCTGAGTAGGATCCATATTGACAAACTATTTCGCATCCGAAATTTTTTTCAAAATAATATATCAAACAGATAGTTCATATCATTATGTGGACAACTAGCAACTCAATTGTTTTATCACAACTATGCCACAAGGCTAACAAAAGAGGGGCAGACAGTTTTTGGTAATGAATACATCACTAAAAATTCTAGTCAAATTATAGGTTTTTTATTGTGAATGTATTTTTTAAAAATCATTATTCACCTGTGGGGGCGCAGACTATCGTGTTCTCCCCTCTGTCCGTCCGCTCGACGAGCTCCTGCTGGTACATTCGCAGTTCAGGCATCTTGGCTGAGCCGGGTACCGTACCTGCAAAACAAAGGAGTACGGTAACTAAAGTCTAACATGGTTGCACACTGAATTAAAGTTTTGCCTGGTCGCTCGCTCTCTAAGATATATTTGAAAGTCCTTAAAATCGGATATTAAAATGACGCTCAATGTTCCGGGAGTCGATTTGCGGAACATGAATAAGGTCACATTTCTATATTTTTTTCGCCACTTACAGTCTGTAGTGCTATTACAGATATAATAATATTTAAAATAGTATTAGGCTTAAACGAAGCTAATAGCCCTCTGGCGGAATAAATAATTGTAATTGTAATTATTATAGACACAACATGAGGATAGCCTCGCAACAGACCGCTGATCATCTCAGGACAGGCTCTCGTTGCTACCAGGCATACTCTCAAAGAAAAAACACTAATCCTGATATGTCGAGACGGAGAGTTTGAAACTCTAATGTTAGAGAGCGTTGGAAAATGAGAGAGTGCGTCTCTCGATTCCGTGCACTCTCTCGAAAATTAGTGTTTCAAACTCTCCGTCTCCACATGTGGTGTTTCAAACTCTAAGAGTTTTTTTCTCTGTGAGTAGGGGTGGTCGAGACCGCCTTGCGTGTAGAAGACCTAGCACATTTACCTTTACATTTTACACAAAATATAATACAAAATATATATTTAAATACAAATACAGTAATTATTATATAAATAGTAACTCACTCTCATCTCGGTAGACCTCGAATTCCTTCGGTGGTCGACAGCTCGCACCCGCCAGCAGCACTCCATCCAGCGTCTCGCAAGCAATGGTTGCAGAGCCGGGAATTCGGCGAGCCGCTGAATAGTACACACTCACGATTGCATACTTCATAACCTCGATAAAGGGGTCGGGAGCTCTTGCAGACACTTTCGTTCAACACCCCTTTCTGGAGGTTATACTGGGTCAACTTTGTGGCAAAATTGAAATTAAATACCATTAAGGAAGCAGCATGCATGATCGAGTGATAAATACTACTGTAGAATGACTACGGTACACGTCCATCTTCGCTACCGTAGTCAGGCAAGTCCTTACCCAACTCCGCTCGCCAGTTGGGCAGGAGGTATTCCAACGTGACCGAGGCGTTGTACCCGTCCTCTGAGCACGCCTTGACAAGGCTCCAGAACCTGTAACGAATGAAAATCGAAAACACCTACAGTACTCCCTTCCATTCTACCGTACCTATAGATACCGTACCCCCTCTTCGTCTACCACATCAATCAATAAAGTACCGTACTCCCTCTTCCTCTACCGTACCAATCTTCGCCGTCTTCCTCCAATCTGGGCAGCTCTCGCAGGAAGCGCCGGGCCACTTTCGCTCCTCCTTTGGGGCCTGCCGTCGCCGCGCGCAGTGCCGGATATTTGCTGAACGGACTAGTTACAGTAATCTACCGTACTCTCAAAGAAAAAAATACGCCAATCCTTGTATGTAGAGACGGAGAGTTTGAAACTCTAACGTTAAAGAGTGTGCGAACATGAGAGAGCGAGTCTCTCGTGTTCGTGCACTCTTGAACTCTGCGCTTCGACATATTGTTTTAAACTCTTATAGTTAGAGTTTTTTTGGTGAGTAGCTACCGTAATCTACCGGACGCATTAATAGTTTCCCGAATTTACGCCTACATCATCGCTACCGTAGTCCGTCAAGTCCATACCCAACAAAAAAAAACAAATTCTCTCTTTGTTTTTCTTTTTTTTCTCCTCAGAATTTGATTAGACTCTCCTCAATATCCCACTCTCTGCGCCAATCAATTATGTAAAAAAGCGACTTTGTTCCGCAATAATCATCCGAATAAAGATTTCACTCCTCCCCCTCCCGTCCATATCTCTTCACCACTCGCTCTTCTCGCCTCACTACTAGTTCCCGAATCGCCATGTCCTTGAAGTGAGTTGAGGGTTACTGTAGAGAGTATCCGAGGTTACTGTATTTCGCTGGAGTAATCTATTCCACACCTCCTCCTCTCCTTCCCCTCAGAAGTTAGTTAGTCGATACCTGCTTATGGTGCGTGCGCCGCCAGGTTACGGTAGTTTTCCGGACAAACCGTACCCATCTCAGGCAAGGACAACGCCGATCTCTCTCACCCGCTCCCCGAAGCAGCCCCATCACCAAGTCAACAGCGGACGATGATACGAGGTGAACTACCTTGGACAGAATACGGTAGTGTTGGCTACGGTTGAATGTACGGTAGCGTTGGCTACGGTAGAATGTACTGTAGCGCCGGCTACGCTAGAATATACGGTAGCGGGGGTTACGGTAGAATATACGGTAGCGTTGGCTACGGTAGAACGTTTTTTTTCTCTCAATCGTGCATTGTCATTTCAGCACCATCGGGCGCAGCTTCGCCTATAGCGATTCGACCAGGTGAGTGTGTCGGTGTATGCATATCAGAATCACAGTAATCCGATACGTGGTCGCCAGGTTACGGTAATTTTTAAAAAGTCAACGTATCTTAATTGCGGCTGTGGCGAGATACTCACAACCTCTGCTTCGGACACAACCGAGTGAGCGTCCTGGAGAGAGATATTGGGTCACGGTAGTAAGCATACGGTAATTGAACATCAGGAGCTCGCGCGGAGGCTCTACGTCCGATGCCGAGCAGGCGACGTCGCGCGACAAGACCCCGAATCGCCATCTTGGCTCGTGAGTTACGGTAGCCTACAGTAATACAGCAGCATACAGTACCGGTACGGGTTACGGTAGCATACAGTAGCTACTTAGGTCATCGCCGACTAGCAACGCTGTATCGTCGCCGGCATTCGCCACAGCCGACGCTGGCTGCAATTGTGCAGTTACGGGAGTGAGAATTACTATTTTTTTTAAATCAATAAATATAATTTTTTTTTAAATAGTAGAAATCAACTTTATCTTACGTCGATACCAAATCGACCCTGATAAATGCTTTAAAAATATTTTGGAAAAAAAATCAGCATACTTAATAGTTGCAGCTTGATACGGAGCCGAGAGAGAAGCTGGTAACGAATGGCAGCATTTCGCAGCAAATCCACATGCTGGTGAGCACAGCGTCGCGTTGGCATCAAGCCAACAACACCTTTTGTTTTCTGACTCGTTTTGCCCACTGCCTAGATGAATCCCTCTTTCTCTAACTTGATCTCGCTGATTCTCTTTCGGGTTCTGTGGGTGAGAACTACAGTGAACTGGTTACGATCACTCTAATCTTCATTGATTTGTTCCTTATTGAATACGGTACTTCCATTGCAGCTGACCAACAAGTCGAATCGCCCTGTTGGATACAGGTACAGTACTACCAACGAAAGACGATTGCGCATGGTGCCCGGCGACGGGGTCGTGCAGGCGCTTGACAGCGCGAAGGTCACCGTATTCGTCGGCGCTATCGATCGGGGATCGGAGGTACGGTAGCCCCCCCCCCTCAGAGTATCCTTAACCGGATACGTTAGGCGACGGCATACTCCGTCGGTTACGGTATCTCTGTTTTACCGTATCCCTTTGAGGATCCTCGCGACTGCGTGAGGCTCGAATGGGCGTTTGTCGAGGGTGGCAATCGGAGCTCAGTCGACGACCAGCTTTCGCTTTCGAAGATAGTCTACAGGACTTTCCTCCCCGTCGTGCCCAACCCTTGATCCAACTCCGACCTACTAGTGTTGGTTGAGAGAATAATCCTCTTCCCTAATGACAAACGTCATGTGTGAATAGATTTTTTTTTCTCGATAAAACAACACTGCGATAGCTGATAAAGCCCGTATTTGTGCAATGCACTTCCTTGTGTTGTAGTTGGAATTATTGAATACACAGACATTACGCGGCTATTGAATCCACAGTCAATTCAATACGGCTCCACAGCAATTAACGACGACACCGTAGGCTACCGTACTGACCCGTCAGCGCACATACTACCGATTAGGGACTGTTACCGTAAAATAGGGTAAAGTCCAGTAAATGACGAAGAATACCGTATGCTACCATACTCACCCGTCCGCGCACATTATGTCGATTAGCTTGTCGATATCGATCGCTGCGGCCACTCGATCCAGCACGAGAAAGTCGCAGCCCGATGACTCCAGGAAGCGCGCGGAGAACTCGCGGAAGGAGGAGGCGCACGATGCGGGCAGCGCCAGATGGATCTTATGGTAGAGATCGGCTGCAATCATTTCGCGATAGAAGCCGTAACTTTCGATACAATACAGTACTCGGTGCCCTCGTGGGGTATGGCTACTCACATGTGTCAGCTAGACGACAGAGATCAGTTGTATAGTCTATAAGTATAGAGCTGAAGCTAGCAATGCCTTCCGCCAGAAATAGCTATAACCCCACGATCACTTAGTAGAGGTCGGTTGCAATCAGTTCGTGATAGACCTTAACTGGCGGATACAGTAAGATTGCACTGACGTTTGTCCTTGAGAAGGAGCTCGTCGAGGATGTCGAATGCATCTTCGTTCGTCGTCGCTTTTCTGGTCACTTCGAGCGCCAGCTTCTCCGCTCGCGCCAAGTCATCGTACACTTGCTCGTCTGAACAAGGATACGGTATTGCTACAGTAATCGCAGCTTGAACTCATCATAGGTCAAATAGGTTCTCGCTAGCGAGGATAAGGCACTTCTGCATGGCGTCCAGACCATGTCTGCAAGCGAAAATTTTCAATGTTTCATACACTTCTGACCTCTTTTTTTGAATTTTTTTCGAAAATTAGACAAAATGCACTTCGGCACGCTATTTTAGACATTTCTGCACAAAATACCTGCGAGAAACCCATTTGCCCTATGGAACTCATTCAGACCACATGAAGTAGCCCCAGGGAACAGTCAGGAGCGAGCTAGAGAGAGAGAAGTTGCGTGAAAGTGAAAGAGGGCTCTCTCAGATTCACACAATCTCTCGCCCATATCCTCGTACTGATGATTTAATGAAAGGAATCAAGTGCTCACCGAAGAATGGCCGGAACTGCAGGGTGCGATACGAGTAGAGTTTGAAATAGTCCTCAATATCGTCCGTGTACAGCCGAGCGAAGGACATGCACTCCTTGCTGATCTGAAGAGGTGGAAAGACAACTAGGAAATCAATAAATGGCTCGCGAACCTTTCCGGCCGAATCCCGAAGTGGCAATGCAGCCTGCAGCACCATGACCGACGCCTACACTAGTACCCGTCGAGTGCTCAACCCGATGTCTAGAAAAATGACTGAAACGATGAAAAGAGACAAAGAAAAATCGATTTAAAAAAATTATTACTATTGAAAACTTCAGTTTACGATAGCGGACCATTAGACGAGTTGACGTACAGTAATCTCGGCAATCGCGAACTGCGTTATTTTCAGCCCATTTTTCTCATTTACGCTTAATCGATTTTTCTCTGTTTTTTATCTGTTTGCTGAGTTATATTTTAAGCCCGCCGATCTCGCACAATCATGAGCCACGGTGGGAAACACGTCGAGGTCTACCTGGTCAGTTCACTCTTGGAATTTACGCTCTTTTCCACTTTCGTTTTTGCTGTTCTTTCTTGTTCCGTTTTGATACGTATTTGTCTATTTATGTAAATAGAAACGGGCAGTGCGAGAGTGCGGAAAGCATAGAAATATTAGTGTTGATCGCTCAAAACTTCCTTTGCTCAAACTCAAAGGAAGATGAGCAACTAAACTGAGCCAAAACGCTTTCATTTTCAACCGGCCATCTATTAAATTGCCGGTGTTTCCAGGAGGACTCGGACGACGAGGAGCGTCGTCGTCGTCGTAAGCACAAGAAGAAGCACCGTCGTCGCTCTCGGTCCTCCTCGGAATCGGCCTCTCCCCCGCCCGCAGTCAGCAGAAGCGTCCACATCAATCCCATCATAGCACAGTGCGCTCATTTCCTCATCATTCCACCGCCTACTCATAGCTACTAAAGTGCGTATTCTCGCTAGCAAATAGGTTCCTGCTAGCGAGGATACGCACTTGTGCACTTTGCATGTACACGCCATTAGCATAGGAAGAGACTACAAGATTGATACAATAAGACATGAATTTACATGTTATATGCAAATATTTAAAGCTGCGAGAACCTCATTTCACTTCTGGTCAAACCTCCAAAAAGGTTTCGGAAACGATAGAGCGTACGAATAACGAGATGGATGCTTATGCTGCGCTAATTTCTTCGGGGAAATTTCCCCATCAAAGGGTGGAAAACGAGTGTAACTGAGCTCAAACTGAACGAAATCTCTCCAATCAAAAAGGAAAATGTTGGCTTCACTAGGAAAAAAGTTATGAAAGTGTGCATAAAACTGTTTTGCACCTTGCACCCATGAAATTTGCGCAGCATTACTTGCTCACGCGGTATGTCAGCAGCGCCGTCAGGGTTACCACGCACCCGTTTTTTTTTGTATCCTAATAATTCTTAGATATTTGCAGCACGATTGCGGATGCGCAGCTACTTCAGCAGCGAGTTGCTGCACAGGACCTTCAGGCGAGTGTTGTTCCAATTTCCGAAGTCGGTCTCGAATAGGTCAATATACTGCCTGGCGAAACAATGCCGAACTTATGAGCTGGTTTGTCGTTTCCGCCTTGAAATAAAGATATGCATTGGTTGCAAATTGCGATTTAAATTAGTCTCTTAATTTCAGATGCACCACATGGGCGCTGAGTTGGCCTCGGCCCACGCCCGTATCAACATCCTCGAGGGGCAGCTTAAGTTAGTTAAATTATTTTAAAACTCATTACTAATATTTTTATAAATAAATTCGCGTGAGAGGTAAGACCTGGACCAGTTCAACATGGTTTACAACAACAAAAAAGAAAAAAAGACTTCTACTCCTATTTTTTTCCGCGGAGAACATGCTTTGTTTTGCTTTTTGAATTCCGACAATTTAAAATCTATTTATAGCTTGCATAACTCTCATGTTAAGTGGCGCAATTTATTTTGCTTAATTTCAATCGATAATATATTCGCCAGTACCGTAATCGCTCAATTGCAGTCGGGTGAGTAACGACAAGGCGCTGCTGGAGGCGCGCTGCACGCCTCTGGAGCAGCAGAATGCGAGATTGATCGAGCAACTTGAAGAGACCAAGAAGGTACGGTAGGGCATACTGTAGACCAAGAAGGTACGGCAGGGAATACTGTAGGCTGAACGATAACGGTGGCCAACAGTGGATCTAGGATAACGACATTTCCTAACGGTTATCATAAATAAATCAATTCGTGATTTACATTTGCTCTTACTGTACCGTGCTCGTTTGAGGTGCTGCAAGTGCTCGAGCCGGCCGTGACCAACTACCAGAAGGCCAATGAGAACCTCACAAAGGAGAAGCAGGAAGCTGCGATTAGAGAGAAAGTAAGTCGTTGTATTTTTTAAACAAAAATCGATTTGATTTGGTTGAATGCTTCTAGGTAATTTACACTACCTTCAGAAACGACATTTCGCACACTATATCATTGATTTTAAACAATAAATATATGGTCAATCAATAAATCACAATGGAAATCACAGCGAGATATAAGGGGGCAGAAATGTAATTTATATTGTAATGTACGCAAACAAATTTAAAATATTTAAAAAAAAACTCCAGGTTACGGCGGACGAGTTGCGCGCTGTGAAGAACGCTTACCAGTCGGCCAAGGAGCAAGCGGAGTTTGTAGGAAAGAGAAATGAGGTTAGCAGAGAAAAAAATGGTACGGTAGATATGGATCGATAATTGACTTTTAACGTCTCTTGCATCTAAAATGGGACATGTTGCTGCGGATGCCCAGTGGCCCTAACCTTATCATACACTGCATTATGATGCTTCGTACTGTAACGGAGACGTCGTTCACGGCGTTACAGTAACCTGGAAGTTATACCGTGATATCATGTTTATCAGGTGCTCGCCAGGAAATGCGAGGAGGTGGTTGCACGCAACAAGCAGTTGGAAGAGGACAAGGCGCATCTATTTGGCGAGGTTCGCAAATAATATAAATATATTTTGTGGATTTTTAAAAATATCTTCTTTTATTCGTTTTTTTCTTCATATACAATTACAATTTACAATTTTTTATTCCGCCAGAGGGCTATTAGCTTCGTTTATGTGTCGTTGATCGTCGTTATAGTAGTTGGCAGAGGTCCGTCGTCTCCAGACGATTCGGTTGTTGTGGGAGAGGGGGCAGGATTTAGGGGGGTGCAGCGGGGCAGGGCAAATCAGAGTCGTAAGAGAGACTCTGACGTGAAAGAGATAGACGGCAAGTTCAAGATATGAGATCGGAAGACATTTGGCGAGCTATTCACAATTTCTCCCGGAAGTGCGTTCCATCGTTGTACGGTTCTAGTGGCAAACGTAGAATGAGACTTAGGCACAGCGAAGGGAAGAGCGATGCGCAACTTATGGGTATTCCGCAGATTACGTGTTAGAGGGGATATTTTGAAAAGAAGGTTGGAATTGAGGGAATAGAAATTATGTATCGTCTTATGAAGGAAAAGGAGGTCAAAAATGAGGCGCCGTTGCTCTAGTGTTGACATAGAGAGGAAGTTTAGCCTATCCGGGTAGGGGGAGTATGGTATGGCGCAACGGAAGAAGACTCTACGGGTGAAGTTCCGTTGAACGTTCTCAACGAAATTGGCAAGTTTTACAGTACGCGGGGACCAAACAACAGTGCAATATTCAAGTAGCGGTCTAATGAAGGCGTTGAACGCTTGCAAATAAAGAAGTGGATCGTTAGAGTAGAAGCATTTAAACATAATGTTTACTTTGGATCTAGCTTTTGATGTAAGTTTGGATACATGGTCACTAAATTTAAGAGAAGGCTGCATAATGACACCGAGATCTTTCATTGAGGGAGACGGTATTAGGTCATTGCCATTAATGGTGTACTGTGTTCTAGGCTTTAAGGACCCATAATTTACTACTGTGCATTTGGATTCGTTGAGGGAGAGATTCCATTCGCGCGACCATGAAAAGACAGTGTCAATTGCTAGCTGGAGTTCGTGGGAATGAAGAGGGACGCTTGCGTATATTTTTAAATCGTCTGCATAAATGCCATATTTGACTTCTGGAGGAAAGTCCTTTGAAATGTCATTTACGAATAATATAAAGAGGAGAGGGCCAATACATGATCCTTGAGGAACCCCGGAGGAGACTGTTGTTGGTACTGAGATTGTATCACCAATAAGTACAGATTGAGATCTGTTAGATAGATAATTTCCAATCCATGAAACAATGTGATTCGAGAGGCCTAATTTGGAAAGTTTATGAAGGAGAAGGCGATGATCTATACTGTCAAACGCTTTCCGAAAATCGAAATATACTGTATCAAATGATGCTTTCTGTGATTTTAGTTTTAGATATTCCGAGTGAGTCTCGACAAGTTGGGTACAAGTAGAGCGTTTTAGACGGAAACCGGCCTGTCTAGTATCAAATAATTGATGCTGATCTAGATATTCAGTAATTTCTTTAATGAGAATTTTCTCAAAAACTTTGGTAACTGAGCATGTGAGACTAATGGGGCGGAACATGCTAATAGAATTGGAGGATGCTTTTGGAATAGGTTTCACTATTGCCTTTTTCCATAAATCTGGAACTGAATTTGTACAAAGAGTTTTATTGAATAGAATCATTAATGGGGTAACTAATGAGTATTTACATTTTTTGTAGAAAATGTTAGGCAAACCATCAGGCGAGAAATTGGTTTTAGGTGCAAGTGATTGGATTGAGAGAAAAATCTGGGCAGGGTTGACACAAGGGAGATCAAAAAGTGATGTTTGGTGGGGAGGAGGTGTAGGAGGGAGGAGAGGTGCATGTAGGGGTGGGGTAGAAACGGAAGCAAAGTACAGCGAGAAGGCATGTGCCTTGTCTCGGTCAGTTACTATGCTTTTTCCGGTGAGATCAATAATTCCCGGAGATGCATTACTCGTAGATTTGAGACGCGTCTTACAGAGTGCAAAAAATGCTTTTGCGTTATTTGAATTTACTATTTTATTTTCAACTCTCACATTATGCTCTCTCAACGCTCTCTCAAAACGATGGGATAGTTTATGCGCTAGGGTGCTGTTTGGAGCTATCATTGCAATTCGGTTGGACTTATTGTACAGTATTCGCAAGTGACGGGGGTACGGTGAAGATGAGGATCGGGTTGTTTTTGGGACGTATGTGTCAAGCACTGAGTTCATAAAGTCGCAAAAGTATTGGTACGATGAATTCATATCTAGATGAGCCAGGGACATTGTCCAATTGTGATCCGAGATCAAGGAGTTAATCGTAACCCAGTCTGCAAGATGGTATAAGCGAGACGGTACAAAAGGTCGCGGACGGGATGATGAGACTGCTAAAGAGAATGAGATGCTTGTGTGGTCAGAGATTGGGATGGAAGGCCTGACGTTCCGAATAATATTCGAGTTGCATAGTACCAAATCGAGAATACTCTGCGCGCGTGTTTTAAAATTTACATATTGTGAAAATACACATGCCATTTGTAACCAGCGCCCACTGTTCAGACGTATACAGTTGAAATAAAATATTAAATATGTTCATTTTGGGCGATATTGCAATTCCGAAATTCCGTTTTTGTTCGCAGGCGACTCAATCGCGCACGCACGCCGAAGAAATGGCCAAGTCTGCGATGGAAATGAAGCGGCGAGCGGAGATTGCGGAGAGGGACAGGAGGTACAGTACCACTAATACACATTTACGAGCACTCATCCGAAATAATAAAACGTTCCGTTGGTAATCCGTGCTAAACAACAGATACGGCTGCGAGAGAGCATGTCAAAGTGAGAGAGAGAGACGTCGAGGTATAGAAAGAGAGTACACGCGCCAGTAGTCCATTTCATGACGTATCATTTTGAAATTGTAATACATCCATAGACCAAAAAAGTTTGCTCCCGAAAGTCACCAATTATGATGTCTGGTTAAGAACTTTTTGGTCGATGACTACATCGATAATTGGCCGGACAGTTGACGACACTTGGCCTGGTCTCATTTACCGTCAAAAACTGCATAAAAATATGAAACCTGAATGCAATTTGCGATAATTTTAATGACATGAATGGACTCGCACTTACACTGAATCGTTTTTTTTCTTATGAAGCGGTAATAAAGTACGAAGGTAATCAGTAATAACTAATATACAGTACGCTGTCGGCGGAGAAGCAGGCGCTCGTCGATCGGGAGGGCGTGTGGCGGGCAGAGAAGGCAGACATGGAGAAGAAGATCATATACAAGGTATACGGTAGGGTGTACGGTAGCCCCCTAATTGATTCGGAAGAACGCTCAAACATACTGGTGGCGGACGTATCCCAATTGTGCCGCCGCGTTAGAGCCCTCCTTCCTGTTTCGAATAATTGCGCCACACATCTTTTGAACTACTCTATACGAAACTGTCGCGCACTTAGAAATTTGAAGAATTCACGTTTTTTTCTCAGTTGCATGTGCCGAGCACCGGTGTAGTTGTGTGCACCAACAATGCCTGAGATATCTTGAAGGAGCTGTTAATTATTGATTTATCACAGGAGTCTCAAATACGGTCGCAGAAGCGACAACACGAGGATGAAATCAGATTGGAGAAGGAGAGGTAATTCCTAAATTTATCGATTTTTAATTTTAGTTAATTAAAATGTGCATGCACTATTTCTTAACTCCAGTTGATATGCTAATGATCGAGCCATTTTCTTTGTAAAATGCAAATATGGTAATTACATCATGCTAGCTAACACTTATTTTCAGGTACACCAAACTCGAGGTGAAGTATCGCGAGCAGGACTCGTCGTTCGCATCCGAGGACGCAATCGTATTGTTTTATTGCTAATTATTTTAAACTTAAAAAAATGGTGATATCAGAATCTTCTCTGAAGTTTCTCTGCTTCCCGATCGACTGGAAAAATGACGAAAAATCAATAAATATCACGTAAATCAATAAATAACACGGGTCCCTGCAGAACTCTGTCAAGAAAGCAATGGAGATTATGCGATCCTCGCTGGAGGAGCAAGTGAACATGATGAGGAAGAGGATTGGAGAGGAGATCGAAGTGGAGGTACGGTAGATGGCGTGCTACGGTACATTTCGTAGAACGATCACTATTGTGCCGCTTCTTTCAAAAATATTACCGTTGTTGCAATACGACATCATGCAATACCAAATTTACTCGAGAAAAAAAATGTGAAATGCAAGTTATTGCGTTACTTGCCATCACTAACTTCGCCCATTTCCAGATAATCGCCTCCACTCCGTCGTCTAAATCAGCGCCCGTTCCATCCCGAATCCGATCTCCCTCGCCCATTGAGAAGAAGCGAATGAAATAGAGCACAATTATTGATTCCTTCGATTTGTCCTTTGCTTATGTTGATACTCAGTACATCGAGTCGGCACCACACATTCTTTACTTTGCTTTCAGATTATGGGTATATTCTTCTGTAAATTTACACTGGTTCATCTTGCACCGATTTTTCAATGACTACGTTTTGGAACTGCCTTGTCGGAACCCTAAACACATTTTCCATGATTTTTTGGAATACGCTTCAGAACATTTACAAAGTTGGGGTTCCTAAACGGCAGTTCCAAAACGTACCAACTCCATTTTCACCTGTAGGGTTTATGAAACGCTATCATAGCTTCCGTTAGGTTGTTAACTACTGGCCGAGTAAAAGAATTGCTGTACAAGAACTCTTCATTCATATCTTGTGTGAGGACGTGTGTATGTGTGTGTAATTACAACATATCGTAGTGAAAGTATGGTTCCTCTGGATCGATCGATAATAAAAGGCTAAGGGCGGGGGGACACAAATGTAGGGATCTTAATCGAACAATCTGCACGTTTATAGAGATTTGTGTACAAATAGAGCATATCGTGGATAGGGGGAGACGAATGGTTTGATAAAACAAAAAAAAGATTAATTAGGGATCGAAAAGAGGGAAAAAGTGCGAATGGCCATGCAAAGGCAGTCTAAGAGATGCTTCTCTACCTTTCCCATCAATCGATACAAAATACACAATGAATCGACCGAGTCGCAGTTCACTACCGTACGCTATTCTCATGGAAACTGCAACGAGAGACATCTGTCGATTACCGTATACTAATAGGGAGGGTGGGAGAGGGAGGAAGAGTGAAGATGGGACGTTTCACTGGTGCGGCGAGCAGTGCGTACTTTCCAAATACCTTAGAGGCTTACACAAAACGTACAGTTCACCGATTGAAAGTTTGAAGAGAGAGAGAGAGAGAGATTGAGACTGAATGAAGAGATAAACGGAGCCGATAAATTAGCGAGATGGGGGCGGAGAATACAAATAAAAAAAAACATTTGCTGCGAGTCTATTTACGAGTAGTAGTACACAATCTATGCAGAGATGCACACTCAATCTACAACCGACGCTCACCGGAACTAAATCGCACAAGTCTACCGAGGTACGGTAAATCGATGTGTGAATCGAGTAGGGAGCCTCGGAGGGGGCAGGAGGGGACGCATTGCTACGGTAGGTAGGATTGGCGCGCGATACACAGGGGTTTGAGTTTTGTTGAGTTACACTAAAAGATACTGGGCGTGGGGCGGGTGAAATATATAGGCGGAAAGGAAAGATAAAAGTGTATAAGCATCTCCCGTTTTGAACGAAAACGATTAAGAGAAGAACAAATAGGGGTGCGCGCGGGGGAGGAGGGAATAAGAAACAGTGTCTTTAGGGATCGATCCGGCGACGGTAGATCACGCAAAGAGGAGCAGAGTAGGGAACATCTGCAAAAAAAAGTCATTCAGTGATTAGTGCAATAGTGCAAATAGAAACGCTCAAGGTACGATAGGCGTTTTAAAATCACGCTGCGATAATTTGTTAAAGACCTACCGTAATCTATGATTTCCGTTGTCCGGGACTGGTGGACAGGACGCCGCCTCCGGTGGGCGGCGAGGCGGCGACTGCAGCGGGCGCCGACGATCCTCCGCCTACCACCTGACAACACACCATAAATTTGTGAGTACGGTATCGTCGAAAATCAATAAACTATATAAGTTTATTGATACAACATGGGCGATTATCGATTAGAATCGTCAATAAAGGCTGGCGCTGCTGACCTTCTTACTGCTCGAGGGCGACCGCTCTCCCTCCCTCACCATCGCAGACAACGAGGGCCGCGTCTGAAGCAGGAATAATTATGATAGCAAATATAATAATAAAGACTCAATTAGAAAAGTTGTCAGCACAGATAAATTAGATGTGGGCATCGTTATTACGTAAACAATTTTTAAGCAGCGCCAACTCCCATTCGTTCGAATCAACAATGCAATAGGGATTGGATTGATTCTGGACCAACTTGCATAAAATTGCAAATAAATAAAATTTTCAAAATAATACAATCACTGACAGGAAGGAAGCTCTGCAGGGACTCCTCCGTCAGAATCTTGGGAGCTTTCGCCGGATCGGGCGGGTTGATCTCCAGCGAATCCAGCTTCTTCCACAGATCCTCGCGGTCCTGAGAGGAAATTCGAGATTATCGATTGCTCGCTCCATACTGTACTCTCCGTATGCATTTTGGAAATATGTCGTTGTGAATATAAAAATAAAATTTACGTAAATATGGATAGTTCCTCTTGATACGATCGCTAAAACTTGAAGTTTTCGTAACACTCACGAAAAATAATCAGTCGACGATTCCCACCTTTTCCCTCTTTCTCTCTCGTTGCCGCTCCGCCTTGTAGGTGCCGGTGAGCTCGTCAAACAGCTTCCCATTCATCTCCATAAACGTCTTGAGCACGTTGTAAACCAGCGCCACGATCGTCTGCAATACAATACCAAATAGTTGCTACATGTAAAATAACCCGGGACACGATAACGAACGGAATGGCAAGCATCGAGAAACCTTTTCAAATATGTTCACAAAGTCCGGAAAAAAAATCTTTACAGAGTGGTTACCATAAATTTGTTCCGATATTTATAATATATATGCTCACCTGGTTCCAGTGCTCCTTGCTTATCCTGTACAGAGCGGGGAACATGATCGGCATCACCTAAAACGAATTTAATTAAGTATGCTCTGCTACATACAAAAAAATTCTGACTTGCACATAAAATACATATATCAAGACAAACCTGCGCGGACGTCTCCTCAATGAGTGATATGATGTACTCGTTGTTCCAGAAGTAGAGCGCACGCTCGGCCACCTGCAAATATTCGTAGAAACGGCTGCAGTACAGTTTTGTAGTCAATAAATATCTCCTTTCATACATGGGCATGTATCCCTAGATTACGCATTCATGTGATGTAATCACGCATTGTGTCAAAATGTTGTAATCACGCATTGTGTCAAAATGTTGTAATCACGCATTGTGTCAAAATGTTGTAATCACGCATCGTGTCAAAATGTTTGTGCACAAAAATAACGAGTGAGAGATTTGTAAATAAAAGCTATGCTTATTGTGCCATTCAAGAATGTCAGCAGTCTCCGCTCACTTCTGGCGATCCTCTGGTTATTAGAGAATTAGACCAAGATTAGCGTCGGACTATGTATTTCCCGCCGAGGTTCCTCGGCTTATATCATGTGGTCAGAGAGCGCGCGCTACGCGAGCCAGGTTGCCTCGACGGGAGTGGGAGCGGGCGACGTTGAAGTCAACAGTGGCGTCGGGGGCAAACCCATCTCGAAAGAAACCGCGCCAGGCCATGACCTTACCCGAGTTTCGAAGCATTCCGGTTTAGTTACCCGAGTCGCCAAACTACGGTAGAGGGCTAGTATTGACCTCTACCGTAATTTGGCATATGTGCAGTGGGCGGCGCTTGTGCACAACAACTTCGCCGCAGCTGCACACCTTTTGGCGACACGGAATTCTTAGGTCGGAACTGAAAATTTTTGCACAATACCTGGAAGTGCGGTGAGCTGACACACTTGCTCAACTGGCGGAAGAGCGGATCGATAATCTTCTTGAACTGATCGGGCTCGATAATGTCGAGGATCTCCTCCACCTCTCCGAGGAACATCACCTCCTGTAATAGCAAACGGTAAATGAATTGACTATTTTTTTTTTAAGTTTCAAAATTCAGGAGAAAATTCATCCTGAAATGATATCATAGACTTGCGAACACCATTCAACCGCGAATTGATGGCAAATACTAGAGGCGATCAGTCGAAAGTCGGAAAAGAATAAAGGTAAAGGTAAAGGTGTTAGGTCTTCTACACGCAAGGCGGTCTCGACCACCCCTATGCCTGAGGAGCAACGAGAGCCTGTCCTGAGATGATCAGCGGCCTGTTGCGAGGCTATTCTCGTGTTGTGTGCACGTGAATCGGGGACCCCTTTCGAGGCATGTTTGGATCGTGATTTACCAATCACTACCAACATTTCTTAACCTCCTTGGTTGGGTGGATCTGCAGGCACGGGGGGTCGAACTTGTGACCATTCGATTCGCATTCTAGCACACAACCACTGCGCTACCCGGCCTCTGTCGATATGACTATCGAAAAAAAGGATTTTCCGGGAAAAAAACCCGGCATACTCCTTTGTCAGGTCTCATTTTTGCAACAAAGGGACTTTTCGAGCGATCAACCCTAGTAAATACCCTACGGGAAACCCCAAATCACCTTGCTGCTGCACGTCCGCGGCCAGAACTTGAGCAGCGCATCGAACACCTGCAATACGGGCGTTAAAGAATAGATTGAAAATAAAAAAAGAGGAACGCTAAATAAAATTAAACCACTCACTTGAGGCGTCAACGTGCTGTCCTTCTCGATGAACTGGACGACGCAGTAGGCCAGCTGAGAAGAAATTTATTATTTAAGTTAATAAGTGTTTAAAAATAAATAAATATACCAACCTGTGCATGGTACATGGAGAGACATCGGGGCTTGTGCAGAGGTAGTAGCACCTGTCAATTAATCGATTCATAATGTTCCATTATTTATTGCGAGCAAGAAACTCACAATGTTTGCTTTAATATAGTACAACGAAAAAATTAATATCAGATAATTAATAATTTTAAAAAAAAAATTTTACTGATCATTAGCATACCTTGACGAGGAATACTTTGTGCTCCTGCTTGAGGGGCAGCGCGAAGCCGTTGATTATACTGAAGAGAACAATTTAGGATTCGAACTTATTTACAATTACCGAAACCAATTTTGGTTCACACATTTAAAAATACTGTTGTGTCGACGAAAAAGCCAATACAATAAAGGTTGCGAAGAATTTCGTTTTGTTTAATTCACCACGTTTTTAAAACTTGAAATAAACAAACCTTCCGAGAATTTCGAGCAGCTCGCCGACGCCGTTGAACGAGTCCGTCTCGAAGACGAAACTGAAAAAAAATACAAATGAATGAAAACTCATCTCCAGTTACCTCTACAATAGCTTCGTGCAGCGGAATTTCAGTGACAACTATCACATTGGAAGTAATAATAAAAGAGTAGGAGATAATAACTCACGACAGGAACATGTTGTTGATCTGCTTGCGGATGAAGGCGCGCAGGCCGAGGAACTTTCCTGCAAGCATTTTTATTAAAACGCATTTTATTAAAAGCATTTTATTAAAAGTTTAGTGAAATTCGATTCAAGTAATATTGCGGAATTCATCGCTGAACGAGCAAAAAGGTAGCCGTTGCAACCCAAATCTCCCTCGTCACACACCATAGATCCTGTGCAGGACAGTCTTGAGGAAGTCGCGCTCTCGCGGGTCCTCTGAGTCGAACAGCTCGAGAAGCTGCAAATATCTTTTGTTTAAATAAAAATAACAGCACACAGTGCCTTATTGTATTAAGAAATGAAAAAAAAATTTGTTGTAAATTGTCCTGAATGGAGATTATACATGACACCTTTTCATACGTATGCTGGCACGCATATTATAACAATGCAAACGTCGTACTTACTCGTTTCAACAAGTTATTATCTTATTCCTTCGTAAAAAAAACACAAAATACAACACACAACAAAAACTAAAATCCAACCTGCAGGACGAATCGCTGGTCAATGTACTTCTTGCCGATGCTCGCCTGGAAGTCGGGCGACTCCAGGAACCGAAGGAACAACTCGTACACCAGCTGAAAAATAATTTATATCATTCATGTGTTGTATTTTGGATATTACATTGTTGAGTGTTGCGCCATATTTCATTTTCAACATAAAATTCACACTTAATGGAGAAAATCCATCTATGTCGCTAGGTACCACGTAGCAACAACATCTTCTATTATCGCTAATATCGTGTAAGTATGTGGCCGTCGTACATCTTTTTTTGGAAATAGAAATACACACTTCAATGTGCATATCAATTTTATCAGTGTCATGCTTTAACGTTTGGTCAAGGGGCATGCTGATCTCTTCTGATGATGAACTTATTTGGTTCGATGGACCACCAACCTCTCCCAAATGTGAGACCCTACTAATTATAGAGTAGTAGCAAGGAAAGTTGTTGCGCCTCTTCATTTTCCTCACCCCTCTCCTCATTCACTCTACTAATTACTTGCGTCTCGATTTCACTATTTCCCACTCCCTTTTTTCTGCAATATCATTTTGTTGTTCTGTAGTGTTCCCACAATGCAACCCCAATCTCTCCATTCTCACTTATTAATCAACATCGACTTCTCCAATACATGCGTGCATCATGCCCTCTTCGATTAGAGAACGTGCATTTCGATGAGAGTGAAAGAGAGGAGAAGAGAGAAAATAAGAGAGAGAGAGAGAGAGAGAGAGAGACCGCAGCCAAGTGCGATGTAAGAGTGGAGGCGGAGAGGGTGGGGATGGGATGGCGAGGGAGGCAAAAGAGAGGGGAGAAGCAAAGGGAAGAGAAGGAAAGAGAAGAGACGGGACGACGAATAGAGAAGAAAAAGAGATCAGGACAGGGGGCAGAAAAGACTGCCCCGAGTGATGAAGAGGAGCGGGAACGAGAGAGAGAGAGAGAGAGAGAGAGAGAGAGAGACGGCAGGAACATAAAGGCTTCTCTTTTCCGTCCCACTTCCCACTACTCCATAGTCCAAAAGCTTCGTGCCAAGGAGCATATGCAACATTTTCTGCTCATCATCTCGGTCACTTCTCAACTCAAACGTGTGGAGGCCATTTAACACTGGCAGATAACTTCATGACCGCAGAGGAATGGCCCAATCGGCAGTCTATGTACCCCTTTGCACTCATTGGAATGCAATCTCAGCTTCCCCCTTTCCGTCCGTGTCTCAAACACTCTGTGGAATGAGATGAGATGAGTTCTCTCTCTCTCTTCTCCCTTTCTCAGCCTTGCTTGGCAAGAGAGAGAGAGATGGCATGCAAGAGATGCGAGGGGATCTGGGGAGAGAGATATAGACAGAAAGAGTGGGGAGACTTGGGTGGATAAGCGGGCAATGTTGACAAATGAGAGGGGGGGGGCTTCTCCCCCCCTCCTCCATCTTTCTCATTGATTCTACCAACAGAGTGAGAGAGATGTGCATCCGCCGTATCCGTTATATCCCACAGAGTCAGCATTTCGCGACCCATACATAGATGGGCAGAATGCATCCTTTTTCCATCGAGCCCGACACCAAAATAGTCAACTGCAGTGTGTTGAAAACGTTCCAATTTTGACTTTTCTAAGCATGTCCCCGTAAAACTACCGCCCAAATGCACAGTGCCCCTGGAACCTCATGGCCATCCATGTCACGACCACCCCGCGCTTAGTGAATGCATGTTTCATGAGCGTGTCTTGATAAAGAATGCAGCCGCATTAGACATTTACTATCAATATTAAATTATTTACTAATAGTTATAGCTTTTTAATAACACTTAAGGTAATCTCTCATAAACACATTTTGCAGACTACCCAACATTTTTTTTGCGTTTTTTTTATTTCTCATACGTTCCAATCCGAATTTGATATCTTGCTTTGCACTTGTCTCACCTGCGATGAGTTTGATTTCAAAGAATATTACCAGAATCGAGAAGGGAAAAAGAGATAAAAAGTATAACGACGGAATATCAAGGAGGCAGCATCTAGACGTTGCTAGGAAGAGAACAGATAGGAGAAAAAGATAGACACGGAACTTCTCTATTAAAAAATATTCTTCTTAAAAATATGACAAACGTGGAAAAGTCAAAGAAATTTAAATGAGTCACTATCGTAGCCTTTGTATGCAATGATTCGCTTCAACACTTTCAATTCTGGCAAATTAGTCGTTCACTACGCGTCACTTTCTTGCAACCACTGCTTCCTCTAGGGCAACTGGTAATGCAGAAAGTTCTCCACTGTGCAAAGTGTGAATTTTCCTCGCTTTCCCCTCTGATAAGATTCGAGAGCGGCACCTCTCTTTCAACATACAAACATGCACACACTCATACTCTCGCACACTTGCACAGAGTGACTGTGTTCCTCCTCCTCCTTTCCATTCTCTCTCTCTCTCTCTCTCTCTCTTCCCCTCCCTCCTTTTCACTCACATGACACGCCTGGACCGCGAGAGACCAATCCTGTGCACAGGGAGGAAGGAGGGAGGAGAGAAAGGGGCAAGAAACAGAGAAAAAGAGAGTGAGGAGCCACAGCCCACAAGTCACGGCGGATCAGAATAATCGAACATGTGAGCAAGAGGACGGAAGGCGCCGGTGACCATAGAGAGCAGAGAACACCAATAAATAAACATCACAGAACCGGAAAGCGAGAGTCAAATCATCATTTTCCACGAAACAGTGAGATAGTAGCGCCACCTCCCTAAGGAGCTTATATTGCGAAGAGGATCCGTGCATTTCAACAATGCAGGGGACATCACAGAGCCAGTGTGCGATGCAACTATCGCGCAACAACTATGAAAAAAGTACCCACATTTTCAGAGATGGCTCTCAATCTTTGTTATCACGATACACAAATAGCCGTTTTACTCCCAATTAGTGAACACCTTCATCACACTCTAGCGGTGCAATAATACACATTGTTCGTTTTCTTTTTTTTTAAATTAAAGTTTATAAAAAAGCGTAAATAATGACCTGTAAATGGGGCCAGGAGACCTCCAGTGTGGGCTCGTCCTCTTCCGGGTCGAATTCCGAGTTGTCCGAGGGCGGGAGCACGCGGAATATGTTCTTCGACACCATTTTCACCACCTGCGAACGAATCGTCCGTTCATTGTATGAAATATATTAACTCGACAATAATCTACAACCTTTACCACCCTATTACACGCGGCAAAATTCGCTTTGTCTACTACATTATAGTACGACAAAATGCGCGATTACACCAGGAAAACATATAGACAATTTTCGAAAATGAATGCGCTATAATTTGATAAAGAGTAATGTAAACAATCAATCTACTTATCACATCAGGTGACATTCATACCGTATTTCGCGCCTGTTATCGATCAATCGATTAATCTCCGTACCTCGGGATAGACGCCCTCCGTGATGGCTCCTTTCGTGCTCGTCATATGGTCGATCAGCTCATTAAGCGCCGCTCGCTTGATCTGCCAACGATCAAAATTAAATGACTTCATCCACTAGGATATTCACCTACCCACTATGTTGTTAGCTCGAATGAATATATTCGCGAATATTTTTTTATTCGCGAATTAAATTATTCGATCTGACAACACTACTACCCACAAATAAACGACGGGCACACGATTTAAACAAATTCAGTACTGAATCTATACAACTTATTTTAAAGAATTTTGAATAATAATAATAATATTTTATGCATATAGCCAAACGCACTTCTTTACTCTTGAGCTGGGCTACGGGATCGTAAAAGTCGAACACCTTCTGGCACTGAATCAGCTTTTGCACTACCAGTGCTTGCTGCTCGTTCGCTGACGTTTCTGAAATTGAATTATCGATTGATGATCCATACACAGGAATATTCAATTACTCAATCCTCATTTAGCTATTTTTGATTATTTTATTGATCCAGCATTTTTACACGACCCATATCACTCCTTTACGTCACAAAACCACCCGCACGCTACTCTACACCGATTTTCATAAACAAAATACGGCCGCGGAATAAGTATCGGCAGGCATGCAATCCTCATCTACTCCCGAAAACATTGCCCACGTTGCTAACAAAACTCGCAGGAAATAATTAATTAATTATTAACGAAATAATTAATTAATTGCATACAAACCTCTGATGAGCGCGAGTTGCACGAGTTCGGGCTCATTCTCGGGGTGATATCTGCTGCTGTTCACGATTCTTCTGAAATTAAATAAAATATAAATGATAAAAAAAAATGAAAAGAAAATTTACATCATTTTTAACCACTATTACTTGGCGTACACTTCAAATAACGTTATATTTCGTAAACTAATTCTATTAAATTCAGGAGAAAACCGCGCTTAAATTCGCCGGCACATGGCCACCAACAGTCTAATGTTATTGCCGTCTTCCTTTTTTCTTCATTCCTCCACTATTTAGCTCCTCATTTCATTGAGGGAGGGGGGTACGTCATCTATTCGAGATTGCATCTTTTCATCCCTCTGCGCTCTCTCCTCTCACTACACACATTCCCCCTCACTCTTTATCTCTCTCTCACTCGCTCCTTTCGAGACTTCGTGCACATTTTCAAGAGAAAATGTAACAAGAAAGTGCCTTCTTCTCCCGAGATTCGCCCCCCTAAATATAGTGTGCGACAAGCTCGACTCTGCGCACGCTTACTCTCACTGTCAAGATATTTACTTCAGAGAAATGAGTATAAGCGAGTCAAAGATCTCCTCGCACACGATCACAAAAACGCTTATTACAGCCTCGCTTCCAGCTTCATCCCTTAAGACTCGGGCGCGGCTAGAGTAAAACACCTGTTCTCAGGGCTTGCGAGATACTTTAGAAAGTGCTAGCATCAACAACTGGGCGTGAGCCTTTGTTGCGGCATAGTCTCGGTATAATTTCAATTATTTTATTTATATTTTTTTAAAATTAAAATAAGACCAACCTCCGCCGACTGGCGCCTCTCTTCGCGAAGGGGTCGATCTTGTCGACGAACTGGTTGGCCGTGGCGGACAGCTGCATGCCGCCCGTAGCAGCGCCCTGGTTTCGTTCGCAATTCAATAACAATTCGAGAAAAGCGAATCGAGGACGGCGTTTGGAAGGTAGTAAAACCAGCATAACTACGTGTTTGTCTTGTTTTTAACACAGCGGGAAACGAAAATGCTTGTTTGTAAACATCATAGTTTTTAAAAAAATATAAAAAGATGGATGAACCTGCGTGCGCGGCGGCGGGACCTGATGAGGCGCGCCGCCCAGAATGTTGTGCTTCCCGTCGCCGGCAGACATCGTTAACGTGTGGAGGCGGAGGAAGAGAGAGAAGAGACGAGACGACCAGGTTCACCTCTGTCTCCTTCCCACTACTCCTACTGCAATTTGGTTACTCTTATTTATTTATTTATCGCACACCACAACGGGCAAACACAAATGGACCACTAGTAATATTATTTCGGAAATTTGCGTAGTATTCGTGATTTTCGGTCGAGAACGTTTTGCGCGTATCGCGTGCAAGCAAAAAATGTGGGAATAAATTAGGCAATCGATTGCGCCCGAAGCAGCAAATAACGCACACAAACACAGAGTGGAGAACATACATCGATAGTGATCGAAAGTAAGGGACATCACACGGGAGACAGCCAGAGAGAAAGAGAATGATTGAGAATTGAATGGAGGCAACAACGTCCGGTGACTAACTCACACGCGCTTTCATTCACTTCTCGATTGCAATTCAAAGAGGCACTGGTGTTGTTAGATCGAATAATCCTATTCGAGAATAGCAAAGGTTTGTTCGCGAATAATGAATTTATTTTCGCGAATAACCCTTTGCTATTCGCGAATATAATTATTATATCTAGCAACAATAAAAGAGACTGAGGCACGCGGAATGGAGAATAAATCGAGTGGAAGAATGGACTTTCAGCTATGAATAGCCATGGCAACGCAGTAAATGAACAGAGAAGTAGTGAAGGGATGAAATGGAGAGGGGCGAAACGGCACAAACAAGTCGGAGAAGAGTCTAGAAATGTCGGGGTAGGGAATAGTGCAAGAGAGACATGAAAATATACTTAGACGCGTTGATAAAAATAATGATTGAATGCAGTGCTCTCTCTGCACACTCTCTGACTTCTCTGGCGCACAGAATGTCTGCGCCACACAGTTTCCACACACTTTCGGCCTTGCGTAAAACACAATACGCAAATCTTAATATTTTTAAAGCTTATTTAAGTCAATTGTCAATTTTCTACGCTTATTTCTTATTGTTTGTATCTAAAAAAAAGGAGTACGACAAGAAAGGAATGATATTTGAATATTTGAACATAAACTAATATTAAAAGCCAGTTTGCTACTAATACCGTAGTAACATGTCGAATTGACGGCTCCGGCTCTCATTCTCAAAGCCTTGCATGATTCGTCTCTCTCTCATGATAGGTGTTGAATTTACGGCCCATTTATGATATTCCCTCCTTATCACTACACGCAACAAGTAAAGGCGCACGTGATGTGCTGTGCGTGTGCCTATTGATTTTCCGTTGATTCTTCGCCACCAAAAAGGGGTCTGGAGCGAGTGTGTATAAAACTAGGAGGGTCTTTCTAATTTTGCACAATCTATCGCTTCTGACCACTTCCTGGTGATTTGGCTAGGCTGCGGAAGATCTGATAAGGTGGAAAAGGGCAGTTGGGGACGGAGAGACACGCGTGACCGTCCCATTTGAATAGTGGATTGGCGTTTTCCGTCGATTACTCTAGCAGATAACACGCACACGCACACTCAAAATACTCCCCCAAAACACTCCAACCGTGAATATCTCTGACGGATCTGCCGATCTTCTGGCCGATGACACGAATACCAGGCATACCATTTTTTTCTATCCGAAGCTTCAACATTCCAGATAATTTGGAAGATCAAAGATCAATACGAACATACATTCCTTTTCTTTGATTGAAGACTAAAATTATTAACATAACGCTATTTTTTGTCTCATCTATAGCGTGGAAACTTGAATTTAAAAAAAATACACCAACCTAGTTCTCAAAGTTGCTTGTATGGTGTCAACACATTAGAATTATTGAGAGTTGAAACTGCCCACTCGACACTAATCTGTTTGTCAGATCGGAGTTTCACACGTGGGTGCAGAGGCACTCTTCTTTCTTCTCTATGGCGGCGGTACACAGTTTTTTTTAAAGTAACACTTTTATGGACACGCGATTCCACGAAAAAAGAGACTGCCAACAAAAACGAATGGATAAGACGATTTATGTGAATCGGAGAGTTCACATGGTTCCAGACTTTCAGAAAGGGGTCAATAATGAACGAAAAAATCGTGAATTTTACTTAACAAATCCTATTGTTACCGTAATCTACCGCATCCAGCCTGTTGCTACCTTAGCTCTGTAAGACCCCACCGCCGTCAAACTACCGTACCCTTCTCCTCACGTGATAGATGATCTTTGTCGATTGATAGCTTGGGTAGCCTTGCAAAGCCGATACCGTCCCTATCTGACATCGGACCAACTACTTCTCGCTTCTCACTAAATACCGTAACCCTCGCACTGGTTACCGTACTCCCGCACACAATTGCATATTACAGGAATAATACATTTACAAATCTCTTGAAAATTCGCCAGATCAGTGCAAAAAAACTTTCGAGGATTCATCATATATCTAACTCCGCCCTCCCTATTCACAAAAGATATTTTGTTTCCTACCGTAACCATCCAGATATCAGACACCGATGAACCGAGTAAAGCTTCAAATGCAATTTGATATTCGCGGATGAATTTTGTCACATTTCATCGATTTCAAATGACCGGATCGTACAAACAACAAACACAACTCATAACGAACGAACGACCCATAAAGGTGCATGGTAAAAAGCAGGGAAGGAAATTTACAAGGTAAAGGTAAAAAAAGTAACTAGCGAAAATGTCAAAATAGGCTTTGAACGATCAAAATGTGAGTGATATGAACAGATAAATCTAAAGCTAAAACTTTTTACAGATATTATGGCTATTGTGGATGAGAAAGATTGGACTCTTCATTTCGGAAACTATTTTTCACTAGTTAGTGGATGAAACGAAGAGACTGTTATCTCATATTTCACACTCTAATTAGGGCATATTTAATCGTTCAGACTGCAGAGGAGGAGCGTCCGAATGCTCTGTAGTAGAGCCTGGCGAAGAATCCCTCCATCTCCATCTCACGCTGCTCGAAATCCTCCTTCGCCTGAAATTGAAAAAAAAATTAGCTAGTTGGAAAAAAATCCTTCATAAAATCTGTTATTATCTAATCTATGAACTTTTTAGAACCATTTAGTGCATGGATGGGCAGTAAGACTGCACGGCCCACAGTATTTCGAGAGCGGCCACATGCCAGACAACGAGAGAAAAAGCAAGAGACAACAGTGCTCTGAAGAGACGTGCGCGTTGCGGTCGCGTTGCGTGTTCCTTTTCTCTCCGTTCAAATTCAAATTCTGGAATTGTGCCAAAAAGTGTGTGGCCGCCTCGCTGTACACCTGAATCGCTGTGCGGCATAGCCCCCCCCCAAAAAAAATCAGGATAGTTGATTTCAGGGTGATACCGAACTCAATTTGTAGAAATGTGAGAAAATGCCATTTTTTTTGGCTATTTCAGCTTTTCGCAGAAGGATACCGCAAAAATGTCTCCCAAATGCATTGATCTTCTCGATACTCGTGCACACTAGGAATGACAAAACGAAAACGGAATGCCGGCATCAATGCTGTAGTCCGATGGGCAAAATCTTAATTTCTGTTGTTCGATTGGTCAGATCTAAATTACTATATAGTTCGATGGGTCAGATCAGCATCCAGAAAGGGGCCATGAGCGATATAGCGTGGGAAATTGAGAGAGTCCATGAACTCTTTCTGGGAATTTGGCTGTCTGACTATCTGACTCGCCGATTTACCGTACTCACCGAAATTCAAATTTCAGCACAAATCCTTCATAATATCGGAGGTTACGAAGGCGGTCCATGCTCGAAAAGAGGCGGACGAGGAACCGAACAACTTTGTGGAGGCTTACGTGCAGAAGATGGAAAGCAACCCGAATTTGAAGTGAGAATTGGGAAATGACTTCATTTCCATCAAATCTGTAAGAAAGAAGTAGCACAATGGGGGGATAGATGGCATGTGATGGATCCGGGACGCTCTCTAAAAATATCATTCTCAAACTTGAAAAAAAACCTCGCCTCTGCGATGGACCACCGGTGATAAATTGACTATAATCTTTAATCTTTAATTTATGATCTTTGATCTTTGCCAGTCTACCCAATCTGTACGCCCTCTCGTCCGATCTCTTCACTGCTGGGATGGAAACGACCACTGCTACGCTCCGATGGTCCCTGCTATTCATGGCGGCCCACCCGGACGTACAGGTACTGTAGTCGAACTACCGTAATATATCATAACTCGCGCTACCGTATACCGTACTACAGTAATTTCACTGCAGTAGCACGTGCTATCATAACCCACACTATTATAAATTCAGAGACATTCATTCAAAATAAGTAAACTTTCCGCTCCTAAAAACAGATGTTGCTGCAAGAGGACACGAAAAAGCAAGAAACAGTTATAGAAACAGTGTGCACACTCCGGTAGTTCATATTTCATGAACGTATCATTTTATAATTGTAATACCATATCCCATGCGACCATAACCAATGCTACCGTAATCCATACTACCGTAACCCTTCCCTCTCAATGTCAGGACAAGGTTCGTGCCGAGATCCACGCAGTCGTCGGCCGTGCTCGACTGCCTTCCATGTCCGACAAGAACCAGATGCCTTTCTCATCGGCGACTTTGATGGAGTGTCAACGGTGAGTGGACTTTGAACTTTGATCTTTGATCTTTGATCCTTAGGAGCTGCAGCTGGCTTGCCGGCTTGTCCCATCTAGCGTGGTAGCTTGAAACTGTAAAATCTCTCGGTATGGTTACCTTTAGGAGGCGTTCAGTATTTTTTTGGCAGAAACACCGATCGCCTCTCTATACTGAACTCTGACCATTTTTTGAATAGCAATTATAATCTTTCAAAGCATTTTTAGTAGATGTTCACCTTTATATGATTACCTAAAATCTATGAATGGTCTCATCTTTGATCTAAGGGTCGGATCGATCGTGCTGCCTATCGGAGCCATCCACAGAAGTACGGTAGACTCGGAGGTGAACGATTATTGATTATTTTCGAGCAGCTATGCCCATGAGAAAGAGGTTGAGGTTGATTGTTTTAAAACCGACTGTCGTGTTCAAACCAAAACGAAAGAAAATGTTGTTTTTTCACAACTTGTTGAAACGTATTCGTCCCTCTGCCATCCACTCTCATTACACATCATTCCACAGGCCGCTCAACCTTCCAGAAAGGCCTTTGGAGTGAGAGAGCGTGTGAAATCGAGAGGGACTCTCTCACTTTTGCACACTCTCTCGCTCTAGCCCTGGTCTGTAGGTTTGGAATTAGGTGATTTTTTACGAGCAGCTATGCCCAACGCGCGCTATGGAGGAAGATGGGTGTCGGGTTCAAACAAACAAAAAAATATTCATATTTTTAAAAAATATCAATTGTTCATATAAAATCAATATTTAAAAAAATCAATATTCCTGTAGATCAATGGTCTGTCGATTCCTTCTGATACTCTCGTTGCTGCCCAATTGGGTTCGACCATGCACAACCCGAAGATATTCGAGGACCCTGACCAATTCCGACCCGATCGATTCATTGGCTCAGACGGAAAATCGATAATCAAGGTTGGCGTTTCTCTTTGTCTGTCCTGATTCAAGACCTTTATAGCGGGGTTAGGGTGAGAGAGTGTGCAAAATTAAGAGAGTATTTCTCCATTTTACTCACTCCAAATCCCTTTTTCTGTAGTGTTGACCGGCCCCTGTGGAATCATGTTGTGTGTCAAAGACGCAATTAATAACAGCTACCGTACTTCCAACAATTTTTTTCCGTTCAGGAGCTGACGGACCACGTCATTCCGTTCGGCGTCGGTCGACGACAGTGTGCGGGAGAGAGACTGGCGAGGATGGAGCTCTTCCTCGTCCTCACTACCGTACTCCAGAGATTCCGCGTCGAACCTAATGACGCAGGTACGGTAATAGCTCATATCGATCCTACCGTAACCGTCTTTCTCCGCGCAGGACTCGACATGGGCTTCCACTACACCGTGCTGCGAGTGCCCAATTCGAGCTCACTCAAGCTGATCCGAGTCTGAAAGCATACTCTCAACAATCTCATGCATTTTTCGAAAAATTCCCTTTCCTATGTAAAAAAAACTGAAACTACATTGTACATTTGTGAATATTTTTGTTTTGTGGGGCCAAGGTCGGTTCCAGAAACACAAGTACTTCTTGAACCGACCCTGGCCCCAGTTCCCATCGGACTGAAAAGACAGCTAACTTCCGGCGTTCCCCCCAATTTTCCCTGTCCTGAGCTGGCCTGTACGTAAACTTACACGTTTTTCTGGAACGACCTAAGCGTATGCGCTTCGATAAATCTCGTATACGCTAATGCGCCGGATATGACGTGCGTACAGTTCTCTTCTTTCCCACTTCTCAAAGTGTCTAACGGGCGCTGGACATAAGGGAGAGAGAGAGAGAGGCCGAGAAAAACGCAGGCCTCGCCTCCCTCGCCTCTATCGATTCTCCCCTTCCTCCTTCTAGTTTGCGAGAGAGAGAAGAGAACGAAGGGAGAGAGAGACTACACAATTCCCCTGCTGCTTCTGCTCTGTCTTTGCATGATTACAACGTTCCGCAACGTTCTAGACCTCCAGAAAGGGGTCGAGAGGCGAGAAAGCGTGTTTTTTCCGACCCTTTCCGACGGTTAGCCCGGGATGTGCAATCATGTTGCTGGAGTCCCACCTATTTCTACGCCCATCTCCCCTTGACCAGTAAAAAGCCTTCTTTTTTTTCTAATTTAGCCCACAAAACCCCCGGAAACATTATAGTTCTTCTTCACCCCTGTAGATTGCTCTCCATTGATGCCCCACCCTCACACTAGAGACGGTTAGTCAAGCAAGAGATCTGAGAAATTAGAATTTTCCCCACAACACTCCTACGTGCATTTCCCTTTCATTTTCTTCATTCGCATGACTTTACTCGGTAATTTTTCTTGCGAAGTCATTCTCACCTCACGCCAGTTTGCTACTACCCAATCTTTGATACCGCACTTTGGAAGATCCACTCGTTTATTCAACGCCGGCCACATCATTCCACAGGCCGCTCAACCTTCCAGAAAGGCCTTTGGAGTGAGAGAGCGTGTGAAATCGAGAGGGACTCTCTCATTTTTGCACATTCTCTCGCTCTGACCCTGGTCCGTAAATTTGGAATCATGTGTCCATTTCTGTGATACTGTCTCACTCTCTTTCGAACTCCTCCAAATGTTTTTCTCGAATCGAAATCCCCCCTAATCTGTTCATCTCTATTCAATCATCATATCAATCATCCAAAGTGTGCTCATCCGACGCTCCTCATTCTGCATACTCTCTCATCGATCAGACAGCGCGAGAGAGCAGGCAGAATTGAGAGGGTCAGACACTTACTCGCTCAGTTGATTTCCTAGTACAGATTCTGATTTATCCTGAAATCAAGGCAAATAGGCCTGCAGGGAGGTAGTGATTAGAGATGGTCGGGATCTTCGAACTCAGGGAAACAGTCTGAGGGCCCTTGACCCTGTTGCGAGTTGCCTAGTGATGACGACATACTTCTATTTCCGTCTTTCAACATCTTTGTTCCACCTTTTTGTCTGCAACGCGCTGGAAAGAAACTTCCTCAATCGGGAATATCGAGTGTTACAATCGTTTTCTTTTCCTCACAGGGGCAGAATCCACTTATTTGCCCCAGGAACAACTCACGCACCATTTCACACTACCCCTTTTTTATTCCCCCCCAAGGTAGTGGCGATACTTCACCCTTTTGGGCCGAGACCACTCATCTATTCCAAGATAAAAAGTGGCTCGGTCTAGCCGGAGCTCCAGGAAGGGGTCAACAGTGAGAGAGAGAGTGTGTGAAAGTGAGAGAGCCCGTCTCTCGACCCCATTCTGGAGATTTGTAGTCATGTGTTCCTCGTACTTCTCCCCCATGTGTTACATGTCGTTCCCAGTTGTCCGTGCCAGTGGAAACATTACATGTCTCTCATCAGCTACGTCCCCCCACAGCACCCAGTTGGCACCATGCCAAGTCTATCTCTCGTTGTCTGACCCTCTCGTTTGGTGCGCTCTCTCACCATCTCTCTCTTTCTCTAACTCGTTCTCGCCGACTTTGTTTCGAATGCTGTGCCCCCCCACTCTCCGCCCGGCCTCCTTTTTCCGTTCCTCGTCTAGGAAAAATTCCTTTCCTCGTGTAGGAAACTTTCCCCCGAACGTTTTTTTACCGTAACCGAGTTTCACCTTTGCCGACTATCATTACTGTCTCGATTACTCTAATACTTCGTTTAATTATCGTCAGATACCAGGAATAGGACACAAAGTCACGCTACTTCGATAATTTCCCATTCATCCCTTTCCTTTTTGCCTTTTCTATCCTCTCTCTAATGATGTTTACTTTTTGTCGTACTGTAAAATTATAATATTTAAAATTAAAAAAAAAAATTTTGTTAAAAGATGATCGTGAATGTATGCGCATCAACGGCCGGCGGCACCACGCGAGCGCCCACTTACTACTACGAAACGACGCCCCGCAGGAAGAGTGTCAGCATTTTTACTGTTATTTAGAGAATATTCATTACTCTCTCTCTCTTTTTAAAAAATCTAGAATGTATTCTTAAGTTGTAGAGATTCTAGTTATACATATTGGGTGTACCTTATTGAAAATATTGTCCTTTGTTGAGCAATGCGAGAAATGTAAACATTATCGATTATGATGGAAACAAAGTGGGTTACAGCGAAAGAAGTTACTTACGACGTTAAATAAGTAAGTAAGTAAAGTAAGTAAGTAAAGTAAGTAAAGTAAGTAAGTAAAGTAAGTAAAGTAAGTAAAGTAAGTAAGTAAAGTAAGTAAAGTAAGTAACTTCGCACACTCTGTCGCTCCCGATTCCTCTGGAGGTTCGGGGTCATGTGTTCCTCATAGCTACTCCTAAGCTATTCCCGATGTAGAACCAATGAACCAGCGCATCTCTAGTGTGGTTTTCCCCTTCGACTTTGAACCTCTTGTCTCTTGTCTGGGAATGTCGGGCTAATTCAGAGGTCTTCGTGTCGGAAGCTCTGTGACGCAAGCAGCATTGCATGTCCAGAAATAGTGATCTCTCTCTCTCTCTCTCTCTCTCTCTCTCTCCCCCGGTTGACAAGTTCTCACGCGTGTCTTGAATATGAGATTAGGAATACGAAAGGGGCTTACCTTACATGCGGGGGCGCGAGATGTTTTCCCAGTACCTCCACTTTTACCCCCTTTTCATCGCAGTTTGGTGGGGCAGGACGACTTATCCTTTGGTATGTTATTTACACCTCGTTCAGGGCAAAATGCGAAAAGTGAATTCGTCGCGAGACCATCGTGCATTTATGCTGCGCAAAAAGCAGGGGGTGCAAAGTGCAAGAAAAAAATGGGGGTGCAAAATACATGGGGTGCAAAGAAAAAATTTGAATTCCCGCAATTATCGATTTTTGCTTATATCTCGGCTCCCGGTGAACCTAGCGTCACAAAATTTCGGTTGCAAGTTCGAAATGCGGTAAGTAATATAAATCCGAAGTTTTGTGCCCCTAGCTTCAACGGGAGCCGAGATATAAGCAAAAATCGATAATTGCGGGAATTCAAATTTTTTCTTTGCACCCACCGAGATTTTTGCACCTTGGTGGAATTCCACCCACGATTTTTGCGCAGCATGTTATTTTCGCACTTTCTAACTATCCGCATCAGTTTGCACTGAGTGTCGTGATTTATGGCCTTAAAGTTACCGGGAATCCACGGAATAATTTTGAATTCGCGGTATTCCCTGATGATCAATGGCGAGCGTCGCGTGTCGCGTCGCGGTCTTTTTTGAAAGCTCTTTTTCTCATTCGATGTTTTCGTCACATAAATTCTAATACGACAATAAATTTCAATAAATAATGAGGCATTGAAGTATGCAAAAAAAGAAGCGAAAAAAGGCTGGAGCGCAATAAGACAACATGATGAAATATTCACATTTGAATTTGCGCGAACTTTCCTGATGTTCAGTGCTCTATTTTCGGACATTTGGAGCTGTGTCACGGCCTAATTATTGATTTTTGACATTTTTTGCTTCGACAGCCTTTCTTTTACGGCAATTGTCTATTCGATTCCGTCGTAAGATTAGACACCAAAAATGTGGATTCCCGCTCTGGTATTTTCGCCCTACTAGTCCCCTAGCTCCCCTCCTAGTAGGGGCAACATCAAAGGTACCGACAGTTTCCCCTACTAGTCCCCCACTCATTTCGGTAGGAGTATTACGATCTCGCGCTCCTTCATTCCTCATCTCCTATGTTCCAATGGCACGGTCGCTCTCTCTCCTCTTTTCCCATTATCCCTCCCTTTCATTTTTGAATCCCTGCGCGTCAGGGTCAGGTTGGCACAGAGCCAAACTCGAATAACTCTGTTCAAACTTATCGGTTGAACGTGCGGTTTGCAGAGATCTTACTGGGAAACCGAGTGCAATAGCCCCACAGAGAGAACTCAGTTGACCAAAAAAAAAGACCTTTAAAGGAGGGTATAAGAGATTTCTCACCAGTTTTTTCTTTTTTTCAAGTAAATTGTCGTTGACTCACAGAGAGTCATCAATTGGTGTGCGAAGTTGACCAACTATCGCTGAATCATCGGTTGTTTTACCAGAGGCGACGGGGGTGAATAAGTGAGGAGTCTTTCAGCATAGCTCAGGTAGAGTCATCGGCAGTTCCAACAGAGCAAAATGGGTGAATAATGTATTTCGCAATATTTCAGCAAGAGTACTGTGTTATGCCATGTTAGAAACGCAATACAGGATAATTTGCATAGCGGCAGCTCCGTTAGAAAATTTGCGCAAACTTGGGTAATTGTAATTGTATAAAAAAATTTAAATGCATTTGATTAAAACAAAAAATGGTAAAAATTAATAATAGTACTAATAATAATAATAAAATTAATAATAAAAATTAATAATAATACTATTGATTGGGTAAATAGACCGATGAAATTTGTGTTTTTTTCAGAGTGAATCGACTCCGGAGAAGAAAGTGACGGAAAAGAAGCAGCAAGTTGACCAAAAACCTTCGAAATCAAAGGAAACGCCTCGAAAGTGCCGGATGCTCATCAAAATTAAGAGTTTCTTCACGAAGAATCGAAGTAAATCAGTGGAATAACTCCCTCTTTCCCAATGCATCGAGTGAACACCCCACCCGCACACACACACATGAAAATACTTGTGATACCATGGCTCTCCCCGATTGATCTTTGATCTTTTGCCCCATCCCCATCAATTATTTGTACACTGATAATCGTAATCAAACGCACACGCGCACAGTTTGATCCACAAAATACAACGATAAAGCGAGCTAATAAATATGTGTAGGTGTTTCAAGCAGTAAAAGTGCATGACAGGGATCAAAACAATGTGTGCTTATCAAATTGGGTGGGCGGTTAGAGAAACGCTAGAGAACACGCGAAATGGAGAGGGTTAGACAGCAACTCTCGCTCACCGCTTTCGATACTGAACAAGTTTGTGTTGCTATTTGGTTGGGAGCCGTGAGCTAGGAGGCACTTTCCCTATTCATATAGGCTACTTTATAAAACGACAACACTTCTACACTGCACCCACTTATTTTCAGCATTACTTTCTAAAATTGAGGCAGTAAGGACAATATTTTGGACATTTGTATTCTGATCGGACATTTATTTGTCTACTTGTCTTTGATCGATAACAATCGTGCTCTAATTTGGTCTTGGCTTGACCTCTAATCTACCGTACTCTCTCGTCCGTCCCACTTTCCATATGTTTTGGTCAGGATGCTGGCCTTTGGATGTACTCCATCACAATGTCTTTGGCCAATCTGAGATAGGCGCGTAAAAACACGGCGTCAATCCACTAACTATGTGCTACGCCCCACTTTCTCCCTCCCCCATCTCTATCAAATCACTTTGACACATAACCAATCGATAACCAGTTGTTGTGATTAACAGAGTGGGGAGAGAGATACTATGTTATCAGTGTGATGATCTACCGCTAGCTGCACGGGAAACTATTAGTATGCCTGCAGGCTCGGATCGAATTAGATCCACTCCGAGTGTAATTTATATGCTATCACTCTTTATTCTAAAAATATTTCTTGCAGAAAATTCGAAATTTTTTCTGGCAACATCGAGTTGTTCGTAATTCATAGGCGCCAATGTTTGTTCTTGTTATTTAATCCAATTATGATCACTCAAGCAAAAGTAACGTCCTCGCAAGAGATTAGATGCTTCTGCGAAAACCCACTATAACACTAATCTTCATTACTTCACACAGTGATAACGTGTGCTCGGCATAGGCAGTTAAATGAGGAAGTAAATCTCTCACGGATGAGCCATCCTCGACCTCTTGGGCGATTTCTTCCTCCCACTTTGCCTCCGCCCTATCCCGATTACCCTACTCCTACAACTCTCGACTCCTCCCCCCTCATTCTTTACCTTCTTCTTCTTCTTCTTCTTCTTCTTCTTTCACTATTCACTCAACCACTGACCATCACCTCCCTTCTACTCACTCTCTAACTCCACATCATTCCAGATCATCACAATGCTGCTGCGCATACTACTGATAGCGGCTACGGCCTACGGTACGTTCAGTTGTCGATTATGCGCTACCGTAATCCATCATCAATTGCTTCACAAACATTCCGCACATATCTCTACATCATTTCATTTGAGATTAGGTTGCGCGGCGCTGAACATTAGAGAAGGTTACGCTCTCCGTTTGTGTTTCTCCATCAGTTATCGATCCGTCTTTACCGTAGTATTCTCGTTGGGCAAATTGAACGCGCCAATTTTACAATCACGTTTCGTACACAACAAAGAGTAGGGGCAGGCAGGCGCTTTTTCCTGCCGGCACTGTGCCATTCAAAACTCACTTTACCGCCGCCGATCGCCCCCCTTTCACATGTGATTTGTGCGCGCGTGCGCCCTAATTATCGTCATCGCTTCCTTCCCTGTTTTTCTCGGTCCGATCATCACTTGATTACGCTCTGTGGGTAACGAGAGTAGGAATGATTTTCGTCCATCGGAACGGGTAATTCTCGATAGTACAGCAGTGTGTTCCGCTATCGAACGCTCCGATCAGTACAATGGGGAAAGTGACCAGAGCAAGCGATAGCAAGCAAGAGGGTTTGGAAGGAAGAGCAGTTACTTTCACTTTACGAAAGGTAGCGGGGAGAGCGGAAAAGAGCGGGGGGTTGAAACGGTCGGCAGAACTAGTTAAATAGTGCGGTAACTTTAGGGTACGAGGAGTCGTTGTCTCTCTGTAACTGCCTGTCAATCTCGCCGCATCCAAGAGAATTGATCAATGAGGAAGCCGTTGTAAACCACCATAAAAGGGGTCATGAGCGAGAGATGATGCAAGTGCGAGAGAGACCCTCTTGATTTGCCACATCCTGCTGACCTTCCTGAGTTTGATGTTTGCACATCATTCCAGAGGCCGGTCAACCTTCCAGAAAGACCTTTAGAGTGAGAGAGCATGTGAAATCGAGAGGGGCTCTCTCACTTTTGCATACTCTCTCGTCCTAACCCTGGTCTGTAGGTTTGGAATCATGTGTTTGGCTAGGCGGTGTAGTGTTATGGTTTGAGACAGCTCGTCCTGATCCCTGAAAACGGTCGAGAATAGTAGCAAAATTACGTGAGAATACATCGCAGATACCCGAAAAACAATCGCCCCCTTCAATGATAAGAGATCTCATGTGATGTAGAGTGTTCGATAAACTGCACGGGGAATGAAGTGATAGCATTGCAGGGGATATCACGAAACCAAAGATCAAAGATCGAATCTGATTCTGTTTTGTAGATGTGGACGCCAAGACCAACTTTGCGAAAAGTTTAACTATTTTATGAATGGTGTAGACATTGACCACGATCAATCATCAAAGATCTGTTTCCATTTCAGGAGCGGCTATTCCCCAGAACCCCTCCTGTCTCGAGAAGTGTCTCGTCGCTGGCGGCATCGTTGGAGCCGCGGCCGATCTCAACTTCTTCAAGTCCGTCGCCGTCGACATCAACAACTTCTGCAAGTAAGTTAACCCCACTTCCGCTTCATTTCCGGTCATTCGCACTGTTTGCGGGCGGTCATCTGAGGCCCCTCCGCAAGCGGAAATTTGGCGCTACTACGCCTAATCATGTGGGCGAAGGGCGGTGAAAGTGGTTTTGTCACACTAGCTGAGGGTAGGGGAATGGGCGAGTGGAAATGTCGCAAACATGGTAGAAGGAGTGTAATGGTCACTGATATCTATGCGATCATGGGCACACCTCTATCTCCTCCCTTCCTATTCTTACAACGACGCATCATCGCATGTAACCATCTTGTTTTGGTCGGTAAAATGGGGTCAGAATAGACTTTCTGGAAGGGGAATAGGCGAGGGGAGCGGGCGAGAAAGAACCTTGGCAAGAACTCGCGCACTCCCCATCGCCTCTCCGGTCAAGTGAGAAAGTCCAGGAGGAGATCGGATGGTATGATAGACTAAAGAAACGTATATGCATTTTTTAAATCTCATTTATATTAGACCTGTATATTAGGTGAGAACAAATGATGAACAGGGAGGGAGACTGTGTTGTGAGGCAAGGGAGCTAAACAAGTAATATTTACAAGTAATCAAGTAAACATAAAAATATAATTTCAGTTTTTTTTTCAAAAAATAAGTTATGTGATTGAATGTATTTATGTGATTGTACATGTTTGGTGTGCTAAACGGGAGCGAGTGTTTAAGGTGATGGCACTGAAAGGGTTGTATGCATTGAGATGTGATTGTTCCAAATGTGATTGTTCCCGTTCCACGTCTTACTCCCACTGTGAGATGCTCTGTAATCTGACGAACAAGAGGAACAAAAGACGAGTTTTCTCCTCCCGGGAGCAGAGGGATAATTAGGAAGAATGTTTTGTATGTGCATCATCATCGATTGTGAAATGGTCCGGAAGATGACGTCACCTGTAGAATTTCCAAAGATTACTTGCTGTGTTCGACAAAGAGAGATCTTCGCAATGGTGTGCAGGGGAATTCGGAAAACAGCTCGTGATCAAAGTAGTCATGGTCTGACCCTCTCTATTCCGCATGCTCTATCGCGCTGACTGATCGATGAGAGAGCATGTAGAATAAGGAGAGTCTGACTATTACTCGTACAAAGTAGTCATCCGAAGACAAAGTGAGCGAATTTGAGTGGTCGTGACTCAGATGCAATTGCCCAGCCATCGTCACTAACCTGCGCGCTTGAAAACAACAACACATGAAATAGGGATGACCAATGGCTGTCGACCTTCAGTGGTTGATGTGATTGTGGATGGAAATAGATTGATTGATCGAACGACTCTTATCTTCAAGACAAACTGTAAATTGGCGCATTGGCAAGGAGATGAATCAAATGTAGTAAATTAATTTCAATGCTATTAAAAAATCAATATATTTGGGGAAACCGATTTGAAAGCCTATAATCAAACATCTAAAATGGTCGAAAGATGATCCACCTCTAAATCACTCTTTCCTACAGTGTCTACACGGCTCTTCTCAAATGTGCTTCCGGCTGCTCTCAAGACGATCTCAACCTTGTCATGAAGCACACCGCGCACGCCTCCTACGTGTGCAAGGAGAAACTGGAGGGTGAGTACCGTATCCTGGTACACGATAGATGATGATCGCCAACTGACTTGTAATTGCAGAGATCAAGACCGTCCACGACTGTCTTGAGGCCGACACTACCGACCCGCTGTCTGACTGCTCCAAGGTAAGCTCATTTACACCCACTAGCCGTAAAAACTCAGTAGTCGATGGATCGTGCGGTTGTGGTTACCGTACTTCTTGCAGGTCTGCGAAGTCACCGAGCACGTGCCTCTTCGATTGGACTCCACCGCTACCGCTCCCGTCAATCCCAATGTGCCCGCCGAAGGCACCGGACCGCTCTGCGGGTGAGGCCGATACTGTATCTACCGTATCCAGTACCGTATTTAAGCAAACCTACAAAGAGAGTCTATTATGAATAAAAAAACTCAGTAGTCGATGGTCGATTGCAGCAAGCAGATGTGCGTGCTCAAGTGCGCTCGTGAGCAGCTCAACAAGCAGTGCGCCGGCGCCGGAGACCTCTTCAAGGAGGTAAGCTGATGTCCTTGTAATATTTCATAAAGGTGATTTGTTATGTTACCTGTAAAGTAACATAGCCAAGATCAGATATCGAAGCGTAAATTCGTATCACACACCGTTCCACAGGCCGGTCAACCTTACTGAAAGGGCTTTGGAGTGAGAGAGTGTGTGAAATCGAGAGGGACTCTCTCACTTTTGCACACTCTCTCGCCCTAACACTGTTCTGTAGGTTTGGAATGATGTGTATCACTTTCAGATCGCTCGTCACCAGGTCGAGATGGGCTGGGACGCACTCCAGGTGCAGAGTGAGAACACGAACGACACAGCTTCGCAGGTGAGGAGATTGCAGAATCAATCAATCAATCAATTATTTATCATGCCAAAGATTTGATTGACTTGTTGAATTATGCAATATTATGAAGCAATATGATATTTACGATGTCACGGCTAGGTGACAAAGACAGCAGAATGATCGTGTTATGAGGAGTTTAATGTTATCTTAATGTTAATCTTCATGTTCTTACTCTTAATGTTAATGTTATTTTAATGTTTGTTATGTTATGCAATCAGAAATATTGTATGCAATGAAGTCATTCAGCTCGTCGCCCTCTCTTACCTGGCTAACATCCCCGAGAAGTGTGTCTACCTCACGAACCTCGAGACGTTCGACAAGGTTCGTTTACTGGAACTGACTCTCAGAAACCCTCTCCTTAAATTATGGCTAATCGCTTAATTCATGAAATGTTCAGGAGATCGGAGGTGATTCTATGAAGAAGCAGGAGATGATGCCCGGCATGGTGAGCATCCGACTCTTTCCCGATCCTAGACTGTTCACTCTCCTTAAAGTAAGTGGTGAACCAAAATCTGACCACCCTATTTTGATATTTTTAATAGAAAGAGGACATTATTCTAAGAAGGGTACTCGCTTTAGAAAAAAGTTAATAATCAATTAGCCCGTCAGATTATTTTGGTGTGGTGGCTACGGTATGCTGGTCGAGAATTCTCAAAAGTCGTCTTCTGAGCTTTTAATACATCATGTAAGCAAGATTGTCTATGTAGTGTAAAACTACACAAGCAAATCCAGCTTGAGGATGGAGAAAAAATCTCGGCCCTGTAGCCACACCACAAATCTTCAACTATTTTTTTATAGCGGGTTCTTAAAATTTCGTCCTCTTTCTATGCGAACTATAAAGATGGTGGGTCAGATTTTGGTTCACCACTAACTTCAAGATAGTCTTTCCTATCTTATCAAAGTCGACTAGCCATCGTAAACTTACTGAACATGTTCACGTAATGTATGTATCTTGCAGGAGTTCTCCAACGATACTACGGTCGAGAGCACCGAGAGCGTAAGTTCTCCTCCGACTGCGACTACGGATCTACAGTAGACACACAGTAGTAATGCACCACCCACACCACACGTGTTTCTGTAATTTTTCAAATCGCACACCTCATTAGTATAGCGACACACACGATAGACACGGTATTCGCAGGTAGATGAGAGCATGGGCGGCTTCGACGCGTCCTTGTTCGAATTTGAACCCGTGCTGGAGCCCGATGTTCCTCTGGGCCCACCCGCGGAGGGATCCGAGACTACCACGGACACCTCGCCGCTGTCTACCTTCCCGGAGGAGGCTGTGAAGGTTATCGGAGAGACGCAAGCAATGACTGCTGAATCCAACGTACCTGCAACTACAGTACCTGCCGTCGAGGAGACCACCGAACCTGCGACCACCGAACCTGATACCACTACCACAGCATTCGATACCACCGTCTTCGAGACTACTACATTGCCGGCGGAAACGCCAGCGACGACTGAGGAGGAGACTACTGTAGAGACAACTACCACGGGTGCACCTTCCATAGATGCCGTAGAGGTTTGGTGTTTGTGGAATGGTTTGATCTAGTCTAGACGGAGTGTTCCTAACTAGCGGCATGCAGTCTATACATCATGTAGCGGTGGTGGTTAATCAGTACCTTCACGTTTAGACTCATATTTCAGCCCAGAAAGCTGTTGTAAATGTTAAATATTACATTTCTAGTTTGGGTGGTTACGGTAATTTTCCAGACGGCCTCCTCATTGGCAGCTGCTTTGGACAATGTCTCCGTGTCAGTATCGGGAGGTGGAGTGCGCACTCAGCCCAAACCCGCCGATGTGAGCATTAGCAACTGTTGGTTGTCCAGTAGAGTGCGGAATGTGAGACCACGCACTCCTCATTTCACACACACTCTCTCGACCGGTCGGTAGGTGAGAGAGTGTACGAAATGAAGAGACCGTGGTCTCACATTTCGCACTCTATTGTCCAGTAAGCGATATTTATCAAGAATGTGAAATATATTGAAACAAAAAAGAGGAATGTTTCCCTACGCCAATATTCGAGACCAAGTCTTAAAGATCCCATTGTCAGGCCCCCGTCGCCGGCACTTCTTCTGAGACTAGTGCTTCCACTGACGAGGAGCCCGCTGTCACCAGTGCCGAGGGCGCAGATAAGGTATGAGTTCTGACACATCGTCTGACTCTTCGGACGATACGGTAGCGAGTGGCGGTTGCGGTATCTGAGTTGTTGCAGGAGGCTGCGATGGGAACGCGCCCCGTCACTTCTGGACCTATTCCTGAGGGCGGTTTGATCGCTTCTAGACCGGTTACTGAGGAGGATAAGGACGCTGGAGAGGAGGAGGATGAGGTGGGTAACCCATGAATGTTTCAACGATTTCACACAGAGAAATCCTACTAAGAACAGACACTCAAGTTGACCCGCCTACTACTATGTAAGTATGCGCAGCTTACATATTAGTAGGCCCTACTTACATATTAGTAGGCGGGCCAACTTGAGTGCCTGTTCTTAGTAGGATTTCTCTGTGTGTTCAATGGACAATGGTTAGAATTCATGGATCACTGTTATTCTTTCAAGACATCTTCTGGTGAGATGGCAAAGTCGTCTGATTCCACCGCTGCCACTGAAGGATCCAAGTCGGAGGAGAAGGCGGAGGGAGATGACGTCACCGTCGAGGTCCTCAATTTTACACAGCATTCGAAACAGATTCGGAGAGAACGAGTTAGAGAAAGAGAGAGATGACGAGAGAACGCGCCCAACGAGAGGGTCAGACAACGAGAAACGTTCTTGGCATGGTGCCAACTGGATGCTGTGTTTTATCATTGCTTCATCACTATGATGTAAAGTTATTTGTGCAATAATGAGGGAGGAAATGCCATAGAACACATATTCTCATACAATTTGTCGTCATTAACGCCTGTTACTATACACACAGAGAAAACATACTAGGAATACGACATCAAGTTGGCACGCCTACTAATATATAAGTAGGGCCTACTAATATATAAGTAGGCGATTAGTAGGCCCTACTTATATATTAGTAGGCATGCCAACTTGATGTCGTATTCCTAGTATGTTTTCTCTCTGTGTATCCGCAGGATAACACTTCACAGGATAAAATTGCAGGCATCGGAGACGGCAACTGCTACGTCGATGGACGGAAGGACTGAGGAAGAGAAGGCTGATGGAGAGATGGGCGACGCCGTGGCTGGAGAGGTCGAGAAGGAGATGGAGGTGATACTCCCTGAAATAGAGATATCGTATAGTGCGGCTAACTGCGGCTTAACGGTGCGTGCACGGGTATGGAACATCTTATTTAATAGTTAACACACATAACGCCACCGTAATGTCGACGATCAAATGGGCATGCAGTCGGCTTAAACGTAGTATGAAAACAATATTTGAGAACAAGGACAGTGAGGGCTCTGATGTTACCACTGATTCGACCATCGTCGTCGATGATGAGAACCAGAGCGAGGTTAGTATTGATTAATATTAATAATATTTTTACAATATCGATATGATGATCATAAATGAATGAATATTCATATCATTCTTCAGATCGAATCCAACGCGATCAACCCCGTCACTGAGGCTGCCGCGGTTTGTTTTATCCACTATTGTCTACGTTTTTTTCTTAAAAAAATTGTGTTTACGTCACGCAAACTCGGTACTTACTCGCAATCTAAGAGAATGCAGTCAACCGTGCAAGAACCTGTGTTTTTTCTACACTGACCTCTAACGCGCACTCGATTCGCAACAAATTCCTATCAGTGAGAGGATGTTTTCCAGCAAAGTTCTTGCTGTATTACGTAGTGACAACTTCCTATATTTGATAACACCTATGTTGATGTTATTCAAGAGCAGTGGAACAAGTCGATATTTCTCTCATCGAAAATCGGAGAAATCTCTTTCCAATCGTTCTCGCTCTAATTGTAAAAGTGACCAGATCAAATCAATTCACTCATTTGAGGGGTCAACAATCACAATCAATTAGCTTCCAGTTTCGCCTAGAAAGCCATACAACATGCCTGAACATTTTGTCAATAATTAACCTTTCGCAGCTCGAATACAAATTTTAATTCAATCAATAATAGTGCACTTAATCAATCAATAATTACAGAAGAAGAACGGCGCTCCGGCCTCTCTGTCGCTGCTCACAGCAGTCTTCGCCCTGGTTGCCGTCCTCTTCATCTAAATGTCGACCGCCCGCCTCCCCGATTGTCAAGCTCACCGTCTCGCTTAGACAAGGCAGTGAACTCGTCAATCGAAAGCCCCCCCCACTTCGATTGTTTTTCCTTTCCCCTATGTACATTAGCGCTCGCCCCTCAACTCATTTGCCACCATCTCGCCATATCTCTGAAAATCCGTTATTTCCTCCAGCCACCCGGGTTTCTTCCGTTCATCTTGTCTATCTCTCTCTCTCTATCTCTCAAACTCTTCCTTTCTATCATTATAACTCTCTCGATTCGCGTCGAGATCGAGCGAAACCGTATAAAAAGTTGTAAAATAGTTTTCCTGCTTCGATTCAAGGGAGAAATGGCATGGCTTACCGGCGTTTGTAGGATGCATAAATCTACTGTAAAGGGAAGACGGAAGAGTATGGAATTTGGGCTTTTTGTGGGCGGCATCTTTTATATCTGGAGTATCTGGATCGGTAAAGTGCGTAGACAGTACGGTGCCTGACGACTATCAAATGAGTAGACCAGGCAGCAGGTCAATTCGGTGCCGGTTTTGGTGGAACGTGGTGTAGCGTATTTTTATTTACATTTATAACTGTGCGAATAAGAGGGCGAAAACCCCTCAGTCGTGTGATGTGTCGGATGCCCCCGTGAAGTCGGGCTGAAGGAAAGACACTAGGGAGAGGAATGTCGACGTAGTCCCCTCGCGGATCCCATTTCAAAGGGCCGAAGCGACGATTGTTGAGAGAAAAGAATGCATATCTCGTGAACCCTGATCCTTCCCAGAGAGCTCTTGTTGTCTCTGTTCCCATTGCGTTTATACTAGAACAACATCAGTTTCAAAACACTAAAGTAGAGAGAGAACGTGTGTGGAGATTGGTTGTGGTGAGATGTTGGTGAGCACACTGCACAATTAACATGGATGCATGCTCGGTGATCAATTACAGTATCTTGAGCGATAGATCGATAATGCGGATGATAAGAAGCAGCGAATCATCAGAAAGAGCATTCCGACGGGCATGCGGAAAGCGGAATGGGCATCCCTTGGTTTACAGCGGGAGTGTGATCTCGATCTTCCCATGCCATCTTGATAGTCGTTCTTTCGTCCCTTGTTTTGACCGATTGCATCGTTTTGCACATGGCCGACGATCGATAAAACGAACAGAAGGAGGTAAGTTGTCCATTCAATTCGCCCGAGCAACTCTCCTTGTTTTTATGGCTGTCCACTGTTTTCTTCAAAATACTCGAATGTGTCAGGGGTCAAGCAACAAATAATTTATGGACTTGGTCTCGAGAGATACAACAAAATAAGAGCACGATGTAACATTATACTCGGGGTGCGTGAAAATTGCCAAAATAATACAATAAATATACGAAATTGTGTGTGTCTGTGTGGTGTGATTTGCGATGAGATCAGCGTGTGAAGACTTGTGTTTTGGTACGTCTAAGAGAAGGAGCAGCATTTGTACTAGTGAGCATTAAAGGGAAGGGTTGTTTTGTCGACGGAGTAGGGTGAAATTCGAAACGATCATGCACAAACACTAACAATCATAACACAAAAATAACCTAGCGCGCATACAGGTAAGAAACCGGGGGGAAATGCATGGGAAACCAGCAGGTTTTAGTGTGGATGCGAAATTAGGGACGAGAACCGGGAGTGAAAATAGCCTGAACAAAATTGTAAAATGAGGGGAAGTAAAACCATCGTATAGCCAATAGGAGTGAAAGAAACGAAAAGAGGGAGAGAGGGAGGGAACTGTTCGTGTCAGAATGGAGTTGCGGAACCCATATATACTGTAAGAGAAATAGATAAAATCTACCAGCATGCTTAGATGAGATTACGGTATTAGTTGGTCGGTGGGTGCGGGGGCGCGTTGTGGACTTCATTATTATCTGACTAGCGAGCGACGGTGTGAGTGGAATTAAAAGAACTCCGACTGGGTATATCGATTGATCCGTTGATCTACCTGCACCCGCAAGCGCTAACGATCATGTCGGGGTAGATTTTCACTACGATGCGGTCGCTGATTTCCCGGTAGAGAATGGTCAGCGGAGCCATCTCAGTGGGAACACAGCACGGTTCGGGAATCTGAAAACATAACTATTTAAAAATGGTATACTCACTATATGGTCAGGCTAACCAAAATATGAATCACTTAACCTTTCGAAAGGTAAATTCATTTAAACTATTCTTATGGTGCGTTTATTGTCGCTGAGGGGTCAGAAATGGTCTCGTCATTCTCCACACTCTCTCGACCGGTCGGCAGGTGAGAGAGTGTGGAGAATGACGAGACCATTTCTGACCCCTCAGCGACAATAAACGCAGCATTATTCTAACCTCGTCGTTGTAGTTGTGCAGCAAGCCTTGGATGATGGCGTGGTTGGATGCGTTTACTTGAGCTGGAAACGGATAGGGACACGTACCGCTGCACTGGAACGCATCGTATCCAGCTGAAATAATTTGCTGATTAAACAAATCTTGCATCATAGTATGAATTCAATTACAATTAGTCATAGTCATAGTCACATCAATCAATTATAGTATTACAATTAGGAGAAATATTTGCCTATTCTCGGAAATTTGGTTCCTCTTTCTTTTTGAGACAAATTGTCTATCTACGGTGGCACTCATATTTATCTTACACCCACCCTCTACATTGTGTCTTCAGAGAGTTCGTGCTTACGTCTGTCTGAGCTCTTTTCAACCCCCACAAGTTGCGACATTCCAACTCCCCGTGGATTTATAAACTTTGTCCTTCTCATGACAGCTTCTTCCGGCTACATAAATTTCGTATAATGACACGTCCCCCGCTCAACTTTGAGAGTTCAGTTTTTCGATATTTATATAATCTTTCGGAAAATTTCGCATAGTCGGTTTCGAAAAGGCCAGTGCACTCGAAGGGAAACTAGTGCCCTTCTAGACTGCCAAAGTGGCAGTTGAGTGTCGGTTTTCCTGGTGGAACAAGAGGCGGAAGTAGTACGAGATGCAAACATAAACTCGAGCCGTGTTGCGCGATGTGAATACTATATGAGCGGTCGAGACGGAGGACCAAGTGCGGCTTCATACGTCATTTCTAGCACAGTCTTTGATTGCGTTATCAGGAAATATCGAAACTTTTCTCGGAAGAAGCAACAATAGTGCAACAAAGTAATAACGTAACGAGAACATGGGGTTCCCAAGTTAGAGCCCATTTTTTATAAAATGTAATGATAATCGTACCCGGTGCGAGGATCCAATCACCCCAGCTGAGCTCTGTGAAATCGACGTACATCGACTTCCGATGGCAGAGACCCCTGTCACCACCAGTCCTTAAATAGCCATCATTATCACAGATCTTCGAAAAAGTTTACCATCGTTCAACCTATTTTTTCAAAAATACTTGTTAATAGGCCAAACTTTGTATACTTCAGAAAACAACCCATGTGCTGGCACTTCGACACCCATGAAACTGTTCAGAGTTTATAACCAACCTATGCTTTCGGTTCTTCCGCCTTCGCTCCTTCTTCTCCTTCCTTCTCCTCTCCTCCTCAGAGGCAGACCGTTTCCGCCTCTTCGGGTGCTCGCTCTGCACGTAATTATGAATTTTACATGAAAATACCAAATCATTGAATTGTCTATACCTAAACAAAGTGGTGAATATATTATGGCTACACTCTCACCTCAGAAAAAAAGAAAACTGTAATATCTAGACGTACCCCTTCATCTAGATCCTCTCCGTCCTCTCTGTCCACGTAGCTCACGACCATAGACGCCGAGGCCGATCTTGACTGGGGGATGGACGAGAGGGAGTGGGTCGCAGACTCGGCTAGTTCAGACTCCGGCGGAAATACGACCAGAAATCGAACCTAAAAGAAGGCCCTTGCCGCCATGCCAATGGAAACGCTATATTAATGCTTAGAGCTGTTTAAAATGGACTAGAACCAAATTATGGGAGCAAAACGACGTACCGTGTGCCGCTGGTTACTGTAAGGAACGCCCTCGGTGACGTCGAGATCGATGACCCGCTCTTTCTCCTCACGCGTGATCTCCACGCTGTCCAGTAGTCGCTCGACCTGGAAAAAAGTGGTAATCAAGATCCATTATCCATCGAATTGCGAGGTACGAAGACTAGGTGCCGCCTGGTCTAAACTACATACACTGGGCTCAGCGTTTTCCCAAGTAACGCTCCGTGAAAACTTGCAATGTGGCCCATTAAAAGGCAGACTAGAACTATCAGACCAACGAACGAACTATTGAACAGGAGCCTGAGCAAGACGACTTACCCTTAATCGAGACAGCTCCTCCACTCGATATACTTTAACTGAACCCGCGCCTCCCCTCACTCGCAGCTTAATGTGGGCAGCGACGACCTTCTCTTTCTGCGCCTGCAATTTATTACAAATTGCGATCATAACATAAAAAGATAATTGATAGTCAACGACAAGACTGGCCCTAAAAATAGGCATTTGATTGTTTGACTTACAGTAAACAGTATACAGTTTGGATGCGGCGCTAGGTCAGATTCATGAATTTACTCATATACATAAATTTATATTTAGACCCATTATTTTTTTTGTTGATAATATGTGCGCAAAAGCAGGTGAATTAATGCGTTACGAACCTGCTGAGCTTCCAATGACAGATTGTAGGACAGTAGCAAACCGGCATTGAGATCGAGCAACTCCTGAAAAGTTATCCGTTGTCAATGAGCACTGGAAGCGATTTCAAGGTGGATAAAGATAGCGTATAACCGCGAGGGGGTTAATATTTAACCGTCTCACATGATTCCAAACCTACGGACCAGGGTTAGGGCGAGAGAGTGTGCAAAAGTGAGAGAGTCCCTCTCGATTTCACACGCTCTCTCACTCCAAAGGCCTTTCTGGAAGGTTGAGCGGCCTGTGGAATGATGTGGTCTTAGTGGTCGTTTAATTGCGGCTAACAACCTATGGTGGCAAACTATTTCAGCGTATCTCACCTGTGGATAGAACAGTCGGATCGAGTCCTCGTCCAGCATTCCCTCTTCCGCTTGCCTGCATTTGTTGTTGTTTTGTAAAGGCTATTTTTCCCTCCCCATGCTACATGACGTCATTCCAAACCGTAACTTACCTGTATAAATTGATAAAGTGGTCGGGCGGCGGCAGGGTCGGCGCTGCTAGGGTCGGCGGGGTCGTGAGACCGAGCTTGGCCAGCACCGCTGAAAAATGTGCGTTCAATCATCGCTTATGGCGATCTTCAACGGCCTGGATTATTTTCTATTGGGCATGCAGTGTACTATTCATACTCTTGCAGGTATTTATAACTGTGTTAACCGCTTTGCACCGTGCCCCAGGTAATTCAATACTCGCTTCTCGTCGACCCACCCTCCCGTTCTTTGGCCCCCTATATGCACGAATATACGCGCATTGTTGCGAGGAGGAGGATGAGCAATATGTGAACTTTTCTGGAAATGTGGGCGCGCGCAAACTATAAGTCGGGGGTGAATCAGTTGCCCAGTCTCCAGTGTGATTCAGACTTGATTCCAGAGGAGGAAGATCGCTTGTGTCAACTGAGAGAGAGAGAGAGAGGAGTGGGCACAGCGCGTATATGGACTATGAGAGTATTGCTAGGAAGCAAAACTCTTGGATCGGGCGAGATTTTTTTTTAAGTAATCAGGAAGAACTTGCCGCCCTTAAAGAAATGGGAATATTGCAACGACTGATCTCCCAGTTAGATCTTGTTATCTTGACTAGCCATGCCGCATATCTAATCAATGACGAAGCTGTACATTTAAATAGTTGGTTTCAAATAGCAAATTATCGATTTTAAAGTGGTCGATTACCAACCTGACTGCAGGGGGCTTGGCTTCTGCACTGGTGTTGTGACGCAGAGAATTGGAAGGGACAGCAGCAGGAGGTAGATCAGGGAGGAGGAGGCGGAGCACGCGGAGATTATTGATTGAGAGACCGAGATCGAGTCCAGTCCGTCTGACACTGCAACGATACGGTAAATTTTAAAAATCAAACTTTTAAATGACTTTTACTTCATCGCTGCTCTTTTATGATGTTTACGGAATTTTTAGGGAATAAAATCGATATTATGATAATAAGCACCGTACCACTTTTCATGCTCTCGCCCTCGAGTGCATCGGAGTGTACGGTGATCGCGCGGAATATCGATTAGCAGCTTTTTCTCGATCTGGCAAGCCCGGAAATTGTGTGCAGCAGCTTAGCAGCGGGCCTCGAGCATACCTGAACAAATGAATAATATAATTTAATATAATGAATAATATAATATAATAATATAATAATATAATAATTTTGCTAATATAATTTGACGCGGCATCAAGGAACGATTGAACGTTAACTGAGAATGGAAGCAGGCAAGAGACTCAGAGGGAAATAAGTCTACGACTTCAGAAGTCTTGGCTACCGAGCGACGACTTTAAAGTCTAAAAAGTGCCGCTCCCCTGCCTCTAATCGAAGCGAGTAGACTTATGAAGTCGTCGCTCGGTAGCCGAGAAGTCTACAGTCGTAGACTTATTTCCCTGTGAGAAGAATTGAAGGAAGAATGCAGTCTGGGGTCTGCTTTTGTAGGGGCCCATCCACAAGTCCCTCCCCCCACCATGCAACAGAATGGAAGAAAAGCGCAGTAAAAGAGAGAAGTGGGGGCGATTTCGAGAAGTTTATGAGAAAGGGCGGAGAGAGGGGGCGACTCTCTCCCATTCCATGCCTCGCCGGTCAGAGCGGGCGAGAGAGCGTGCGAAAACGAGAGAGTTTTCGAGGCCCGCGAGTGTTTCTGTCCCCTTTTTTCACAGAGATTCGGTGTCCTGTCGTCGGATAATTGTGTGGGAGAGAGAAGTGATGATGCTACTCTGGTAATTGGAAAACGAACTAAAGGGTATTTAGAGAGAGAGAGAGAGGCAGCCGGAATCTGACAAGTTTATTGTACAAGATAGCGTCACTTAATTAAGTACACTGCCCTTTCTAGTTGGGTAAGGGGGTAAAATTCAACATGGGGTTTCTTTTAAAAAAAAGTTTCACGATCTGCAATACATTTTCCACAAAAATTGTAGGCTCAACAAAAATCATGAACGATGTTGTACAAAAAATAAAATGTTTAACAAAAAAGTGTCCCACATCCACAAGTTCCAAAAATATACGACTCTGAGTGGGAGATACCTCTTCTGGGAGATTTTCCTTATGGGAAAGGTCAGGTAAGGATTTGCGGAATTATCGCTTCGGGGGCTTACTACCTGCTTGCGTCTTAGAAAATATTAGAGAAAGGCTAGAACACAAGCAGACTCGAGAGAGAGGGAGAGAGATAAAAGGCGGGCCGCTTCTAGGAGAGAGACAGAGGAGGATCATGTGTTGTCAGTGAGTGTAGAGTATGTGTGAAAGGGGAGAAGGGGCAGATTGTGGGGCAACACACTCACACCACCGGTCACTTTTCTTATCCCCAAATTCTGCAGCCCCAGGGCATTGTGACGTCACAAAAAAGGGGCAAAATTTCCCCGAGATTTTGCCGCATTTATGCTTTGCAAAAATCATGGTGGAATTCAGCCAAGGTGCAAAACTCTGGGGTGGAAATAGAGCTTTTGAATTCCCACAATTATCGCTTAATTTGCCGTGGACTTTTTAGTAGTTTAGAGCCAAAGGCTGGGAATTGAGCAATGGTCTGACCCTCTCAATTCTGCATGCTCTCTCGCGCTGTCTGATCGATGAGAGATCAGGTAGAATGAGGAGAGTCTGATCATTACTCTGGGAATTACAACTAATATAGAAACTACAAAGAATGCAATAGTGGTTTGTCCAAATATTGACGCGCGCCAATGCCGGAGCAGAAATAGATATTTTCGACTATTTTGGGGGGAGGAGGAGAAAGAGAGGGGGGCGGTGGTATACGGTAGTGAGTGAAATGAGGATTATTACTCTCTCTCTCCCTCCCTCTCTCCTTCGCTTCAGTGTCTCGTTTTTGCGCAAGGTGTCTGGCGCCAATGTGGTAAAGTGGGGACACATTCGAAATAAGCGAGGTAGAATGAGAAGGCCGGTCGTAAACCATCCATGAGGGAAAAGGTCCGGAACGTGGGGGAATACACATGATTCCAAACCTACAGACCAGGGTTAGAGCGAGAGAGTGTGCAAAAGTGAGAGAGTCCCTCTCGATTTCACACGCTCTCTCACTCCAAAGGCCTTTCTGGAAGGTTGACCGGCCTGTGGAATGATGTGAATATAATAGAACAGAATAAAATATGAGGCTGGTTGTCTAAGAGTCGGTAAACGGGTAGTACCCCAAGATGTAACAAATTTTCGGGGAGCGCCATTTCGTAAATTGTTGAACAATGGCCCTGTCTTCCAATTTCTTTGTTCAACATTTCCAGCCCATTGTTTAAAAATTTACGAAATGGCGTTCCCCAAAAATTTCTTACATCTTGGGATACTACCGGTAAACGGTGAATAGAGGTCCGGACAGCGAATTTCTAGAAATCTCACCACTAATGTTTTCAAGGGTGTATAAAAGTAAAGTGTATAAATGTATAAAGGTAATATCATATATAAAAGGAACTATAAAAATGAAATGTTGATTACGCGATAGTCATTATTTTCAGAGCCAATTAGAATCTGGTAAAGACACAGACTTTTCAAGGTATAGACAAGATGCTTGTGGATAGGGGAGGAGAAGGGAGGTGGGAAAAGAGGAGGAGAGATGAGGGGAGGTGGGAGAGAGTCCAGAGGGAGTGATAATGTGTTCTAATCAATCGCGCCACCACTCGCTTCCCCTATCTCTTTCTCACTTTTGCGTGTTGATGTAAAAGAGATGAGGAGAGAGAGAGAGAGAGAGAGAGAGAGAGAACGATAGAGACTATATCTAATCGCTTTCGAGCGATGATCATGATTTTTGAGTTTTGAGTTTTACTGGCTTTTTCCATTATTTTCTTCATTTCGCACTTCTGTCGACGAAATGATTGCTTACCCGACTTTGAAACTCTGGTTATTTCTCTACACCCCCTAGACTGCAACAATATTTACAGTGAACGTTGAGGTACGGTATTCCCCCGATGTACCACGTCCTTACACAAATCGGTCAGCCCTACAGAAATGGGTTGGAAATGAGAGAGAGACTCTCTCACTTTTGCACGCTCTCTCGCCCTGACCCTTTCTGGAATCGTATGTATTTCGCCGATACACACTGATTGTTGTCAAAGACGAGCACCCCCCGTTTTTCACGAAAATTGGCTCACATTTTCAAAGGCGCGTAGGGGAATAGGAATAGGAGGAGGGGAGTGGAAATATACATCCGAACTTGAAAAGAGGGGTACGACTATATGGCGCTAAAAAATAATGTAGCCCTATTGCCATACCTTTTTCTGACACATAAACCAGTATTGTAAAATAGACATTGGTACGTGTAAACTAATGCAATTCATTCGTCTATAGCGAAACTATAAAAAAACAGGGAGAGCTAAACGTAGAAAAATGATGAGATAAAAGTGAGAGAACTCTCACTCGGCGCGCTAAATCGATTGATGGGGAAAAAGTGCGTCGAAGATTTGGGGAAGATCTGATAAGAAGATCAAACCACGGGTAGACTTCGGATGAAAAGTGAGATCACAAAGAAGATGAGATGGTGTAACAAAGAAATGGCTGGAGACATGAATAGAAGGAATACATGGAACTAGGAATGGATCAGCTTCACATCATTCCACAGGCCTGTCAACCTTACAGAAAGGCCTTTGGAGTGAGAGAGCGTGTGAAATCGAGAGGGACTCTCTCACTTTTGCATACTCTCTCGCCCAAACCCTGGTCTGTACGTTTGGAATCATGTGGCGCTCAGATACGGCGCAAATCGGAGAGAAAAATATACTACCAGTGGGTATATGAAGGTCCGCCTGGCATCATTCCACATGCCAGTCATCGTATTGTGCTAACTCGAGAGGGATCCTGCTCAGACCCCATTTTGGTGGTTTCGCATCATGCGGACTGCATCTTATACAGCACGCGCGCGCCTTACCTACGCATCTCAAGTGGGGGTACTTCACAGGGACGAAAGGCATCGGTTTCTGTGCGCTTTTCGAGGCCTCTTGATGAAAAGCTGGCTATTGGGATCGGAATATGGAGAGAGAGAGAGAGAGATCGGGATAGTGGGAGGAAAGTCCAGTCTCTCTCCATAAGGATTGTGACGAAACGCGCGTATCCTACAACCCTCCTGCACATGGAAATGGGAAATTCGAGCGCCGTCTGACGGCAAAGAAACAAAGAGAGAGAGAGAGAGAGAGAGAGAGAGAGGCTTAGAATGGGCATAGGATGACGCCATTGGTCCGTATAGTCCGCTCCAACCCCCAGACTATTATTTGCAAATGTCGGACCCAAATATAATATCGGCAAATAGCAGCATAATAGTGCAGAGGAATCATCGAACCGCAAGTCCCGCAGGACCAGTACAAATATACAGAGCATATAGCTATAATATCAGGAATTATAGGCAGCAATACACAATGGTTACTCACAAAGAAAAAACTCTTAGAGTATAAAACACCATATGTCGAGACGGAGAGTTTGAAACTCTAATTTTCGAGAGAGTGCACGAAAACGAGAGACGCGCGCTCTCATTTTGTCACGCTCTCTAACATTAGAGTTTCAAACTCTCCGTCTCGACATATCAGGATTAGTGTTTTTTCTTTGAGAGTAACTATATCGTAGCTTGGCGCTAAGGGAGCGATGTAGTCCTACAGAAGCTTTGACAAAATTAGTTGTAGCGCGGCGCATATAAATAAATAGCCGCATGTAAAAGTAAAGAAAGTTCGCATTGAGCTGATTTGCGCGTGCTTTGATAGTGTGAAGAATTGTGCGAAATAGATAGATGAGATGAGAGAGAGAGAGAGAGAGAGAGAGAGAGAGAGAAGGAAGTGCGCTAGACTGTTTAAAGTGATGGTGGCGATAGAAATGATCAAAGTGAGAAAAGAGAGAGAGAGAGAGAGAGAGAGAGAGAGAGATCTTGGAATAGGGAGCATGACAGGAATAGAAAGAGGAGAGAAATTGCGAGAAAGTGGGATACGGTGTGTATGTGTGACATGGAAAAAGGCTAATATCTTGCGCAAAAAAATGAGAAAAGCGTGACAGAAAACTGCTGTACTTTCGTCTGTGACTGCACACACTATTTTCGGTATTGGCAGGAGAGGGGGAGAGAGAGAGAGAGAGAGAGAGAGAGAGATAGAGAGAGAGAGAGAGAGAGAGAGAGAGAGAGAGTTGGCACAGAATCGATCGATCAATGTAGTGATATTGTTGATGGGACACTAAGGGGGAAGGGTGAGAGATGAGATTGCAACCTGTCTCTTAATGAAGAAGAGGGAAGAAATGAGAGAGAGAGAGGGATAAGAATAGCTCGGCACGGGCGATACTATAAACAACAGTGGGCCAGACGAACGTCTCCAGAAAGGGGTCAGGCCCCCCTGGCTGGATGCTTTGGTCAGTACCGCACCATCAAAACTGTGCGATCACCTTAACCAGTATCGACTCATAACGATTTCGTGAAATGCCTTTAAAAATAATTTAGAGAGCTGGCGCGCACCCTTCACATGATTCCAAACCTACAGACCAGGGTTGGGACGAGAGAGCACGCAAAAGTGAGAGAGTCCCTCTCGATTTCACACGCTCTCTCACTCCAAAGGCCTTTCTGGAAGGTTGACCGGCATGTGGAATGATGTGCCTTGGGGTGTCAGAAACTTTAGAAAGCGTCTGTAGTGTCTCTACGTGTTGCTGCTAGTGGTAGATAATGTTAGCACCGTAATCCATTAGCGGAACCGAGGTGGACACTTTTGCAGTAAAGAAAGTTGCGAGATCGTATTTTAACACCGTCGCAAGCGGCAAGATCGCGTTTATTTTGGAAGCACGGAAAAATTCGCTAACGAGTAAACAAGGCGGCGCAAGTTATTCACGCAGTTCCCCGTGTAGACACTCCATAAAGGGGCAGGAGTGAGACATGAGATACGAAAGTTATGGATCAATATTCAAATCTAATGCAGGGTCATTTAAAACATGTTACAGACGTTGGAAAGATCCAGCCGGTGTGGGATCTAACGTTGGTATCAGGCTTGGGGAACTGCCTCATCTCCTGACCCCTTTTTGGAGGCAAAATGGAGGGCTACACTGAACAGCGTGGCACATGGCATTTCCTGCAAACTGCGCTAATCGCAACACGTCGCTGTCTTTGTGCCCCGTCGAGAGTGAGCTCCTTCTCCCCTTCCATTAATCAATCACCTCTCGGATGGGTCGTCCTACTCAGGGGGCAAACGAAGAAAGAGACTGAGAGAGAGAGAGAGAGAGAGAGAGAGAGAGAGAGAGAGAGAGAGAGAGAGGACTCTGAGACAACCAAAAGAATCGATTTCAATCACATGGATAATGGGTGCGTGAAAAAGCGACTGGAGAGGAGAGACAGAAACACATTTTGAGACTCGTCGGAAAATCAATAGAATATATAAAAATACGAAATTAGGGATCAACATTTTTAGTTTACAAAATCTATAGTTATTCTTAGCGTACAGCGAGTATCGGAAGTTGAACTGTTATAGGTATAAATGGTTGTTTCTCGCTATGTACCTTTGCGACAGACAGTTTCCCAATGGTTCCAATTTTTTTAATTTAAAAAAATAATGTATCGTTTTACCGAAATTGTGGACTTGAATATACGGAAATACATGGGCAAATTAGGGACTTAGATTTCCTGCTTTCTAAAGCGCGAAACAGATAGTGTCACTATCGATTAATCTGATGGAACAGTTGTGGTGTCAATATGCGAACTAACGAGTGACACCCCCTACAAAAGAGAGACGATGATGGGTGTCGTTGCGACATTAGTGTACAGGTGTGCGAGTGAGTGTTCGCAAAAGGGGAGAGAGAGAGAGAGAGAGAGATACAGTGCCGCCGCAGTGTCTCACGATCATTTCCACAGGGGAGAAAGGGACGAGGGGGTGCCTAATCTTGATTTGCGCACGCGCTGAGGGATACTGTAGAAATACCGTAGGAACTGATACGATTGGTAGATTCAGTAATCACTTACAGTACCCTCATTAGGGATGCCGGTTCGGTGATTGGTTACGGTATCGAGTGAGAGATCGGTTTTACCGCTGATAAGGTGCAGAGAAACAGAGAAACACCGAGTTTGCACACCCTTTCGCAACTTTATAAAAGGGTGGACTTGGATAGGTTAGAGAGAGAGCCTCTCTCTCTCTCTATCTCTCTCTCTCTCTCTCTCTCCTTCTCCTGGGGTTGGAACTTGGTCGTGCTCTGCGACACTCGCCCGTTGAGATATGAGCCCTCCGGGAGCTCGTTATAAATTAGGAAAGAGAGATAGAGTTGGTAAAGGGAAAGGGGTAAAGATAAAGAGAGAGAGACCGAGAGAGAGAGAAAAGGGACAAGGCGAATCGGGGCTTGGCCGACACCAAAAAAAGGAGATGTGGCCAGAAAAAGCGGACTTTTGCAATGAAAAGGAAATTTGAAAAAGGTGGTGTTTGCAGAATCAAGAAAGGAATCAAAAGATGAACAAGCGCGCTTGCATCAAAGAAATTTGAAATATAATCCCAAACCTTTCAAGAAGCTACAGAGATGCGCATTACCACTACTACTATTACAAATTCACAAACACTCATCCAAAATAATAAAACGTTCCGTTGGTAATCCGTGCTCAACAACAGATACGGCTGCGAGAGAGCATGGCAAAGCGAGAGACGCGCTGAGGTATAGAAAGAGAGTACACCACCAGTAGTCCATTTCATGAACGTATCATTTTAAAATTGTAATACCATCCTCTGGAGAAAAGGAATGCAGCACTAATCAATATTTCTCGACTTGTACGACCCGTACAATCTGTCAAAAGTTCGCGAAAAAATGATCCGTGAAAATCACGCAACCTCGGTGAAAAGTTGCGAGATTTTCTGCCACCTAGGTTAGAGACACGAAATAGCGTGTCAAAATGAGAGAATTAGAGAAATTATGCGTGGTTTTCTCGCATCAAACTGACAGATTATACAGGTCGGTAGAGTCGTTGTTCATGAAATGTTGCCGATACGAATTTTTGGGTGCAGATTTTTCGCGCGATGCTAATCGCTATCATTTTTAGTGAATTAGCAGCGCACTTTGTGCAGCCGAAAAAGAGCAGAAAGTGAGATAGAGAGATAGCGCTAAATGTGTGCAGCAGCTTCCCTTAACCTATCAATCATTCGATCGAACTAAGAGCGAGCGTGCAACCAATGAAAAGAAAATCCACCACAAAAAGTGTCGTCGGAAATGAGGAGAGAGAGAATTAGAGAAAAAGAGGCTGAAAAGAGGCAGCAGACGCATAGGCACCAAAAGTACGAAAATGTCAGAGCGCTAATGGGGGCGGGGCCAGGAGGAATTCATTAGAGACAGCACAACCCCGTGATTCGGCGTTTCAAAGTTAGATGAAAGGAAAAGAAACAGTGTCTGAGACAAAGCGTGAAAGAGGCCCCAATTCACTGTTCTTCATCGACGCAATACCTCTCTCTCTCTTTCTCTCTCTCTCTCTCTCTCTCTCTCTCTCTCTCCCCTTTCTTCCTTCTCTGGACCCTCTCCAATCCGCGTTATCTCTACGCACTCTCTGCCCGAATGATAAATGATCGCTTCTCTCTATCTCCACTCTGAAGTAGAATCGAGAGGAGAGGAGACCGACAGAGTGTGATGATCCATTCTCTCTTATCCTATCTCTCTCTCTCTCTTCGTCCCACCTCTGTCCCCCTATCACTTTGTACTCATCAAGACACGAGCTCCTATTCCACTCAAGTTGGAAGATCGGTCAACTCTTGTGCAACTCGATTGATATCAAGAGAGAGAGAGAGGGAGAGAGAGAGATAGAGAGAGAAAGAGAGAGAGAGATGGTAAAAGTGTTGATAACACTGGCTCGAATCGAGTTTTATGCACATGCGATCGAGAGAGTTTTGCCAATTACTGTCATGAGGGAACCATGCGAAAGGTTGTGATACGTTTCAATCAAAAATATTAGTTTGGTCAACTTTCAATCAATAGGGCAGCGACAATACAGTTCCGTACACTCAGAGAAAAAGAATGGGAGTTAGCAAATGAATTACTTACTTTTTAGCATAGAGAGCATGGGAAATGAGGAGAGCGTAAGTAATTTATTTACTAACTCGCATGCATGGCGAAGTAATTTTTCTCTGAGTGTAGCGCTTAATTTCATGGCTGGATTTCTATATGTCAAATAGTTTTCAGATTTTTGGAGTGGTCTTGGGAGCTTTTCCAGAGCTTCGGTTGATTACAATTTATTTATTTCTAATACTGTTTGAAAACTATGCGTGAACTAGATTGAATAACACTGAACTCAACGAGTATTCCACATCATTACACTGACAGATCAACCTTCCAGAAAGGCCTTTGGAGTGAGAGAGCGTGTGAAATCGAGAGAGACTCTCTCACTTTCGTACACTCTCTCGCTCTAACCCTGGTCTGTAGGTTTGGAATCATGTGAATCGTTAGAGATGATAACTCGAGATCCAGAAATATTGGAGAACAAAAGGAGTTTTGGCCCTCATCTCAGACAAACGAACTTTCGCTTTTTGTTCGAAATCTTCATCTCACTAAATGTGCGGCAACGGTCTCTTCATTTTGCGCACTCTCTCATCTTACTCCGACCGCTGTAGAGAGTGTGCGAAACGAAGAGAGTGACCCTCTCACTTTTACACACTCTATCGCCCTGCACTCAGAGAAAAATTACTTCGCCATGCATGCGAGTTAGTGAATAAATTACTTACGCTCTCCTCATTTCCCATGCTCTCTATGCTAAAAAGTAAGTAATTCATTTGCTAACTCCCATTCTTTTTCTCTGAGTGTGGCTCCTTTCTGGAGGTTTCGAATCATGTTTTTGCCCACTCATTCCTTCTGTTCTTCTCTTTTTTGCCTGTCTACCGGCTCCCATCAGTCTGTCTCTCCCAATGAACATGTGAATGAGTGCTAATGAAAGGCGTCTTCCGACATGAGGCTCTCTCTCTCTCTCTCTCTCTCTCTCTCTCTCTCTCTCTCTCTCTCTCTCTCTCTCTCTCTTTCTCTTTCTCTTTCTCTCTCTCTATCTCAGAGATCGTCAAAAGGGGATGCGACAAAAGACAAAGGACACGCATGTGAAAAAGAAGAGTGCGAAAGGGGAGATTCGAGGGAGGGAAAAACCGAGTATTTGAGTCGAATCGTCACAGAATTACTCCGATTTCGGCCAACAAATGGGTTTTGCGTCACAAACTGAAACAGTAGATTGAGAGTTTACAGAGATCAGGAGTAATGGTCTGACCCTCTCAATTGTGCATGCTCTCTCGCGCTGTCTGATCGATGAGAGAGCATGTGGAATGAGGAGAGTCTGATCATTACTCGAGATCAGCAATGAAACAACCACCGGTTCCAAAGAGTGTATTATCACCCGCCTCCAGAAAGGGGCACGGGCCTTTCAGGAGCATGACCGTGACGTCACTGTGGAAGTAATCAAGCATTCGATTTGTTGTTTGAGTGTCCATGTACCATTTTGCACCTGGCGTAAAATCGGCGTGAGATGTTGACACCATTTTTCGAAGGAGGACGTAAATCACCCACACCCTGTGTCTAAGTGACACAGTACACTGTTTTGAGAAGTAATGGTCTGACCCTCTCAATTCTGCATGCTCTCTCGCGCGCTGTCTGATCGATGAGAGAGCATGTAGAATGAGGAGAGCCTGATAATTACGCGTTTTGAGCGCTCACAACTCTGTTTTTCAGTGACAAAATGGGAGTTTGAAGAGTTTCATCCAGTGATCATCAAAATGGACAAAGAATACGTTAACGTAATTAATTAAAGTGCGCGAGTTCTCTATTAAAAATTCGGGATTCTGTTTGTTTTTTTTTCGGGAGAGAAACACGTTTTTATACAATTCTCCGATCATAGTGATCAACACTATCCCAAACCTGTCGTGTGCGACTAATTTTAGAACTTGTGTATGTGTTCGAGTAGTGATTTTGACTGGAATTTGCTCTGACAGTAAGTGGACGAGACAGGTGGCACATGATTTCAAACCACCAGAAAGGGGAGAGGGCAAGAGAGTGTGCAAAACTGAGAGAGAATCGATTTGGATACCATCTTACTGCCAAACCCTTTACGATCTGTTTGACGAGACAGCTGGTCGAAACTATTTACCGCGTGATAAACGTTTTCACGTTAGAACAAAAACCGAGAAGGGGCAAAGTTACACTCTGCCTCTCTAGTTAGCGCTAATTAGCACTAATTAGCCACGTGATCGTTAATCATTCGAAGGGGACGACGTGTCGAACGGATAAGCGAAGAGAAGAGAGGAGTCAATGATCAGTTTGGTGCACCCCTGCGATATTTTAGGTGCGCCAAATCACGTTTTGTCTAGGAAAATGGTTCGCCCAAATTTCCAGCGCATTATTTTTTAAAAGAATTGCGAGAGAAGGTGAAGTGTGTGAAACAAATCATTACTCTTTCAGAACACTTTATGATGTACTCGAATCAAAAAAACACAACTGCTGTGTACACAATCTTGATCACAGGGAGATCAATAATACGACTATTACGAAGCTACTGTAGGTAAAACTCGGATACGGTAGGTGTAAAACTCGGCAGGGGAGAGGGGAGCATATTGAGCAATGTATTGTCGTATTGAGGGGGAAGTGAAAATCAGGCAAAAAAAGATTACCGAGTCTCATTTAGTCAATGTGAATACCAGTCATGGGGGAAATACGGAGAAAGAATGGAACTTTTGAGTGGGCGACCCGTGGCAGGAAGAAGGCGTTTATGGGTATGGAAAGAGGACTAGAAAAGCCAATTGACACGCCACTTTCTTCATTTTACATTGTTGTAAACCTCCAGAATTCTCTCTCGCTCGATAATCCGTTGTCTGAAGATTCGAGCTGTGAAAAGAAGAATTTAGTGTGAAATAGAAGAGAGTGCGGTTCAGTTAGCACTAGGGTTCCCTTATTGGAACTTATTGGAATTGAACTGATCACTACCCTCTCGATTTCACACACTCTCTCGCACGCGTTGCAGTCTGCGTTTCTTTGTTCTCCAAATTTCACAATTCCATTTGATTCCAATAAGAGAACCCTAGTTAGCACTACACATTATGTGACTAGATTGACCGCCGCGACGTTACTGCTCGGTCAATGGATGACAGCTCGGGTCGCAGTTGGGGTTCGGGTCGGGGATCGGGCGCTGGTTCGGGTACGGGTCGGGCGTCGGGTTCCGCCCGGGTCGGAGTTGATTCTGCTGACGAAGTTGAGGGCGGTTCGTCGACGATTTGAGTGATGACGACGGGTTGGGAGGACTCGCGGATTCGGTGCTGTCTGGAATAGAAAATTGTTATTATTATTGTTTGTTTGTATTTGTTATAATTGCTAAATTAGCTAAACCATGCTATACAATGGTTACTTTCGTCACGCTCACACTATTGATGTAATTGATGATTAATACTAACAATAATTAATGAGCTATCTAATTAGTGGCCAACCTTGACGCGGGCATTTTCGTAGCATCATCGTACGAAGGCAGTGGCGGCAGAATGTCCGGAGCGCCCCGACCTGTGAGAGATCAAAGATCAATTTTCTAATTAAACAAAAAAATTATCATAATCAATAAAACTATCAATAATAAATTAATTAATCAATAATAATTATAATAATCGATCTGACTTCGCTGAGCGGGTGCGTACGGCGGCGGGCCGTCGATGCCCAGTGCAGAGAATGGAAGGGTACGCATACCTTAATTAAATTAAGTTAATTAAATTAATATACTCATATTTTACGCGAAATTTATGGTTGCACTTGAAAAATATGAAAAAAGCAACAACGATGAATTTAGTGACATTGGATGTTAGATGTAATATTTTTTCAGACCCAGTCTATTAATTGTAATTAAAACTACTTGGATCGTAAATTAACAGTAACATAATGAATGACGTACCATCAGGTCGTATCGTATCCCCTCTTCCTCCTCCTCTCATTCCGTATATCGATCGGATCTCCTCCCGACGACCTCCTTCTCCCTGCGCCTAATCGATTATTAATCATTTATCGATTTTTCAAATTATATCGATACAGTATCATACCGGAACAGATTATGTTTCATTCTTTATTTTCTGTTTTATTCTGCCGATCTTGCTGATTATCGTGTGGTTGATTTTGGAGTGTTATTACAGGTGAAGTAATCAAATAATGATTTAAAACTTCCTTAATTTAATGTATGCACTAGTTAGTTTAGATAGATAATTAATTAATTAAATTAGCTGCACTAATTACAGACTAATTACCTGCATTCGATGTTTCATCAGGAGATACATGGACACTACGAGAACGATGATCATTATTAGAGAGAAGATCGTTCCCGATATGTCACGAGTGAAGAAGTCATTCGGCTAAAACAAATCGATAAATGGATAAAACTTACATAAATATTATTTGCCTTTGCCAGACACCCGACTATTTCTCCCCGAAAAAAAAATCGTTGACTCGGCTCGAAGGAAAGGTTTTAGAGTTTAAAACAATCTCTTAATTTTAAAACAAACAATGTGCCAGAGAACGAGAGCGTGTGCAGCGTGTGCGAATTGAGTATTAGAGTGCGAAATATGAGAACACGGTCTCTTCATTTCGCACACTCTCTAGACCGGTCGATAGGCGAGAGAGTGTGCGAAATGAAGAGGGCGTGGTCTCGCACTCTATTGAGTATAGCTTCAAAACTCTAATATTTAGCTTGCTACTCGCTTTAAAACTTTATGTTTCCTTATATACCTCTCATATTTTTCATGAATCAATAACTAAACTCACATTCTCCGAGTACTTCTGGAATCTGCTTCCTCCTCCCAGAACGGCCGTTCGATTGGCGTCGATTTCACAGTGATAACCGAGGAAATTGGGAGGACAGGCACATCGACGACCCGATTCGACCCCGCCATTGAGACACACCTGAACAACCAATAGTAAGGGGATAGACTTACACTGAGTTAGGACACCCAGTGTCAATATTGAGTGTATTCGCGCGTCGAGAGGGCGTGCGAAAACGAGAGATTTGTAAGTGTATCATACACTCGGTGTCCTATCTCAGTGTAGGATACACTCAATAGTAAGTATATTCATTCTGTTGTATACCTTGTTTCTTCTCGCATGTTAGATAATGAGCAAATCATTGGTTTACTAGAAACAGTTTTAATAGATTTTTTCTGCACACATTTTTGAGTAGCAATGCGAATTCGTGGAAATTCGATTTATTAGTGAGCGCTCCAAATAGATGTGAACGAAATTTAAATGTATGACACAATTCGGCCTAAATCAATTCGGTCAGACGGAATGCTCTCACCAATAGAGTTTGAAATTCGGGTAAATAATTGAATTAGCACTCTTCATTTCACACACTCTCTCACCGGTCGATTGGCGAGAGAGTGTGTGAAATGAAGAGATCAATTATTTACCCGAATTTCAAACTCTACTCACCATGTCTCTACACTCTTCTCCCTGGTAGAATGGAACGCAACTGCAGTAGTCTCGACCGTCGACGCCCTTCAGTTTCTGACCCTGGAAGATTATTTACTTTGTTACTATATATTAGAAATTGCTAACGTCTGTCTGTCTGTCTGTCTGTCTGTCTGTTTGTTTTTTTTTCGTGATTCCTTCCGTTCGCAAAATTTTCGTCTTTTCGCTATAAATCGCTTCAAAATAACACTATCTTCTCAGAACCTTTTGCATATGATAACAGACCAGAATTACTTTAAAATTTTACAAAATTTAAATCACCAAATCCATAGCCAAGTGGTTAAAGCGCGCGACATTCAAATCCGACCAACGCACTTTCGACCCCCGCCGCGGGCAAACCTTTTGCCGCATTTTTCGCAAGTGTTGCAGGTGGTCCTGGAACGTTTTCGAGTACCGTGAAACACGTTTTCACCTGTTTTAACTAGAAAAATGGAAATTTTCGAACTTTATCCAAACGCACCGGTGAGTGTCGGGGATTACAGGAAAAGTGTTTTGCGATGCCAGAAACGTGTCTGAACGTGTTCGAACACATTCTAACGTGAAAAATCGAAAATTTTGAAAAGTTCAAAAATGATTCAGAAAGCATAGGTAATCCCTGGAGCCGACTCCCGTGCTCCCCCTGGTCCGAACCTGGAGCCGGCTTCCGAGCTCCCCCTGGACCGTACCTGGAGTACGCTACCGAAATCCTCCTGGACCAAACCTGCACCCGGAACTATGCATAGAGCGTAGTGTACGCATAGAGCGTAGTGCATTCAACCTCGATACATCCCGGCTAGTTTCCTAAGTAACTAATTATTTGCATAAACAACTAAGCCCCACAATATTTTTCAAAATAAAATCGTCGTGAGCACTCCCGTGCGCACTTAGAGAGTGTATAGACTTATGCTGCGCTAAGTTCTTCGGGGAAATTTCCTCATCAAAGGGTGGAAAACTTGTGTAACTCAGCTCAAACTGAACGAAATCTCTCCAATCAAAAAGGAAAATGTTCCAAACGTGGCTTGCAATCCCTGTATCAAGTTTGGAAGTTGTAGCTTGACTAGGAAAAAAGTTTTGAAAGAGTGCATAAAACTGAGATGCACCTTGCACCCCATGAAATTTGCATACTTGAAATGACAAGTTAAGTGAAAACGAGGATTACCTGATCGCAGTATTTGTCGCAGAAATCGCCGAAGAACGGCTCTGGACAGGCGCATCTGAAGAAAAATAAGAGATCAGAACAGTTTGTAAAATAATGTAAGAAAGTGAGCATTTTAGTTCCCTTTGAGTGCGAAATATGATACCACAGATTCTAAATTTGAGTCTTCTCTTCACTGATCTGTGGATGAAATCGTGTGCGAAATAAAGAGACCGTGGTATCACATTTCGCAGTCAATCAATCAATCAATCAATTATTTATGATGCCAAAAATTTTGATTGACTTGTAAAACTCAACGTTTTTTTTTCTAATCGACTCAATCTTTCTTGGAAAAATTTCCATTTTATGAAGCGCTTATTATTTTCGCTTCTTTTTGTTGGGAACTAACGATATTATTCTTAAAATAATGAAATAAATAACCTCATGTTCAGTGAAAATGATCGATATCCGTTGTTCTGGCAGGGCGGCAGCTTGCGACAGTGCTTGTCCAGAGCGACTGCGGCATCTCCTTAAGCATTCTATTTTATGTAAAAAAATGAAAATAGAACAATACGTATACTAATGATAATAATAGTACTAATATTAGTATCAACAGCAATTGAGCAGTAGGCAACGAAGAGAAGAAAAGAAATTTGCGAAAACATAATCTTTATATATTTAGATGCTACCTTTTCAGATCTCAATTTTTTTTGATTTTGAAGATTTTGAGCGAATCTCAAAAATGACTACTGCGCGAAATAAATGAACAAAATTAAAAATAAATCATTTTTCGATGAGAATTATGATGGATAATAATTAGATATATACTGTACCTTGGCACTTGCACTGCACTCCGTATCCAGTGAAGGAGCGCAACTTGAACAGCGCTGTCGCAGCTAGTAGAAAGTTGCCCTCAAATTTATGCATAGTTCAATTTGCAATCTGCAATTGACCACCCATTCATTCTCACTAGAGTGCGAAATGTGAGACCACGGTCTCTTCGATTCCCACACTCTCTCGCCTATCGACCGGTCTAGAAACTTTGCGAAATTAAGAGGCCGTGGTCTCACATTTTGCACTATATTAGTCACTAAGTAATGCTGGCTCGGTAATATTTTCTTTCGCTTCAAGAGAAGTTTTCGATCAATGATTCCTGATCACTCATCAATATTCAGTCTCTCATCACTTCCTCCTATTATGTCTATTTGAGTATCCACTCTCTACCGTCACTAAGCGGATCAAACAAAGGTGCCACAGAGGGATTATGTAAATATGAATTTTAAAAGTGAAAACAAGCGGGGAAACCCCCTCTTTTTCGGTGTGCACTACTAATCATGGTGATTTGAACTTCATCTCGAATAGGGAATGGCACGTTTTGGCATTTGAGAGAGATCTCGGCCTGTTATTTTTTTGGGCGTTAGCTAACTCATCTAAAGCAGAAGTAAACGTGCCAATGGAGTAAAGCATCGACGAATAAGCACTAGTCCAAAGCGTCAAAATATCACCCTTCCATCTTCTAGCTTGTGGTTTTTATTATCACTGTACCCGAAACTTTATAAGCCAATCTAAGCACAATTTCAGAGCAACGTAGATGCAAAAATAATCACAAAAAAGCTATCAGACTGATCAATGGCATTTGCTAAGACTTCACAAAATTCGAACAGCGAGTAATAAAATCAATAAATCGATAATACCGTACCTCGAACACCCTGCATCCCTCGTCGGACTCCTCGTCCACCGCGAAATCCGCCACAGTCTGCGTCCAGTTGCGAATGAGCTGAACATTGTATTGATTATTATTTTTTTATTAATTCGATAAAAATGTATTTGACCCGTGATTTATCATCAATCTGTCAGTATTTCACTTTTATTGTTCTCTAGCTCATGCGATTTAATAAAATTAATTCCTCCAGAAAGAGTCAGGAGCGAGAGTGAGCGTGAAATTGAGAGTGTCCCTCTTATTTTCGTGCACTCTCTCGTTTTCGACACCTTTTTGGGGATTTTTTTACTGTGCTGTGGAATGATGATGTGATTGATTACAATCTCATGGTGTTGTAGTAACAATGATCGTTTCGCCCCCTCTCGTCATGCGACTTATTCGGTCAAACAATCGAGAGAGAGAGAGAATGTGGCAAATTCAGCCAAAACACACACACAAGGAAACGATTTGTTAATCAGTGTTTGGTTCTGTTAGCTAACTAACTCACATGATTCCAACTCTACAGAAATTGCTCAAATCAAGATAATGTGCAAACTTGAGCTCTATTTTACACACGCTCATTCTCTCCCCCATTCTGTAAGTGGAATAGCGTGCGATACCCTTCGAACCCTTCGTGCCCCTCGGGTACCGTACCAGGTCAATTCGTGTACCGTACTATGCAATTGGGTACCGTACCATGCAATTGGTTACCGTACCAGGTCATTTTCGGGTGCGGGTGAGCCGCCCCGGCAGCAGGTGATCTTGAAGGAGCGTGGTAGCCAGAGGGGCCCGATGAAGTCGATGCCCGCCCGAGGAGGAACGGGAGGAGCAGTAACTGGCGGTTCTGAAAGGAAATTTAAATTAGTTTGAATTTCCCGCCGGAAATCGCTGAAATTACTATTCTAATAGCAATATTGACTAAAATTTCGTATTCGTAAATATACTTTCGTAAATATACTAAAGTTTCACTGATTCGATCAGTTTGCGTGCTTGCTGCCATTATGCTGACGTTTGCACCAATATGTTTCCAAGCCTCCAGCGCCTGGTGCGAGAGAGAGTTTGTGATAGGGACTCTCTCACTTTCACACACTCTCTCACTCATGACCCCTTTCTGGCGGATTTTCTGGTTGCGGAATGACGTGTACCCAAAAACACGGCATTTTACATGGGGTGTAGGAGAGAGGTAGATCAAAAGAGAGTCAAAGGAAGGGGTCAGCGAGAGAGGAGAGAAAGTGAGAGAGCCTGTGTACTGGCATTTTGCCAATCCCCTGATTCTCTCGAAGGGAATTTACAAGAGCCGTTCAAAATTGTTCCCGCCAAAACGCCGTGTAAAAAGAGCCCAAATGGCAATCGATACTGTTTACGGTCAATTGCCAATGCGCGCGCCCTTGTAGAAACTATCTATCTACGTGCCACTGTCCCTCCCTTGCCTCTCTCTCTCTCTCTCTCTCTCTCTCTCTCTCTCTCTCACTCTCCCTTCTAACATTACGACCAAGAACAAAAGCGTTTTAAAATCCGCTCTACTGCACCAGCATTTTGTAATTTACTACCGTCTGGTAGTGACTGATTAGAAAGGGTCAGGAGTAAGAGAGCGTGTGGATACGAGAGGGGTCCACGGCGTTCTTGGCAAAATGCCAAAATGAATTTGTGGTGAGATCATCGCCCATTTGCATGACATTTCCATACTCTCTAACCGTCTACCTCAATTTGTACACATGATTCCAAACCTACAGACCAGGGTTAGCGCGAGAGAGTGTGCAAAAGTGAGAGAGTCCCTCTCGATTTCACACGCTCTCTCACTCCAAAGGCCTTTCTGTAAGGTTGACAGGCCTGTGGAATGATGTGTGTATAGTCCAGTCAGAATGTCGTAGGCTCTCTCATTTCCTCGCACTATCTCACTTGTGACCCCTTTCTGGAGTGCATTCGGTGTTTCACCATCAAAGGACGGAGGGATCAACAGTAATCCGCCGATCATTGGCTCTACTTTTTATGTTGTGCCTGCCCTCGCGCAACCTCATGGATTAGTCAATCCAGCCAAGGCCGGAGAGAGAGAATGAGAGAAAGATACGGCTCTGCCTCTTCTTGATTCACACACTCTCTCGCCTACGCCCGGAAGCGAGAGAGCACGAGAAAGTGAGAGAGTTTTACAGAGAAAGAGATTCGCAAAAGAGAGGGCAATGTAACCGGTATTGTGATTGCGGGGAGGGAGAGGGAGGCTTCACACTCCGCTATTACGCAACTGGAGCAGTGCTTGATCCCGAGAGTACGAGAGAGAGAGAGAGAGAGAAAGAACTAACTGTGCCTACGAATAATTGGCACCGCCGCATCAATGTGCAAGCCGCGCAAACCTCCAAAAAGGGGTCACAGACGAGAGAGTGTGCGAAATACAAAGCATGTCATACATCTATAGAACTCCCTACTTTTAGGGATGCTCTAAATCATGCAAACTATGCCTAGGGGTAATTGGGCTGTCAAGGAAGCAACGTCATACATACTGACATGCTTTGACAAGTGCTTGACGTCACGATTCCGAACTTTTTTAAAATGGAACCCAAGCTAATTGTTTTTTAAATACATTTTTTTTCGACTTCAAAGTATTGGTGTTCCGTCTTTTCTACATCAAATTGGTCATGTATGGAATTTATGCTGTGCAAATTTCATTGGTGGAAAGCCGTTTTGTCCACCTTTTCATAACTTTTTCCCTAATCAAGCTTCCAAACTTGATACAGTGATGGTAAAACACGTTTGGAACATATTCCTTTTTTGATTGGAGAAATTTGGTTCAGTTTGAGCTGACTTACACGAGTTTTCCCCCTTTCGGAGGGGAAATTTCCCCGAAGAATTAGCGCAACATTAGAGAGAGACAGCTAAGGTAGAAATTTACAACAAAAAAATTTTTATTTAAAAAAAAATCAACCAACCTTGCGCCGCTGCCAAAAGAGGGATGAGGAGGAAGATAAAAGTGAGCGGCAATTGGGGCGAGCTCATTGACAATCACTGGAATGAAGGTTGCATAGTGATGATGCAATTACGAAATTACGAAATTACGATTGCGCACATTCACGGCATTCTGACGAGTTTGTGCGCATTGCGACAGATAATATGAAAATGCGGAAATATACTGTAAATGAGCGATGGTCTCACCGCGAATTTAATTTTGTCATTTTACATCGTGCGCATTGTAAATTCGATTAGTCATCTCGACGAAATCGAAAACAACAGCATAAATCATTCCACAGGCCGGTCAACCATCCCTTTGGAGTGAGAGAGCGTGTGAAATCGAGAGGGACTCTCTCACTTTTGCACACTCTCTCGCCCTGACCCTGATTTGTAGATTTGGAATGATGTGGCAGTGTTCCAGTGCCCGGTGATACTTCCAGGAAGTGATTTTGCCCGAGAGAGTGCGGAAAAGTGAGAGGTGCTCTCTAATGCTGCGCTAATTTCATGGGGTGCAAAGTGCACATCAGTTTTATGCACCCTTTCATAACTTTTTTCCTAGTGAAGCTACAACTTCCAAACTTGATACAGGGCCCAATTAAAAGGAACATGTTCCAAACGTGGCTTGCATTCCCTGTATCAAGTTTGGAAGTTGTAGCTTCACTAGGAAAAATGTTATGAAAGGGTGCATAAAACTGATGTGCACCCCATGAAATTAGCGCGGCATAACTTTCGCACATTCTCTCTGCCCCTTTCTGGAGGATTCACTGGTCGTGCAATAGTGTGGAAATGCTGAAAATGGATACATCGCCGCGGTAATAAATGGAAAAAAAATTAAGTCAAGCCAAAAATTACCATGTTTTCAACAAATTATTGCCTAATAATGACGCAATCATCGAGGGGGGAGGAAAAGAGGAAAGAATGGCACAATTTACAATGGCCGCCATTACTACGCGTACCATTGTGATAATGATGATATGATTGTGATATAAAGTAAGTAAGTAGTAACAAAGTGACGGAACCGGCTGAGAAAGGTGATGGATTGAAGAGGAGCGATGGGAGGAAGAAACAGCTCCAAAAAGGGGCAATTGATGAGAGAGTGCGGGAAAGTGAGAGAGCTCTCTGACCCCTTTCTGGAGGAATGAGGCGGGGAGGAAACACTCTTACTACGAAATACGACTCGACATTTGGGAATGCCTTAGTCACCGTAGGCAATTAGTGTTGTTTGCACTAAAAGTTTCTTAAAAGTTACGAAATAGTAAAAAAAAACAGCGGGATTGCCACAGTGGGCAATGAGGAGAGAGAGGGAGAAAGAGAGAGAGAGAGAGAGAGAGAGAGAGAGAGAGATGTGTTGTTTAGTTGATTGAGTAAGGAGATAGAGGGGTGAAGATGGGCAGGAAAGTAAGGAGAGGAGACATCAACCAAATCAAAGTAGAAGTAAGAAAAAGAAGAAGAGGAAGGAAGTAGGAGTGAAATCCGACAAATTTTGTGAAGGAAACGTCGATTTCCACATGATTTCAAACCGACATTCAGGGGCCAAGATGAGAGAGTGTGCAAAAGTGAGAGAGTCCCACTCGAAATAAAACGCTCAGACGACCTGTAGAATGCTGCTTTCTCGCAGGGAACGACCAAAGGTTAAATATTGCGTCATCACTAGGCAACGTACCCAAACACCTGTCCTGCCCAATTCATAATGGGCACTTCGCATTTGCCGGAAGTAGTTAGGGGAGGGTGGCAGACTGGGGGGAAGGGCGTTCGCCTGGAGAATAATGGGAACAAATAATTTATTTCTCTGGCTTGCTCTCTTCATTTTGCGCACTATCTCGCCCTTGCAAAATGCAAACTAGCTGCACTGCTAATATACTATTGATGCCAAACATCACCAGAAAGGGGTCGGGGCGATAGATTGTTTGAAAGTAGTGAGAGAATCGATATACTAGCGGGAAAAACGGAAGAAACGTGATGACAGGAAGGAGTGTGATTGGCGAATAACGAAAGCACATCATTCCACAGGCCGGTCAACCATCCAGAAAGGCCTTTGGAGTGAGAGAGCGTGTGAAATCGAGAGGGACTCTCTCACTTTTGCACGCTCTCTCGCTCTAACCCTGCTCTGTAGGTTTGGAATCATGTGAAAGGCGACAAAGCCCGGCCCGGCCAAAGGAGGAACGAAAAAAAAGGAGTGAGAATGTTGGTAAGGAGAAAAGTGGTAATTGCACGCTCTGAATACACATGATTCCAAACCTACAGATCAGGGTTGGGACGAGAGAGCACGCAAAAGTGAGAGAGTCCCTCTCGATTTCACACGCTCTCTCACTCCAAAGACCTTTCTGGATGGTTGACCGGCCTGTGGAATGATGTGAATAGAGTGATCGATTCAAGTTTGTTGTACTATTTGAAAATAGAAAAGACGCGGAAATCAGAATGAGGATGCGAGAGAGAGAGAGAGAGAGAGAGAGAGAGAGAGTGCGAAATGGAGAGATATTTGACCGATCAAAGCGATAGGGCATCGACTACTGATTGAGCAAGATGAGCTACACATATACCTGACACATTGTTTGTGCGGATTATTATTACCTGTAGCAAATTCTACACCAACTACACACAGAAAAAAATGTAATACTTTTCATACATGCCATGGACGAGGAGAGGAACCTATCCATGAAAATGTATTAGGTTTCATACATTTTGATAGATTAGGTTCCTCTCCTCGTCCATAGCATGTATGAAAAGTAATGAATTTTTTTCTGTGTGTAGAAGCAAGTCGTGATCAACCTGTGTTGGATATGATTGTTTCTATTCCTAAGAGCTCCCACACTAATCAGAAACAAATCATGTGCGATGTCTTGACAAAATCCTTTGAATATTTTCTACCTGCATTCATACTATGTGTTTCACTCTTTGCTCGCGCTCATTGGAGAAGTCTTTGCAATAGTGCGCGCTAGGGTTGGTCAAATCGGTTCCTGCTCTCCTCCTTTCACACACTCTCTCGCCCGACGCCTAGCGCAGAGAGTGTGTGAAATAAAGAGAGCAGGAACCGATTTGACCAACCCTAGTGCGTGCTATGCTAGGGAGAGATGACACATAATTGATGTATATCATTTTACTAGAAAGAAAATTCCAGAAAAGGCGGACAGTAATGCACAGTCGCCTGTGAGTTTGATCTCGAGTTGGTCAAAGCACGGCAGTTTATGATGCAAATCACAAGCAGTTTTGAGCACGCGCATTTTTACGCGCATGTCTCACATGACACGCTATTATTTGAGAAAACTCGATTAGGATGACATGTGACAGGGTCAAATTGCGTAATCACTCAATAGCAAATCATTTTTTTGCAGAAATTTGTAAATAAAGCAGGGAATTGTTGTGAAAATACTACGATGATGTCATGCACAACACGAACCGGAAGAAGAGTAACAGTAGGAGAGAGAGCAGAAAGATTGTACTTCGATAGAGTGAGAGAGAGAGAGAGAGAGAGAGAGAGAGAGAGAGAGAGAGAGAGAGAGGGCGCGCGATGGCACAATGATAGAACTGGTTCATTGAGCCAATCTAAAGAGAATGACTGTAGCAGAGAGGTCGAGATAGGGGAGGAGGGAGGAGAGGGGAGGAGGGAGGAGAGGGGAGGTGGGAGGAGAGGGGAGGAGGGAGGAGAGGGGAGGAGGGAGGAGAGGGGAGGAGGGAGGAGAGGGGAGGAGGGAGGAGAGGGGAGGTGGGAGGAGAGGGGAGGAGGGAGGAGAGGGGAGGAGGGAGGAGAGGGGAGGAGGGAGGAGAGGGGAGGAGGGAGGAGAGGGGAGGTGGGAGGAGAGGGGAGGTGGGAGGAGAGGGGAGGTGGGAGGAGAGGGGAGGAGGGAGGAGAGGGGAGGTGGGAGGAGAGGGGAGGAGGGAGGAGAGGGGAGGAGGGAGGAGAGGGGAGGAGGGAGGAGAGGGGAGGAGGGAGGAGAGGGGAGGTGGGAGGAGAGGGGAGGTGGGAGGAGAGGGGAGGTGGGAGGAGAGGGGAGGAGGGAGGAAAGGGGAGGAGGGAGGAGAGGGGAGGTGGGAGGAGAGGGGAGGTGGGAGGAGAGGGGAGGTGGGAGGAGAGGGGAGGAGGGAGGAGAGGGGAGGAGGGAGGAGAGGGGAGGAGGGAGGAGAGGGGAGGAGGGAGGAGAGGGGAGGAGGGAGGAGAGGGGAGGAGGGAGGAGAGGGGAGGAGGGAGGAGGGGGGAGGAGGGAGGAGAGGGGAGGAGGGAGGAGAGGGGAGGAGGGAGGAGAGGGGAGGAGGGAGGAGAGGGGAGGAGGGAGGAGAGGGGAGGAGGGAGGAGAGGGGAGGAGGGAGGAGAGGGGAGGAGGGAGGAGAGGGGAGGAGGGAGGAGAGGGGAGGAGGGAGGAGAGGGGAGGAGGGAGGAGAGGGGAGGAGGGAGGAGAGGGGAGGAGGGAGGAGAGGGGAGGAGGGAGGAGAGGGGAGGAGGGAGGAGAGGGGAGGTGGGAGGAGAGGGGAGGTGGGAGGAGAGGGGAGGAGGGAGGAGAGGGGAGGAGGGAGGAGAGGGGAGGAGGGAGGAGAGGGGAGGAGGGAGGAGAGGGGAGGAGGGAGGAGAGGGGAGGAGGGAGGAGAGGGGAGGAGGGAGGAGGGGGGAGGAGGGAGGAGAGGGGAGGAGGGAGGAGAGGGGAGGAGGGAGGAGAGGGGAGGAGGGAGGAGAGGGGAGGAGGGAGGAGGGGGGAGGAGGGAGGAGAGGGGAGGAGGGAGGAGGGGAGGCGAGATCGAAGGTGGTTACTCCTCCCCAGTAACTTCGCTGTTCTCACGGAACAAACGATGGTGAGAAGGGAGGAGGAGAGAAATTAGTGGTGGTGCGGAGTGATTATTCCAAATTGTGGTGAAGATAGTGTGGGAGTGGTGGTGGCAAAGTGAGATTTGCACACAAAAGAAAGGAGCTTTTAACTATTCTCATGATATTTCTCGTTTCATGATAGTTGCACATCAGAACTCTTAACAAACTTTCTACAAAAGATGCCAATTAAAGTCTTGACAAACATGTTCACACTGAACTGATAGTTGCATGCATATCCTACGCCCGCCATACCTATAATACTACTATCATTTCTATGGTTGCACGGAGGTGTTCTGGGGGGAGGAGAGAGAGAGGGAGAGGGGAGGGGAGGTGGGAAGAGGGGGAGGAGGAGGGAGGGGAGGGGAGGAGGGAGGAGAGGGGAGGAGGGAGGAGAGGGGAGGTGGGAAGAGGGGGAGGAGGAGGGAGGGGAGGGGAGGAGGGAGGAGAGGGGAGGAGGGAGGAGAGGGGAGGAGGGAGGAGAGGGGAGGAGGGAGGAGAGGGGAGGAGGGAGGAGAGGGGAGGAGGGAGGAGAGGGGAGGAGGGAGGAGAGGGGAGGAGGGAGGAGAGGGGAGGAGGGAGGAGAGGGGAGGTGGGAGGAGAGGGGAGGAGGGAGGAGAGGGGAGGAGGGAGGAGGGGGGAGGAGGGAGGAGAGGGGAGGAGGGAGGAGAGGGGAGGAGGGAGGAGAGGGGAGGAGGGAGGAGAGGGGAGGAGGGAGGAGAGGGGAGGAGGGAGGAGAGGGGAGGAGGGAGGAGAGGGGAGGAGGGAGGAGAGGGGAGGAGGGAGGAGAGGGGAGGAGGGAGGAGAGGGGAGGAGGGAGGAGAGGGGAGGAGGGAGGAGAGGGGAGGAGGGAGGAGAGGGGAGGAGGGAGGAGAGGGGAGGAGGGAGGAGAGGGGAGGAGGGAGGAGAGGGGAGGAGGGAGGAGAGGGGAGGAGGGAGGAGAGGGGAGGAGGGAGGAGAGGGGAGGAGGGAGGAGAGGGGAGGAGGGAGGAGAGGGGAGGAGGGAGGAGAGGGGAGGAGGGAGGAGAGGGGAGGAGGGAGGAGGGGGAGGAGGGAGGAGAGGGGAGGAGGGAGGAGAGGGGAGGAGGGAGGAGGGGGGAGGAGGGAGGAGAGGGGAGGAGGGAGGAGAGGGGAGGAGGGAGGAGAGGGGAGGAGGGAGGAGAGGGGGGAGGAGGAGAGGGGGAGGAGGGAGGAGAGGGGAGGAGGGAGGAGAGGGGAGGAGGGAGGAGGGGGAGGAGGGAGGAGAGGGGAGGAGGGAGGAGAGGGGAGGAGGGAGGAGAGGGGAGGAGGGAGGAGAGGGGAGGAGGGAGGAGAGGGGAGGAGGGAGGAGAGGGGAGGAGGGAGGAGAGGGGAGGAGGGAGGAGAGGGGAGGAGGGAGGAGAGGGGAGGAGGGAGGAGAGGGGAGGAGGGAGGAGGGGAGGCGAGATCGAAGGTGGTTACTCCTCCCCAGTAACTTCGCTGTTCTCACGGAACAAACGATGGTGAGAAGGGAGGAGGAGAGAAATTAGTGGTGGTGCGGAGTGATTATTCCAAATTGTGGTGAAGATAGTGTGGGAGTGGTGGTGGCAAAGTGAGATTTGCACACAAAAGAAAGGAGCTTTTAACTATTCTCATGATATTTCTCGTTTCATGATAGTTGCACATCAGAACTCTTAACAAACTTTCTACAAAAGATGCCAATTAAAGTCTTGACAAACATGTTCACACTGAACTGATAGTTGCATGCATATCCTACGCCCGCCATACCTATAATACTACTATCATTTCTATGGTTGCACGGAGGTGTTCTGGGGGGAGGAGAGAGAGAGGGAGAGGGGAGGGGAGGTGGGAAGAGGGGGAGGAGGAGGGAGGGGAGGCGAGGCGAGTCGAAGGGCAGAGGTTGAATGGTATGACTTTCACACAGAGAGACAAGGTCGGCGCAGTGTGTACAAAAAGAAGGAGAAAGAGGGACAATGATGAGGCCCCGCAGTTTAGTGTATAGTAGGCGAGTAGTGATGTCAGTTGATGGGGGAGATAGAGCGACACCGGGGGACATGCGAACCGCCGCCTCCAGAAACTCTGGTATTTTTTTCCCAGCTGGATCCCTGTCTGATTCCATCCCTGTCTGATTCCAAGCTGGAAATATACCGGGATCCAGGCTGGAATTTATAAATTTAATTTAAAATTAATTTTTAATGGAATTTTTTTTAAAAGGCCGGGAGAGGGATTGCAGGTTGCATCGTTTTTGAGCAGCGATTCCGGAGATGTGAAATCATGAGCTGGGTGGGAGCAAATGTTCGACAATTTCGGCTGCATTGAGAGAGAGAGAGAGAGAGAGAGAGAGAGAGAGAGATAATAGGGTTTGTAATTGTAAATGGTAGACAGATTCGGCGAGAGAGCGGACATCCGTCTTTCGACTCCCATTCACAGTTGTAATTAGATTTAATAACGATTTTATTAAGTATTGAATTACTACTATGAATTGTTGTAGTTGACTCTGGCGGAATAATAAAATTAATGAATGAATGAAAATTCCTAGCCCATTTCTGGCGGTGCGTAATAATGGAAAGAACAGATGGAAAGTTCCTGGGTTTGGATTAGATTGAGACATTTTGTGATGATTACAAGAGGTGAAAGTGATGCACAGAGGGAAATGAGCAAAGGATACAATTGGCAGACAAAAAGTGAAAGAGAGAGAGATAGTTCCAGTATATAGATCAAAGGGGGAGAAGAGGGCATTAGATGAATTAGAAGAATTAGAGAGAGAGAGAGAGAGAGAGAGTGAAATGGAGCGAAATGTGATGAATGTGCCATACGGAGAGAGAGAGAGAATTACAGAGTAGAGAGGGCGGATTTGACATGTAACGGAAGCTTATGTATAGGGGAAACTGGGGCAGATTGGAGACATTTGACATCGAGCAACCCTATCAGCTCCCTTAATACTAGACTCAATACTAGACTTACCTCAATACTAGACTTCGAGAAATAACGGAACAACGGGTTGCATAAGAGTCAAATCACTCTCCGCTGAGCTCTCCTCATTTCTCGCACTCATTTGCCTCTTATGCAACCCGTTGTTCCGTTATTTCTCGAAGTCTGCTCACTACACATCTATGTACTCCACTAAGCTATGTGTTGCTGAGATAAATGAATTGAATTTGACATTTAATCACAGAGAATCTGTAAACTTCGCAAAACAAAATGATCTCTTTGACGCATTTGCGAAACAATTATTAAAAGCAACTTTATAGTGAGAAATTGAAGAATTTTGCATGGCATTCTGCACTCAGAGAAAAAATTACTTCGTCGCATGCATGAAGTAATTAATTACTTCTGTGGAAATACACTAGAACCGTGTTTGAAGTAATCAATTACTTCGATTGCTGTTCTAGCGTGTTTCCACAGAAGTAATTAATTACTTCATGCATGCGACGAAGTAATTTTTCTCTGAGTGTGGCGACTCTATGCAAATCCGGACAGACAATTAGCGAGTGCTGCGAAATTATGTGCAAATGAATGATGGTCTCACAACGACTTCAATTTTTTATTGCATTTTTCCTAGGGCATTTAATCACAGAAAATTTAGAAAGCCTGCAAAACAAAAAATGCAAAACAAAGTACTCACGAATTGATCTTCTTGTTCAGCGTGCTTTCGGGAACTATTTTCCAGCAAAAAAAGAAAAGGCTGAATAACGTGGGAAATGAGGGGAATTTCTACTGCGCAGAAGAGGGAAAATCGCTTTTTGGCATGTTGCCAATTTAAGAATTCAGAAAAGGAAAAGGGGAGAAGGCGGAAACACAAGGGGAGTGTCGAATGTCCACTTGCGTGCGCGCTTCTTGCTTCTATCGCTTCTTGCTTCCATTTCTTGCCTTCTCATGCCATTGAGTGGCCCCCGATCACCCAAGTGTGGGATAGAGAGAGAGAGAGAGAGAGAGAGAGAGAGAGAGAGAGAGATCCAGTGACAACTGGTGCTCCTTCGGAAGGAAATGGAGGGTGTTTGAGCAGAGGAAGAGGGCAAAACACGATGGAGATACGTCTAGACGAGGGAATTCGAAAGAGATATGGGAGAATTGCGGGTAAGGCGAGTTTCCAAGAGAAATCGCGCGAAAATAAGGCATTTCCGCAAGACTTTTATAGAAGATGAACGATGAAAGTTCCAGAAAAGCAATGACCACTTTGGTTCAGAAATCCTAGTGGAATGCTATTAATTTTCCTGGTTGGATTCCACAGTGGAATCTTATTTGGAAAATGTCTAGGATTCCACTAGGATTTCTGAACCAGAGATAGTGCACTGAAAACCTCTAAAGATTTTTTTTTGGATCGGAACATGCGAAAGAACGATCGAGTGGTTGAACTTTCACGAAATGTGAGTTTGCGCTGTGCAGTAGTTTATGAAATGAGAAAAGGGGGATGTAAAATGAGGCCAGCAGTTGCATATTAGGAGAAAGTTTGAAGAGTTTGAGGGAGGGAGAAAGAGAGAGAGAGAGAGAGAGAGAGAGAGAGAGAGAGAATAGGAAGAAAACTGTCTCGAGTCAAGTGAGCCGACCATGAATGATGACATAGATCGACCGTGAAAAGATCGGCAAACGCTTGGCACGTTGCCAATATTGGCTAGGGATGACGCAATTGATGGATGTAGCGTGATGATATCAAAGAGATGAATGAAGGAGGGATACGATAAATATTATCTATCCAATAAAAGAGATGGAAAGACTTATTATAGATTAACATGGACTAATGTTTGAGTTAACTGATCTGTTAGCCGGAATTGTTCCGGTATTATACCTCGAGAACCTTGAATAAAGAGCCTTTTCATAGCATAAATTTTTCTTGAATCTGTAGAAAAATTACCGTTTCCCGCATCTTATTTGTTCTGGAAACTTTAAGGAGGAGTTAGTTGCTGCACTTCAGAGAAGAGGCGTTCTGGGCAAAAATGCGAAAAGTCAATTCGTGGTAAGACCATCGCCTATTTTCGCACCGATGACTGCCTCAATTTGCATTGACCCGTCGAAATGCCGTGCCCCTCTTGCTCTAGCATTCTGACCCCATTCTGGAGGTTCGGTGAAGCCGTGGAATGTAACCGTAAACTAGACGTGGACCGTGTGTGTGTGTGTTTGATTCGATGATCGTTGACACCCGAAACCACTATTGGAAGGTACTTGGAGACGAGAGAGAGAGAGACCAAGAAACACAATGGGGGAAACCGAACTTCCGGTATCTAGCACAATGTCATCATCCAAAGACGAGAGACGACTTCATTCAGATGCGCAATGGCAAAGTTGTGAGGGGTCTGCAGACCACAGCATTCGAAACAGAGTCAGCGAGAACGAGGTAGAGAAAGAGAGAGGTGGCGAGAGAGCACGCCAAACGAGAGGGTCAGACAACGAGAGATGATCTTGGCATGGTGCCAATTGGATGTTGTGCAGAATAGGTGCAACCCCTATACATGAATTTACAGAAAGACATGTCATCACAAATTTCCCGAAAGGAGTTACACATCATTCCACAGACCGGTCAACCATCCAGAAAGGCCTTTGGAGTGAGAGAGCATGTGAAATCGAGAGGGACTCTCTCACTTTTGCATACTCTCTCGCCTTAACCCTGGTCTGTAGGTTTGGAATCATGTGGTTAGCAATTAGGGATAAGAACTAAAGGATCTCAGATTTTTGTGTAAATTCTGGTGAAATCTATGCAAAAAAAACTCAAAGAAAGCACATCTACAATTAGACTTGAAATTCGGGTAAATAATTGGATTAGCTCTCCTCATTTTGCACATTCTCTCACCTATAGACCGGCGTAGAGAGTGTGCGAAATGGAGAGAGCTAATTCAATTATTTACCCGAATTTCAAACTCTATCTACAATGATATCAGGAATTTTATAGTTTTTTTTTCCTTTTTTTAATTTTACTCCTCCTATTCCCATTTTTGTTCCCGTTGTTCCTAGGAACACTCGGCGGATCGTTCCCAGGAACCACGGGAACATTTAAGTTTCCTGAGATGATATTAAAAGCTGCTAGATAACACTCCAAAATCCACTGCTTGTTCTCGGAAATTAGCATAAATCTTGTTGGGGATTTACGAGTGAGATGTGCTTGGCGTTGGGAAAGATACACATGAGGGAGGAGAGAGAGAGGAAGAGAGAGAGAGAGAGAGAGAGAGAGATCAGATAAGAGATGAGACAGTGAAAGATGAGCTCTCGCTTGAATCAGACCCAGATTTGGCAGTCTGACAAGGGGGATTTGAGTTGGTGGAGGGGGTGAAATGAGGGGATAGATCACACAGATAAGGTCGGTTTATTGGAATAATGCCAAGAGAAGGTCACAGCATTCGAAACAGCGTCGGCGAGAACGAGTTAGAGAAAGAGAGAGAAGGCGAGAGAGTGCTCCAAACGAGAGGGTCAGACAACGAGAGATGTACTTGGCATGGTGCCAACTCGATGCTGTGAAGGTGGCGGCGGTTCCTTGTGGAACTGCTGCCTAGTAACCCGAAAATATGCGCGTTTCGAAAGGCTGTGAAACGTATCTCAAACAAATCCTGGATAAAAATATGTTGATGGTTCCTAAACGGCAGTACAGAACGTACTATCGCCAAGAGGAGATCAAAGATCATGAAGTATCGATGGGCAATGAGAAGAAGGAAGAATCTCGTCAGGGGATGGGAGAAAGAGAGAGAGAGAGAGAGAGAGAGAGAGAGAGAGAGAGGTGGTAAGAGCATTAGCGCTCATTTACGCACACAGTAGAGCTGGTTGCTACATGACTTATCATCATCACTCCTTGGAGAAATGGGAACCGCAAACAAAAAGACAGCCGAACCTCCAGAAAGGGGCCGAAAGCGAGAGAGCGTGCGAAAGTGAGAGGGTCCATCTCGGTTTCACACGTCTCTCACTCCAAACCCCTTTCTGTCCATGGAATTATTCGTTCATAAAGGGATCGGAAGGGAGAGAGTGCTTTAAAGTGAGAGAGTGCTCTCACTTTCGCACGCTTGCCAGAGAGAAGAAGGTGATGGAAAGAGGCAGCGCATCCAGAAAGGGGCCATGGACGAGAGAATGTGGGAAAATGCGAGAGTCAGACCCTATTCTGGTTGTTTGACCGGGCTGCGGAATGACTTGATGTGACATGGTTCCAATCCTCCTATTTTATAGGGCGCGGAATGGGGAATCCCCGCTCTTTAAAGGTAATATTTGCATAATCTATCGATCTATAAATATATTTGGGTGTCACTAATACGATTTGTGACAGTGACGATCATGGAAACAAGAGAATAGGGCATGATCAAACATCCAGAAAGAGTCGGGAGCGAGGGAGTGTGTAGAATTGAGAGGGACTCTCTCACGATTGCACGCTCTCTCGTCGCGGCCCCTTTCTGATGTTTGCAGTTTTGCAGATGTATAATGATGCCGAAATTGGATGATGGAGACATTTCGTACCCACTTCTTCCTCCTAATTAGCGGGGAACAAAGGTGATGATACCTGCGAGAGAGAGAGAGAGAGAGAGAGAGAGATCGGATCACTTTCGGGGAGCCAATTTGTGTGTATGTGTGGTCAAGTCGGGACGGGTTCGGAGGGTAGTGGGGGTGTCAATTCCCCTCTCCTCTCTCGGTTCTGACTTGAATGTTGATTCCGAATAGTGCCAGATAGAGACAGATAGTCTTTGAGTATGCCCAAACATGGTCAGTGGCCAAGGACGGCGAGGGGGGAAACACCTATCGGAAACACTCTGGACAATGCACATACGATTCCGAGCCTCCAGAAAGGGGCCAGGGGCGAGAGAGTGTGTGTAAAATGAGAGAGTATCGCTTCTCACTAGAGACCGCCAAAGCTATAGAAATGATTGAAATTGATATTGCTAGTGGGGATCAATCATTGATGAATCAATGATTGAGCGGCCAATCATTGGCCGATCTATACGATTGAAAAAAAAATAGATGATTGGATATACGATTGAAATAAACGATTGAGCAAAACTATAGTTTTGTTCCATTATTCCCCTCCTCCTAATTAGTAGAGTTTGAAATTCGGGTAAATAATTGGATTAGTTCTCTTCATTTCACACACTCTCTCACCTATCGACCGGCCTAGAAAGTGTGTAAAATGAAGAGAGCTAATTCAATTATTTACCCGAATTTCAAACTCTACTAATTAGTGGGACCGCCGGTTCTGTTCAATATGGACAATTGAAATAAATGGGAGACATTTTCAATCGTATAGATTTGAGAACAAAGGTCCATCGATATACCAGTCGATTGACTGATTTAAATATAGTTTTCATCAATGATTGGCCGGTCTCTACTTCTCACACCTCACTTGAGGTATGACAGGGCGGAGAGCGCCTGTTTTTGCCACTTTTTTGTACTCCTTTTCGAGTTGCAAGATCGAAAATTGTCTAGATCAGGAGTTTGAGAGAGAGAGAGATAGACGATGAGAACTCGTGGCAAGAGATAAATAAGAGGTGAAATGATGAAATGACGTATCAGCATCCAAGGAGAGTAAATACATGAGTGCGTGGTCATGTGTAAGTTATGAGTGATCTAAAGTGGTTTGAATGAATGTGTGAGAAATATAGATATCTAATTACCTTAATTTGTCAGGTACCGTAATATACCGTAATTATTGATTAAAGAACGATTTATCCTTTGTGCAGATATTCTGCCATTATCCGCTCGGGATTTCTACCGTAGTCGCTACCGTAGTCTATTTCTTCTCAGACTGGGCAGCCGCGGAGGGAGCAGTCTTCTCGAGTTCCCTTAATTAGTATATATAATTAAATAATTTTAGTAATGAGTTGGCTGAGATACAGTAACCCACTTGATGAAGGCGAGCGACGCGCGCTCAATCTGCTCCGGAGTCGGCTCTGCTACTGTAATCGTAGGTTACGGTAAAGCCGATTACGGTATCGACTACCCTTGCGATCAGTTTCCTCCTCACGACTCTGCTGCGTGTCGTCGTCGCTCAGCTCGACTACCGTATCTGAGAGGGGTACGGTAGCCGGGAGATTACGGTAGCTGACAGATTACGGTAACGAACCAATGGTTCTGAGCGATCCACTGGCCGATTGAGTGCGCTCGACCGAAAACGCTGGAGAGGGGTGAGTTGGCAATCGAATCGATTGATAATCTTACAGTTCTTATCCGAGGAGGTGGGTACGGTATTTTTGTTATGCCGTGACTTCGCGACGGCGGTTCGGGTCGAGCCGGAGAGGAGGTACTGCGCGGGCACCGCGCGTCCCGACGCGATGTAGACGGCTGAGAGAGGAGTGCGGTAGCATACGGTAGGATATTGATCGATACCCTCAATCATCCTCTTGTGCTTCTCCTCCTGGTCGAGTCTCGAGGCGGCCGCCTTGGCTGTGAAGGGTGTGCGTTGAGAGCGGGCTGACGGTTCTTTCTGCAACAAAGGATACGGTAGGTTTAGTGTGTCAGAGGAAGGATACGGTAGGTCACAGCATTCATTTGGCACCATGCCAAAAACATCTCTTGTTGTCTTAATCTCTCGATTGGCGCGCTCTATCGCCATCTCTCTCTTTCTATAACTCTTTCTCGCTGTCTCTTTTTTTGTTTCGAATGATGCGTATGTTCGGTGGGCCAGATGCTCGGATACGGTGGGCTTGGTGGGTAATGTGCCAGAATACGATGAGTTCGTTGGGTCACATATGGTAAGTTCGGTGGGTCAGACAGTAGGTCATGTAAAAATACCGGAGTTAGCAGAGGCAACTCGTCCTCCTTCGACTTTGACGACTCTCTAACGCTGGTTCGGAAGGCCTCCAGTCGTTTCTTCGGAATGTGCACCCATTCAGCGCCTTCGGGCAACTTGTTGAGTCCCGCCTGGAAGATGAAGGATACGGTAGTGTCAGATGAGAGGGTACGGTACTGGTCGATGAATAATAGAATAAGGATAACGACAGATGGGTGACAGAGTGAGATACGGTGGCAGCCAGCCCGGAATCTTTAAAAAAAGGAAAACAAAAAAGTAAAGTGTCATTTGAAATGCTCATTTCAAGATCGCCTCGACTATTTATTTGTCCGATCCGGGCTTCAGCAGTAGTGCCGATACGGTAATGGTCGATGCACGGTTTGGGATACGGTAGCTATGTAACGCCCGTTAAACATTCCGCTCATACGGAACATACCGTTCATCTATGTGACGTAGCTACGGTACGGTAGCTTGCCGTCGTAAGGACTACTGTTAGGTCGTGGTGTACGGTAGTTCTCTACGGGTTACGGTACCTGTCGACTCTTGAGATCCGCACAGCACGCTATTATCGTGAGTGTGAGCACGCCGATTATCAGGGCGGCGAGAATAGAGAAAGCCGTGATTCTGCAGGGAAGCAGCTATATATTTCCAAAGTATTAAAAAAACATTATATGATGCTTACAGTAGGAAAGCGGTGTAAACTCACGAGAAATAGCCGAGAATGTAGGTCATGGTTGAGTATCTATCGCAACGATGCCATAGACTGATGATCTAACCGCGCGGCAGAAGAGAAAATGGGAGAAATGAGAGGAGAAAAGAGGACAATCAAAGGAGGAAAGGAAGGAATTATTCGTGCACTTTGTCACTAGGCTAATCGCATTGAGCAATGAATATAAGAAATATGATTAATCAGATTAATTAATGCAGCAATTGCAGCCCCTAAAACGAATTAATGCTAATACGGTATAAATATATGAGAGGAATCGCGAGAGACTCGACCACTTCGGCCATGGCCAGGACGTAGAAATTTTTATTTTTTGATTTGGCTGAAAATTTTACCTAAGGTATTTCAACACCTCCTCTATCGATTGGCGTTGGCAGAATTTTGATAAAAAATTTCGCAATCGTGTGAAACATATCCAAACCTGGAGTCTTCGGTGTTTTTCGCCGAAAGGACAAAGTTTGATAAATCATAACTCTGTTCAAAATAAAGATAGAGAATTGTGGTTTTGTTGATTAGATATAGAATACAGTTGGCTAATGGTAGGGCAGTGTCAACTCATTCCTGGGTGACGCATTGACGCGGAGCGGTCGGTTTCATGAAAAATGTTATAAGTCACGTTAAAATTAAATGCGGTCTTAGGTTCTTTGTTAGTTCTAATGTGCACGGCAGTTACTCACTATAACCGAGAAATGGGCCAAATCGGCCCATGCATGGGAATTGCGCTAAGGTGAACTTTTTTTGTTCAAAAATGTTTTTCTCTTTCTGCGACAATAAGTGATATTTGCGGTGAAAATATTTGCAAATATTCTAAAAACACGATTAAGCTTGTTATAGAGGATTTTTAAAACGATCTTTTTGAGAATTTTTTTTTGAAAAATTTCAGGGCTGATTTTAACTTTTGACTAAACTGTACTTTTGTAAAGTCCTATTTTGTACTAATGTTCCCATAATCAATATTTATGATGCTAGGGTGAAGAATTGTGCATCTAACTATAGATACTAAATGCTTATTGCATTTTCAGCACTCGTTATGAGATGATCGGTTTCATGTTTTGCAGCGGTTCGCATGTCCACCAAACTTCCTTAGAACTTAACTCAACATGCGAAGAGCAATTAGTCAAATGACTGTGAGTCCCTATTTCTTCATTATGGGCAGCTACAACAACTATATTTTCCAATATTTGTCTGAAAGCCTTCTCAAAGAGCAACTAACGTATTTTGCGAAAATACGTCCACTTTTTCACACATATCTCAAAAATTTGGATCTCTACCGAATCCTGCCGCAGGTTAAATTGTTTGGAGAGTTTCATTGAATCATTTTGTTGTTGGTAGTATACAAATCTATTGATGATTTGATCTCATAAAAAAACGAAAACTCAAAATTTCTCAAATTTCTGAACAAAACAAAATTATTCTGAGGATTTCTGAAACGTTTCAAGCGAAATATTACCCACATTCATTTTCATATACCTAAAGAAGAACTATGAAACTAATAACTTAAACTTATGAATAAATTTTTTTTTTGAAAAATACCATGAACCCGGGGTCATGGTCCAAAAATAATTTTTCACCATGAACCCGGGGTCATGGTATTTTTCAAAAAAAAAAATTGTTTTCGTAAGCTAAAGTTAATAGTTCCATAGTTCTTATTTAGGTATAGGAAAATGAATGTGGGCAATATTTCACTAGAAGCGAAATACTGGCGCAGGCTAAATTGTTTGGAGAGTTTCATTGAATCATTTTGTTGTTGGTAGTATACATTTGATCTCATAAAAAATCGAAGACTCAAAATTGCTCAAATTTCTGAACAAAAAAAATTAATTCTGAGGATATTTGAAACGCTTCTAGTGAAATATTGCCCACATTCATTTTCCTATACCTAAATAAGAACTATGGAACTATTAACTTTAGCTTACGAAAACAATTTTTTTTTGAAAAATACCATGACCCCGGGTTCATGGTGAAAAATTATTTTTGGACCATGACCCCGGGTTCATGGTATTTTTCAAAAAAAAATTTTATTCATAAGTTTAAGTTATTAGTTTCATAGTTCTTCTTTAGGTTTATGAAAATGAATGTGGGTAATATTTCGCTTGAAACGTTTCAGAAATCCTCAGAATAATTTTGTTTTGTTCAGAAATTTGAGAAATTTTGAGTTTTCGTTTTTTTATGAGATCAAATCATCAATAGATTTGTATACTACCAACAACAAAATGATTCAATGAAACTCTCCAAACAATTTAACCTGCGGCAGGATTCGGTAGAGATCCAAATTTTTGAGATATGTGTGAAAAAGTGGACGTATTTTCGCAAAATACGTTAGTTGCTCTTTGAGAAGGCTTTCAGACAAATATTGGAAAATATAGTTGTTGTAGCTGCCCACAATGAAGAAATAGGGACTCACAGTCATTTGACTAATTGCTCTTCGCATGTTGAGTTAAGTTCTAAGGAAGTTTGGTGGACATGCGAACCGCTGCAAAATATGAAACCGATCATCTCATAACGAGTGCTGAAAATGCAATAAGCATTTAGTATCTATAGTTAGATGCACAATTCTTCACCCTAGCATCATAAATATTGATTATGGGAACATTAGTACAAAATAGGACTTTACAAAAGTACAGTTTAGTCAAAAGTTAAAATCAGCCCTGAAATTTTTCAAAAAAAAATTCTCAAAAAGCTCGTTTTAAAAATCCTCTATAACAAGCTTAATCGTGTTTTTAGAATATTTGCAAATATTTTCACCGCAAATATCACTTATTGTCGCAGAAAGAGAAAAACATTTTTGAACAAAAAAAGTTCACCTTAGCGCAATTCCCATGCATGGGCCGATTTGGCCCATTTCTCGGTTATAGTGAGTAACTGCCGTGCACATTAGAACTAACAAAGAACCTAAGACCGCATTTAATTTTAACGTGACTTATAACATTTTTCATGAAACCGACCGCTCCGCGCCAATGCGTCACCCAGGAATGAGTTGACACTGCCCTACCATTAGCCAACTGTATTCTATATCTAATCAACAAAACCACAATTCTCTATCTTTATTTTGAACAGAGTTATGATTTATCAAACTTTGTCCTTTCGGCGAAAAACACCGAAGACTCCAGGTTTTCCTTAATATTCAGACTTTCTTGTTAGTTTTATCGATTTTTCCTTGTTTGTCTCTGAATTTGTGCTTTTCTGCTGCGTGTTATTGTGGACTTCCAGATAAAACCTTCTTTTAGTATCATCGGGTAATGGATAGGTCGATTAACGAATGGATGTACGACTCGTACCAGGACCACTCGGGCTTGTCCGGAATCCTGGACACGAAGAGAGATTCGAGCGAAGAGGATGAGGATAATGGCGACATAAGAGTTAGTTTCTTGGCACTAGTTCCCTTTACCGGACCAAACGATCTATCTGAGAGTGAATAAGAGGTGACCGCCAGATTCACACAGCGAGATGATGAATGAGGGTCCCACCTCGGGTTACTTGGTCCGGTAAAGTGAAGAAGTGTCAGTTTCTTGGCACTACTGCCGTATGGCTTGAAATTCGGACAAATGCATGGGTTAGCACTCTTCATTCCTACACTGGTCCATTGGTGCGAGAGTTTGTGACATGAAGAGATCTAATCTAGTTATTTACCTGAATTTCAAAGTCTATTAGTGCAGTATTAGGGGCGAGTTAACCTCTGGCCGCAAAGAATGAGTCAGTAGTACCATAAATGAGACCGAAAACGACGGGTATGGGAACTGCAGAAATTACTCGAGGTTGGCTTTGTCTTTGTCTAGTTTCGTCCGCTCCCCCCGCGGCATGCTCTGTGACAGACTAAAAGGCTATGTGCCAAACGGTCCAAAACGTTGCCTGATTTTCCGAATTCTTTTCAATATAAAATTTATAAATAAAAAAAATAAATTTGTTTCACACCTTGCGATCCTGAAATGCCATCAGATTTTTCGAAATAACACCTGAAAGCTGCCATACTATTTATGTGCCCTGGAGCTTTCCTTTTGGTCCATGGGGAGGATACTGTATCTTATTGTAGTCGTTGATTTGTGTATTTGCAGTCAGAGTTCGAGTTCAATCGCATCCTCGACATGATGAGAGATCTTCGTGCCCATCTCAACCAGAAATTCGTCGATATCAGTGAGGTACGGTAGACTACGGTGAATGATACGGTAGAATGGGTCTGTAATTGATTGCATTTTTGACTTGCAGGAGACATATGGTGGGCTGGATGCGGAAGCGCAGAAGGCGAAATTCTGAGTGAGTTAGACTAGACTATTGATGGACAGTTATCGGCACTAGTTTACTTCACGAGACCAAGCAAACCGGGCTAAGAGACCTTCATTCTGAAAGTAAGTGAGCGAGAGTTAGTCATACATCAGCTCACTGTGTGAATCTCTCGTGGTCCTGCACGGAAAACCTTTCATTTCATTTGAGTAATGATCCGACTCTCCTCATTCTGCACGTTCTCTCATCGACCAGACAGTGCGAGAGAGCGTGCAGAATTGAGAGGGTCAGAGCGGCAGAGATGGCTGATCTTCACTCTTTCACTTACATGTTTAGGCTGTGATGGCAACGACTGAGAGGCGACTCGATATTTGTTGCATGAGGTAGGCCTATAGTAGTAATTAAGAGACGGGATCGGTAAAACTCGACCACCCCCCGGACGTGGCCGCCCAAAATGAGAGCTGGGGGCCCATACTCGGGTGGGTGGAGGGTCCCTACCCCGGATTGCACAAAACACTACTTATTTCTATTTGCCGGCTCTGGACTTGGAGAAATATGGTTTTGAGTGAAAAATGGTCGAAGAATAAAAATTTCTCAAACTGAATATATGAACTTTTTATTTGCGTTATGTTTAGGGTGCCCAAACACTGTAAAACGCATGTTCAGATCGAATTTCGATTGATTCCGATACCACTTTTTGGACTCGAAATTTGGAATTTTCGAGAAAAGTTGGCCATTTTTCGAGCTGAAGCCAATAGTTTTTATGTATACGTTGTAGCCTGGCACTATATGCAACTATATTGACCATAGCCAGGTCCACCCTGATTGACGAAGTTTCCGAAATTTTCACTCGAATATCTGTTCTCGAGGAAGTCGGTATCGACCTTACTCATTTCCTTCCAATAAATCTTTTGGTACATACAATGTTTACTTGTAATATTAATACAATATCATCAAAATGATTTAATGACCATTTTAAAGATCCAATATACTATTTGGCGATCGTGGTTTTTGAAATTTGTTCATAAAGCGTTGTTTTTGTAAATACGTCCAATTTTATCACACATATCTCAGATATCTGATATTCTACCAAATCCTGGCGTAGGTCAATTTGTTTGGAGAGTTTTACTGACTAATTTTGTTGTTGATAGTATTCAAATCCATGAATGATTTGACCTCGAAAAAAATCGAAGTCTCAAAAGTGCTCAAATTTCTCAACAAAAACATTAATTCTGAGGATATTTGAAACGGTTCTAGTGAAATATTGCCCACATTCATTTTCATATACCTAAATAAGAACTATGAAACTAATAACTTAAACTTATGAAAAAAAACTTTTGTTTGAAAAATACCATGACCCCGGGTTCATGGTATTTTTCAAAATAAAATTGTTTTCATAAGTTTAAGTTATTAGTTTCATAGTTGTTCTTATGGTATATGAACATGAATGTGGGCAATATTTCGGAAGAACCGTTTCAAATATTCTCAGAATTATTTTTTTTGCTCAGAAATTTGGGCACTTTTGAGTCTTCGATTTTTTTCGAGGTCCAATCACTCATGGATTTGAATACTATCAACAACAAAATTAGTCAGTAAAACTCTCCAAACAATTTGACCTGCACCAGGATTTGGTAGAGGTCCAGATTTCTGAGATATGTGAGATAAAATTGGGCGTATTTTCAAAGACAACGCTTTATGAACAAATATCAAAAACCACGATCGCCAAATAGTATATTGGATCTTTAAAATGGTCATTAAATCATTTTGATGATATTGTATTAATATTACAAGTAAATATTGTATGTACCAAAAGATTTATTGGAAGGAAATGAGTAAGGTCGATACCGACTTCCTCGATAACGGATATTCGATTTAAATTTTCGGAAACTTCGTCAATCAGGGTGTACCTGGCTATGGTCAATATAGTTGCATATAGTGCCAGGCTACAACGTATACATAAAAACTATTGGCTTCGGCTCGAAAAATGGCAAACTTTTCTCGAAAATCCAAAATATCGAGTCCAAAAAGCGGTATCGGAATCAATCGAAATTCAATCTGAACATGCTTTTTACAGTGTTTGGGCACTCCAAACATAATGCAAATAATAACTATAGTCTATCTTTTCAGTTTGAGAATTTTTGATTTTTCGACCATTTTTCACTCAAAACCATATTTCTCCAAGCAAATAGAAATAAATGGTGTTTTGTGCAATCCGGTGTGGAAACCTTCCATCCAACCGAGTATGGGCCCCCAGCTCTCATTTTGGGCGGCCACGTCCGGGAAGGGTCGAAAATGGTCGAATCTTACCGATCCCGTCTCTTAATCGGACGATATGCGGCGGTCCTGGCACGACATTGCCGATACCGTAATCAAGTCTACAGTATGCTGAAATTTCAAATTGATCAAATCGACTCCGCATTTTTGCTGGAGGGGGACCTTGAGTAGTTATTGGTCGGGCGATGTACGGGGGTCCCGACACGACAATGTCGATACCGTAATCAAGTCTACAGTATATTGAAATTTCAAATTTAGCCAATTCGCTCGGTATTTGCTGCATGAGCTAGGCCTCGAGTAGAAATAAATCGGACGGCATACGGCGGTCTCGGCACGACATTGCCGATACCATAATCAAGTCTAAAGTATGCTGAAATTTCAAAATGAGCCAATTCGCTCGGTATTTGTTGCATGAGCTAGGCCTCGAGTAGAATTTAATCGGGCGGCATTCGGCGGTCCCGGCACGACATTGCCGATACCGTAACCGTCTACAGTATGCTGAAATTTCAAATTGATCAAATCGAGTCAGAATTTTTGTGGGAGGGGGACCTTGAGTAGTTTTTGTTGGTCGGGCAATGTACGGGGGTCCCGACACGACAATGTCGATACCGTAATCAAGTCTACAGTATACTGAACTTTCAAATTGAGTCTATTCGCTCGGTATTTGTTGCATGAGCTAGGCCTCGAGTAGAAATAAATCGGACGGCATACGGTGGTCTCGGCACGACATTGCCGATACCGTAATCAAGGCTACAGTATGCTGAAATTTCAAATTGATCAAATCGGCTCCGGATTTTTACTGGAGGTGTACCTTGAGTTTTTATAATGAACACTAAATGAGTAGCGTATCAAGGCTACGATATCTCGCACATTGCAAACTCGAGGTCGACCACATACGAAATATCCCCGATCTGTGATATTTCACATTTCATTCGTACTGAAATCCCGCAACAGTAACCCCGACTATGGCGGAAGCAATGCCACATACCACTCCAATATTACCTACTGGAGATCTACCTCCTGCAAAAATCCCCAATCGATGTGTTCATTTTTATTAAAATTTGGGTTACTGTACCCGGGGATACAGTTACCGAGAAATAATACACAGTCCGATTAATTATTGCCCGTGGTCTAGATCATGCAAAAAAGGGGCTCAAGTTCTCCATTTCAGTTTTTCCTGGTACGGTAGCATGGGTTACCGTATCGGCGATGTCGTGCCGAGACCGCCGTATGCCGTCCGATTAAATTCTACTCTAGCCCTGCCCCATGCAACAAATAACGGGTCCAATATCTCCATTTCAGTTTTTGCCGTTACGGTTACGGTACCGGCGATGTCGTGCCGGGACCGCCGTATGCCGTCCGATTAAATTCAACTCGAGGCCTAGCTCATGCAACAAATACCGAGCGAATTGGCTCAATTTGAAATTTCAGAATACTGTAGACGGTTACGGTACCGGTGATGTCGTGCCGGGACCGCCGTATTCCGTCCGATTAATTTCACCTCGAGATCTACCTCCCACAAAAATTCTGACTCGATTTGATCAATTTGAAATTTCAGCATACTGTAGACGGTTACGGTATCGGCAATGTCGTGCCGGGACCGCCGTATGCCGCCCGATTAAATTCTACTCGAGGCCTAGCTCATGCAACAAATACCGAGGGAATTGGCTCAATTTGAAATTTCAGCATACTGTGGACTTGATTACGGTATCGGCAATGTCGTGCCGGGACCGCCGTATGCCGTCCGATTAATTTCTAGCCGAGGCCTACCTAAACAAATACCGAGTCATACAAATACCGAGTCAAGATTCTCAATTTCGTATTTCCGGGTTACGGTACCATGGGTTACGGTAGTCTGTTTTCGTTGCGGGACCCCGGCGGTGAAGTTACATTATACCACTTTGACTTGGGTGGGACCAACCCAAAACCCATTTTGGACCATGACCCCCTATACATGGCCTCCCGCAGTGCCTACCAAATCCTCTTGGTAGGCACTGCGGGGCCGGGGGCTTTGGACACGTATGTCTACAGTAGTCACAATTTCTACAGTAATCTATAGTGAGATGATCTACAGTATTCAATGTTCTATCTCCTCCTTCTCCATTCCTGAAAATCTCAAATTAATTATCATATATTGTGTCATCCCCAACTACAAGTTATAGAAGTCGTGATAGCCAGCTTTGTTGTACTTGGATTGCATTTTTTTGTTGAAACTTTAATCGAACTCGTCCCCCCCACTATCTATGTAGGCTACGGTAGAGCACCATGAAGATACTGTAATAGACTTACTCGATCGAAATTGCTAAGCCTTTTTATACGCCTTCATCCCGCATTCTTATGCTGTTACCATAATGTATCTAATAGGGTGGCGAAAACGGTACACGTGTACCGACGGTACACGAATGTACCGTCGGTACATCGACCCTTTATTAGCAAGTGAGAGTGAGATTATACCTCGAAAACGACAGAAGACACCATCTAAGGTGCAATTATTCCATACTTTACAAGTTCGTCATATGTTTTCTATTGGAAAACAGATTTTCCGTGTCTGTGTACCGCGGTACACGTACCGGTACGCGTACCGCCGTTAGCCACCCTAGTATCTAATAGACCTAGAACTGTATATCCTTATTACCCTTTGCTATACATCCCGCGATTGTTCTATTCATGTCAGCCCTAGAGATGATTGAAATGTAGATAGGGAATATTTGCTAATTTAGCTAATTCTGTAAAATTGCAATACTTTTTTTAATAAATAATACAAGATAATGTTGTTGACAGGTCAAATTCCTTTGGAAATTTGAGACTAGTTGCGAGTAACGGCAAACATGAAATACGATTTGGCATTGACTATTTTCAAGCAAAAACGCAGCTATATCGTCTGGTACTTTGTTTCACTTTTATAATCATACATTTCTGGTCGGAAATGAAATAATTTAAGAAATTCAATTCAGTGTTTTCCTTAATGAAGTTACTTTGTGATTTAATGTGTCTGCATTTCCTTCCTTTTGAAATACCGTAAACCATGTCTTGTGTTTTTCGCATTTTTTAGCAAAGTACTTTTAGTTTCCTTATTTTCGAGTATTTATGGTTGATTTCTGCTTTATTTATGCTCTAATTGTCACCCTTTTCGAGGTAAACTGGATCAATGTTGTTCGACGGAAGGACGCGAGTCTTCTGCTTCGAGACTGACTTGATCCGCCAGCTTGGCGAGCTCCCTCGTGATTCTTTCATCGTGAGAGATGGTCTCTCCCCGATCGAGAATCTCGATCACTTCATCAGCGAGAATCCCGACGGATTCTTCTCCATCTCCCTCAGACTCAGAGGCGGTAAAGGAGGTTCGTTTCCTTGCAATAGTTCGTAGTTTTCTCAGCTAAAAATAAGGCAATATTTCTTTTACGCGTGCTCAATATAGGTTTCGGAACATTGCTCAAGTCGTTCCGCATCAACAAGAGTTCGAATCAGCTCATGTGCAGGGACCTAAGTGGCAGGAGACTTGCTGACATCGAGGTATTTTTCTTATTTTGTATTTTAAATAAAATTACTAAAATTTTCAGGAAGAGAAGAAACTGAAGAAGTGGATCGAGACCACGAGTGAGCGAGAGAAGGAGAAGGAGACCAAACAGTTGGTTTTAAATTATTTAAAAATAAATAAATACAATTATATTTGAGGCTTGAAAATGTAAAACATGAATTTACAGGAAAGCGAAGCACGAGAAGTTGCGCGCTGCGACGAGAGACAAGCCGAAGCACGACTTCAACGATCCCGATTACATCAAGACCCGAGAGGACATTCTGGAGAAGACGGACGACGCCTTCGAAGACGGTACGTTTGTATTTAATTATTTTCTTTAAAGAATAGACATTGATTAGTTGAAACGTGGTCGATTAGGGACTGTTTTTAATCAGTTGCGATTGTTTTCGTATCGGAATTCTGTGCAATTAATGAATTATGTATTTCGCAGGATTCAAGAACCTGCGCAAGAAGCGCAAGCCTCAGCAGGAGGAGTTGAGTTCGGATGAGAGCTCGGACGAGGAGGACACTGACCAGCCCGGAACAAGTGCCGCCACTTTCAAAAAGGTAGCTCACCTAGTTATTACATACGTATTTATTCAAAATTCGGCACAACTGCTGAAGCCCGGAATCATCATGATAAGGAATCTAAGAACAATGATTCCTGAACAATGTCATTTTAAATGCTCATTTCAAGATCGACTATTTTTTTGGCCTGTTCCGGGCTTCAGCAGTAGTCAGGACTTTTTTTTACAGATTTTTGTTGTTGATCGTATGGGGTGTTTTTGCTCAATACAAAACAATAATAAAAATATAAAATACAGCCGAAGCGCGAGCGAGTCATGCCCGCCGAGGACTCGACGTCATCCTCTTCGCCGATGGAAGAGGATAAGAGTGGCAGTGAGGAGAAGGAGGAAGAGTGAGTTATTTATTTCAATTAAAAAAAACTGTTCTATATTGTCGTCTGATTTGCAGCGCTATAAATATTCATGATGAAACGTGATTTCGCCAGGTGCAGACCTACTACGTCTATGTTGTAGAGTTGTCGAGGAGAAGCCAGTCGAGACTGCGCCGCTCCCTGCTCCGCAAGTCGCCGTCGAGCCCCCGAAGGAGGAGAAGAAGGCGTATGAGAAGCCGACGGATATCCCCACCGATTTCGTGCCCGTCGATCTGGAGACTGTGGCTGGAGTGGAAGAACTGTGAGTCCGATGATGATGAAATGAGACTAGTGGACTTACCGGACCAAGCAATGCGAATGGAAGGTGATTGAGTGATTGAGGAAAGATTGACACAGCGAGATGATAAATGCGGGTCCCATCACGGGTTGCTTGGTCCGGTACAGTAAACTAGTGCCGTTGATGCAATGGCCACAACGATCAGAATGGGCAAACAAGCTTCCATGGTAACCATTTTTTCCAACGAATAGTCGCAATCTGTTTTCGTTTTTTTGTGTGATCTCATTATTACGAGAAGAATGCTTATAGTGAGTCGCTCGGCCTGCACCATCTCAAGCACGCGCTTGAGGCACGTGGACTCAAGTGTGGAGGAGCACTGCAGGAGAGAGCAGCGAGACTGTGGAGTGTGAAGGGTACGTTGACTAGTTACTTAGTGTTACTCACTTACTTATTAGACCTATCTTCAGTGGTTGTTGCAGTGTGTATCGCAATTCCTCCATTCTTACTTAGTGGGTAGGCCTAAACTCCCAACTTCCACTCATTTTATCTATTTTTTTCGCAATGATTTTGTTAATGGAGTATGGCTAATTCAAATGCAATTGATGTGCATTCCCAGATTCAAATATCAACGTTATTATCATGAGGGGCAAATAATTTGGATGGCATTGCAGGTCTGAAGAAGGAGGAGTACCCCAAGGCCATCGTCGCACCCCCACCGAAGAACAAGAAGTAATCGATTGTACAAACGACCTACCATCCTCCCCACCCTGTCCCCCATTTGATGTCCTTACTCTCCTATAATAATGTATCCAACTTCTGTCATCTTGGTTATTTAGTTTCCCGTTCTATTGTCTTTACTCATTTCCCTCCAGAATTGAAACGCGAAAAGTATACTTGGTGTTGGTGATTTAATCATGGATAAATATTCTTCCAACTGTTAAATTTGCTTGTAAAATTAAGCGTAATCAGCTTCGAGTGCTGCCATGATATCTTGCTCAATTTCGATGTTGCATTTATTTATTTTGAATATTTATGATTAATTTCTCGATTGAGATGGTTGCGAAGCGAAAGGTGCAGACTCCCAAGGCGGTCGCCAAGAAGTCCAAGGTATGTAGTCTCTACTCTCTACTCTTCGCCTCATCGAAATATTATTAAATTCCGAATTTGCAGGTTGTCGAGGAAATAGCCGCTGAGCCCATCAAGGAGACGGTAAATTTATTTTCTTTATATCTTTGTCCTGTTTAAATTCGGTTTAGCGTAAGTAGTAGTCATGGAATTCCTGATTCAACTATTGAGCATATCTGTGATTACAGCCGGTGAAGAAGCGCGCGCTGGTCGAGGTCGCCGAGGAAGAGAAGCAGCAGCAGACTGCTTCGAAGAAGCAGAAGGTGTGAGAGAGGAGGGGGAAGAGTAGTTCAGACGCCTTTTTGGCACTTCTTTACTTTAGGGGGAAAGGAGGAGTGATAGTGGAGGCATGGCCCCCGGAGCTCCGACATTAGACCAAAAAAAAATGTCGCGGCAAAAAACACGGAACAATAAGACAATGTATTTCAATTGTCTCGCTAAACAACGGAAAGACGTTCGAAATTAAAATTACATTGACAATCAGGGAGAGAACGTGCTTCATCATTTGAAAAATCACGCATGTCCGAAAAAGAGGAGTACATTTTAACGGCTCGAAGCGCGAGCTGATCTCGATAATCAGAAATCGTTGTGAGACAATTCAAAAATATTCAACACGATTCAGGGAACGTGATTCAGGGACTACGTTTTACTGTATACTTTTCGAATTCGCGGGGTTTCCCTGAGCTTTTTACTGATCCTTTGCGACATTTCTCAATAGCCTATGTCGGCGCTCCGGGGGCCGTGTGGAGGGATAGGGGTGATAAGGGAAGGGGGCGGGGCTTGCCCCTAAAGTAAAGAAGTCCCGCCTTTTTTACTGAAGTAAAACTTGAGCATGTATGAGAGACTATCTGAGTGGATCAACATATTTGTTCAGATGCTTGGCACAGTACGAAAAGTGAGAGATTGAGTGAAACATGGCATTATGCACAGTAGCCCAGGAGGAGTTGCCCCGTGATGTAAAAAGTTAAGAAATCGCTTCTACGCCTCAGGGCATTTACGTCATAGGAATTTCCGGTTTTTGAAAAACTTCGTCAAATGACCTAATGAGGGGTACCAATCGATTCCCCATAAAATTCTAAGACTTTTTCGACTCTGGACATTTTTCGATATTTATCGATCTAACGCCAGAAAATTCGGAAATGTGAATATAATTTTCAATTTTAATTTATTCTACTTATTTCCCACCGCCAACTACAAAATTTTATTTTCGTAAAACATTTCAATAACAATGACTTGCATTTCATATAAATATGGTACATTTTAATTTTGGCGGAAAATGTAAACTTTGCGAAAAGCGGAGTGCCATACCATTTATGGTGTGCCTACAGTATGCCGGCCGAGATTTGTATTTCTGTTAAACGGCGTCAGGGAAGAATTTACCGTCTGTAACATGACTCGGTCGTATGCGGTAATTTGATTACCGTAACCGTTAAGTGACAAGGCGAACCTCGGTCGGCATACTGTAGGCACACCGAAAATGGTATGGCACTCCGTTTTTCGCAAAGTTTACATTTTCCCATAGATGGGCAGCTAAAATCCAACTTTTGTGCAGGCGGTCGTCCGATCACAATTTGGCCCTGCTGGTGGTCGTCATATACCCCCAAAGGACCCCTTTTTGAGGTGTTTACCAGTGAAAAAGTGATTTTTTTTTCCGGATTTTGCTTGCAGGCGGTAGTCGTACCCCCTGCAGGTGGTAGTCAAGGTACCCTGTGCCCACCTATGCATTTTCCGCCAAAATTAAAATGTACCATATTTATATGAAATGCAAGTCATTGTTATTGAAATGTTTTACGAAAATAAAATTTTGTAGTTGGCGGTGGGAAATAAGTAGAATAAATTAAAAATGAAAATTATATTCTCATTTCCGAATTTTCTGGCGTTAGATCGATAAATATCGAAAAATGTCCAGAGTCGAAAAAGTCTTAGAATTTTATGAGGAATCGATTGGTACCACTCATTAGGTCATTTGACGAAGTTTTTCAAAAACCGGAAATTCCTATGACGTAAATGCCCTGAGGCGTAGAAGCGATTTCGCAACTTTTAACATCACGGGGCAACTCCTCCTGGGCTACTGTGCATAATGCCATGTTTCACTCAATCTCTCATTTTTCGTACTGTGCCAAGAGTAATTCGATTGACTCCGATAGTCTCTCGTATTTTGGTTCTAATCGGAAATATCGCTTGAAATTAATTGTAACCCGTTTTATTTCGCTTGAATTCAGTTGAAAACAAAAAGTTTTTTTAGACCGATTCGATATCATTTTGTGCATCACTAATATTGATTGATCAGGTGGAAGAGCCAAAGAAGGAGGAGGTGAAGGAGGAGCCGGGCGCGCCCCAGGCACCTTCCAAGGAGGCACTGGCCAAGATCAATGAGCAGGTGAGGAAGAGGGGATGGTTTTCGGTGCTAAATGACTTCGGAACTGAATTGCATCATAATATTATCACATTTTTCGAATTTATAATGGCTATAATTTATCTACGCCCGAGACGAGACGAAATTAAAGGATTTGTAATTTGCAGGCCCGTATCGCGGTCTCGTCCCTGATCAAGTACGTGAACGAAAAGGGGGAGAAGTCGCTGTTCCCCGAGGCCGACCACGGACTGAGTGTGATGGTGACGTACAAGAAGCCGGCTATGGTCAACGGACCCGCCCTCAAGAAGAACATGTCAGTGTTCTAACTAATTAGAACGACTAATTGGACTTTGAAAAGTAATAGTGTAACTAGTCGGTGTAACTAGTAGCCTTTCCCCGTACACTCCTCATTTATCGCACTGTTTCTCGCGAAATTTGTTTATTAACTAGTTTTCTATTTTGTATAACTAGTTTCCGGCACTTTCTGTATGGCCTGTTGAAGGGAGGAGAAAAGCACTTTTCTTCTTTTTCTGACTACCGAGATGGTCTTACAAAGTGCTATCTAATGGACGCCTGTGCTTCAAATGTTGTTAATGATTTTGAGCAGCTGAAGCATTCGTTTTAATTAGACAAATTTATTTAATTTGTGAGCAATTACTAGTTATTTTCCCCTTTTCAGCGCTCTGCCCCATCCCTCGATCGCCGCTACTTCTGCCGTCTTCTGCGTGATCATGCCCGATCTGGACGTCTCTGACAAGGCCAGGGTACGGTAAAGGGGCGGAGATTATCGATTGGTTCAGATTTGATCATAGATGAGCAAGGGTTGTTGCTGGTAGGTCAAAAGCGGGAGGGTCGGTGACAAAACCTGGTGAATTTGAGCAAAAAGCGGGAGGGTATGATTCAAAACCGTGACGGCTCGAACCGAGAACGGGTGGGTTTGTGGTAAAAGCGGGAGGGTACTGTTGCTGGCTACACCACAGCCCATGTATGAGTTTTGATTGCCCTTCTCGATGTCACACTGTTTTCCTATTTTCAAAGATGTCATTTTGGTTTATATTGATGTAATTGTTAACTCTCATGTTATTTCATTCAATCTCAACCGACCACTCCCATTTCTATATTTATTAGCACGTCTCGAGCATTGATAAATACAATCATAATATTAATAATAATAATATTTTAGACGGACGCGGATGTTGAGAAGCAGGCGCGCGAGTGGGAGGAGCGGATTCAGGCGGATCACGGACTGACGAGGGCAAACATCTCCAAAATTATGACGATGAGACAGCTGATCCGAGTGTACCACACATTCGCGTGAGTTGATGATTCGGAGGTTTTTTCGTATCAGAGTAGTGCAAAAAAAAATATAACTGTGAATGGTGGGGATAGATGTATGCCCGTTATTGATTGATTCAGAGTTGTTTGTCTTGATCATGATGCAAAGAGAGTTTTTATCCGATGCAGAGATTGTGGCAAAATTTTTTTAAATGGCTTTGGTTGAGAGAAAAATTCTTCGGTTGTCTTTCGTGTCATGAACTTGCACTTTGAATAAATTGTACTAGCTCTACCCTTTTCAGGCAATCTTCATTTTATTTATTTTTCGTTTTAAAAAAAATCTTTAAATAATGTGTTCAGTGACAAGCGCAAGCTGGCGACGGCCTACGACGTTTTCCTGGTTGAGAAGCGCGTGCACAAATCGGTGCAGAAGCACCTCGGAAAGGAGTTCATCAAGGCACACAAGTGAGTAAGGATATATGTGAACGAGTTGGAAGCAGTTTAGAAACAAACGAAGTGCAATGGCAGATTTGCAGTTCCTTTTCATCTTTCCCAATGTGGTTTTGTAACTGAAAAAAAAATTATGTGTGGCGTAGCTTTTGGTTTTGAATCGATGATGAGTTTTTGCAGGATGCCGTACGTGTTCGACTACGGAAATCCGATGGGAGAGACGCTCAAGAAAGCCGCGGCAAACACCGTGTTCGACCTCACTGCCAACAAGATTAGAGTGTGAGTTGTCACAGGGAATAAGACTATGAAACCATAAGTCTAAGCTGGAGAGTTTTCCACGTCTAAACGCCTCGCTCCCCTGCGCCTATTATACTTCGAAATCGTCGCAAGCCAGCTTAGACTTACGGAGAGTCTTATTCTCCCGTGCGTTGTATAGTCCTCTTTTGCAATGCCGTAGCATGTGAATACAGTTGGTAATATTGATTTTATTGTTGTATTTCAGTGCCGTTGCTGCCGGTCATCTCTCGCAGTCGCACGCCAATCTGGTCGGCAACGTCGAGCACGTGAGTAAACTTGATTTGTATCGATTAAATATGAGTTTATTAAATTGTAGTGTTGGCATTTTAGTCGGCTTCTCCTTCATTGTGATTCGCGCTGATTATGAATGTCATACCCAATTGCAATCCCCATCCAAGCCGGACTGGTCACCGTGTGATGGGTATGACTACATAAGATGGTTGGTCCCTCAGTTTCTAGACTCGATGATTCTCCTTCTGAGATTGATGATTTGAGTTTGGTTGACGCAGATTCAAGAAAGCAGACACCATCTTTCTTTATTATAACGCAAAATCTTCAACGTCAAGCTCGCGAGATCACTATTCTTTCTCCAGCCAATAATTCTGGGTCTGTGATATGGAAAGAAGACCAATCTCGACGCTCAATACTGGACAAAATGAATCATTCTAAAGAAGACCATCGACCACGTCTGAAACCTATATGAAACCCCTATCTTGATCAGCGCCCCTAAAGCGACACTGATAAATTTGTAATTTGTATTTGTACCCAATTGCAGGTGATCTCCTCCGTCCTCTCTGCCTGCCCCGGTGGTCTTCCCAACGTGCGCTCGCTGTTCGTCCAGCTCTCCTCCTCCACGCCCTCCCTCCCCATCTACACTGACGACGGGTAAGGTGTACATTATCGATTGGAATGACGAAATTGGGTCTCCGCCAGAATAAATCTCACAGAGTTAAAATTCCAATGTACATTCATAGCCGAGAATGTACAGAAGGAAACGACTAGAAAGCTGTGATTTGCCTCCAATATTACGCTTGATCATTGTCAGATCGTCGAATGAGGTCGTAATGAAGAAGGCGCCCGCAGTGAGACCCGAGGACAAGCTCATCACTGACGATCTCTCGACCCTTCCGGAGGGACTCAATGTCCGTTATTTAAATATATATATATATTTATATTTATTAGTAATAATATTATAAACATCAGCCAATAATCAGTAATCACCTTGCGTGAATGAATTTTTATTTGTGCCATGCCAGGGAAATCTAATTTGCGCTCAATTGCAGGTGGCAGTCTCGAAGAGCGGTCGTGTCCGCGTCATCAGGGAGAAGGACGGCGCCGGCGTGCTGTACCCGACTGTCAATGTGAGTTATTGATTGGAGAGGGCGCACTGAACTTGCACGAACAAGTGGCGCATCTCGCAACGCGTGAGGAAATGATCCCGTGGAGTAGTGGTTAAAACGACCGCCTGTTACCCGCGCCACCCGAGTTCGATCCCCACCCTCCTCATTCTATCTTGGAGCCGCCCGATGGCACTCCGAGTCTTAATGGAGGCAGAAGAAAGCTATCGGTTGGATGTACGGCGTCTTCCTCATGATGCATTGTACCTATTGCCCGGTCAACATTTACAAAATTATTCAGATGTCGTTTTAGTTACCTTTTTTTTAATTGAAAAAAATTCGGTCAACATTTTCAAATAATACAGATTTTCAAAAAAAAAATGGAATATTGGTATTTTCCTAGCGATGACACAACTTCCTTTTCAGGACGAGTGGACGTCGATGGACAAGCTCAAGCCGAAGTTGGATGCGAAGAAGGTGGAGAAGAAGAGACAGGCAAAGGCCGTCAGAAAGGCAAGTTTATTATTTTAAATTAACATTTTTTGAAAATATTTCTGGTACTTTAAGTTATTTAGTTTCGCAGTGAATGCTATCATGATTGTATTTTACTATTATAAAACTAATGTCCGTTGATTGCAGCTGAAGCACAAGGAAGCGGTGGCGAAGGCGCTGGCCAAGAGTGAGGGAGAGGGAGTGTACAAGAAGAAGAAGGGAGGAGATAGACCGCTCATGAAGAGTCCCGTCGTCAAGGTATGCACATTGGACAGTCGATTCCACTCACTCAAATAGATAAATATCTTAAGATGCTATTTATTATTCTCGTAGATTGTATTTTTTTTGTATTGGCGCTACTATTCAAACATTAGAATAGTCTACGTCGCTTCTCATGAATCTGGGACTAAACATATGATAGTTGAAATAATTGCAGAGTGGGAAGAAGAAGTCGAAGAAGCCGACTGTGAAGCGAGCGATGAAGAGGATCAGAGACGACGTCAAGAAGGTCGCCCCCATCTAATCGATGAGACCCCATTACCGTATTCCCTCACTTGTATCCCAATCGATATTCCCCCTCTGATTACAGTAACCTTCGTCCTTCTCATGTGTTTGTTGTCACGATATTCCTCTAGTTTTGATATGTTGTTGCTGGGAGATATATCTGTAGACTTGCACTTTCTATTCTACTCCTTTTTCTCACTGGAAACACCACACACTGTTTGACCATCGTTTGAGTTTGCGTTTTGTTGTTGAAAGTTGTTATACTGAGCGATCACGCGCGCCGCGTTATTGATAAAAGTCGTTGAGTTATCAGTTAATGATGGCTAATTAAACGAGCAGAATGGTCGGAAGCCACGATTATTATCTTGCACGTGGTCTGATCACGAAGGAATACGATAGGTGTCGCGTTATCGTACTTGTGATCTTTGCTTCATTTTCCACTTTCTGATACACGTGGGATGAAATTCAACGAAAAATGGCACTGCGTCGCCGCCAAAACGATAATTTAAAAAAAATTTGCAGTCACAAACGTTACTCTACAACAGAATCTTCGAAACAAAACGCGCAGTTTTGTGCGCGACTCATTTTATATCTTTTTTTGAATGTTGTGCATTAAAAAATTGGAAAAAAAAGCACTTGAAATTGAGGCGTTTCTGCATGGGAGATTATTTAGACTGGTGTAGTAGGTTTTTGAGAGTGACAGTTGTCCATTTATTGTTTTTTTTTACAAACTGGTACTTATTTACCATTGTGTGATTCTGTCATATCCTCGAGCTACGATACCATTCTGATAGTGGCCCAATCTCCACTATGCCCTATCTTATCCATCTGCTTGCAACCAGATGAGAGAGTCTTCATTATCAGGGCGATATCCATGCGACGGGAATACAACTAGTAGGAATCAGACCTCCAACTAGGAGTGGGAGAGTGAGAGTGTGGAAACCAGAGCGCGCATTAGATCACATCTCTTTATCCCGTCTCCTATCCCAACTGAAGAGAAAGCGTTTATGCATGGGGGCGGGGCTCATACCCGACAATTCACTGTGGCCGGAAGCAGATGACAGAAAAAAATTAGCAATGAATGCCGCAAGTATCCAAAACGATCATATATATCGTTGTATTCTCACAAAAATCCGATTGCAATACTCGTAATTTTGTATTCATGTTGGTCGCCTCTTTAGCAATGTCGTACAACCCATTCTCTATTTGTTCTCTCGCCTTAATGTAATTGTGTCCATGAGAGAAATTGAATTGAAAGTACCGTATCCGCTCTTCGTCTACAGTACCCCTTGTTCATGCAGATGGCTCTTCCGTGGTACCATCTGGAGCGTCCGACCCGTATGGTTCTGCTGCGCGGCTTCTACATGTCGTGTCTGGCCGTCTACCCGATCTTCGTCGGCCTCAACTTCGACAAGTACATACCCGATCGAGCTGCGGTTAGTATTTACAGTTATTTTTATTTTACAATTATTTATTCCCCCAGGGTTAGGGATTTCGTGTGGGTTGTCGATAGTGGAGTCGACAGATATCCTATTTTTATTTTTATTTATCTATTTGATGTCAGATATTTGATTATTTGATACACCCGCGAAGGATGTGACGGCAACTAAAGAAACGATACGAAAAAAATTTTTTTTTATCGCACACCGGAAGAGTGCATCTAGATAAAATACAATAAATGTTGTTAAGAATTTTTCTGAAAAGGGAAATTCTGAGGGAGTGAACTGGGAACAACCATACGGAAATGAGAAAGCATGGGGAGGTTAGTGTTCGGACCGAATATTTTAAATATTCAATTTGAAACCAATTTGTTGCTGCTAAAGCATGTGCAACAGCGATACTATCTTTAACAACAATTCAGCTGTAGTACACTTTACACTTGCTTCTTTGAAATACAGTCCTGGTTGTTTCCCCAATGAAAACTTTCCGGCCCTGACGGGCCCAAGTGGATCCACGCAATTTGTGGCTCGAGTAGAGAGAAATTCGAGACAAACTCTGTGCAGAGAACGAGCTCAAGTCATTGGTCATCGAATGTTATCGATTGAAAATTAAATTATTTGCTTTATTACATTTAATTTCGTTGAAGGAAATGATTGCAAGGAAAGGACTTTCGATAGAGGTTGACGCAAAATATTACAGTATCTTTTGGACTGTTGCATTAACCACGAACTGATTTTTTAAAGAACGAAATTTTCTAATGAATTTAAAATTACTGAAAAATAGTTATTTATATTTCTGTTGACACTTACCGATGACGAATGACCTGAATTCTTTGACTGCACAGAGTTTGTCTCGAATTTATCTCTATTCGCGCCACAAATTGCGTGGATCCACTTGGGCCCGGCCGGGCCGGAAAGTTTTCAAACAACCAGGACTGTAGTTAGCAACATATTTAATTAAATAACGCTCTGAACATTGGCTAACCATGGTCTAAAAATTCTCATAAACAATATTGTTGTCAATGTGTATTATTTACATTTTTTTCCAATTTTAAGTGAAGAGTGAACTGTGGTTCATGAAGAAATGCTAACTCTATTATTATTTTATTTATTTTATTTATTATTATTTTATTTTATTTATTTATTATTGCAGGTTCTGGCGGGCGAGCGACGCAAACTGGAGGGAGATCTGCTGAGCAGTCGGAAGTAATCGATCGATCTCGGTGATCTTTGATCTTTTCCCGACGTCATCTTTGATCTATCCAATTAGGCTCCGCCCCTTCTCTCCCACTATTTTAGTAATGTGTACAGTAGCTTACTCTATGTGACGAGGTCGCGTGTATTTATCCGGCCTTCTTTCAATAACAAGTGAAAACAAACGATATTATGGAGATAATAGAGGAGTGTTGTTGTTTGTTGCACACAATGTTTTGCTTAGCAGTTGAATGTAGTTGATAAAAGTAATGAACCATATTCTAAATGAGCGAAAGGGTGGTGGTACCTGTGTCGGGGCGTGCAAGATCACTGAGGAGATATGTACATGGATGATATTCCGTAATTGTGTTTGGGTCCGCGGTGATGGTACCGTTTGTAACCCGAAAAAATTCCTTTGGCTAGGCTTCGAACTTTGTATTCGGGTTCCCAAACGGATCATCACCGGGTCAAAGAAGGTGTTGTTGTCAGCCTTATTGAGGGGTTATTGCTCTGACGTAAGCAATGTGTCTATGGGGAAATTGCAAGGGCTTCTGTCATGAGACCCGTCGTGTAATCAGTTCGTGATACGGGGGCGAAGGTGACAAGTTGCGGTGAACGAAATCAATATAGGAAACTGAGAATGTTATCGAACAATGACATCCCGAAAGAGTTCAGGGGCGATAGAGTGTGGAAATGTGAGAGAGTCCCTCTCATAATTGCAAACTTTCTCGTTCTTGACCCCTTTCTGGACATTGATTGTTCATCTCGTGAGGATGGTCATGAGGGTCGCGGCTATCAGTGATATGGAGAGGGCAGTGGATGCCGCATTGCAGTGGTCTCCCTTGCAGCAGCACAGTTGATACTTCTCCCCGCTGGCGGTGATCTCGTAGCAACCTTCTCTCTGCAATTTTTGAACTAGTTAACTAGAGTTTTCGCATGAGATCTCTCTATAAAAATGGTACGTGAGATGTATGATTCTGTCATCCTCGAACCAGTACACTCGAAAAAGCAAAAAAAGGGGGTTGTGAAACAGGAGAGGCCCTTTCTCATGCTCACTAGACTACGGTATGGCGATACAAAAGGGATCGTTTCGCTGGAAAACATAAAAGAAAACGGGGAAGGTATTTCAAAACTGCTCAATTTCCTACGAGATCGCGTGAAGCGGTCTGTTAGTCGTGAGATAAGGGGTTGTGAGGTCAAACCACCATGGGAGGGATGAGACCAAAGGATGAAGGATGAGATCAGGCTAAATTTGGGCGGAACACGACCGGGTACGGCATGACTTATCGGTCATAGATGTGACCTGACGCTAATTTTGTGCCAGGTCACATGCATGACCGATAAGTGATACCGTACCTGGCCATGTTCCGATGGCTATTTTGCGCTGTTTGATAATAAGATGGTGAGACATTGACACATTTTGGATCCTTGGTGCTACAAATTGTGTGTGAGTTTTGTGTTTGTTTTATGTGAAAGCGGCAAATTATTTCTGCCTTCCCTCGTAAAATAGTCCTAATATCAATAATCACAGTTCACGTCGCATTTCGGCCCAATACGAACGGCAAAAATTTGAATTTTATTTGCAGTGTGCACTGCTTACCTCGCACTTGGGACCGTAGAAAGCACCGGGCACATCGATACCGTCGCATCCCTTGAGCACAATGTGTGTGCGCTTGTCGCCCACGCTGACTGAGAATTTCGAAATTAGTTTTCTAATTTGAGTAAATACTGCCGCTCCCCCTCCTCGTTTCAGAATAAAATATGTGCACGACACTACAATAACGAAAGTGCATTGAGATTCATTTGTCCGAAATTCTGTTTTCATTTTCATTTCACATTTTTATGACGAGAAATAACAAAATCCAGACATTCGAATAGGAAAAGTAAGAAAATCTCACTGTAATTGGCGGTGACTTTCTGGCAGTATGTAGAGTTGCCACAGTTGAGCGATCGGGGTGGATCATCGAAGAACTGATCGTAGAGCAGACCTGAGAGCAGGTTTCGTCATCACTACGCAACACAGATTCAGTTGGCATCGTGCCAAGAACGTCTCTTTTCTTGGTCGCATGCAGTATTCCGTGATCACTAGGCAATGAGGAGGTTTCTAACGAAAAGTCTGCGACGCTGGAATTATTTACGTTTCATGCCTATTCTTAGAATTATAATTTTTTTATGAATTTACCCGTTCGCTCAAACATGCAGAATAGGATTTCCGGGTGCTCGGCGGCCATTGAAACGGAGAAGGAAAGGGAGAGGAGAGAGAGGAGAATTCGCATTTGAGTGAGCGCTGAAACGTGAATGTTGCGGGATTCGGACAATAATGATTCGTAGGGTGCGGCGGATCGATAAAAAAGCGATAAATGTCAGCCGGAAACTATGACGAAGCAGTTATCGGCTGAACAGACTTCAGTGTAATGAATGAATCATTAATAGAGAGGGGAGATTAAAAGTCAGGATAAAACGTAATATTGTGATGGAACGTGTGGACATTGAGTGAGAAATGGAGTTGTCTGAGCACCCAATTTGAAGACATCTCAACAAACAAGGGGGGGGGGGCGAGATAAAGGATGAGGTGAGAAGGTGTCTGACGCGCCTTTGTACGGCTTTTGCCGGTCAGAGAAGACGAGAGAAAATGGGACTAGAAGAGAGGCAGAGAGATGAATATTAGCCGATAGGACGTTTGGTATATTTTTGTGTTCCTGAACGGCAGCGCAAAGCGTACCATCACCTATACACCCAGAATGAATACACTTACTATTGAGTGCATCCCACACTGCGATAGGACACCAAGTGTATGATACACTTACAAATCTCTCGTTTTCGCACGCTCTCTCGACGCGCGAATACACTCAATATTGAGTGTATCATACACTGGGTGTCCTAGCTCAGTGTATTCATTCTCTGTGTAGTACTGGTCAGAGGGTGGGAAGACGAGGAATAAGGATGATAAGTATCGAATAGTTGAGGAGGGAATACAATCAATCGAAAGATAGACAGATAGAGGGGGCACAAACGGCGTAGATGATACAGTCGAGAAGTGGGCAAATATGCAAATAGAGAGAGAGAGAAATTGAAGTGGTGCCAAGAGTGATAAACCGACCTCCAGAAAGGGGTCTGCAGCGAGAGACTGTGGGAAAGTGAAAGAGTTTATTGCAGACATCCGCAACCGCACTCCAGAAAGGGGTCTGGGCCGAGAGAGTGTGTGCAAGTGAGAGAGTTACTTTCCCATATTCGTAACTTTTGCGTCAGCGTGAAGTTTCTGTCTATATGGGTGAGTGAGAGAAATCGAAAACGATTGATAAGGGCAGTTTTTTTGGAAAGGAGGAATGTTATAGTGAAAGCGGGTAGTGATAAGAAGATTGATTAGATGATCGGACTGACGTAAGATCTGCATGTGATTAACGAACGACCAGAAAGGGGTCAGGAGCGAGAGACTGAGCGAAAACGAGAGACGCTCTCTCACTGTCTCACTCCGGACCCCTTTCTCGAGCGTCGATACCGATTGGGAAACGGGCAAAACTCCACTACAGTGAAGGAGGCGATACGGAAAGATCGCATTCCGCCAAGACGCGCTATTTATCTTGTGGGCTTTATGAGTTTGATAAAGGCGATATGCGGGTAATTTCCGCTCGGGCGAGCTCTGTTTAGTGTAGCGGCGAGGGCTTTGAATTGGTCGGGATCGGGATAGAGAGTGTGGGAATCGAGGAGAGTGGCAGAGAAGGCAGAGAGAAATCCGAATACTTGAGAGATCGAACGTCCATCTGAGCTCTCTGATAGGAAATGATCAAGTGATGGTGCAATGCGCCTCTAATATCCGAATATGGAGGGTCACAGATCGCTGACTTCACGAGAGCGCGGTCGTTAACACTCTATTATGTACATTATCAGTAGCCTCTCTATCTGCAAACGACAGATTGGTCGCGCGGTTATGGCGAAAGCAACGGCCTCCAGAAAGGGGTCAGGCGTAGAGACTTCATTTCACACACTCTACATCGGTCGGCGGATTAGAGAGTGTGTGAAATGAAGAGAGCGTAGCCTCATATTTCGCGCTCTAGTTAGGAGTGAGAGCCCATTCTGGAGGGTGGAACGAAGTCAAGCGGGGAACTGACCAATTGGCCTATAGATTTCGGCATGGGGGGAATATTAGGGCTCATCTCCTATTAGTATTTGCCTCACTCGCTGACAGATGGCCCTAGTGCGTGCAAATTGGATTCAGGCCACCCCACTAGTCCAGCACATGGCGGGCCAATTCTAGGCAGGTTTCGGCTCATCCATCAAATCATTCGACAGACCTACCTGGCCTCCAGGTCAGGGGTTAGAAGAAAGTGAGGAAAAGCAAGACGAACTATCTAATCACACTCCCTCGCCACTGATGGAGGGTTGACCGGCAGTGGGATGGTTATTGCATTTGAGGGACTGGACACATATGTGACAATTTTTCGACAGATGGATGATCGAACATTTTTATCTCATTGAGGGTGTTGGTACGTTTTGGAACTGGGTTTTTTTTAGAAATGAACAAAATATTTTGTCAATATGTGTTTGGATTCCGTTAGAGAACATTTGGAGTCTTTTATATTTCCGGGTTCCTAACGTACCTTCACCAAGGAAGTTATCCACTAAAGAGGTGAAAGCAATGAGCGATTTCATGCGGCTGCTATCTGCTCACATGAGAAGATCAAACCATTACAACACGCAAAATAAAACGAAAAAGCCAGATTATCATTCCCCGCGCATTCCACGCCAAAATAAAGACAAGGGAGCATAGAGATCAGTAGGCAGAAATATTTAGAGATCCGTTACATTTCAGCATTGTGTCATTTTTATCAGTGAAAAATAATTCGTGCAGATCGACGGAAAAGTTTGGATATTGATTGGAAACTGAATTACCGACAGTAGACTACCGAAACAAATGAGCTGTATTTCATTTCTAAAGCTCTGATATCCGTGTTTGTGAATGTTAGAAGGTTCATCAGGTCCAGATATTGAAGCATGAATAAATCTGTATCTGTATCTGTATGTGTACGCTCAATCAATTTAAAAACGCTTTTTATGCAATGTTTCATTCTAGGCATCTCAGGGAGAGATCAAAGATCAACGATCAGTGATCAGAGATGCATCTTGAGTCGATATTTGGCGAGGAATCGAGACACTCTGCCTGCGCGGCTAGTCTTCGTCTTGAGATTCCACGCCCGGAATCCGTCCTTGATGTACTGTAATTGAGAAGAATTATCGATTGACCGTAAATCTAAACCACGTATCGGATTCGTGTTAGAAGCTATCATACCCTACTCCTTCACCACTTCAGCACCCTACCGTAACCTGCATACCGTACCTAACGGTGACCTACAGTATGCCTACCGTACCTGGGGCCATGGGAGGGGCCAGTCGAGGTCGTTCGGGACGCGACCGTAGGGCACATTCTTCTCCATCTCAAACATGATCCAGAAGATGAGAGCGCGTCGGAAGGGACGGCAGAGGGCGCGTTTACGGTGCTTGACGTACGTGAACGCGTGGTAGAAACTGCAATCGATTACGGTAGACGTATACGGTAGAAGAAAGGATATGGTAGCACTGTACGTTACAGCAGGAACCATAGTACCGTAATCCTACAGTACCTGTATTACCGTATCTCCCTCGGACTACCGTATACCTGAACACGAGGGAGGAGATCCAGTAGCCGAGGACGACATCGGCAGTGTAGTGAGCACGAGAGAGAACGGCGCCCACCATGGCACACACGCAGATCGTGATGAGGGCCTGAGGATACGGTAGGTGTACGGTAGGATGTACGGTAACGAAGGCATACGGGAGGGAAGAGTACTGTTGGTCAGACTTACGATTCGGAGCGGCCAGAGCGCCTTGGGCGTGTAGTGGTTGAGGATGAAGCAGGAGATGGCTGCAATTATCGATCCGACGGGTACGGTAAGGGATACGGTACCGGCAGTTGTCGTGTGGCCGGAGAAGAGCATGTCGCCGCAGTACAGCTTGTTGTCCACCGTCTGAGATTACAGTAGCTCGGGGTTACGGTAGTCGATGTACAGCATACCTGCAGACCGAGCGTCGTGAAGATGTTCAGTGAGCGCAGGAAGTACTGGCGGATGGGGAAGGTCGGGTCCTGTGTGGGCTCCTCGCAGATACTGTAGAGATCAAAGATAATTAACAACTACAAACTACAAAAGATCAAAGATCATTTTCGAAAATATTATTTAATATTCACATTTCGCTGTCTTCATACGAGGGAGGAATGTGGGTGACGGAGATCGTGATCGCCCGCATGATGAAGAGAACGGTTCCGATTGTGAACAACCGACGGATTACGATCGATCTGGGATACGGTAGGAGTACGGTAGGCATACTGTTACAATATTGACAGGAGTGCTGTAATGTGTAGGTACGGTAATGTTGCTGTATGAATACTAGAATTTACGAGTACGGTAGAGGTACTGTAGGAGTACTGTAGACTACAGTACCTATGTTTGTGGAAGAATAGGATGAAGAAGAAGGTTCCCAGTGATCCGTAGAGCGTCGCCGAGTCGGTCATCTGACGAGTGACGTGAGACTGCTTGAACATCGAGTGAGAAATGTCAGGCAGCGGGTTACTGTAAGTGTTATCGATTGAGGGATACCGTAATCCAGCCAATATCGATCCAATTAATATCGATCGATGGATACTCTAAATCCGTACCGACTGGTGATGTCCATGACTACCGCCAATGTGAGATGATTGAGATTCGTGGCGAGGAAGAAGGAAATCATAACTAGAATTGTCTTGAACCACTCCGGTCGATAGATCATTCCCTTCCGGCCTGAAATATCGATTGATTACCGTAACCCATTTTCAGAAGATTACGGTACCCTTGATCTCCGACACGCGCGACCCATCGAACGTCTCCTGGTCGCTCATCGGCAGGTCTTCTGAACTACGGTATTGACGTGGGCGGTGACGACCTACAGTATCCGACCTGCCTCGAATACCGTATCCGAGTCGTGTCGGCTGTGGCTACGGTAGATGGTGGTGGTGATGTTGGTCGCCGACGTTTCCCTGCCGACGGTCGGCGACGATTTAGACGCGGTCATCGGGGTATCCGTCGGGTTGTTCTCGTTCTCCGATTGTGAGGAGGGAGCCATTGAGACACCGACCATCGGCGACGAGGAGGGGAGCGATGAATGAGGGGGTGAGTGGTGATAAATCACGTAATATTTTTAAAAAAAAAACTTTGCAATAAAAATCACACAACATGCAAATTTTAAAAAATAAAAATATTTAAATCAGTTCACGATTGATATTTTGGGGCACCAAAACTACGGTAGCGTGTGTAAACAAGTTCCTATCTTTCTCGCAAGAGTACTCCGGTTTTTCAGCGCAGCTTGCGCGCGCGATTTGTGTAGGGTAAGACGCGGCATGCGCCGCACCTTACACAAATCGCGCGTTCTCTTGAAAGGTCTCGAACGGAACAAGCCAGGTCCGGCAAAAAGTCCGGCGCGCGTCTTGTACAATCCCGCGCGCAGCTTGCGCAATTGGAATCGCGCGCACAAGCTGCGCTGAAAAACCGGAGAAAGGCACACCGCCGCCTTCCCGATCAGTCATTTTCATATTTCCGGTTGCTAATCTAATTGTTGGAGGCGGTCAATGGGCGGAAGGCATCGATAACAAGGGCAGGAAGCATGTCAAGAACACCAGCGAGTGCCGGAGGCCCGAGAAGGCTCGACACCATTGAGGTAACCTCCTTTCTCCTTTCGTAATCCCTTATCTTCCTATTCGTAATTCATCAGTATTTTGCAATCAGATGTCGGCACTGGGAGGCTCAACGAGCGCGCCCGGCAGACGACTCGAAAAAGCCGTTTCCATGCCGTTGCAGAAGGCCAAAACACCGGTCAGTCGCACTCTCTCTCTAATCTTCTTTTATCACTTGGCATCCTTACTCATCATGGTTCTTTCTCGAATATGGATGCAATAACAGCGTGACACATATTTTCCTCCCGCCTTACGAGCCGAATTTATTCGAAATTAGTCATATTCACCGATTAAAAGTACCGTCAACCGACGGTCCAAATTCTCCTATCGTGTATTTTCAAGGGCTGAAAAGAGGAGTAGGGTTGACCACTCGAAATATCCTTTGTTCGAGAACAATGGAAGATTAACAACAAACAAAGAACTGTTCCGAAACGGAGTCGAAACGCTTTGTTTTCGACTTTTCGAGTGGTCAACTCTAAGGTCTACCTTGTATTTTCGTCAGTTAAATGGCAAAAAAATTGCCACCCATTTGGATTTCCATCGAAATTTTCGCCATTCCTTGTGTTTTAGAACTTCTCGGAGATAGGTATTTATTTAATCTAATAAATTGAATCTGTCATATTCAGACGGCGGAGAGTGGTCGTGTTGCCTTCCAGTTGGGCTCGCCGCCAAATCGAAATCCCTTCCAACGAGGAAACACGTTAGTTCGCATTTTCTTTTTTTCGTTGATTTTGTTTACACGTGACAGAACGATCATAATTGAGATTACGAAACGCCTGCCTATTTGTGGTAATTTTGGATTACGAAATATGAGTTATTAGACCTTGACAGAATGTTCTTGTCTATCTTCGTGATGTGAGTTGTCATGGAAATCTGCAGTTACTGTTTAAACATATATTATATATTTACAGAATCCGCGAGGTTGTTGGCGACTTTGTTGGTCTATCAGAGGTGCGTCCAGAAGAGAACGTCGAGATGAAGTCGTGGGACGCCCGAAGACTCAAGTACTTCAACCGCAAGTTCAAGCTGAGCAAGGACTTTGTCGAGTCGTGTGGTGCGTTTTATTTATCACATAGATGGGCAAGGGTTGCTGTTGGTCAGTGATGAATTTTCCGAATTTTGCCCAATGTCCCAATGTCCCGAAATTTGGCAGCGCGGGGGGTCGGCCCCCCCCCCCCCCGCAACCCCCACTCGTGCGGGGGGATTCATAGTATAGGCATCGGGGACATCAGTCATCACATTATTTTGGATCAAATCTATTGAAAACAATATTATTTTCACATTTTTATTCTGCTCGTACCCCCCCGCGCGCGGGGGGGTCGCCGAATTCAGGGACTATGAGCATCACTGTTGTTGGTAGGTCAAAAGCGAGAGAGTAGTGACAAAACCTGATGATTTTGAGCAAAAAGCGTTAGGATCTGATCCAAAATTGTAATGGCTTGAACCGAAAGCGGGAGGGTCCTGTTGCTGGCTACGCCCTAGCCCATGTGTGATTTATCAGTTGATGAAACTTGAATCTTCTATGTAACTGTACGGTCAATAGATTCTGTTAGTAAGAGTGCTGAATCAGAACCATGGAATGAAGGGTTAGATCAATATTTTTTTCTCGGTTAGATCCATTTTTTTTCGGTTGACAGTATAATTCAGCACTCTTAGTCTCTTACTAGCGTAATCCAAAAACATGAAGATAACCAAGTATTCCCTCTTCTTAAGGCCAAGAGAGAAGGCGCGGAGGTCGTCAGCTCCACCTCTCATTTTCTCTCTTGGCCTTACATAAAAGTTTCGAGTATCGCAACCCTGTCGAGAATCACCGAATACTATATGCTTAATTGATAGATACCTCTATCCTTTCGAATGAATCCTGCACTTTAAGCATTGTTGACTTTGCTAACCAGACAACTAAATCTGCAAAGATCTTGGAGATTGAGATTGAGATTAAGGCGCTCTCCCTGATTAAGAAGCGCTTCCTTTCGAAACTGATTACATTGCGAAATCAGGTATATTTCTAGTCCTACAAAATGTTTGCTTTCACCCTCCATAACAACCACAACTCCGGTTTTAACAAATTCCCAAACTCGGCCGACTATTAAATAAATATATTAAGTTGTTATTAATTAATCAATTAAATGTATTTAATTATGTTCCAGAGGGGGAGGCTCCTCGACTGCAAGCCCCGATGTCGCCCGTGCTTCAACGCTACGAGGAGGTACCACAGACGCCCGGACTCGCCTCCTTCCAAGTTGTTGTAAGTTGTTTTAATTATATTAATTAATTAAATATATACTCATATTCTTTTGAAAGTAACACATGAATAACATTGTAGTAATAAACAATAAAGCTAGAAAAACATCTGCGAGAAATTAAAACGATGTACCAGCACTGACGGGAATATTCATATCTTCGTATCTGTTTATTGATGAAGTCTAATTTCATCGTATTTTAGCACAACTACTATGTCTGTTCATCGATTCCAGTCTACCGTAATCTGTCATTGCAGGAGCACTTTCAAGATGCGCGCGCGCGATCGGCATCGATCGAGTCGCGCCGGCCACGGAGAGAGTCGGCGATCAAGATTATCACGGAGAACTGCGCGTCGCTCATCACGCGGTAGGTCACAGCTTTGATATGTACTGATTATTTTATTCGAATCTATGGCGCTAATCTAGCGCTGATGTTATTCGAATCTATGGCGCTAATCTAGCGCTGATGTCATATCCATTGGTCGAAAGGTAAGTAAAAAACGACGAAGTCAACCCGCATTTTGTGAATTTTTGATGTAAAAAATGATAATACAACCCGCCTTTTCGATTTTCATACTCATTTTTGATAAACCCAACCCGCATTTTCGGTTTCTCATGCCCATTTTTGGCAAACCCAACCCGCATTTTTTGACTTGCCGCTACGCACCCTTTCGACCTATGGTCATATCCATTGTTGTTTCGACCATTATTTTTTTTATAAATATTTGGTCGCTATTTCGTCTTGTAAATCATAACCTGTCTAATCCTGTTGTGGCTGTTTTCACGTTTGTCTTGTCTTTTTTCCCATCTAATCTCCCCCTTTTTTTCAGCGGTCGCCTCACGCCGACGGCGTCCGCGTCGACGCGTATCCGCCGCGGGGGCGGCGGCGCTGCCGGCATCTCGTCCTTCTCCGTCTCCGAGTCGCCGCTGCCGTCCACGTCGCTGACGCCCGCCGGATATACGGGGTACGGCGGAGGATCGGCGAGCGGATACCAGCAAGTGCCCCCCTCGCCCCTGATGCGTAAGTTGTTCAATAATAATAATCTTTTTAACGATATCGGAATTATGAGTATAGAACGATTGTAAAATTTCGGATTCATTGCTGGTTATGACCATATACCAAAAAGATCGTTCCAGGGAACAAACCCAGACAGAATTTTGACTTTTTTTTGAGTTGAAATTTCGAAAAATGAGACATCATTTTAACGTTTTGGGGCGAAATTCATTTTCGGATTTTCACACTAAAATGGGAAAATCAGACAGCATTTGGGTCTTTTGGGAACATACGATTTTGGTCTATGATTATGACGAAATATGACATTCATTCGCTAACTTTGAGATATCACTATGAATATCAGCTGCTCGAGATTGAGGATTATTGATTTTGGCTTTTAATATTAATCAGTGAAAATACAACTGCCGCTTACAGCGATGCCTTCTGTACCGAGTCGCGGCGGGGAGCCACCTGCAGCAGCTGCAGCAGAGAAGGACGTCCAGTTGGTGCAGCTGCAGCAACAACCGCCGCAGCCAGTCCGAACGAAGAAGCGAGAAGTGGGTCGTTTTAAGCGGGTGTGTAACGTGTCTATGTGTTATTATAATTTACTCAATTGTCCGTACTTGCATGACATGGATTGCTAGCTCAACACAAAGTTCGTTGTATTGCACTTAATAATAATAATATTTATGCGAGTCACGAGGAAACGCGGTACAATAAGATAAATTAAAAGAAAGGCACGAGTCATTATTGGACAACAACAACAAAAGCAAGAAGGCCACTCAGGGAAACTGCTCAATTTTCCGGATTTTGAGTATAGCCTTGCCGCTCTGAGAAAGAAACTATTATGCCTGTAGTTAGAGGTTGAAGAGGCGTTTGTGAAATTGATTCCGTTCCTAGTGAAGTAATAGCAAAAGTGATGCGGTTTTTTTTAGATATTTTGTATTTGCCTATGATAAGATTTCTGGCCGACTTCAAATCAATTTCCCCCCTGCGCTTCTCCAATGATGGAAGCCCTAGCTTCTTGTTCCTAGTGGTTGAGCTAGGCATTGTTTGCCTGCTTGAATTATAGCATCGTATGAACAGCCTTCTGGTGAAATAATCTTCTGGTTTTTCGTTGTACAACTTCCTGCCACTTTGGGTTAGATTATGTATTTGCATGCACAAACGGGTAACACATGCCCACTCCCTTTTCCGAGTTGTCCCATTTCGATCTTTTGTTGCTCAAGTCAACCAGGCCTTATGGGTCCAGAGCGCAGTTACATTCGGAATTACCATAAAAAGTTCGCCGGCCTTGGAAATGAGAAAAGCACGGCCTCTGCACCAACGTGTCCATATATGCTTGCATGATCCTAGTGATTAATGATTTGCCTGGTGTTTTGGTTCGCTTATTTTTTTGTGTTGCCTAGTGATGACGCAATTGCAGCTGCATCGGGTAATCGAGGCGGATGAGATTCTGGAGCAGGCGCACGAGGGCGACGGAGAGGTGGCCGCAGTGGTTGCTGCAGATGCAGCTGAAGCCGTCGTTGAGCTGCAAAGCGCCAAGCTGCCGGCGAGCAGAGGAGCTGCGCCGCGTGCTGCACCACCTTCTGCAGCTATTGTGGGACACGCGCGTGCTGCAGGTACGGTGCTCAGATTTGTTACTCAGGGGCAATTTTTATTGCAGTTGAGGCGTGTACGAAATGATAGAAAAATTCGATTATTAACAGATGTTAGATTAATTTAATAAATTAATTTCGAAAATGATTTTTTTTGTATTATAGAACCTACGACGAGCAGTGCAGCCGCCGCTGACTTCTTCTACCTGGACTCGATTAAAGAGTTTGTCCAGCCGGAAGTGAGTTTATTTTTCATTAAATATTTTTATTTATTTTATTTTGTAAAAATTGTTTAACGACGGTTGCTCCTGTACCGAACTATGCGTTATTGGTACGAGTTGAAGGGGATAGGCGTCATGCAATTTCCCGATCCGCTTGTAATCCCATATATGTGTAGCGAGTCGCACTCCGTTTCTTATAGAAGTTCTTGCTCGAAGAACGACAAAATCAATACCAATATCGTAGCAACGTCAACTACAGTACCCCGCAGCTGTTGCAGATTGTGGCGCGCGACCTGCCGTCGACGTCTGGCTCGCCGCCCTTTCAGCTCAGCCGACCCACCCTGCTCCCGATGGGCGATGAGGTACGGTAGTCAGTATTATTATTGATTATACAAATTTATGTTTCTGGAAGTGTATTTACTTGATGCGTGCATTTGGTTTAAATAAAATTAGTTGCTATTTTTTTTTTATTATTCAAATTCACAGACGGCGTCCGCTTCGATGGTGCAAGACGAGCTGTTCTTCGACATTACTCCGCCCAAGCGACAGCTCCGGTCACACGCAAAACACGAATTGGGTGAGCACACTCAGTAATTCATTCAATAGATCGATCGCATCTGACAATGATAATACTTGTGGAAATAAACCAATTTAATGGGGGTGCATGTTGTAATTGGGAGTAAACACCACAAAAAATTATTTAATATTACTTCTCATAGCACAGGCATGCCTGCATTGTGTATGTATGGAGCTCTCGGAAATAAATGAATAATATTAAAATCTTGTTAATATTATTCAATAATTGTAATTATAATTGTTTGCAGCCGATTTGGACAAGCTGCCGCTTCGTGGTCGTGATCATCGCCGTGGTCCCATTCCACTGGGTCGAGTATCGCCCTCCGACCGGGATTTGATGCCCGATCGAGTCGTCCCCGCGCCGCCGCCCAAGAAAGTCAAGTTCATGGTGAGACCAGACGAAATCAAATGAGCATTCCAGATGACGATAAGTGAAATTTCAATCGTATGTGAGGGTTGTGTTGCATAGGTCAAATAGGTCTACGAAAAATATATTACGTAGGCTACACTTTTTCGCCATCTTGGATGCATTTCCTTGATAATTGTGTTGTGCGTTGCAGGAGAAGCAGTTCAACCTGCAAGAGTTCCTCAAGCACACACTGGAGGAGAAATCGAGCGAGCAGCGCACCGCCAGAATGGGCGGAGTCGGTGAGTTGGACGATTTAAATGTCATTACTACAGTAAAACAAACATAGCGATCGAAATAATAATAAGTAGTAATACTACTTATTATTATTTAAATCGCTTTTTTTGTTCGTTTATGTCTGTCCGTGCGTGTGCCACTAATGAAGAACTCGAAAACGATCATAGGTAGCAAGCTTCATGTACGGCGCAACGGTGCACCGCTGCCGTTCAATTTTTTTAAAAAACATTTTTGATCATTTGTTTTTATTTTTTAGTCAAATGGTAAGTACCATCAGGCGCGTTCGGTGAGTGTCTCGGGCGGAAGACGAAGCAGCTGGAGCAACTGCCGGAGAAGCTGAGACGACGATTGAAAACTACCATCAATGAGAGGTAAAATCATAGGTCAAATGGGATTCTCGCAGGTATTTCGTGCAGAAATGCCTAAAATCACGTGCCGAAGTGCATATTGCCTTATTTTCGATAAATCTGTCAAAAAAGAGGTCAAAAATGCATGAAACATTAAAATATTTCGTCTGCCGACATGGTCTGGACGCCATGCAGAAGTGCCTATCCTCGCCAGCGATAACCTAACCTATGGGTAAAATAGCATTATTATTATTATTATTGTTATTATTGTATTTTTTTTGTTTACTAGCACGCTTTGAAGCGAATGAATGCGCGGTTGTAATTTGAAACGTCGTGTTGTTGTGCTATTTCTAGCCGGGAAATGGATCGAAATTTCCTGCAAAGTGTCCTCGAGAAATAAAGATAATCTCTAATTCCGCAACGTTTGGTTGCGTTGAACGTCCAAGCGGGAGAGAGTGGCTGCGAGATGGATTGGAATGATAATTAGATTAATTAGTGATCCGCCCCCGCTTGCAGGCCCTTCTTCACCTACTGGGTGACGATGACGCAAGTGCTCGTCTGCCTCGCCTCCATTTGCATATTCGGATTCGGCGAATTCTCGCCGTCCTTTGCGAAGAAGGAGAGAGAGGTAACAGGCGATGAAAACGGGGGTTACGGTAGTTGAAATGGACTGACGACGACTACGGTAGCTGTGTGAGCCGAATTCGGCGTTCTTCTCTCAGCACATTTTTTTCTCTCCCAATATGAATATTTGTAAGGAAAAATGAAACGTTAATTTTGAAAATTGATTTTCTCCTATTTTGCAGGTGCTCTCACTGGATCAAACACTCATCACAGTTGGCGTCTACGAGAAGGGCAACATTTGGTGGGGCCCGAAATTTGTAAGTTTACTCATTTTTAAATGTCCAATTTAAAAAAAAATAGTGAATCGAGCGGTCTATCAATTCCGTAGGTCTATCACTTCGCTGATCTACCGCCGCTTAATCATTGATACCCCCCCCCTTGCAACAGCTAGTTATTGATTTTTTTTTAATTTATTGATTTTTAAAACCTTTTTTGTTTATTGATTGTACTGCAGGCGGATCTGATTCGACTGGGGGCGAAGTACTCGCCGTGCATGCGGGCCGAGCAGAAGATTATGAACAGAATCGAGTTGGATCGACAAGCTGAGAGGTGAGAGAAGAGTACGGTAGTTGAGTGTCGATTGATAATTGATAGCATATTTGAATGAGTAGGAACACTCTTGCCTTGAAACACATATCTGTCGGGTCTACAGCGGGTAGGCGTGTGTTATTATTAATAATAATAGTTTAATAATATATTTCGAAGCTACACTGGCTGCTGCGTACACACGGATGGCTCGTGCTATCAGGCGGGCGAGTCGTGTCCGGTACGTTTACAAAAATATTTAATTATATTATGTTGTTGTATTTTTAGAGTTCATTTGTATTTTAAAGTCCTCGCTTTGATAGGCATAGACAGATAAGTGTTATTTATGTAGCTAAATTGACTGCTTTCACGGTGCTCCAGAGTATTCATTGTCCGCATTGCAGCGCACCCTTGCCACCCTCTATCTCTCTCGCAACTCGCCGTCTCTCGGTGGTCGCAGCAGCAGCAGCAGTGGGGGCGGGGCTTCCTCCGGGGGGCTGCGTCGGACGCAGTCGTCGCCCGACCTCGGCCGACACGCCTCCCCGCTGTCGACGGCGCGCCGGTCGGAGATTGTGTGCGGCCTCGACCCGGAGTGAGTTGTTCAAGACAGAAAATATTAGCCCACAGTCCGGGATTCGGACCACGGGCCTTCCGCTTACCGGGCAGATGTTACTCAGCAATGACTAGAGTTTACTCAGAAACAAAGTGATTCTGGAGTGAGTAATTAATTCCATTAATAATAAATAAACGAAATGGAGTGAGTAGCGGAGTTTGCACGTTTCGGAAGCGAGCCAGCGAAATGTAAAATGTATTTTTCTTTTTTCTAAATTTTTCTAAATAAAAAAAGAATTGCAGTTTCTGCGCCTCCCCGTCCTTCCACAGCTTCTCGCGCGAGGACATCACCAAGTGGCCGGTAATAGTTTGTGCACTGTTCATGCTTTATGTTTTGTTATTGATCACAATCAGTTGTGTGGGATAAACGGAGTAGCCTCAGAGGGTGATGTATATGCCCCCTTTGCAGCTGTGCGATCGCGAGATTCCCGAGAGCGAGAACGGCTTCCGGCCGCGGCATCTGACGTGCAAGGTGCAGGGCCGACCGTGCTGCATCCATCTGCAGGTACGGTAGGATGGAGAGGTGGACTACGGTAGGAATTCGGAATACTACATTACCTGCTCGTGTTCTGTCTTTATTGTCCTCGTCTTTTAGAGCATGGAGCACTGATTTAAAAAAAAATTGCAGGGTCGGTGTCGCATCACGACTGCGCCGTACTGCGAATTCGTTGGCGGCATCTACCACAAGGACGCGTCGCTCTGCAGTCAGGTCACTTTCCTGCGTAATTTTGGCACTTCTGATAAAGCCCGGAACAGGCCAATAAATATTCGACCATAGACATAGAATGATCGCAAACGACACTGTTCTTGGATTTTTCCGGGGTCATTCTATGTCTATGATCGAACATCTATTGAGCTGCTCCGGGCTTCAGCAGTAGTGCCGTAATTTTGTATGTGAAATGTATTAGCGTTTAAATGGGTTAGTACTAGGTGATGTCCCGAAGCATCATGTCCAGTTTTTGTGTGTGTATGTGAAAGTCGTGATGTCTCGTATGTTCAGTAGCACTCGCTTTCTCTCATGCTCTGATTTAGTGTTTTCAAAGCTTAGTGATTCCCCATTTTCTGCTTTCTCTTCTCACATTCGCTCTGAATTTTAATCTCGTGACGTTTTTTTGTGCAATTGTTCGCACACTTTTTTGTCTGTCTTGGCGGCACATTTTTGCTAATTGTCGTGGTGTTGCAGGTGAATTGTCTGCATGGTATCTGTGGGATGATTCCGTTCGGAGACTCGCCCAACCAGATCTACCGCCTGTTCACCTCACTGTTCTTGCATGCGGGGTAAGGGTTTTCCGTATTGATTCTGCTCGATATATTAAGTTTGTCTGCTGATTACGGGTGCAATTCGTTTGGGTTTGCAATTAATTTTGATAGAATAAAAGTGTATACAAGTAATTTTCGTGTTTATTGTTTCTCGCGTTTCCTAAATTCATTGCGATGTGGTCGAAATCACGAGCGAAGTGTTGCGAGGTCGGGAAATTTAGGGATTCTTGCAATTACTGTCCGTGCTTTGAAAGTGGTTTAATGAATGTGAGAAAAAAACTTAATGTTGAATGAATTTACCTCCTCAGAGTGCTTCATCTGGGCGTTACAATCTTCTTCCAAATGGTGTTCATGCGAGATCTGGAGAGCTACATTGGATGGAAGAGGATGGCATTCATCTACTTCATATCGGGAGTGGGAGGCAATCTGGCGAGCTCCATATTCGTCCCATTCAATGTAAGCGGGGTTTAATTAATTAATTAATTTGTGAATCTCTGTTGAGAGGTTGGGATGTGGTCATGCAAGACGATGGAGATGTTTGGCTTTATTCACAGAATATCGCATTTATGTACACTAAGGTTTTAAAAGCACTATTAAAATTTTCGGAAATGGTGCGGGAAAGTCATTTTTTATCATATTTCAATTTTTTTTTTAAATGTGATTTAAAAACAAAATTAAATTAATATAATTATGCAGCCGGAAGTTGGTCCATCGGGAGCGCTCGCCGGTATCGTCACCACGCTGTTCGTCGACGTGTTCGCCAATCGGTAAGATTGCCTAGACATGACGTCACCGCCTTCCCATGTTTTACCTGCCCGTCTGTCCTATACATTTCACGAGCCCCTTATCATCCATGTGAGGACGTCATCACTTCCAAATCTCTCTATTTTTACCATTCACTCAGCCCATTGATATGAACAGTTTGGCGAGTGTCCACTACGCGCGCATTTTACCTGCATTTGATCAGTAATTCTAAATTGTAATACAAATAAGTATCTCTTGAATTATTGGAATTGTCATCTACAGGACATACAAACTATAGCATCATCAACTATAGCATGATCATTGTCTAGTCATTGTACAACACGTGATTTCAGCCTGTCCTATTGCCTAATTATGACGTAATTTCGCCTATTCCAGTGACATTCTCCAACAACCTCTCGTCGCTCTCGCTCAAAATGGCTGCTGGCTGCTCGCCCTCTTCGTTGTTGGGCTGCTGCCCTGGGTCGACAACTGGGCCATCCTGTTCGGCACCGTATTCGGCCTGCTAGCGACGATGGGTGAGTACGGTAGGGTAGTGAGGTTGCGGTACTCGTCATTTTTGGTGAGTACGGTAGACAGGAGGGAGGTTTCGGTAGTTGAGATATTCTGCTAGTACCTGCAAGCAGGGTTGTGTCCGGGGCATGACTGAAACAAAATAAAAACTCCGGGGTTGAATTGGACAGATACGTCTGTCCTGTCGATATGATGCGTTTTTATAGAAATATTTATTGTCATTGTGTAATTGCAGTCTTCTTCCCTGACGTGGGACTGGCGAGAGGCGCCGTCTTCCGAAGGTTTATAGTCATCATTGGAGCGATCTCGCAGGTAAAACGATTTTTTATTGAAACAAAATTTTATAAAATAGTTTGATATACACATGAACACAACAGTACGTACGCTGTATCTAATGCTGCGCAAATTTCATGGGTGGAAAGTGGAAAGCCGTTTTGTCCACCTTTGCATAACTTTTTTCCTAGTAAAGCTACAGTTTCCAAACTTGACACAGGGATGGTAAATCACGTTTGGAACATTTTCCTTGTTGATTGGAGAGATTTCGTTAAGTTTGAGCTGAGTTACATGAGTTTTCCGCCCTTTGATGGGGAAATTTCCCCGAAGAAATTAGCGCAGCATCAGGCCTTTTCTATGGATAGGGACAATGTTGCCGCCTTGTTACAATTTTTTTTTAGTTTTGCAATTGCAGATTCTTCTGTTCGTCCTTCTCTTCTACATCTTCGTCGAGAACATCGCCATCGACTGCACGTGGTGAGTATTACATTTATAAAATGATACGATCAAACAAAATGTCGAACAGGGGACTTCCTGTGTTTACCGAGACGAGAGAGCACGCAAAAGCGAGAGGGTCGCTATGGTAAACAACGGAAGTTCGTTATTCGGCTTTTTGGTATGATCGTATCATTTTATAAATGCAATAACGGCGCCTCCAGCCACACTTCGAAAGCTTATGAGCTAAAACTCGAAGATGATTTTTTTTACTTAGAGCTTATTTAAAAAAAAACAAAAGGTTAAAATATTCAATCCTAAATGGATCTTTTGCGATATACCTTTGTGTTTTTGCTCACTTTTTGATCCACAGATGGGTTTAATATCTCTTTTTTTAAATAACTAGCAGGGTTGTATTGAGGTTAAATGCACTACGCTCTATGCGTACACTAAGCTCTATGCATAGTTCTGGGTGTGGGTTCGGTCCAGGGGGAGCTCGGTAGCTGGCTCCAAGATCGGTCCAGGGGGAGCTCGATAGCCGGCTCCAGGTTACATTGAAGCTCGACTTATGTTGGGGAGTGTTAATCGCTACAAAGAGTACTGGCTTATTCCGTTGCAAAAGGCTCGTGAGGCTGAGAGCGATCGAAAAAAAGTTGCCACTACGCCACTTCGTGGCTCCGTGGCAACTTTTTTCGATCGCTCTCAGCCTCACGAGCCTTTCACAACGGAAACGCAGGATACAGTGCGTTCAGAACTTTTATAACAATTTCAGAAACGTTTCCTGTGATCCCCTACGCTCTCTGAATCATTTTGGAACTTTTCGAAATTTTCGATTTTTCACGGTAGAACGTGTTAGAACACGTTCAGACACGTTTCTGACATCGCAAAACACTTTTGTAGTGATACCCTACGCTTTCTCAATCATTTTGGAACTTTTCGAATTTTTCGATTTTTCACGTTAAAACTCGGCAAAACAGATGAAAACGTGTTTCACGGAACTCTAAAACGTGTTAGAACGGTTTCTGACACTCGCGAAAAATGCGGCAAAAGGTTTGCCCGCGGCGGGGGTCGAACCTGCGTCGGTCAGATTGCTAGTCCAGCGCGTAACCCACTTGGCCATGGATTTGGTGATTTAAATTTTGTAAAATTTTAAAGCAATTCTGGTCTATTCTCATATGCAAAAGGTTCTGAGAAGATAGCGTTATTTTGAAGCGATTTATAGCGAAAAGACGAAAATTTTGCGAACGGAAGGAATCACAAAAAAAACAGACAGACAGATAGACGTTAGCATTTTCTAATATATAGTAATAGTAACTGAGCTCTCTTCTCAGGTGCGGGTACTTCAACTGCTTCAACTGGTATCGCTTCATCGCCTTCGATCCGGACGACGGCAATCACTTCTGCGACAACCAGGGGCTAACCGTCAATTCTTGGCTACCCATCTGAGAGTACGGTAGTTGATCGGTCGATCGACGACTGACTAAATACCGTATCGCGCCAATTAGGCGCTGTATGGTGGTTATTTGATGATACAGTCATCATCCCAGACATTTATTGTATTTCCCCCATTATTTTGCTGGTTAGAAACCACTTAGAGTTATTGCAAAAGGATTTTAACCGATCACAGAGAGAGACTTTTCATGCATACAGATAATATAAGAGATAGCTTTGGTTTTGTATTTGTGTCATAGATGCTGAATTATGGTTGTAATACTTTGATACAATATCATTTCGCTTGATTTGAACACAGGATCCGATACTTAGATCTGTTGAATGTTTATTTCTGTTTACTTTGCATTTTTACGTTAGATCTGAATGATTGTTGCAATTTCTTGCTTTATTAAGTTGAACAAATGCTCTTATTTTTTACTGCTCCACGTTGCTTATTTGGATTCTAAGTTCTCGGTTCTTTCGCCCTCAGCTCACACACTTTACTTAGTCTGCCGTTGTATCTCACGACATAATCAATCGATAACACCGATAGCTATATACAGTATCCCATGCCAATCCAAGTTCGTGTCTCTGTGTATCGCTGACCACTGTCTACAGTGCCTTTCACGTCCTTCCAATAGTTCATCATTTCACTTTACAACTTTGTATGTTCCATGCAGCCAGTAACGCACACATTTCTCGACAAATTCACATTTCGATTGTGATACAAATAATAATTATTTATCAAACTTTGCCATAAATAGAGCATGATAAAGCTTATCGATAGCATCAGAACTATAAATCCGATGGAAAAATGATCGAAATATAGCGTCGATCTCGCAAATAATTTATCTGTATTTATCTATTCATTCGTTTATTATCGATTGCTATTTCTCCTAGAGAACTATTACGGTAAGTATGGGTAACAGCACCAGTGTACAAGTGATAATGAGTGTCGGAAAGTTCGGGATAGATAAATTATCGATTGAAAGTGTGAATTATCGATTGAAAAAAGTGGGAGGAGCGACCTGAGCTTAGAAAGACATGGGTGGTAGAGAGGAGGGACTATGACGAACAAATGACTAGAGTAAATTCAGCAGTGTTTAAAGTGAGGGGTAGGAGCAGATTATCGATTAGTATTGAGTGCCAGGAAGGTTCTGACCCCAGATTATTGATCGAGGAGCGTCAGGTGAGCGTAGGTTGCTGTTGTTAGGCACGTAACCCGAGACGTCCGGCCGGTAACCGAACGGTGATAACGTGGTCGTGGGTACGGTAATCCAGATTAGCGGTGGACTGAAGGGATACGGTAGGAAAAGAGTTACGGTATCGGTATACTATTGATTAGTGCGGGCGGACCTACAGTAAGCTTATCGGCCGCGACCGTAGAATTGATTGGTGGGAATGGATTGCTGCAGTTGCTGCTGCGGCTGCTGCTGCATAACATCAGGGACGTACCCGGTGGAGGGAGGAGGAGTGGGGCCGGAGGAGGGAGACATACCAATCACACCAGACATCTGGAATTGCGTTATTATTGTGTTTGATGGTGCAGCAAAAATGTCACTAATATTTAGGAAAGCATGTGTTTTGACTGCTGTTCCACTTATTCGTAATTATGACTCGCATTTCGGGCGCATTCCCGCGCGCTTTTGTTTAGCGCAATAATGTATTTTTATTTTCTACATTATTCAAAAAGCGATTACCCCTCATTCAACATTTACTCAGTTTGGCATTAATGTATCGCATCATTCCACCGTCCAGAAAGCAGTCACACATGATTCCAAACCTACAGACCAGGGTTAGAGCGAGAGAGTGTGCAAAAGTGAGAGAGTCTCTCTCGATTTCACACGCTCTCTCACTCCAAAGCCCTTTCTGTAAAGTTGACCGGCCTGTAGGATGATGTGGTCAGGGGCGGAAGAGTATTTCTTTGGCCTTTCTCCCTCTTTCACGCCTACCGTTTTTCTGGAGTTTTTAAATTGCTTGGTACAGTACTCATTTCTCATTACAGTATACCTCCCCATTACAGTACCCATTACAGTATACCTGTCGTGGGTCGGTGCTTCCGTTGGGGCCGATCTGCTGCAGTCCCTGCTGCGTCGAGACGACGTTGGGCGCGTAGCCGGTGAGGTCGCCCATTCTGGAAGAGAAAGAAGATTGAGGGAGGTACGGCGTAATCATGAATTTTAAAACCCATTTTGATTTTGCTTCCTTGTGCTGGTTATAAACCACATCTAGATTTGCCACGAGAGGGTCTCATTTTGGAAGAGAGCGGTGAGGAGAGGGGGTCAGTGAAGTATGGGGAAAGACTCGGGGTATTGGATAGACTCATGTACTGGGAGAAGTTATCTCAATGTGCTTTTTGTAGAAATGCGTGTGATGGTTCATGCTATGCGCTAGGTTGTATTAATTATTTTTGAGTTTTTTTCACCACCTTAAGCTGTGTTCTTGTCTAACACTTGGTACTTTTTTAAAAAAAAACCCTATACATCTTACTGCATACATTTAGTAGTAGTTTTAGAAATAGTCAAAGGGAGGGGATATTGCTCACCTCTGCTGCTGTTGTCCATTTCCATTCTGGTAGTACTGCGGGTTGGCCACACCCGGAATGCCCGCCTCCAAGCTGGTCGATCGTAATCCGTCAGGCACGAAGCCGCCCGGATAAGTCGTCTGCTGCGACTGCTGCTGACCTGCCGATATCGATTGATTATTAAATGCCGGATTACGGTAGTACTGTAGGAAAACGCACCCTGCCAGTCGACGCCGCCGTTGGCGCTCGCAACGACGCCGCTCGTGCCGCCGCTACCGTACCCGAGCAGGCGCTGTCCTGCAAAGAAGGGGTGTACTGTAGGGGTCATACTGTAATCATATTGTGGAGAAGTAGAACTACTCTTTTCTGATTGTGCCTTTTGTCTCCTGTCTCTAGGAGCTAAGGCACGGTGTATTGCTTGCACGCCCGATGGGATTGACATTGATGAATACGGTAGCCACTTACCGTAACCACCGACTCCAATTGACGATCCTGTACCGCCTGTGGGCATGCTGACCACGCCCGCAATAGACTGCTGCGCGGTGGAGAGCGCGTTGCCGAATTGGTCCACAGCCTGAGAATGAAATACGGTAAGGGTTGATCTACAGTATATTGGTCACGGTATACCTGTGACCCAGCATTCTGAAGGTTACTGTAGAGCCCGGAGACGCCCTGGCCGACGTCGGTCACCGCGTTGCCGATGGTGTTGATCGCGGACTGACCGGCGTTGGCGATCTGGAAAAGAGTTAGTTATTGATTGACTCTCCGTTGGGTACGGTATTTCTACAGTACCTGCTGCGGTAGTCCCGAGACGCCACCGTTCACGTACGGACTGCCTCCATTGGCGGTACCCATGCCGTTCGATGGTTGCATGCCTGAAGAATATATTTCTTAATATCTCTCATTGTCAGGGATCTTAGTTGTACCTATTGCTACCCGGAAATACCAAAAAAAGAAATGTTGAAATTGTTGGTCTGTGCTCAGACTAGTCAGAGCCTATAGTGAGATGCGTGATATCCCCATGAGTCCCTCCTACTAGCTCTCTGTATCGCTCTTCATCCCCCTATCTAGAGGTTTGGCCGGATTGTAGAATGATATGCGTCGATTGCCAGCAAAATTCCATTAGAAAACACGGGAAGAGTTACCCACCCTGCTGTTGTTGCTGTCCGGGCTGCACGCCGTATGGTTGGAAGGAGCTCGGCTGCTGCTGCAGCTGCTGCAACTGTCCCTGCTGCGTCTGCTGGTTGATGCCGTACGGCTGCATGCCCATGTTGTGTCCGTTCTGCTGCTGCACCTGCTGCATTCCCTGCTGCGCCGGAAGCATCTGACCCTGCTGCGGCTGCACACCCGGGGCGGGAATGGAGCCCGGCGATGAGGGCCCGTACGGCTCTGGAAGACTCAAGGTGAGGATTGTCAGGAAAGCGGCCACATGATGTGTTTCCACAATTGGACGAAGCCACTACGTGACCGCTTTGCTGACAATCCTCCAGGCACCGAAACATTGTGTACTGTAGTCTCTGGATGCAGAAGGATACGGTAAGACACTCACGACTTGGTGGCTGCATGCCAGCCAGCGGGATCCACTTGGAGCCGGCGCCGTTTGCGCCACTGACACCGTTCTGCTGCGCGGCTTTATTGCGGTAGAAGGCCTCGAAGTCGCGCTGGTTCTGAGAGGAAAAAAATGACCGTAGCCTTGGAGGGTACGGTAGGAGTACGGTAGATACCTGTTCGGCGCTGTTACCCTGCGCGTAGCTGCGCCACTCGGGCACGAACAGATAGAAGCAGTTACGGCGGACGATGTTGAGATAGCCCTGTAGATGGAGGGATATTGCGTCATCATTAGGAAATTATTGAAATACGATTACACTATTGCATGTAAAGCCTTGTCTAGATAGTTTTGAAATCTATCATGTGTTTAGAGTGAAGCGTAATATTGGATCAGCATTAGGAAATGTTGTGTTGCATAATCACTCGCCAATGCTCACCTCGTTGTCTTGTCCCTGAATACCAAACTCGGGAAGGCAGAAATCGTGGCACTCATTGCACTTTTGATCTGTAACGATATTAGAGATCAAAGATCAAAATAATTATTAGTGAGAACGATCGTAGTCCTCAACGTTGGAGGTAGTTTGTCTGATCGTGCGCATTTTTTTTGTCTGTCATATCTACAGGGAGGCTTGTGAATGGCTTGGAAATACTTTGCAAGACCATATCGCTTCTCGGGCACTGATCATCGAAACTACGCGGTAGGGGATTGTCGGCTTATCAAAGCTAGGTCATTCGTAATTCAGCCTTTTTTAAAAAAAAGCGGTTCTTACAATGTTCTTGTAAAAAGGGGAATTATTTTTGTGGTACGCATTTTTCTCTGTTTTTGCCTGAACTTGTGAATGGATAGAAACTATTTTTTTTAATAAACTAACTCCGCTGATCTCCACTTGCTGTCTGCAACTGAATCCATCGTGCGCCCGCACACTCGGGGATCGGAGGATTAAAGAGAGCGGCTGCTTGAGCGCCGTCGATCGGAGAGGGAACCATCGTCCACTCCTCGTCCCATCCCTCCGGTTGACCGATACGCTGAGGTTGTAAGTTAGTTAGTGATCACTAGGGAGAAGAGCTACGGTAGGAAGTAATCGCGAACTGGTCTGGAATTGAGGGGATTGCGGTAATTACATATCTCGGGGAAATACGTCTACGACTCCATTGGTCTAAGCTGACTTCGAAGTTTAATGGGCGCAGGGGAGCGAGACATTTAGTCTTTGACAGCCCAGAAGTCTAGAGTAGTAGACTCATTTCCCTCTTTTTTTTCGAGTTTTCGCTGTCGGTTTTTTCCGAGTTTTCGCTTTCGGTTTTGGTGGATGGGTTACGGTAGCAAGTAATCGCAAACTGGTACCGATTTAGCCCGGGCTGCTGCCTTGAGCATCGCTTCATAGGAGGGCGTGTTGGAGGTGTCGATAGGGAGCACGAAACAGGCGAATTGGTTGCCGTTCTTCTTGAGAGACTCGTCCACGATGACTGCTTTGCCCTGACCGAATACGGTATTTATACTGAGACTACTGTATTGATTTGTTCTGTGATTACGGTATTACCTTTCTCTGACGTTGCTGTAGTTTTTTGCCATGCGGGAATACCCTACTGTAGATTTGAGTGGTTAACCGCAGTATAGATCAATCAATAACAACACTTACAGAGGTGAAATCGTAGTAGGCGATGAAGTTGCCTTTAAAAGGCATGGCTCCCCTCATCTGGTACCGTATTCGATTGGGCGTTGCCTCTGCGTTCATATCGATATTGTTTGCAGCTACCTGACCGCCTCTGTAGGCCGGCGGAGCCTGCCACATCATCTGCATGACCTGCAAAAGATTTGTGGAGGTATGGGGAATCGAACCCCAGACTTCTCGCATGCAAAGCGAGCGCTCTACCCCTGAGCTATACCCCCGCATGGAAGAGTGTTTAGTGGAGAGATAGACATGCGAGCGCGCGCTCTCTCCCTCTCTTTCTCTGCCTTGCTAGAGTGTGAGGGGAGAGGGGGAGATAGCATCGCATTCATAGCGTTCTCTTTAGCGCCTCAATTTCTAGCCGAATATGTTGATTGGATGTTTATGTTCAAATGTCCATGAAAAGTTCATCACTATAGGGTCTTTCTCACTTTCCCACGACGACCCCTTTCTGGAGTTTTGGAACACTCTGTTCAGGACAAAATGCCAGTTGTAAAGTCGTGGTGAGACCATCGCCCATTTACGTGATATTTTCACACTCTCTAACTGTCTGTCTCAATTTGCATAGACTCGCCAGAATGTCGTAGCACGGCATTCAAAACAGAGTCAGCGAGAACGAGCTAGAGAAAGAGAGGAATGGCAAGAGAGAGCGCAAAACGAGAGAGTCAGACAACGTGAGACACTCTTGGCATGGTGCCAATACTATGCTGGAATGATAGCGTACCTTGGGCATGTTGAGGGCTTGCGTGACGACGATAGCGATGATGGCGCCGACGATGGCGAGGGCGAGAAAGCAGAAGAAGCAGAGACTCCATTTGGAGTTGCATCTGCGAGTAAATAACCTCTTTTTGGATTTTAAACGATTTCCCTAGGATGTGCATGCCCGGCTGTTTCATTGAGGCTGTTCCCGTTTCACAACTCTTCTGTGCTCCGTTTTTTCCTCCTTTTCAAGTTGCATTGTTGCGGGCATTAGTTTAAAAGACCAGATAGCGATCCGCAGCCTCCGAAAGAGTAACGACGAGAACACGTTAGAGAAAGAGGGGATCAACGAGAGAGTGTGCGAAACGAGAGGGTCAGACAACGAGAGACCTCTTGGCATGGTGCCAACTCGATGTTGTGCGATCCCTCTCAACCAAGTGACAGTCGACCGACTCCCGGGTGCTACATCATGTGTTGCTGTATTGCTGTCCCTTCTCACCTTCCCTTCCACTCCTGCAGTCGGTTTCTCTTTGGGGGCGCGGGCACTTCGGGTCGCGAGTCGGCGTGAGGAATGGGGGCGAGCGACTCGGAGGGAGGATACGAACCCCCCGCCGACCCCGCAGGGATGAACACTGGGTCGGCCATGACAGGCAGGGCGCCCTTGGGCTGCAAAGATCAAAGATCACGATTTGATTACTGTATGCTTTAGAGATTCCCCCCCCCCCTCACTTGTACGCCAAGGAATGCCTTGCATATTCTGAAAGGTGTTGAGTGAATCTTTGAAAGCGGTTTCCCACACCCTCTTCAAATTCCAGTGTAATTTCTCTAGAAGAAGGTTCGCAACCTCATCCCTAGCACACCTCCTCTTTTCTCGTTAGATAAGCAATGTAAGAAGTGTCTTTGTGTTGGGGTGGAGAGGAACAGAGGGGGGCTTCTCATAAGAGGTTTGGTGAGGGGGGGGGGTAAGATGAGACGAGGACATAGACCCAAAGGGGACAGGCAGGACCGGAAGTAGAGGGTGTGGTTACCCCCGTTGTTCTTGGGCCTCCTCATCTGGTACCTATGGGGGCTTCATCGGCTGGCACAAGGGGGTGGATCCCCTCCCCCTAGGGGGAGGTGATCCTACAGGGGGTTCAGTCAGTCTGTTCAAATAAACACGGGAGTGACGGGGCTGACAAGGGACGACAGAGAGTTACGTGCAGAGAAGAGAGAAGACAGCGAGAGTGGCCAAATAGGGGGGGGGGGAGAGGTGTGGGATTAGAATGGAAGGGAGGTGATGGAGAGTGACAACAAGGGGGATTCAGATGTGACCGAATGTATTTAACAATTGATCGATAATTGACTTAATTTGCGCCAGAACTGCATAAAAGATAGGCGCGAAACGAAATGTAGGGGAGATAGTAGGGATGGGCAAGGAATCACTAGGTATTCATAGCGCGGCAATCTTGTGCATTAACAAAATTTTCTTATTGCATAATTATAAATAATTAATAATTAATTACTAATTATTAATTAGACTAACCATGGCGAAAGTGACGATGTCGCTCATATTGGACATGGACGAGTTGGTCGCACGGGCGAGAGGAGCGGCCGAGACCTGGCCGAGCTGGCATGCGGAACCGAAATAGGTCTGAAGAGGAGAGAGGGATTGATTTATTGATTGACTGAGCACCATCTGACTCCAAAGGAGTCCGCAGATAACTATTTAATAAGTTATCGAGATTCGATTATCTACATAAATATGCTCAAGGGGCCATGTAATTAGCTATCAGTGATGCGAAATGTTCGAATGACATCATATCAGAGGAGGCAATGTAGTTCATCTCGCCTGGCGCGCCTGACCCCTTTGTGGAGATGTGGAATCGATATGGAAGTAGCTGCCAAACCACTCACATGTCTCTGCATCAGTGCAGGGGGCTGCTGACTGTGATTACTGTTGCTGCTACTGTCGGCGTGTACTCTCGGGTACTGATTGACTCTGTACTTGGGGTTTTAAATTCGGGTTAATAATCGGAATTTATCTCGCTATTTCGCACACTAGGTCGATAAGTAAGGTAGTGTGCGAAAAGAAGAGATCTAGTTATTTGAGTAATGATCTGACCCTCTCAATTAATTATGAATGCTCTCTCGCGCTGCATGATCGATGAGATAACATGCAGCATGAGGAGAGTCTGACTATTACGCAAATTTTTACTCGACTTTCAAACTGTACCTGTACTTGTTCAAGTTCTCGTTTGAATCGACCAGACCCGTCCACGACTTGCGCTTGTTGTCGTGCGACCCGACCGACCACGAGTCGGAGGAGGCAGTATTGGTGAGAGTACGGTAGGCGGGCGGCGCGGCTACAAAATCTATCGATAACTGGCTGAATAAATGGCTATTTGATTACGGTATGACACTGAGCAATATGTATTGTATTGATGGATCAGTCAAAATAGTCAACGTTGACAACAGTATTGCACCATATTTCTTTTTAAAAACACGGTATCCCCACCGCCTTTATGCTCCGCGTCCAGGCTGGGGAAGCGCGTTGGCATCCGGGCCATGTGTGGGGTACGGTAGGAGGACGATTACGGTAACCGGTGTACCGATATTGATCGGGTGAACCTGAAAATCAGGGATAGTCGATTGATGGGCGAGACAAAAGCGAAAACGGGAGCGGCTTCTAAGAGGGAAAATCGTAATGGGTGACAACACAGTTGAGAGTGAGTATGCAAATGAAAGAAGAAGACGATGAAGCGTGCGAGAAAGTGACCAGAAAGTAGAGACGAGAGAGAGAGAGAGAGAGAGAGAGAGAGAGAGAGAGAGTGGCTACCTGAAAGACGGAGAGAGAGAGAGGGAAGGCCACAAGACAAATAGTGCAGATATCGGGTGCCCCCTAGCAGTCAACCACCTCCCTCCTCCCTCCCGGTCACTCTCTACCACCGAGGAGGAGAGAGAGATACTACACCTGTGGATGGCAGAGATTGCGTAGTGATGATGCAATTTAATGTTTCACATCATTCCACTGGCCGTTCTGCCCTACATAATGGGGTTTGCAGTTAAAGAACGTTCGAAACGAGATAGTCAGGCAAAGAGAGACAAACTTTACGTTGTTCGTATGAGATGTCACTGGAAGAACGACTGTGGAGACTGACTGCAGGAGGGGTTTGAGAGAGACAGGGACGGTTATGATATGACGATGATTCAATTGAATGTTGGGAGAAGAGGAGAAGGAAGTCCATCCAAAGAGAGGTGCAGTGGGTTATGAATAAGAGGAGATTAGAATTGTGGCCAGTGGAGGGTTTGATGATCCGAATGATTTTTGTGCGGAGAATATCGTAGGCAGATTCTTTGAGTGCGCGTAAATTGTGTTCAAAAGATGAGCGCTGAATCAGTGTTTGTTACCGGAAGTGCCCGAGGGGCACGAGATATTGTTGTGGTACGGACGAACTGTGTGTAGTAGTTGTTGAATGCGATGGGCGATAGAGGGGTGGATCTGATTACATGCGAATGGAAGGGAGTGGAAAGTAGGGGAGGGGATCGACAGATGGAGGTGGGGGTGTACTGGGACACTCAGCCGGGGAGGTACAGGTGTTGCACCGTTTGAACTGGCAGACACGTTACTAATATTAACTTAATATTAATAAAAAAATCTTAATATATACGTTAATAATATTAACTTAATATTAATAATACTAACTTAATATTTGTGAAACTTCACCTTTGAAGTGTCGAAATCACAAAGATGAAACGTTGTTTAAAAGGGTTCAGAACGACCGTAGTTGAGCTGCTTACAAGAGTAATATGATTGTGTTGTGCTATCGCTTGCTTTGTCAAAGTAGCCTGGCTCTGACTACTGTAAATAGCCGGTTCGTTGTTCTGAGTGCAGTGTGTAGAAGAAAAAGGTTACACAACGTCCAGTTCGCTTCGTGTCAGTAAAATCTCTGCTTGTCTGACCCTCTTCTTTCCACACACTCTCACCATTATTCGGGACGCTGCACGTTACTGTTTGACCCCACACGCGATGGTTCGGCTGCGAGATTGCCAGAATTTAAGAGCTTCCGGGGAGTTACCCTCTCTCTCTCTCTCTCTCTCTCTCTCTCTCTCTCTCTCTCTCTCCCCTCCCTGATGATGCCCGTATGTTAAGATGACCACAGTCACCCTCAATTGACAAATATTGACTCTTTGAGAAGGGGAGGAGCAGAGAGTTGCCGATTAGAGTGGGGGCATCAAGAGACTACTGAAATCAGTAGTAGTACGGACATGTTAGCCCCGCCCCCTCGGCTGATTAGAAGTAACACACAAATTCCGAAGAGATCGAGAATTGACAGGGGAAAGTACAAACTATTCCGGGGACGTGTAAAATCAAGTGGAACTATGAAGCTGGCACCCGAAATGCATTATTCAATAAAAAAGATGAAATGCTCCGAAGATAAAATAATTTCAGACGGCCATCCTTAGTGAGGTACCGTATCCTACGGCTGCTACCGTATCCTCCCCCAGATGAGTGACAGCGGCGGCCTGATGATGGAAGAGGGACCGAGGAGGAGGAAGAAGGGACGGTGAGAGATATTATTGATTTACAAAAATTACTGTATTTCAATAATCCTCGAGATTTTGAATATACAATATTTTTTTTTGTTGCTTTTTGCTATACTTTCCAGGAGCACCCCGTATGTAGAGACCGGCTGAAACTTGACATAATTGATATATTTTTAAAATTTCAAGAGAATCTTTCGTGTTATTGCCTATTGCTGACGCAATATTTGAGATGGAACCGATACAATGTTTATCGCTGGTTGCCTAATAACGTGTTTCAGCCCCGCTCCTCTGTGCATTCCCTCGCACTCCGAGGACGGACCGTCCTCTTGGCGAGTGGGCACGAGTGAGGAGAGTGAAGAGGAGGAGGGAGGAGAGAGATCACAAGGTAAGAAGAGAGAGAGTACGGTAGTGTAATCGATAAATCGATTTAGAGGAGAAGAGAGATGAGGAGACGAGGAGGAAGATCAGCAGAGTCACGCTGTCCGATGAGCTCACGGTTATTGTCGATGATGAAGGTACGGTAGGCGAGAGAAGTACCGTAAGCGAAATATTTCGGGAAATATGTGCAGGAAAAAAAAATATTGGGAATCCGGTATTGATGATGCTAGCGGAAATAATATAATAGAAATATTGAGAGGTGATGGAGACGCTCCGCTCCTCTCCCACCTCAGTTTGGAGAATCTTTGCCAGTCAGCTTGGGCAACCCGGCAAGTATTTCGCCCACCCGGTACCACTTCGAGCAGAGGACTCGGATCGACTACATATAATTCAAGTCGTCAACTTTCGAGAAAGGCCCCAGTCGACAAGACTACGACGACGTCACTGGAAGCTGGAAGATCTACTTCTACGCTCAATGTCTATCGTCCAAGATCGGCACTACAATTGACCAAGGAAGCCAAGCATGATCCATTCCCTTGACCCAGTTGCATCGAATTCGAAGATCCCGACCACCTCTGTCCCCGAATGATACCTCCTGCAGGCCATTGCCTTGATGTCAGGATAAATATGTATGTATGTATGTATGATGGAGACGAAGCGTTACTGTAGCATACTGTAGTTTTTGAAGTATAGTGTTACCTACGACGGTAGCTCTGTGATACGGTATTGAGGATGCAAATAAAATAATAATAAAAATAACAATAATAATAATATTGTAGATGTAACGGAGACGGAGCGGGACGCGCGTGAAGATTCTTCGCCCGGTCCATGGAAGGAGGAGGAGGAGATGGTGGTGCCCACACTCGGAGAGTACTTTTGGGGAGAGATTACGAGGTGAGTACGGTAGCAGAATACGGTGGCGGGATACTGCAGTTATTGATTGATTCGTTTTTTTTACATATAAAGGTGTTCCCATGGGACACTTTGAAATGGTGAGAGTGAGAATGGTAGCATCATGGATATTGTAGTGATCGATTGATTGAGTTTTTAAAAAAAATGTTTTTCATGGAGTACACTGAATTCCGTACCTCCTTTTTTGAATAAAAATTTGAATTACAGGGGCTACTCACTGCAGAACGACGAGTCTCGCTACTCTGAGAAGCGGAAGAAGGTGAGAAATGACGAGTACGACAACTACAGTAGACCTACAGTACCCTACAAATATGCGATCTCCACAATTTCGCGTACATGGCTACCGAACACTTACCGTACCTTTGCTGAGTGACTGTATCCTTCAATCTACCGCACCCCTCTCATAGCCCTACCGTGTCCTCCTCTCTACCGTACTATCTCTCAGGTGTACGCATTCCTCCAAATTCCGTGGGAGGTCGAGCAGTTTCTCCTCTACGGTCTCCTGCAGTGCATCGATGCATTCGCTTATCTCTTCACGTTCCTGCCTATTCGATTCGTGGTAGGTTGCGTCTTATTTTTACAAAAAAAGATCAAGTTATTTAAGTAATTACTTTTCTATTTCTCCCCTTATTTGCAGATGTCCCTCCTCGGATTCGTCACACGACAGCGGCGATGGACGGCGACGGAGACGTGTGACCTACTCAAGGTGATCGATTATTGATTATCGATTGATTTTTAAAAAAATTGTAATTCCAAAAGTACTCAATTAAAGGTTGGCATCATCGTTTCGTGCTCGTGCATAATGCAGTTTGTCGACACCTCGATGGTTTATCATATGGTGAGTGAGGGTGAGATTACGTCATCACTAGGCAATAATGAAGACTGGCACGACGCGACTAGTCGAATCTTCAACGAAAATGACTGCAAGAATGACACTTTTCCTTGGTGAAGAATCTAGAAAACTCGAATGTATGATGCATCCTGTATCTTCCGTTTAGGAACCGTACAGAAATCAATGATGGTTTGCGAAACTGTACTTAATGACTACTACTGTAATCTAAGTATGTGGGAATAATTGAAAGTTGTGTTGCAGGTTCGCAGTCAAGCTGTCATCAAGTTGTACATGTTCTACAATATGCTCGAAGTGGGCGACAAACTCTTCTCCAGTCTGGGACAGGTCAGTCTTTTTTAAAAAAATTTTATCTTTTGAAAGGAAGTGTTTGCTGACAGTCAATATGAGAGGATGTTTTTTTTTCTTTTTTGTTATCATTCGCTTTGCAGGACATCCTGGAGTCTCTGTTCTGGACAGCTTCCGAGTCTCGATCAATAAAGTCGTTCGCCCGTACCGCCCTCCACTTTCTCTTCGCCGTCATACTCATGCTGATACACACGATTGTGGTGCTACTGCAGGTACTGTAGTCGGGGGAAGAGGGTTACGGTAGTCATTGGAGGGGATTCAATTATTAATGTATTTGATGAACCCCCATGAAGCGCATGACCGAAATTAAAGGCACGAGGAAAGATAAAAGATAATCTAAATGTGGGTAAGCCCCCCCCCCTACTCGGTAGGGAAGGTGGGGGAGAGAGAAGCAAGCTGAAAGAAGAGAACAACGGAGCACTTATCGATTAGTCATTTATCGATTTCCTCCTCCCATGCAGGCTACCGTACTCAACGTCGCCTTCAACTCTCACAACGAAGCGCTGCTGGCGATTATGATGTCGAACAATTTCGTCGAGTTGAAGGGATCAGTGTTCAAGAAGTTCGCAAAGGCGAATCTGTTCCAAATGGCGTGCAGGTTCGATCTTTTATTTGAATTCGAATTATAAATGGTTGATTTTGTTTTAATCTCGAGCTCACTCCATAGACCAACCGTACGCAAGTTCACAAGACTATTCACTTAATTTAGTTTGATCGTTGATCTAACACTGACCACCAGCTCATTAGGCTGCTCGTTGATCTCATCTCTTCTATTGGCTAGTTGAAATAGACTTTGCAACAGTTTCACAAAATATTTGATCTTTGATCTCTCTCATCTTCCCCTTTTTTCCAGTGACGTTCGTGAGCGTTTCCACACGATGACGCTGCTCTTCGTCGTCGTCATTCGCAATATGAAGGCGGTCAATTGGAACGTCGACCATCTCTTCGCCATGGCACCCAATCTGGTACTGTACAATAGACTTTGAAAGGTAACTAAACAATTACCCGCATAAGAGGGAAATTACACCCCACCCTCTTTATTCTCCGCACTCTCTCCTCAAAAAAGCGGTCAATTTCCCTGTTATGCGGGTAGTTGTTTTGTTACCTTTCAAAGTCTATTGTACATGCACAAGCACTCATCCACGATAATAAAACGGTCCGCACCTAAGCAACAGATACGGCTGCGAGAGAGCATGATAAAGGGAGAGACGCGCCGCAGTAGTCCATCTCATGAACGTATCATTTTAAATTTGTAATAATAAGATTATTGATTCGCCGAAGCAGGAATATGTTTTTTAAGATGCAGTTTTGCTTTCCAAAACATGACACTATGCAGTACGACGCGCAGAAATTCCGCTGACATGGAAGCTATGAAAATACTGTGAAATTTTTGAAAAAAAAACATGGGCTTGCAACCAGTAGAAAACGCACTTCACTCTGGATTCTACATTCAGCATAATTTCATGCAACGATATCATAGAGTGTCTTCTGCCCCGTATTGCTAAATGTTATATTACTGTTATTAAATGTAACAAAAAAAGCCCTTTTCAGATCCTCATAATTGGCTGTGAATTCGTCGTCGATTGGCTCAAACACGCGTTCATCACCAAGTTCAACGAGATTAACGTCAAGGTGTACAGGGGTGAGTGGGCGGAGCTTCCGCATCCGGAAAATAGCACATTTTTAAAGTGTTTGAAACCCTTTCCCATATAAATGTTGTTCGCCGTCACTGAGTGATCGATTATCTGTGAATTTAGACGTTGACGGTACTTTTAGGATTTTTAAAAATATGAATAATGACGTCATTTATTAAACGAGCCTCGTTCAGACTTCACCATCACCATTGCTTTCGACGTCGTTCGCAGCAGGGAGGAATCGGCCTACTCGGATTACTCTGATCAGGTGAGGAGAAGGATTTGATCTTTGATCTTTGATCTCATCTCTTATATTTACTAGGTAACCTAGACTGCGCAACAGTTATTTGTCTATATGTATCGCAACAAACTAAATGAAACAACAAAACAAAAAAACCAGCGGCTTGGAAGTTGCTGGAACTTGAGTTTTCTGTGTAAGGCCAATATAGGGATGAGAGGTGGAGATGATCAACTTTATTTGATGAGGCATTATGTGGCATATAAAAATAAACGAAAGGTAATTCTATCCTAATTACATCTTTCATTTGCAGGTCTCTCGTCGAATGGGTTTCATTCCCATTCCTCTCTCCATAATGCTCATTCGAGTGATCGCGCAGACGTTCTCATTCAACACGCCTTCTTCCGTTGCGGTGAGAGTTGTTTTACTTTTTTTATTTTTTTTCTGTGAATATTTGTGGAATCTTGGAGTTTGCATGTGAGTAGTAAGCACTTTTGAACGTGGGTATTTGTAAAGATTTTAAAAAGCCCATAATATGATGAACAAAAAAGCCCTTTCTGGTTGATGCCGATATTTGATCTTTGATCTCTCCCCTCTCTTCAGTTGGCCCTTCTCATGTGGCTCATCCTCATCTCCATCAAAGTGTGCAATGGACTGATCATGCTGGGACAGGCGTGTGCCCACGTACTGCACTACAGACAACTGCAGGTGCGATTGACAACTGATTTTCTTAAAACATAGTATTTTAATACATGCATAGTCTTACCTAGCGATTTTGGATTATGTAAGAATAATTTGTCGGGAAACGCCCTCTTGCGATATTTGTGTACAGTATCCAATTCGATTGCCTACCGTAATCCCCTTCTTCCTCTCAGGAATCGGCCCGTCAGGAGTTGGCGCGTCGTCGCCTGGTGGAGAAGAAGTGCAAGTCGGCGCCCTCCTCGCCCACTGCCATCGCCCTGGTTGACTTCACTGATGTATTGCATCAACCACAGGTGAGGGAGAGGGAGAGAGTACGGTAGGGTGGGAGTGGAAGTACGGTAGTTAGAAAGTACGGTAACGGAGTGGAGGGAACGGAGTGCTGTAGTGTGCTACAATAAGGTAGATAGGGCGAGGATGCGGAAGGATGTTGAAGTATGGTAACTTATGTGGTGTTAGTTTTCGGAAAAAGGAAACGGAAGAGGCCAAGATTTGAATTCCCGCAATTTCTTATCTCAGTTCTCCGTGGAGCAATCGACTCAAAACTTCGAATATAACATTTTTCGACCCTTTTACACCTATAAACGAAATTTTGAGTCGATTGCTCCACGGAGAACTGAGATAAGAAATTGCGGGAATTCAAATCTTGGCGTTTTTCCATTCCCTTTTTCCAAAAACTAGGGACGGGCGTGTGATTTTTTGAGTACGCGATAATGCAGTACTACCTGCGACGCCGTTGGGTTGAAAATACCGTATACCACAGTTGAAAATTTCGCAATCACTTTTCCCGTATTTCGGCAGTCTATTTCTAAAACTTATCAATCTTATTTTATCGAGGGTCATCAAAAGAATGGACAAAGCACGCGGCATTCACGGAACACTCTACAGGAACATAAATAAACGGCTTCGAATATTGATGAATTTCAATTTATCCAGTTGAAGGCTAATTTCTTCAGGGTCGGTAGAGTTCGCAGTGCAAAAAAATCAAATCAAATCAGAAAATCGATTGGAGCTGCCGATTTCGAGAAAGAGTTGGACAAAGTTTCGCATTTTACAACGGGAAATTCGCTTTTCTCGCATTTTCTCAAAATCCGCGGCGTGTTCACTCGAATACTTTTAGTATGATGTGAATTATCAAATGTTTGAGCAATGTTGAGAAAACAAAGAGTGAACACGCCGCGGATTTCGAGTAATCGATCTTCGAAAATAGCTAAATGGAGGGTTACTGTAGCCCAGTTCAATAAATTCTTTATTTATTCGGTCTGCGACTTTTGATAGCGTACCTCTTCTTTGCATAATTTATTTTCCATTTATTTAAACACACTGAATGCAGAAATAAGCAGATGAAACTGTTCATAACAAGTAAACTGTTTTTTCAGTTTGCGATAGACGTGATTAAAACGTGACACAGTCACTGCTCCACTTGAACCAATGACGTCGCGCAAGTGGTCACTCTTTCCACTCATTTTTTTATTAATTAGACTTAATTAGCTAAAATAAAGTTGATAAGTCGAAATGCGGTAGAATAAGCTATCGAATGATCATACTCTTGTAATTTATTTCATTCATCGGTGTGCAACCCGCCCGTCCCTACCAAAAACTAACACCACATTAAACGAAAGAGAGTCGAGTAGATGTGTAGTAACATTTTATGAAATAGAGTGTAGCTCGATGAATATGATAGCTCCTACAATGCTTATCTACATACTTCATCCAGTGATATCTGATCTCTGATATCTTCGCAGGGTCCCAAGGGCATGACAGTGTCGGACTGGCTCGGACAGCAGATTACGGTAGGAGAGGAGAAGCAGACGGCGCCTGCGAGAGTCGGTATGATACCCGATTATCGATTGGTTATTTATGAAATACCGTAACTTTATCGTCCTAGAGAGTTTACGTTTGCAATGAAAGTGATTTCGAGTAAATTAATGATTTATGATTAATATTAATTAAATTATGTAATAAAAGTATTGCAGGAGAAAGCAGTGAGGGCCGTAAATCAGAGGAGCGGACGCCTCGTCGCTCGCTCTCACTCGTCAATATTGCACGAGAGAGGAGGGACAAGAGCGAACCGCCTCCCGTCATTCCCGGTACGGTAAAAAAACTGTGTTATTTCCAACCTCAAAAAATTCGAACATGGCAAGAAGTGGGCGCCAACAATAGCTGTCCAGACATGGATGCTGGGGCAGGGGCATTCACGAAACCCTCTTTCTATTCATGGGCGGAGCCTCTGGAGCGGACATCTATTGTAACAACGCAAGTTGATGGAATCGGGGACGTTATTATCTGAGCCTAATCCGACCTCATCAAATGGGCATCATTGTTAATGCTTCAAATTCAAAGTGTTCGTTTTACTTCATGTTCCTCGTTGCAGAAGAAAAGAATGAAGAGGAGACTCCTGCAGTCGACAGATCGGAAGAGGAGAAGAAGGAGAAGGAGAGGAAAGAGGAGAAGGACAATGGACAGGTTGGAGATCATAGATGGGCAGCTAAACTCCAACTTTTTGTGCAAGCGGTCGTCCGATCACAATTTGACCCTGCAGGCGGTCGTCATGTGACCCCGCAAAGGACCCATTTTTTGAGGTGTTTACCAGAGAAAAAGATATTTTTTTTCGGATTTTGCTAGCAGGCGGTAGTCGTGGTACCGTAGTCAAGGTACCGTGTGCCCACCTATGTTAGAGATGATGCGATAGGTGGCCTCGCATGCAACATACAATAGTTATGATTGAGACATCGTACGTTTTGGAAATTCTGTTTAGGAATACCAGAAAATTTTTTCTAACCTTCTGAAATATGCCCAAACTAATTCTGGAATCCTATTGGCTTTCCCCACCATCGGTCACGATTATGCACCACATTGTCTGTCATCCCCATTGATCTTTGATCTCTCAGCTCTCTCCCAAGAAGAAGCCGCTTCCCTCAGTCTCCTCTTCCACTCAACCCACTGGTCCCTCATCCGAGGCCGAGCAGCTCTCTGACGTCACTGCGTATACAATGTTGTCGCCAGATCGAGGAGTTGAGAGAATCGAGTAATCGATATTGTCTCGAATTTCGTGTTTGAAATGTGAAACCGCCGTCTCTTCGATTCGCACACTCTCTCGTCCACTCAATCGGTGAAGTGAGTGTGCGAAATGAAGAGACCGTGGGTCTCCCATTTCTCATTCTACTAATTTGTCTGTCTTATCTTCTTATCACTCTCACTGCTTCGCGCATTCTTTCATTAGATAGTATCGATTACGCCCTAGTCACCGAATATTATTGAACCCAACGTTTTATCGATTGTATGCAAGTTTCGACGGATTTCCAGATTTGTATGATTGTATTCGGGTTTGTGCTAATATTATGATATACTTTTTGTGATGGACCTTTATGTGATTCTGTTTAATTCTCTAATTGTTGGTTAATTATGCACGACAAACAAATGGGTTCAATAATAATGATGTGTTTATCGAGTTTTTCATTGCACCGAACGTGGACGAACGCGGGAAAAGTTACGGTAAGGCAGATATCGATGTAGATATCGATATCCCACGTCTTCCTCTGTCTCCCTTGGGTAATTTTTGATGGTTACAGTAAGATTCCCGATAGTTTCGTTTCTCTCCTCCATTCCCACAGCCACCACTTCGAAATGTAACTTCTTCTTCTTGAGCTTCACGAGTTCCTGATTAGGCTCTTTTTAAAAATGTGATACACAATAAAAAAAGCAGGCGGCACATCTCGGCCAAACGTCCAGAAAGAGATGAGCGATAATGCTAAAGGCTGATGGATTTTCCCTCATTTTATTCGCGCGTCCCGCACCCCTTTATGGAGGAATCGTGCGATTTGCAAAACACCGGCTATTCCACAGCATCGAGTTGGCATGATGCCAAGAACGTTTTTCGTTGTCTGCCTCTCTCGTTCCGCACTCTCTCTCTCGATGATTATCTCTCTCTAATTTTATCTCGCTGATACTATTATTTCGGGTGCTGTGTATCTCTTGTCCTTACGTTAATCAGCATTTCGATCTCTCCTGCCTCGAAAGTTTCGTTGATAGTCAGGTAGCAGCAGTGCTTCCCGAATATATCTAATACGAAAAACATTCTGTTATAGTTGTTCATACATTTTCGAAAATCACTAGTGTCCACACCGATTTCCGATGTGGTTTCCGCTATTTTGCGAATGAAATCTGAAAATAATCAAAATAAAATAAAACATATTAAAATATACAAAGGGAAGGATTTTTTTTCGAAACGTCATCAATCCTTTCCAAGATCTTGTCAATAACTAAAAAAAACAACAAAAAAAGGAATATATTAATAAACAAAAACATTAGTCTAGAATTTAATAAGCAATCTATACGGTTTGCAAACGACCCTACGGTACACTAATAACCCTAAGAATTACCTCTTACTTTTTTCGAGACAAGTACTGTAATTTTATCTTAAATAATATGTTCTCACTTAATGAAGGTGTGGTGATTTCCATTTTCAGGTCAATACGTCGAGGTTTGATGTCGAGTGCAATTTTATTTGCCAATAAATCCCTGAAAATAGTTTTTTTTATTTAAAATGGGTCTCTCAGGGTATCAGACCCACCACTTCTGGCCGGTCACATGATTCCAAACGTACAGACCAGGGTCAGAGCGAGAGAGTGTGCAAAAATGAGAGAGTCTCTTTCCATTTCACACGATCTCTCACTCCAAAGCCCTTTCTGTAAGGTTGACCGGCCTGTGGAATGATGTGCGGTCTGACACCCTGTGCGTGCCCCCTTTTTAACCATTGTGCGGCGTTCTGGGCAAAATTTCGCATGGCTTCCTTCGTGTACATAATTATTTATTTAATGTAATTATTTAATTAATTAGCAAATATTTAATTGAACGCACATTTCTGGCAAAGGTTGCCAAAGTTTGATGGTTAGTGTGTCTATCGGAAACATTTTATAGCACGTTTCCACTATTTCGAGACATTCGCCCGCTCGTTCAGCGAGTGTTGATTCGAGGTCGAGTTTACAACCATTCAATGGCACTCGAAGTGCGCCAAGAAGAGCGAGCATCTCACACTTCCCCAATTCCGCACAATATTTTTCCCGCAGTTGTAGAAATTCCTGGAATTGTAGAATGTTTTCAAAGCTTCAGTACCATTGCATTCCAAAATTGACACAGAAAAAGGAGAAATATTGATAAATACTAACCAGAAAAGTAAATTCTCGACTGCTGAAAAAATTCATCATTGGAATCAGAAAAATCGGATAATCCGTGCTCGTAAGTTTTAGTGCGAACGCTGTCGATTTACTGGGGTCAGTTACCTGAATATAAGGAGATTTGCCAACCAAGCATCCAAACTGGAACTAGTTCCGGGTTTTTTTTGGGGTGGGAACTGGTTCCCTCACTGGAATGTCCCAATTAATTGAAGAGATCGATAGAGTATAGAAAGTAGACAACTTACAAGATAAAAAGGTAAAAAAAAAAAGGTAAAGGTGTTCCATGTCAAGCGATTTTACAGTAGCAAGCTACCACGGTAGCTGGGGCAAGCCGGTAAGCCAGCTGCAACGTGGGATTACGTAACCCAAGCTTTCCCAAGGCATCTAGGGTACGTTACCTTTCGCAATCAAAGTTGCTACCAATTTACCGCCCCGGGGTGGATGGAAGGCTTGGTTGGCCTGGGCGGGGATCGAACTCAAGATATAGACTTACAAGATATCCCTTATCATTCATCATCATTGGTGCTGTGATCTGAATGCTCACTGCAGGTTTCCTGTTCGGATTCATTGCTGAATCGTCTATTTGTCGTCTAGTTTCTTTACAAACCTGGAAAAAAATAAATCAGTTCGAGATTACAAGGGAAAGAGTTGTACTTGATAAATATTCTGTTTTCTTTCTTATTAAGATAGATAAAAGATATTCAACTTCACTTTGCGAAAAAAGGTTTCATAAACGGATAAAGTTTTTAATCGCGTGCCGAGGAAAAGAACATTTGAAATTGAAAATTAAGGAGCTTCTAAGAAAATGAGCAACTAATAACGAATTATTATAATCTAAACGAATAATAAAAAACTTTTTTTTAAATTCGCGCTGCGGAAAATAAAATTTGAGATTGCAAATTGAATAGTTTTCAAGATGTTTTCCACCAATAACGAATTATTGTTTTTAAAAGAATAACAAAAACACAAACCTGGAGTGAAACTAGTGTTGCGAATTCGGACGAACATTTCGGACACATTCCGAACAAAATGATCGGTCTATCTCATTTCCATTGTGTTCGGACGTCTTTGTGTGTTCGGACGAACGTCCGACTTGTTCGGATTTGTTCGGGAATACGGTAGTTTGTCCGAACATAGTGATCGAGAAATGATTTTTTAAGATAAAATATTCAGAAACCAATATTTTTGGACTGGAAACAAGAATGTTCGTCAACCATAGAAACTGTTCGATCCATTTTGCTCTCGGTTCGAATTGTGAGAAGAATTCTGTTCACCTTCTTCCTAACACGGAACAAATTAATTTGCTCGTTTGAAATTACTTTTGCGGGGTTGGGAAAAGCGGAATGTGTCCTGAATTCTTAATAAGAGTTGAATTCCTCAAAACGACTGCCCAATACACACACAATGGTGGAGAATGACAATTGCAAATATCCGAACTCGTTGTATAGTCAAATAGGCTTTCCGGAAATTGTTCGAATTAATTATAATATGAAAAATCATTTCTCGGTCACAATGTTCGGACAAAATACAGTAATCCCGAACAAATCCGAACAAGTCGGACGTTCGTCCGAACACGAACAAAGGCGAACACAGGCCCATTCATTTTTCACTTTCGATGTTCGGCGTCGGACATTGTCCGAATTCACAACACTAAGTGAAACTATGTAAGTTCAAAGAAATTAAAAATCACTCACGGCCCTCAGTTTAAGTTTGCTTTTATCGTCTGTGAATGTGAATATGCGATCAATCATTTCCGAAGGAAGTTCCAGAAGTTTGATGTGCATTTTGCTGGACAATGGAGCGAGTGAAACTGTTTGTCACTTGTTATATAGATTGGACGCCACAATCTTCAGAACGCTGTTTTAGCATCATTTATAGAGGTCAAGGACATATTCCCACTGGCCCAACTTCGATGATCGCTTTATGGTCAAGCAAAGTAGAATAATACAAAGCCTCAGGAAAGGATTTACCGCGATGATCGAGAGCTTTATCTGACTAAATACACTACGAAACACGGTATTCTACAGGAGGTTAGGAAGAGGAGTAGATCAGTGAGAGAGATTTCATCTCGCAATCGATGGAGCAAAAGATGGGAGGAAATGAGAGAGTTTGCTTGTTGGTACACAGGGTCCTTCTAAATACTACAAAGTAAAGATCCAAAACGCCGTGCAGACCCAGTAGGAAGTTTTTCTATGCAAATACTTTTTGAAGGTAAGAGAACAGAATAGGAACGAGCGAAAATCAAATAATGAAATCCTAGTAAACGCAGTTGTTGAAATGACAATGCTTTATTGTCAGCCATCCATATTGCACTTCGTCTTCCTTCTTCGGGTAATTTTTGATGGTTACAGAAAAATTGCCTCTTGTTTCGTGTCTCTCCTTCATTCCCTCAGCTCCCACTATGAAATATATCGGTTTCTTGAGCTTCACGAGTTCCTGGAAAGATTAGGCTTGTTTTATGGAGAAAAAAATTTCTTTCATACACAATAACAATACCCGAGGCACATTATTCCAAATTTGCAAAAACACGTTCGGCTGATTAAAACGTTCCGCTGCTAAACGGCAGAAACGAGGGCGAGAGCGCATGCGAAAATGAGAGGAGCAGATAGTAAACACACCACAGCTAGTACTTGAAGTGGAACGTAGTAATTTAAAATCGTAATACGTCCAAACCTCCGAAAGGGGGCGATAGCTGAGAGGGTGTTTTAATTGCAGATTTTCATCCCATTTTATTACAACACTTTCTCGTCCCGCACCCCTTTCTGGATGAACTTGCAAAAAACCGGATATTCCTTGTTCTTTTTTATTATTTACTGAATTACTCGGTTTAGCACTGGGATTTGTCGGGAAAGATTTCTTACCTTAATCATCAATTCGATCTCTTCTAATACCAAATAGTCGTCCATTGTCAGGTAGCAGCATTGCTTTCCGAATATTTCCAATACAAATTTGATTCTGTCATGGATGAACATATCATGACTGTCGAAATGACAGGCGTCCAGATCGATTTTGTATGTGGCTTCGGCTACTTTGAGGATGAAATCTGAATAAATAAGCAAATACAATATAAATAACGTTTGGAAATACACGAAAGGGAGGAGCCCAGCAATTTACCTGATGTTTCTCCCTCCTTCTTTCATTCAAATCAGTAGAGTGTGACATGTGATACCACGGTTTCTTCATTTCGCACTCTCTCTATACACCGGTCGATAGACAGTACGAAATTAAGAGACCGTCATCTCACATTTCGCACTCTACATATAAATATCACTAGCTCGGTTTGTTCCTTGTTTAGTTCCTACATAATAAAACTATGCGAAACTCGGATTGAGTATCCGAAACATCGTAAATGATTTTTTTTCCGATTATATTTTTTTTTAGAAATGGCACCAATCCTTTCCAAGATCGTGTCAAGAAGCAAATAAACAAGGAATGAACAAGGAGTTATGTTGATCATTTATTAACAAACAACCCAAAACGAAGCATTATCGCCTAGTTTTTTTTGTCGCAACCAATAATGTGAATCTATATTCGCAACAGATATCTAAAATATGCAAATAGTTTGTCCTCACTTAATGCACATCTGTTGCGTTCCATTTCCAGATCAATACGTCGAGGTTTGATGTCGAGGGCAATTTTACTGGCTAAGACTTCCCTGGAAAACTTTTTTTTTAATAAGGGGGAGCTCAGGGTGTTAGACCCGCCACTTCTGTATCTTTCTTCGATTGGAATTTATTCACATTAAAAATACATATTGACGTTTATGTAACAGGTTCCTGTCGATAGCCTTGCACTAGCATTCGGCCCCCAAATGTAAATATACTGCGTTCTGGTCAAATTTCTGCCTACTTCGTGAACAATCTATAATTGAACTCACATTTCTGGTAAAGTCCGCCAAAACGCGATGGTGAGTGTGTCTATGGGAAACATTTTGTAGCATGCCTCCACCATCTCGAGACATTCGCCCGCTCTTTCAACGAGTGTTGAATCGAGGTAAAGTTTGCAACCATTAAATGGCTCCCGAAGTGAGTCGAGAAGAGAAATCATCTCAGGCTTTTCTAATTCCGCACAATGTTTTTCCTGGAATTGTAGAATCATTTTTTTTCCATTGAACACGCATAAATATATATATATATATATATATATATATATATATAATATTGTTTTCATAGCCACGCTCTCATTACAATTGCATTCACAATATGAAACAGAAAAAAGGAGAAATATTGATAAATACTAACCACAAAAGTAACTTTTCGACTGCTGAAATGATTCATCATTGGAAGCAGGAAAATGAGGAAGTACTTGCATGAAAGTTTGAGTGCGAACGCTGTTGGTTTACTGGCGTCATTTACCTGAATATTGTGTCACATAACATTTTTAATTGTAAATTATATCTGAATGAAAAGAGGTGGCAATTTTTCAACAATATTAGTAATTATCGCGCAATTTAATTAATATTGTGTAGTTATTCGCAACAAAAAGGTGTTATTAATCGTGAGCTCCACTATGGATAATGGTAGCTAACTTCTCAAGAGAAACACGGCGAGAATCAGAATAATGAAATTAGGGTGGCGAAAACGGTACACGTGCACCGACGACACACGGATGTACCGTCGGTACATCGACCCTTTACACAGAGAGAAAACATACTAGGTATAAGACATCAAGTTGGCACGCCTACTAATATACAAGTAGGGCCTACTAATCGCCTACTTATATATTAGTAGGCGTGCCAACTTGATGTCGACTTCCTAGTATGTTTTCTCTGTGTGTATTAGTAAGGTAGAGTGAGATGATACTGCAAAAACGACAGAAAACACCATCTAAAGTATCATTATTCCATTTTTGATAAGTACGTCATGCATGTTCTACTCGAAAACAGATTTTCCCTGCCCGTGTACCGCGGTACACGCACCGGTACGCGTGCCGCCGTTAGCCACCCTAAATGAAATTCTTCGCTCATTTTTGCTCGAAAAATGCCAATTAATTAATAATAATAACAGTAGATTCGACATTTATAATGTAAATTAACAGAAGAGATGGATAGAATATATTGAAATGCAAGTTAGGAATACACTTACAAGAAAGCCCTCTTCAGAGATCTTCATTGGTGCTGTGATCGTGATGAAAATGGCGGGTTTCCTTTTCGGAATCATAGCAGATTCGTCTATTAATCGTTTAGTTACTTTGCAAACCTGGAAAAAATTAAGTCAGTTCGAGATTACAAGGAAAACAGCTGTTTTTTTAAAATTAATATTCTAATTAATAAAGAAATATTTCGTTATTCAATTCAGTTTTAAGAAAAAAAGGAAGAAAGTTTCCCGAAAAGTGCAAATTTTTTTTAAAAAATTCGCGCTGAGGAAAATAAAATTTGAGATGGCAATTTGAAGAGCTTTCAAGATGATGTTCCACCAATAACGATTTGTTTAAAGAATAATAAAAAACATACTTGGAATGAAACTAAATTCGAAGAAATTAAAAATCACTCACCGCCCTCAGTTTAAGTTTGCTTTTACCATCGGTGAATGTGAATATGCGATCAATCATTTCCGAAGGAAGTTCCAGAAGTTTGATGTGCATATTTCTGGAAAAATGAAATGTAATTGAGATTGAGTAATTGAGATATTTTGTAGATTGGACGCCACAATGTGCAGAACGCATGTTTTAGCATCATTTCCAGAGGACGCGTTCTCACTGGCCCAACTTCAATTATCATGTTCAAACATAGCAACACATTTATGATAGAGCAAGGTTTGAAACACCTTTCTTCATATTTTTCAGCCATAATAAAATTCATAAAATTACTACGTCCTCTATTTCCCAACTTCAATTCACGCATGATAGCGTTGTGGTCCAAACACATCTGCAAAATCCAGAAAGTAATCCACAAAGGACCGCAATGATCAATGGATTTATCTGACTCAATGCACTACGAAACACGGCATTGTACAGGGCGTGAATAAGAGAGGCACATCATTCCACAGACCGGTCAACCTTCCAGAAAGGCCTTTAGAGTGAGAGAGTGTGTGGAAATGAGAGAGACCCTCTCACTTTTGCACACTCTCTCGCCCTGACCCTTGTCTGTATGTTTGGAATCATGTGGATCATGTCGCTATTTATACAGCTATTTATACAAATAATTTGACGAGCGAAAATAAGCTAACAGATTAGGAACGAGGGACAATAAAATTATGGAATCGTGAATCGTCAACAAACCGCCTAATTAGATGGCAAATCTGGAAAAATCTAAACATTATCTCCAAAATTAAAATAGTGACTATCTAGTGAGAAGTATCACAGAGAAACAATGAGTCTGGAAAAGCACAGAAGAGAACAAGAATATTATTTTTTAACGATAAAAAAGTAATTTGAGATTAAAAAAAATTGTGACTCACTTACTGCGCCCAGTTTAAGCTTGCTTTTATCGTCTGTAAATCTGATTATGTGATCAATAATTTCCGACGGGAGTTCCAGAAGTTCGAGCGCATTTTTTCTGGAACATAATTAGAAACTGGGAGAGAGAAGTTGGTTGTCGCTTGTGCCTAAGCCTAAGCCTATCACACAATCTCGAGAACCTTCGTTTTCAAAGCATTTCTAGAGGTCAAAGGCGCGTCCCTCTCTGGCTCGACTTCATCGTCCATGCAGAGCACAACACTACGAATCCTCCTTAAAAGGGTCATTGACGAGAGAGTGCGTGAATGTGAGAGGGCGTCCTTTAATCTCACACACTATCTCATTCCTAACCCCTTTCTAGAGGCTGGAGTGTGCCTACTAGTGTTGTTAGATAGACTAACTCCTATTCTCGAGTTCTTTTCTCAGAAAGAGCTCGCGACTAATTCTAGTCTAGATCTCATTTTTCACTTTTATTCCCGAGCTCATTTCTATTTTATTCTCGAGCTCATTTTCGTTTCATAGCTAGCTCGCGCGAGTTGAGCTGTCTCCTCTCACCATGGAGGGGTTTACCCTAGTTGACCAGTCCCATATCACATTGTTGTGCGAAATTGCATTTTGCAAGTAGTTATTCGGTCATAACTTTCCATAATATTCTAGAGCCGGCCGGCTCGCGATTAGAAATTCACTTTTCGCTCTAAACTAAGATCGACCGGTGAGTGCTTCTCGAAAATGATTCGTCGAGCCATTAGTCGAAGAATAACGCTCGAGCCAACGACACCAGTGTCTACCTCTTTTCACGCGATATGTCATCCCTAAGGGTTATTACTAGGTTACTAGAATACTGTAGTAAGTCAACAGACATGTCATCATGAAATGAATGAAATCTGAGGATCCAAAAAAAGAGAAACTATTTTTCTTCAAACACGACAGGAAAATGCAGTCATTTTAGTGTGCTTGACCTACGGGAATCAAACATCAACTTTATCTGGTAAATCTTCTATGCGTGAACAAGTACAGAAATGATGAAAGGGGAAAGTCAGGAAATGGAAAAACAAATTAACTTGAAGTAGATCTAATTTACAAAAATAAACAGTTAAAATTATTCGACGGTATCAAAGTAAACTGAAGACGGTTGGGTTGCATTACACTTAGCTTCGAAAGTTCACAACGACTAAAAGGCGAGGAATGAAATATTGTCAAAAATACCGTAGAACACAGGTTAAATAACAACAACTTCTGCTCTTCAATTGATCGATTCTTCTTCTTAGAATCCACCACGTCCTCTTCCGCCTCCGCGTCCGCCTGAATATTATCGATATGTTAGTGATAAAATCGTAGAACTGCAGCGATGCAATCAATTCAATCGTCCAGCACAGTTTTCCCCCCTCTGTAAGCCCCCTTTCCGCCCTTTTGACTCAATTATCGATCCCCCTTTGACTCACCGTCGTATCCACCACCGCGTCCGCCACCTCCGCGAGGACCGCCTCGGAATCCTGCAAGCAAAAAAATAAATAACTAAAATTATGCTTTAGGGTATAGCTCCTCACACAGTGATTTACGGGGTTCCAACAGTTAATTCCGAACATCTCACCTCCTCTTGCGGGTCTGTCGGGTATGACATAGGTGCCGAAGTTAGACTGGGGGGGATCGTAGTCCTTCCAGTCCTCGAGTCTGGGAATCGGGCCAGTGGCGATGAGGCGAGGCGACTCCTGCTGCAATCACAATAATTGATAACGAGCTTTCAATGGAGAATAAACGCATACTGACGGGAAGCTGGTGCATTTCCATTACGGTCATCATTACAACTGCAAACAGAAATGAATTCCGCACGATAGTGCTTCCAACATCACCCAGATAATAGCCATTCGACCCCCAACTCACGGGAATCTTGACGGGAAGCTTGTACATTCCCATTCCTCCTCCGTCAGTCTCCACTCTCAACTCAGTCATGGCATTCTGATTGCCCATGTTTATGCCCGAGTCGGCCGAAGAGTTCTGAGACCATTCCTCAGTCTTCGGCGCGTCGTCCGCAGACGAACCAGATGGGGGCGAACCTCAAATTCATCAATGAATGGTGTAACGACACAGTGCAATGCATTTACCAATAACTATGTCTGGTTCGGTCTAATTGGCTTGTTTTCGGAGCACACCTAACGAGAAAATCCCCAGGGTTTTACGTACCGAACGATGGGGACGACTGGAATGACTGTTGGCAGCCTGACGACTGCTGACTACCTGCAACAATATTACAGTAATCACGCCAACCTAATGAACCAAACACGAACCGTATCCAGACTGATGCTGTTGCTGATGCGCCGGATCAATCTGCAGCAGTCCTCCAGAATGCTGGTTACCTGGGAATTTATTTTGGCATTCACTGAAAGAGATGAAAACTGACCGAACGAAGGGACTTGTTGCTGCTGCGGCGCCTGATTGTACTGCGTGTTGCCAGATTGCGTGCCTGAGAAACATTAGATGAGTCGCCCAGAAATATCTTGCTTACCGAAAGAGGCGGATTGCTGCTGCTGCGGCTGCGTGAAGCCGGCATTCGACTGACCACCTGGGATAATAATATGAACAGTCCACCACAGTAGAAGAGAAATAGATGACAGAAGTCATAAAAAAGTGACCTTTATTTTTGTTTTCGAAAATGCAAAATTTTAAAATGTTTTATGAATTTGGTAAATTTTGATATCAATATTGTTTAACTAGCAGATCTCCATAAAACACAAGTTAGGAGATGTTGTGGATTTTATCGGCCATCAATGTTCCTAACCAATCTGTCATAGGAGTTCTCGTTAGATGAGCGACCTACCGAATGATTGAGTGGGAGCAGCGGGCAGAGCCGGCTCCTTGAAGACCGGAGTAGGAGCCGTGTTGTTGAACTGCTGCTGCGACGGGGCATCTGCAACATTTGATCGAAGAAGATTGGGGGAGTTCACTGCTCACTGAAGGAAGCAGCAGGGGTCGGCGCGGGAGCAGACTGCTGATGATGATGTGTCTGAGGAGAAGGCAGATTCTTCGACTGAGTGCCTGAAATGCAGTAGTGTTACGAGAGTTGTTCGACCATTCGAGACTCACCAAACGACGGAATCGGAAGGTTGTTCGTCAGGCTCGCTGAAAAGAGACAAAATGATCACAGCACCAACTTTTTTTTAATTGAAACTCGATACCAGGGCTGTGTAGCAAGGAAAGTAAATCGATTCAATGTACTGTTTCACCGAGACTATTCGTATTCGACACCTGATATTATGTTTTCGATCAATGATGGCCGAGTCATAATACGATTTGCCGAAATTCTTGCCGAACAGCCCTGCTCGCTACTAACCTCCGATGGTGGCCTTGTTTTGAGGGGCAGCCGAGAAGCCTTGAGGACGGTGCATCTGGCCCGCTGCGAACTGCGATCCTGCAAGAACATGAAGGATATCACAGCAGTACAACCATAACATTCACTACAAACCTCCTCCGAATGAAGGAGTAGACGTCGGCTGAGGCGGCTGCTGAGTGGCCTGTGCCTGGCCGCCGAAACCGGAGTTCTGCGACTGCTGAGGTTGATGCTGCTGCTGCTCGGGAACTGGGGAGGAATGAGTGCCTGAATACGAGACGAATTTGAATATTGCATCATTTAAATACAAGAGATTACAAAATACAATAAAATGCATTTAAAATACAAGATTAACCGACCGAAAGATGCGGTTTGCTGCAGCGGCTGCGTGAAGCCCGCATTTGACTGGCTGGACTGGGTGCCGAAGCCAGTACCATGCTGGTGGTGATGCTGCTGCTCGGGAACTGCAGCGGAATGAGTGCCTGAACAGCGATATGAGTTACAATATTAACTTCTATCCTCATTTAGTCATTAATAAACAATATTCACCCACCGAAAGATGCGGTTTGCTGCTGCTGCGGCTGTGTGAAGCTCGCATTGGACTGGCTGGAATGGGTTCCGAAGCCAGAATTCTGCTGGTGATGCTGCTGCTCGGGAATTGGGGCGGAATGAGTGCCTGAACAGCGAGATAAGTTACAATCTTCTTCTATCCTTATTTAGTCATTAATGAACAACGTTAACCCACCGAAAGATGCGGTTTGCTGCTGCTGCGGCTGCGTGAAGCCCACATTTGGCTGGCTAGACTGGGTTCCGAAGCCAGAATTCTGCTGGTGATGTTGCTGCTGCTCGGGAACTGGGGCGGAATGAGTGCCTGAACAGCGAGATAAGTTACAATCTTCTTCTATCCTTATTTAGTCATTAATGAACTACGTTAACCCACCGAAAGATGCGGTTTGCTGCTGCTGCGGCTGCGTGAATCCCATATTTGGCTGGCTAGACTGGGTTCCGAAGCCAGAATTCTGCTGGTGATGTTGCTGCTGCTCGGGAACTGGGGCGGAATGAGTGCCTGAACAGCGAGATAAGTTACAATCTTCTTCTATCCTTATTTAGTCATTAATGAATAACGTTAACCCACCGAAAGATGCGGTTTGCTGCTGCTGCGGCTGCGTGAAGCTCGCATTCGACTGGCTGGACTGGGTGCCGAAGCCAGTACCATGCTGGTGGTGATGCTGCTGCTCGGGAACTGCAGCGGAATGAGTGCCTGAGCACGATACGAGTTATTGAATCATTAATATCCAAGAGTAACCAACCGAAAGAGGGTGTGGCAGGAGCTGCAGCATTAGCCGGCTGCTGGCTCCACGACTGCTGCTGCGTGGACACAGCAGATGCGGACGACTGAGCAGTGGACACGGTATTCTGGCGCGAATCCTGAAGGGAAAAATTGATTGCAAGTTCTGAGAATATCGCCTCACCGTGTAGTTAGAGGACGCAGAGATATGAGTAATCATACCAGAGGCTGAAAAGTGAGTACGGTTAGCATTGATGATCGGCCTCGAAAGACACCCTAACTTACCGCTGGACATCGACTCGAAGGCCTCTTTGGTCTTCGCCGCGATTGCGAGTTCCTCCTCGACGACACTGTTGAGATAGGCGCGAGAGACCGGGCTCGGTTTCTACAAAAGCAACGTGTTATAGACGATTGTTTGAGCTGTCGATTAAACAACTGGATAAACCTTTTAAAAAGTATGATAAAACTAACGAGATCATCGATGGTCGAGAAGACGACGGAGAGGGAATCGGCGAGCAGCACGAGAAGTTTGTCCTTCGACGGCAGATCGGGAGAGCGGTTCGCATCCAGCAGAAGCTTGTCCAGCGTGGCGAAGGGATCGATGCTCGTAGCGTCTCCTGAGCCGTCGTGTCCCTGAAATTCAGAACAAATGTAATGAATTTCAGAATTACACACATTGCGTTTAGTCGGAACACGGGCTTCTATGTGCCACGCTTGTAATTCGGGCTTGTCAAACTTGCAACAGATGTGTGGGACATCGTAAGTCGAAAAAATTCCAAATATTCAAGAGAGAAAACGCTGACCTTCTCCTTCTTGGGCACTAGCAGCGACTGCACGCAGCGGGAAAGCACTGCGAGAATCTGCGAGTACGCGTCGTCCTGGCTGATCACCCGCAGTTGCTCCTCCAGCCGGTATACCATTAGTTGCTTCAGACGCGCATCCTTAGCCATAGCCATGGCTGTGTCTGAAGAGAGGAACGATAGAAACAATAAATAATCATCGGAAGAGGGAAGAAAATCGATAAAAAGACGAGCAAAACAAGAAAACAATGATAGGTTAAGGAACTTCATAAAATTTTAAAAATGTATTCGGACTTTTGAACGGATTCCCGGGAGCGGGAATTTAAATATTCTTCTACAAACTACGGTATTCCCTCATATTGATCGTCGATAGATTTGAAGTTGTTTCATGTATTTTTGTTAGATATTTCATATGACATTTTGTCGCCACTAATCGCTGAAACATCAATATCATCATCGTCTATAAACTATAGCAGTGTTGTGCTTTGTGCATGCGGTTTTCTCGATCACTCACGTGTTTCAGTAGTGTTCAACACACTTTTGACAAGGAACTGGAGGCGGAGTCTCCTCTCCCTCTCTCTCCTCTTATCGCGGCCGTCTCTCCCCACTTTCATAGCACATGCGCGCTCTTTGCCCTCTCGTCTATCTATCTGACCCAACGCGACACCCCCTCGGCCTCGTCTCCTCTCTTTCAAATTTTGCTCATATTTCGCTTTTTTGACTGCTTTTCGTGCCTAATATTACCATTTACTCGACGAAATGCCTTATTTTAGATGTCAGTCGGTGTGGTGAAAGGCAGTTGTCAAGGCGGAGTCGATAAACAATCCGACAATGTCGTCGACAACGCGCTTTCAACGCTCGCTCGGTGCGTTACCCCTATGCGATTTCCCTTTTTAAAGCGTATTTTATTCGCTAAATTCAGGTGTCTCAGCATCGCCAGCACCTCCAACGAGTCCTCTATCCCCGTGAGTTATCGCCCATGCTCGTTTACTTACTTTACTATTGGGTTTCCTTCCTTTTTGCTTCAAATTTTCGTGTAATGGCAGCACTAAATCGATAAATCGATATTTCAGGGTGCGGTGGAGGAGTCGTCGTGGCCGCACGACCACCATACTCTGTCGGACGACGCTCCGCCCATCCCGGCTGGCGACCGTCGCAACAACATCCGCATAGTGCAGTACCAGGTACGACAACACACCGACTGTACACACTTTCTGCCAATACTGCGCGCACTTTCGGCCCTCTCGATTTCCTGATTGAATCGCAATCAGTGTTTTGTTCCAGGAGCGGCATGTTGTCCCATACGGGCGAACTATACAAATTAAAGGAGTGTATTGTTTTCCAATATTGACATTCCGTCCTCATTTGAAGTCGGGAATGGCGAATATTGGTTAATAGATGAACTGTTCAGGATGAATCCCAAATCGGCGATGTGATGCGCCTGATAACGAAGGATCTCTCCGAGCCGTACTCCATCTACACCTATCGATACTTCATCCACAACTGGCCACAGTTCTGTCTACTCGTAAGCTTTAATTGTGATCTTATGGTACTGATCTTTTATCGAGTTTCTTGCACAGCTTTACGCTGCAGGGTTAGTACATTACTTGATAACTGTTATAATAGTCCAAATTGAATTCCTCATTCTTAAAATCGTAGCTAAATTTGAGTACCGTGGTCCATGATCGACCGATAATTTTGATGGAGCGGTAGCTTACTACCGTAATCGTATCAATCAATCGATAATTGCTCCCTGATTCAGGCTCAGGACATTACGACCGATCAGTACGTGGGCGTCATTGTGTGTAAGATGGAGAAGACGCTCGCTCTCAAGAAGATCAGAGGATACATTGCAATGCTGGCAGTGGACGAGGCGTACAGGAAGATGGGCGTCGGTCAGTTGCTCGACCCACCCTCTGACCCGATTGAACTGTTGATACTCCGGGGTATACTGTAGGCTCATCACGTGAACACAAGGGGGGAGTCCTTCCTATCAGTACCCCTGGTACGGGGTCCTTTCCTTCTAACAATCGACGGGGAGACCCCAAATATAGTGATAAGAGGCTTTCCCCTCTCTTATCTGGGGCCCATATCACTTCTATAGTCTGAGTGTCCGTGAGAGTTGGAACCAAATCCACAGCGATAGGAAGAAGAGAGGGTAAAGTGGACAACATGGAGGAGAGAAGAATGATGAGATTAGATATTGGGAAGATTGGGGGAGGGGGGAGTAACCGTTGGACTCATAAGTGTAGAAGCGATGTAGATCAGATGTGTAGGACAAGCGTAGGGCATTGCTCCCCTCGACCGGCATTATCTTTATTTTTTCACACAATTTCTTTATTTCAAACTGGTCAAAATGATTAACATGGTACGATGCGTACCACAGTACGATATGTAGATGGAACCGTTCCTGCACATTTCCGGACCACTTTCGAGTATTGATACTGCTCTGCTAAAACATAGCCACATACCGCAGACTGCTATTAACTTCCTTGTCTGATCAAACGGCAAAGTGTGCATTGGTTCCTATCTCTTTTTCCTCCCTTTGCGATACGAACCGACGATCCGCCGGTCAACAAGGCTCGCCAGTTTTTTCTGCAAAACGTGGTCGGTCGGACGGCCCTTCTCTCTCTCCCGTACCCAACCTATCGTCAACATGCACACTTTGGTGATAGAGAGTGGAGGGGAGGGGAGATAGTGAACAAGGTCGCGTGGTTTCGTGAAGGAAAAGAGTGAAAGAGAGGATGAAGTGGTGAGGATGTTAAAGAGAGGATATACTCTGCAAAGTGCACGTGGAACCGCCAGAATCCGATTGTGCCTCGGCTGCTCATTTATTGATCGAAATGGTGACCGGGGAGAACAGGGAATCCCCTTTTTGTTACGCCTCTTTGCGGGTACTCCCTATCAGATTATGTAAATGTTGGATGCACTTTATCTGCGATGTTTGTAATATTGATATATTGGTGGCGGAAATCAAGCAGAGGTATTACAAATTTACGATCACTCGTCCGAAATAATAAAACGCTCCGTTGATAATCCGTGCTAAACAACAGATACGGATGCGAGAGAGCATGGCAAAGTGAGAGACGCGTCGAGGTATAGAAAGAGAGTACACCAGCAGTAGTCCATTTCATGAACGTATTATTTTAAAATTGTAATAGAGGGAAAGGGTGCCGGAGATAATCTTGTTTTTAGTTGAGCGCTAAGCGTTGATTGTCAGTGCATCGATATCTGTATAGTACTACTAGGCAAACAATGACGGGGGAGTACGGTAGCAGTCTGAGTGGATCCCTGAAGGGTGACCTGTCAATCTACAGTTTCACGCAATATTTGTAAACGCTGGCTATGAATGGCTTGAGTCGATGCAAGATGAGCATGAAAGCATAATTATTATTGGTTTTTAGAATTAAAATTTTAGGTACGAAGCTCGTGCACCGCACCATCGAGCTCATGGTCGAGGAGCAGTGTGACGAGGTACGGTATCCGAGTATCGGGAACTGACGAAAATAAAATAAATACAGAATTTCGTGAAAATTCGGAAATGATACTGCGACTTTTGGCAGTAGTTGAATGCGAAATTAGAAAGTGTCTATTGATAAAAAAAACATGGTTGATCAAAGGTAACTCACTCCTGGAACGAGAGTGCCGATCGATATTCGTTATCTACCGTATCCCTACCGTAACCTCTCCCTTCAGGTGGCTCTCGAGACGGAAGTGAGCAATGTGAATGCGCAGCGACTCTACCTCAACCTCGGCTTCGTCAAGGAGAAGAGACTGTTCAGGTACGGTATTGTTCTGTATTTTATTGATTGATCGATGCCTGGAAAGAAGTACATTTACAAATTTGCACAATTTTTTTTACGAATTACTCATTTACGACCACTTTTTTGAAATATCCCGCTGATAAAAAAACAAAACTGACGTCGAGCAAAAGTCATTTATCGGGTAGTGAGGTGCTGTCCTCTTTGGCGCACGTTTTATCGTTCTTATGCGGACAAGCTACAATACTTGTCGCCTAAAATGACATTACTGATGAATCATGGTAATTGATGAGGCTTGGCGTATCAACCTGAAATAAATCCAATTCTCGACGGGGAACTCTCTGTAAAAAAGAGATTCCATATCATTCTTGTACAGAAATAACGTTGTTTCTGATCGGTGAGCTAGCCGGAAAAAAACTGGCCTGATCTGTACCTATTCAGGATCATGAACATGTATTATTCGTTGTTTAAACTCGCGCCCTCAACTCATCGATCAATTGTAGATACTACCTCAATGGAGTGGACGCCTTCCGTCTCAAGCTCTACTTCACGGCTCCCGGCTCCGGACCGGCGGCTCAGCAGTGGGCAGCACAAGAAGTGGCCTAAACTACCGTAACCCATCGATTACCATAACCCACCAGTTATCGATTCCCTCCCGTTCCCTCTTCCTCCCCTTGCATCGAGTATCGTTTAACAGATTGACATACAGTCTATAACACTAGCCTTGTTGTTATTATTATTATCCCCCTTGCCGTTTTGATGTCTCCCCTAGTGAGAGCGACTGTGAGCAAGCTGAATATCAGAAATATTGATTTCTTTCGTTCCTCGGTAGATCACGACTACCGTAATCCCCGGCTTCCCCTATTCTGATACCGGTATACCGAACCCCGCAGATCGCTTGTGTAAATAAAGTAGATTTATTATGAACCGCAAAAGTTTGGGAGAAACAATAACAGCAAAAATAATAATAAAAATCCGTGAGATTGAGTAGAGAAGAGATCAATGTGGCAAAAGAATCACAGTTTGTGCGACCCTATCGGAGAATGGAAGAAAAAACAAGGCAAATACAGCAGAAACTCATGAAATCTCCAGAAAGGGGTCAGGGGTGGGAGTGCCATTTACACACTCTCAACACACTGACTCCTTCCTGGAACCGGATCCGTGACCGGGGAGTAGAATGTGAGGTAGCGATTGATCAGGGTACGGTAATTAGGTTACAGTAGCGTGTAGGTCTCGGATTTGTGATGTTTTACACTCGACGAGATGCTCAAATATCGCGTTTCCGGCGGAGAAATGACGATGGTCGATTTTTTGCAGTTGGAAATCGCGTCCTCGGCGGTCGATGGCGTTACCGTATTGCCCATGAGCGTACTGTAATCGGGCTGATTATCGAGGAATGACGTTTTTTTCTTATTTCGCCGTTCCAAATTGGGATCAAACATTGAGCAATTGCAGATGGTTTTGTGAGGAGAAATCACCTGATCGTTTCCCCCCACCCCATTTTATCTACTGTTATGTGTTTGTTGCTCTTGCTAAGAATAATGATGCGAAATGGGCGATAGAACCAAGAGAGAGTCAAAAGTTCACTGCAAATGGGGGTGAAAAAATGGCGATTACGCGTGGTGAAATTGAATGCAAAGAACGATCAAAAGTGGCATTTCCTTCGACCATTGATAAGCTTTGCTGATCAATGATCGTTATGAAATTCCCCGCAATCGGCTCAATTTTCGTGCACAGAATCCGAAAGAGTACCAGCGAGGTGAAGTTAGAGAAAAAGGGAATCATCGCGAGACTGTGCGAAACGAGAGAATCAGACAACAAAGACGTTCTTGGCATGGTGCCAAACTCGTACCTGTAAACTGGAATGCCTGGTCCCTTCTTCCTCGCGCCATCGATGCCGAACATCTCCAGAATGCGCTTACTGTAAGTGCGAGGTTTATTGATTGATCAGTTCGCGATCACCTACCGTATCACTCCGGAGAAGAAGAGGTACAGTATCGGGTTGACGGCCGAGTTGAAGGAGAATAGCACCATCACAGTCCACGTCGCCCATTTGCCCTCGCCTGAAGGAATCAATCGATAATTCGTGTCTACCGTAATCTACCGTACCTGTGCCCACCGTAATCACGATCTGGCCGACAATGAAGACGGCCGAGTTGAAGACGCAAGGGATAATCAATCTGCAAGAGGAGTGATCTTTGATCTTTCGATTTTCCGGTTGATTGGGTCCGTTTTGACCTACAAGCTGCAACTGTCCAGGATTCGTGCATTCCACACTTTTTCTTCGGGTTCCCCTAGAAAGGGGAAGTTCCTCCTCAATCGCTAATGTGATGATGTACCAGCGCGTTTCTCTAATTCACCATACTTGGGAGGAGAGGAGAGGAGAGGGGTTGTGATCTACCCTCAAACTAGAATGTCTAGCGTCGAGACTACACCGATGGACACCGATGGACCAAGAGATTCATGTTTTGGACAAAATTAGATGGAAAAGAGATAGTATGCATAGAATATTGTGAAATTTATACAATATTATTTTAAAATAATATTATTTAAATAAACAAACCTGCTCTCGACATGATGTTGTGATGATGTAAATGTGTGCTGTCCGTTGAGTCGTGACGATTGTCGATGTTTAATCAATAAAACGATGGCGTATCTGAACAATTATCGATTTTTTCAAGCACATTATCGATTTTTCCAGCAGTCCTATCCATTTCACACACATTTTCTTCCTCCCTGGTGCGATTTACCTGCGCTCAACATTCATAGAAAGTGGCTATAAATGCGCATTATTGAATATTCCCGTATCCCATTTCCGGGGTGCCCAGACAATATCCAGAGACAACTCGATGACTAATTCTTTTCGCGCCCCTTCACGAACCGGAAGTTTACTTTACCAGTTCATAATAGTGAGAAAACGCTTCGCTAAGCCCCCTCCCCTCCCCCCCCGAAATGAGCCTCTCTCTCAACATTAATCCTAACCTCGTGGAAAGCGACAGGAGCGAGATAATAAGATAAAGTTAGCAATTAGTTCTCCCTTTCTCGTATCTGACCCCTTTCTGGAGGTTTGCTAGTGCTACTAAGTGATGTGTCCCCGGATAAAGCAACATTTCTCATTGGGGGAAGTGTGAAAGTATGCGGGATACGTGTTTTCGGTCACATCCGGAGAGTATTCCAAAGTGGGGAAGGAATAATATTGGTTACACACTCTCAGCCCCGCACATGACCAAACCGCACTCTCGGGTTCACACGAACCTCCAGAACGGGGCCTGGGGCGAGAGAGTGTGCGAAAGTGAGAGGGACTCTCTTACTTTCACACAGTATCTCGCTCCTGACCCCTTTCTGGAGGTATACTTTATGTAAAAAAAGAAGTTTATTGCCCTGCCATGTCCACTTTTCACCCTCTCTACTACATCATCTCATACGACTTGTGCAGTTTCTTATGACAGGCTATCAATCAACCCCCGTAAGCCATTTTTGGAGTAATTTGACGAGAATTTGTTACGAAACATGATTAGAAAATACGTCAAACATCATAGTTTCCGCCATTTTTTGCAAAATATAATTACTTACGTGTAGAAAACAATTGGAATGAGCACCATCAACAAATGGAAGGTGAAGAACATGAGAGACTGGCCTTGAGTGAGATATCTGAAAGGAAATATTTACGAAAATATGTTTTATTGATTTTTAGTTTACAAACACGAGTCACCATCAATTATTTTCTACCAAACATGCACACTCCACATCATTCCACAGGCCGGACAACCTTCCAGAAAGGCCTTTGGAGTGAGAGAGTGTGTGAAATCGAGAGGGACTCTCTCACTTTGTACACTCGCTCGCTCTAACCCTGGTCTGTGGGTTTGGAATCATGTGACTCTATCTCCACTGGAATGCTTTTTGTTGTAATTAAATCCATTCTGCACGTGTTTTTCTCTTGTTTTTGCACGGCCACGCACGCTGTCTACGAAAAACCCCAGAAACCACATGGAAACACGCAAAAACAACTGACTTAAAGAAATCCTCGGACAGCATTCCATACGCCGCAGGTTCATAGTAGAATGTGACGTACCACGACTGGAAATGCGTCAGCAAAACCTGAAAGCCATCGATAATTGTACGAGAATTTGCAAATTTTAAGATTTTATCTCATTTTGACCTACCTGAAGGGCGGCAAACACGTAGCAACTCAGACACAACATGTAGCTCGTGGACCGAGATTGCGAACGAAACGAGTGAGGATATCTGAAATACGGTAACTAATCGATAAACGCTACAGTAACCCCGGTAAATCAATAAATCAATGAAGGGTACCGTACTTGATCGCCGCGAATCGGCTCCAGGCGATGAGCGAATAGTGGTAGCACATGGCGAACCACGCCCAGTCAAGGTACATCTGGAGAGAAATCAATCGATAATTCCCTGGCTACAGTAATCATTTAGCAGTATTCCAGGGTAAAATCTCCAGAGCGGCGTAAGTAGAACCTCCGCAGGAGCTTTCTCACACATCATTCCACTACATTACAGAAAGGGCTTTGGAGTGTGAGAGTGTGTAGAATCGAGAGCGATTCTCTCACTTTTGCACGCTCTCTCGCCCTGACCCCTGTCCGTAGACTTGAAAGCATGCGCTCATCCCTGACCTCTTTCTGGCGGCAACCGTATGCAATCAGTTGTCGATTACCCCTTTCTGGCGGTTACCGTATCCGTCAGTTATCGATTACCTGCAGCCACGGCCTCATCCACCTGTAGATGAGCTCCGACTTGAAGAGGATCGTCGCGCCCGGCCACGCGCCGTAGTTAACCAGCAGTAGGACGTCAGCGATTGCCGCGGAGAAAAGAAATCGGAAGCCGACAATGTCCTGAGCGGATTATCGATTGATTATTGATTGGTTTCCATTTCGGATCGTGCAAAATCTGTTACAATATGTATTTGAGCAATGGCTTGAGTTTGCGTGCAACTTGCGAACTTCAATACATTTTCCCGCACCCATCAGGAAGTTTCCGCATCCCTTAAAGCCCCCTACCCCCCCCCCCCCCGATCGATAGGTACCTTCAGTCTCTAAAGATGGCACTGCTTATCTGGCAACTCCATCATCAATTATCCCCGCATCCCCCATTTTCGTCTCCCCCTTCCTTTTCACTCTTTTAATCTCTCTCTCTCTCTCTCTCTCTCTCTCTCTCTCTCTCCCTCCTTTTCACTCTTTTAATCTCAGAGCTGCTTCCTGCTTATTCCGTAGGCAAAGCGTGTCTATGTCAGACCGAATTACACACCGCGTCAGGGCAAAACAGACAACATTCCGCAGATCTACGGCATGCGTGAGCAAAACGCATTATACTGTAGGCACACAACGAGTGCAGCCGGCGATTCTGCTGTTTACGACGCGGTCCTCACACTGTTCCGGGCACCCAGAATAGGATCAGTTTTGGAGTGCGAAATGTGAGACCACATACTCCTCATTTCGCACACTCTCTTCATAGGTCGGTGATGAGATAGCGTTCCAAATGAGAAGACCCAGATCTCACATTTCGTACTCTAATAAGTTTGATGCTGGAGATTCAGATTTTCCCCGAGATATTTGGCATCCACTGGAGGGCTTGCATTCTAAATGGAGTAGGGGGGACTGATTCTTTAGCTAACAAATCTCTTCCCCGACGTCGACGTATGTAGAAATGGCCCATACAATGGGAGCGCGCTTAAATATTTCATGCCACCTTACCCCACGAAAGGATTTCGCGTCCATAGGAAAGCATCCAATTTTTCGTCGGGAGAGAGGGGGAGAGAGCGAGAGATGTTTCCATATGACGGGGGTAAAGTTACCCACCCAGCAATTTCAACGCGCTACTACAAATCCGGGCGGAAATAATACACGTGATTTCATTTTTGCGAACAGAGCGAATGTATCATGTTCTGAGCAGTTTGCCACGAATTGCATTTACTTTGTTGAGCATAGTTTTCCAGAGATCTCGGGTAGTCTCGTCTTACAATATTTGATGAGAGGCTGAGAGCAGCTCTCCATTTTGAAAATGAATTTCAAGAAATGGTAAAATTATGACAGAAAAATGGACTTTTTGCAAACGCCCGTCTTCAAAGAAGCGCACTTTAGAGAGATGGGACGCAGGATCTCATCCCTCAAATCCGGACCTAATGCGAAGCTCCAATTCCGCGTAATGCCACTTGTCTACTGCAAAATTTCGCCTAACGTCGCAATACCTGCACATCATTCCGCCGATTCCCGGTCAAACCTCCTCAAGCCTCTAGTTCTAGATATTGCAAAAAAAGTTCGCAAACACTGGCCCAAAATGATAAAAGCTCCGCGGCCAAACACGTGTCCCGCTTGCAAGAGAGCATGCCAAAGCAGGAGACGCGTCGAGATATTGAAATTGTAGTACCCGCACCGCACAGCATCCAATTGGCACCATGCCAAGAGGTTCTCTCGTTGTCTGATCCTCTCGTTTGGCGCGCTCTCTCGCCATCTCTCTCTTTCTCTAACTCGTTCTCGCCGACTCTGTTTCGAATGCTGTGCACCAGTAGACCATTCTATGAACGAGCAATTTGTAAAATTGTAATTTACCCCTTTCTGGAGTTTTGTTTTTTTTCAACAATCATTAACTATTTTCTCACCTTGTCATTTCTCAGCATAATCACCGCTACCAATCCATAGAGTGGAATAAATACGGCAGCAAACAATAACAAGGTGCCACCTGAAATGCACAGGATCTTTGGATAATTGGAGTATCACGCCCGATTTTTTTTCCAGTAAAAATTGGGTTGTTCAAGTGTTTGGTTCGATTTGTGGCACTCCAAATATGTATGCATCATAACTTCTGTGTAGTTTCCACTCGATGTATCACTACCACAGATCACACTGGTTATTTGGTGCGAAGCCAACCAATTCCGTGCATATAATGCTCATATCAGTTTCCTTAATTATCCGAGGGATCTCTGTTTTACTGATTCCAGTCGATCGGTGCTCGAAATTGAACAAGTTTCCGAATTATGCTAATTATGTTAATTAATTATTTAATTTGCTCACCCGCTACTACATCTTCAAAGTCCAGTGGATCTGCGTACCATTGCTCCACAGCGCTCGTATTCGTCATATAATGCGCGGACACTGCAAAAACGAAATTATTTGGGTCCCGAACGGAATGTTCACAGGTTACGGTAGCCTGATACTGACGACGTGCGCCAAACAATGGAGCTGCTCTAATTGTCATGAGAGCTATTTGAGCTCGCGCATGGAATAATAGACGCACTTTTTGAAGAACGAAGAGGGAAATAAGAGGAAAGTATGTTATTCGAGACAAATAAGAGGGTTTTCAAGGCTCCGGCATCTCACGTTTCTGGTATTTCACAGAGCGTGCAAAAGGCCAGGAGACTTGGTCTTTTGAAAACGGAAAATTAGTGTTCGGAAAAGGCTTAGGACTAATGAGTTTCGTCTAGTGTTCACTGAGCGGTGGTCTACAGTGTCTCTTCTCAGGCATCGGTTCACTTCATTAAACAGGCCGCCAACACTACGGATAAAGTTTGGGGTGAGAAAGCGTGTAAAATCAAGATGGACTCTCTTACTTTTACAAACAATCTCGACACGATCTCTATCTGTAGATTTGGAATCATGCGTGTCCATTTTCATTTCTCAGACCCATTTCGAGCAAGATTTCACTCAGGATCTCTAGAGAACGATCCTTTAATTTTTTTTTCAACGCGCAAATGAGATTCGTTACCGCAAGCAAAGTCTACTATACCGAGAAATCGTCATCGAAGATACGCGTAAGTTTATCGATGATACCTTTCTGCAGCTCAAATTAATCGATCATAGTTTTCTGCAGCGCTGATTAGTCGATAATTAACCTTTCTGTAGTTCGTCATGGTCGGCGAAATAGGCGAAAATGCCGGGAAGTTGCATCAAGGTTGGGAGATTTCGGAGAGAGAGAGAGAGTCAGATGGAGTGGGGGGAGGTGGAAACTAACTGCTTTTGAGAAGGGGCGGGGTAACCGGGGGAGGAGGGGGGGGGTGGAGAGAGAGAGAGAGAGAGAGAGAGAGAAGGGCAAAACACTGAGAAGGGATGAAACTGATTCGGGTAAGAGACAAACGAGATTGAGATGGAGATTGGGTTGATTGACGGAGGAAAACAAGAGAGAACGCATCAAGGCCCAGTGAAACCTCCAGAATGGGGTCCGTGGTGAGAGAGTGCGGTAAAGCGAGAGTGTCTACCTCATCGGTGCAAAATAGCTCGTTCATGACCCATTCTGGAGGCTCTAAATCGCAGTAGAGACAGTTCAAGCTCACTTCGTTTCCCCTATTTCAGACATGTGACAATTTGTCAAAATAAGCATTACGCGAAAGAACAATCAGCAAGATCCTAATTGCTTCTACGAAGACCACAGTCTGGAAAAGCAGGAGTGACGCAAAAATAAGAAAATGGCGCGTGATCAGATTTCGGTCAGAAACCCGGAAATAACAAATTATAGATGTTGGGTGCAATAAAATAGCCGTACTTTGCAATCCTTGAAAACCACGAAAGATATGCTAGGGTGATGATACGGATCTCTTAGTGGACGAATATAGCGAGGCGAAATTAAAATAAATACTTTACAAACCCAGTAAATCTCCTAAAATATAGTGGAGAAATACGGCTCCTCAGCTCGTTATGGATCTTCTTAGTGAATGAGTGTATCTCTCCGCCCTACTGCGTACCCGATTGTTTCATCTACGCAAGTCGTCGTACTAACTTATTCATACATACACAAAATCCCACCCTTCCTCTCACAAATTCCATCGTGATGATGATACTTTACTATTATTAGTGAGAATCTCTCGATCTACCGTAGTCTCTCGGCAGTCAGTATGCGATAGCTAAGCAGGCTAGAGACAACGGCAAAGCGAGAGAGGCGGCAGACGACAAAGTCATTACGCTAATGACGATAACGTCAAGGGGTCGCAGATTCATGAGAAGCCTCACGGGATGCAATATACACATGCGCTTGCAGTAGGAAACGTGCCCCTAGTGAGAAACTCTTGTCTAGTATTTACACACCACTTCCAGTGCACATTTCATGGCAGTTTATACGCTCCGTGACGAATTTGTTTTCGAAACTGATTGACCCAGTTTGGAATTATAAGAAAATCGAAAAACCACAAGTTGAAAGTTCGAATTTGTTGCTGGGCTTCCGTGGTCTTAAAATCGGATTGGAAGCCAATTTGAATTTGTGTAAATTTAGTGCAGATCTCGACCAAAGTCGCTCCCATTTTGTCAGTTTACCAAACTGGAGAATTCTCCTGACTAGACTTTGAAAGGTAACTAAACAACTACCCGCATAACAGAGAAATTGACCGCTTTTTTTGAAGAGAGAATGCATGAAGAGGGTCGGGGTGTAATTTCCCTCGTATGCGGGTAGTTGTTTAGTTACCTTTCAAAGTCTACTCCTGACACCTTTCGGGAAATTTGGAATATGCGAATCGAAAAATCACGAGTTGAAAGTTCAAAGTGCTTGCTGGGCTTCCATGGACCATGGTCTTAAAATCGAATTGGAAGCCAATGCGCTCATCCCTGACCTCTTTCTGGCGGCAACCGTATGCAATCAGTTCTCGATTACCCCTTTCTGGCGGTTACCGTTTCCGCCAGTTATCGATTACCTGCAGATCCTGAGTGGTGTGCACATTTAGTGCGGTTCTCGACTGAATTCGTACCAATTTCAACAGAGATCACAAAGTGTTTTGGATACGAAATTGGAGTGGCAATAGAAAGAAGCGCATGAGTGATAAGCGGATTTTAATCACGAGAGATGACACATCACAAGAGATCCCGACGACATTTTGATCTCTCCCACACAAACACACTTGAAACATCCAGGAAAGAGTCATAATTCCCCCAGAAAGCCTCCAAAGAGGGGTCAGGAGCATAAACAAATGGAGTGGAAAGGTAGAGGGACTCTATCATCCGACCTAGACCCAAGCCTCCAAAAAGGGGTCAGCAATAAATTGTGCGTGAGAGGGACTCCCACACTTTTACGCACTCTCACGCACCAGCGTGCACACTTATAACTCGCCTTTCTAACATGTGTAACCGTTTCCGGTCTACCACATCCCCGAACTGTTCATGATTGAGTGAAATTGAGAAAAATAGGAAGTTCACAAGTCGCGGTTCAGAGAAATAGGTGGTCACTTGATGCCGGAACAGGATACAAATTTACGGCGACGTGAAAATAACGACGTTCGGAATGCTACGTGAGGAAACGAAAGATTTTCTATGATTGCTGATAACGTAGTGAGGATGCAACTCAACATATTTATGTCCACGATGAAACCCGGTATAACCTGCATTTAGAATCAAGCAGGAAAAATGCCTGAGCGCACCAAACCACAAAATCAACAAGCTCGAAGAATCAAGATTAGACTTTGAAATCAAAAGATGATCCTATGTTGAGGATTTTGCGAGGATAGATCGCAATGAGAAGTGAGGGGAGCCAACCAAGCAACTAGGGACATCGTCACGTTTGGTCCTCTCACGATAGGGCTTCCTTCTAACGATATGAAGAACATAGAGTGCTCAATTCCTCATACATCATGATAACTGGAAGCAATAATCAGCTAAACTAGATTGTCTTTCCCGGAGAGGCTGCTGCACTAAAGAGGAGAGGAGATTTAACTGAAAATGGTACGAAATTTATTACACACGATAGAAAATGAATAAATAAAAAAAGGTTCCAGATGCATTCTTGGCGCTAAAAAGTGGGTAAGAAGGAAGATATCAGGTTGGTCAATAAGTTTTGCCCGATTTTGAAATTTTTCAAAATTCTATCGCGCTTCATTTGTAAGTCTGCAATCAAATTCCCTGTACGCTCACTATACAAAGTGAGTCTACCCCTTTTCATCGCCCACTACTTCGATGCTGCCCATTCATTTATTCGAAAAGTGAGAGTTGAGAAAGTAGGTCGGGTCGGTTTCGACTCGGCATTTTTGTCGTGTTGCCGTTTCATGAGGGATCGAGAGATGATTCCATGCAACCTATTTATTGAAAGACTGATCTGTCCTGAATGCAGGAAGGTTCATGGAAGGAACCTTCAACATCGGGTTAGCCAGAATCGATGTCTCAAATATAAAAGATGCGCGCGAAATTTCAAGGTGCGACTCGTTTTCCGATTTTTAAAGTCGCTGGACTGAATTGAATTCCCATTCCGATCTGATTTAGAAGGGCACCTACTATCATTACAATAGTACTACTCACTTTGAACTAGGTGCTACCATCGGCGAACTATCTGAGAATTGCGATTATTCCTGAAATCGGAGCACGAAAACGTGCTTTCACAAAGTGTCTTTATTTTAGGGAAGCATTTAGCAATAGGTTATGCCGCCCATTCTGCAGCAAAAGTCCTATAGTATTGCTGTTCAGTGGGGCTTTGGTCGATTCATGTTCACTTCGACAGGAAACTTTATCAAATCAGACACCAAAAAATGGAATTTTTCTGAAAATTTGCAAGTTTCTTTTTTTGTTTCTCGAAAAGAATTTTTTGTTTCTCGAAAAGTTCAGGAAGGCACAGTTTAAAGTCTCAATAAGAAAAGTAAGTTATATTGTCAGTGAGTAAATCGTGCACTACTACACCTGGATAGCTTTGCATTCGACATCGTGATTTGAAATCGAAGCGACATTACTTTTCCGGACTTATCTAATATCGAGAACCATAACTTATAAAAGAAATAAAGCAGTGGCTCATTTTTACCGTAAAATTAAAGATGACTTTTTATAATATAATTGGTTCTAAGCTGAGGCTCCGGGAAAAATTCTTGACGCCAAGGAATCCATAAACATTTTTCTCAAATTTTCAGCGGATCTCACAAAATTTACACAATATTATATCAAGGAGCCCGAGAGAGTGCGAAAAGAAACCAAAGATAGAAGTTGTTACTTAACAGTCCTCCTACAACATATTATGAACACAAGGCTTGCTAAGTAGAACTTGCGGAAAATCGACAACGCAAAGTTCAAACATCAAATCGGGCAAAACTTATTGACCAACCGAATAAAATAGAGTGAGTGCATAACACAACATCCAGTTGGCACCACGCCAAGAACGTCTCTCGTTGTCTGACTCTCTCGTTTCGCCCACTCTCTCAATGATTATCTCTTTCTCTAACTTGATCTCGCCGTTACTCTTTCGGAGGCTGTGCATAGATAAACCCCAGAAATGATAACCGGGAAAATGCAAACTACCGAATCAGTTAAACTAAGTTATCTATTTGACAGAAAGTGTCTCTAAAAATACTAGAAAACGTGTAAACTCGAAAACGTTCCCTGCTTGGCGCTAAGAAGTTGGTTAGAAGGAGGAGGGCGAGGTTTCCCCACGTAACCAAATTATCGCAAGGTCGAATGCACAGCGGGACGCACTCGTTGTCTCACGAGTCCCAACCTCCAGAAAGGGATCGGGACGAGAGAGTGGGTGAAAGTGAGAGAGTGCACAATTTTTAAAAAAAAGTTTAAAATTTGAGTGAGTGCTCAATTCTCTAAAACAGTATTACCTATAAGGAAAAAAATAAAGTCTCTATTTTCTCTAGAAGCCGAATGGCCAATTGCGGGAATTAAAATTTGAACTATCCACCCTTGAAATTTGAGCACACAGAGCGCAAATTTGCTAGGAGAATGGTTCTCCAAGGTTTCATTTGTTAGAGAACGGTTCTCCACTCTCCTTGTTCTGCATACTCTCTCGTCTCGACGAGCTAACGAGAGAGTGTGCGGATAGAGGAGAGTGGAGAACCGTTCTCTAACAGATGAAACCTTGGAGAACCATTCTCCTGGCAAATTGTTTCTCAGTGCAGCTTAGAGAGCCCCTGACCCCATTCTGGAGGGGTTGACAAGGAAGTGAAGCAACGGTGGTTGTCATGCGGGGGACAGGGACATGGATGAGTTTGCCCATCATTTGAATGACGAGGGGAACATCGAAAAGAGCCCACGTGACTCCACGAGGAAGGGATTCATTATCCCTCCTTTTCTGAGACGACCACAGATTGATGTGACACCGTCACAACAGGAATTGTCTTGATGCAAGCAATGGTAAGACCCTCTCCATTCTACACACTCTCTCATCGGTCAGACGGTGAGAGAGAGAATGTGAAATGGAGAGAGCCAGACAATTGCTCGCGGGTCCGCTTCACCATTGGAAGGATTGATTATATTATCTGGAAACGAGGAACTCCCGCATGGCGTCCTAGTCAAAGAAGATATTTCAAATTGACTCGATAATAATAAAACGTTCCTCTGTTAAACGCAGAAATGGTCGGCGGGAGAGCAGGGCATAGCACGAGAGAGGCATAAATAGCACAACATCCGAAATGGTATCGGCGAGACAAAGTTAGAGAAAGAGATAAAAATTGAGAGAGTGCGCGAACCGAGAGAGTCAGACAACGAAATACGTTCTTGGCATGGCGCCAACTCGCTGCTGTGAATAGAGAGTGCACACGCACCAGAAGTATTTCGCGAACGTATCATTGTACGATCTTAATAGTAGAGAGCGAAATGTGAGACCACGGTCTCTTCATTTCGCACACTCTCTCGTCTATCGACCGGCCTAGAGAGTGTGCGAAATGAAGAGAGCGTGGTCTCACATTTCGCACTCTACTTAATAGAGAGTGCGAGAATAGCATGTAGATTTGCGACTATACTCTCACAACGAATTCTAATTTGGCACTTTGCCAAGCTTCCAGAACTGCACATTCAAGCTTTCAATTCATGAAAAGTTGCGAAGAATTTGAGCGTCAGGGAAGAAACGTGCCCTCCAATTTGTCAAATTAGTCAAAAGGTGGGCGAATTCTGGGAAATCGCAGGTGCGCGTGACGTAAAACAGGAAAAAATCAGTGAAAAAAGGAGCAACAAAACACTTCATTCCACATGCCGGTCAAACTTTAACGGGGTCGGAGAAACAGAGCGTGTCTAGAAGCACTCTCTCACTTTTGCACACTCTCTCGCCCTGACCCCTTTCTGGAATCATGTGGCAGGACGAAAATATAACAGCGGCGCTTGTTGTGGGTGGATATTACAGGAAAAGCGAGATGATGATCGGTTCCGGAAAATGCCGAAAAAAGAGGATTTTCTGTAACGCGAGCCATTGGGGAGCAATCAAAGAAAATCGGGGAAAGTCGTCTGGAAAATCTGCGAATCGCGAAAAAAAAGAATCAAGAAATCGTATTTCGCCTCTTCATTCAGATAGGGATATGACTTTGCACCCTGACCCCTTTTTGGAGTTCTTTGATGCAAAAGTTTGCCGGGAAGAAATGCGATTTGTCGCGGATATTGCGAAAATGGTGGCTTATTTGACTGCGGCGCGGATCAAAGTGCATTTCAATTATTTCTATTCGGCGCATGAACTACGTTTAAGGGAAAGATATTGTTCCATGGAAATAGGAAGGGTTAGGGGGTGAGAGAGACACACACTCTCTCGCTTCTGACCCCTTGCTGGAGAGGGATTGGAACGATGCGTGGCTTCGGAATCGAAAGAAGAAGTAGACAGTGTGCAAAGTAAGCGGAAGAGTGAACAACTGGCCACACATTGAAAGGTCGGAGGAGCACAGAGGAAATTGCAACCAATTTCTAGACTAAGCGCAAATACCAACTTTTTTCCCACAGGTAACAGTCATTACAATTCGTTGTATTTATTTTCAGTCTGGAATCAAACAGTGTTTTCCTAAGGAAACAAACACAGCTAATAGTGGTTCATAATCGTTAAATAATATATTACAGTACTTAGAGGATTCCAGGTAGGACAAAGTCCTAATTCAATAGTCCACTGAAAAGCTCCTTTCAATATTCAGTCCTTTCAATATTCAGCAATTGAGAGGAGGCGTTCAAAATGTGACAGGTGTCATGGGAGATATGACGATGCGCCACGTGAATTGGGTCTTGACAAGAAAAAAACACCCACAAACAACGAAAAAACGAAAAAAAAATAAGAAAAACACGAAATTCGTAGTGCGCTGGCGTAAGAAGCAAGCTGATGATAACAACGTATGATACGAGGCGATAAGCTGACTGGATTCTGATAGATGCTCTATGAACTAGCACGCACGGAATACGTGATTCCCGACCTCCACAAAAGAGTCGTGAGCAAGAGAGTGTGCGAAAGTGAGAGGGTCCTCGCTATTTAGCACGTACTTCAGTGATTCCGGTATCTGGGAAAGGTCATACGAGCAAAATGCCCATTCGAATGATACGAATGCCAACACAAAATGGAAGAACACTTGCCCGGAACAGGATTAGGATGAAACATCATCTTAAACCACCAGAAAGGGGTCAGTAGCGTGAAATTGAGGAAAAGTGACAATGAATTTTCATTTTCCCACAGTTCCTTGCTCCTTTCCCCTTTCTAAGAGCTCACGATTCCAAATCTTGAGACTTGAGCGAGAGAGTGTGCTAAACTGAGAGAGTCCCTCTCGATTTCATACGCTCTCTCGCTCCTGGCCCTTTCTGGAGGTTTGATCGCGGAGCGTAACCGGAAGAGGGGGCTAAAATCTTAAAATGGGGGAAGTCCTGTGGCGGATTCTCAAAGACGTAGATGCGTTTTGAAGAAAGCAAACAGAACACAAAATAAGAGCGAAAACGTTCCGCGTTCCTTTAAAATGAGAGGGAATTCAAAATTGAAATTGGAATTTAAATGGGAATAAAATGGTAATTTTTTTAAATTTAAAATTGAAATTGGAATTTAAATGGGAATAAAATGGGTATTTAAAATAAACATCGTTCCACAGACCGGGCAATCCTACAGGAAAGGCTTTGGAGTAAGAAACAGTGTAAAATCGGGAGATTCTCTCACTTTTGCACACTCTCTCGTCCAGAAACGTTGTTTATTGGTATGGAATCGTGTGATTTCACGTGGATTTTAACGTTTACAGTAGGAATTGGAGTCCGACAATTCAGAAATGTAGTGTCACACGCATACGAAAATTGCAATGTTCTGGGAACGCTCTTTATACCACAATTTACACGGCACTTGCTCACCTAATACGTTCTGTGCAACATGCGAAAACTAAATTCGGGCTGAGACCATCTCCCATTTACACGCTATTTTCGCACCCTCTAACTGTCTGCCTCAATTTGCATAGACTCGCCGGAATACCGTGGAGTACTCTAAACAAGTTCAGTGTCTTACAAGTTCAGGAGGAATAAGTAAGGAATTATACAGAATAATTTATTACGGGGGGGGGTGGGGGTACTCACACAAAAGTGCACCCGTTCTCAGCGAACACCACTTCGCACACTGATGAAATGAGCGCACAAACCGAGATTGACCGGGGGAGAGATGAGAGAGAGAGTGAGAGAGAGAGAAAGAGAGAGAGAGAGAGTGAGAGAGAGAAAGCGAGAGAGAGAGAGAGAGAGAGAGAGAGAGATTAAGAAAAAGGGGACGGAACGGAGAACAAATACGACAATGCGCGCCGATGAGCGTAGACACTTCAGACAAAGTGCGTAATTTAATAAAAAAACACACTAAAATGATGAAATTCCGTGATTTTCTGGGTGAAAATAACGGAAATTTTGCAAGCAACCTTTTGAAATCGTCTGAAAGACAAGAGGATGTCTCGGGACATTGACAATCGCTCTGAAGACTCGGCTCTTAGGACCGCTCTGACATGGGTCAGGTTACCCCCCCCCCCCCCCCTGCTCTCTCTCTCTCTCTCTCTCTCTCCACACCGGATGAGCGTATTGTGAGTAGTGTGTGAAAAGTGAACAGAGTCGGCGGGGGATGAGGCTCCTGGGGGAGGGAGAGTCATCAAAACGCCCGACGTCATTTCGCCACCCAGCCAAACCTCCAGAATTGTGTCCCAAACGACCTAACCCTAACGACGAGTCGAGACACATGATTCCAAACCTACAGACCAGGGTTGGGACGAGAGAGCACGCAAAAGTGAGAGAGTCCCTCTCGATTTCACACGCTCTCTCACTCCAAAGGCCTTTCTGGAAGGTTGGCCGATCTGTGGAATGATGTGGAGACAGAAACCCTAACGTTTCCCCGATTCTAAAATTAAACATATTTTGTACGCACACATATGTGTAATATACATGTGAACGCACTCTTGCGGTGTGCGATAAGTGAAGAAAGAGTTCAGTATCCTCTTGTTCCTGACCCCTTTCCGGAGGTTTGACATTTTGTGAGACGGGGTAGGCGTAATTCGAAGATGCGTGTGAAAATGGGATAGTGGTCGCTGAGCTGGTTAGTCTGGGCAAGTAATGGTAGACCCTGGGGAGAGAGGGAGAGAGAGAGAGATCAAATGTTGGTAAAAGTGAGTAACACATGTGATTAGCGGTGTGGGCAAGACTATTTCGATGAAAGTGCGAAAGAAACGGAAATAGCCTTGCTACGACATTGAACTTGGTCTGTGGAATAATAAATTCTAAATAAAAATCGAATGGCGTGGGGTGGAAAGTTCGTGGGAGGAGTAAATCGTACGGGAGAAATAGGATTATGTAAATTTGAGAAATAGTTAATACAAAGGGATAGTGTAGCAGCACTTGGTTGGCATTCATCAAATTCGGTTTTTTTGGTTAGATCGAATTTTTTTTCTGTTTTCTATAAGCGAAAAACAAAAATTATTCGCGAATATAATATAATTATTATAATTATTATTACGAATATAAGTATTCGATCTAACATTAATAGTGTTCAGCACAAGAAGACGTGCAAATGAGTGCTCAAAAAGAGCGCTGAGATATTTTAAGGTTCGATTCTCATTTCCAGGTTATCGAAAAAATACTATAGGCAGTTCTCGGAACCCGCATAGAAAACACCGTGAATAGGCACACTTATAAATGTGCAGACTGTGGAAATGCGAAAACAGCGACAGGTGTACGTGCTGGTCAGCTATCTGAGTAGAGTTTGAAATTCGGGTAAATAATTGGATTAGCTCTCCTCATTTTGCACACTCTCTCACCTATAGACCGGCGTAGAGAGTGTGCGAAATGAAGAGAGCTAGTTCAGTTATTTACCCGAATTTCAAACTCTATATCTGAGCCAGAAATCGAACATTAATAATCGTTTGACTTCATTGTCTAGGCAAATATATAAATAGTCAAAATAATTTTGCTCCTGAATAAGTACTCCAATCATGTAGGGTAGGTTCAAAGAACATTTTTATTTGATTCGATTTCCGATCCGAGCATTTTTTTGTTGTCTTGAAAAATGAAAATTGTCAAAAAGTTTGTTTATTAGTTTAATGCACTCGCGAAGGGTGTGACAGCAAATATAAAAGCGATGATGATTTTAAGATAATCTATTTTTTTTTAAATAAAAAAAATATAGTTCTATAACGAGAGCAAACGAGGAAGTCACGTTTGCGCGTTTTCTAAAATGCGACACTTTGTGATCGCAGCTAATTATTCGAGACGATATACACCCTTACAACAAAGATCATCGAGTGTGAATTGCGATTTTCCAAAAGACTCGGAACATTTTAGAAAATGTCACAAGGACTTTTGAGTGCGAAATGTGAGGCCACGATCTCTTCCTTTCGAACACTCTCTTCACCGGTCAGAGGATGAGAGAGTGTGCGAAATGAAGAGACCGTGGCCTCACATTTCGCACTCTACTGTCGACTTACTGTTTTCGTTTTTGAAACCAAACTGTCAGCGGGCTAATCTATGCGAGACGTGCAATTGGCACGAAAACTGTAAAAAAAACAACCCGGAACCGAATTGAGCCGCCCCGAATGGATGAGGATTACGGTAAGCCAAAGAGAGTACGGTAATTACGAATAAGGATACGGTAACAAGTGGATTAGTATGAGAGGGGAGGAAGAAAATCGAGAAAAGAATGAAAGAATAATGAATGCGAGAGGAGGAGGAGTAGATACTATGGGAATACACTGAGAAGTGTGGGAGGACTGGTGGGCATTTCATAGTGTTGTTAGATCGAATAATCCTATATTATGACAAAGGTTATTCGCGGCTAATGCACTGTATACACTCAGAAAAAGTCACTAAGATCAGGACACAAAGTGAAAATGTTCACTTACCGGTAAGTGAAATGTCTCTTATTTCTAGTGACTTTCACTTACAGGTAAATGAACATTTTCACTTTGTGTCCTGATCCTAGTGACTTTTTCTTAGAATAATTATTCGATCTTACATCACTAGTGAGCATGTCGAGGCATGAATAGAGCACCGCCCAAGTATAGTTCGGGGTGTGGAATGAGTATAGTGGAAATGAGGACGAAAGAGGTGCGAGGATTATGTGAACAGACGTGTGGGAAAGCACAGTGCACGAGATAGTTAGTACTGCAGGTTCGGAATTCCATCTACGGGTTCTTGAATGAGGAAGTGAGGACTGTAAGGTGTTGGAAGTTAGAGGAAAACGAGTGCCAGCAAGCATGAAAAACACCGAATCTGGAATTCCTGCAGTGCACTCACTAATGTGGTGTTAGTTTTCGGAAAAAGGGAATGGAAAAATGCTAAGATTAGAATTCCCGCAATTTCTTATCTCAGTTCTCCGTGGAGCAATCGACTCAAAATTTCGGTTATAGGTGCAAAAGGGTCGAACAATGTTATATTCGAAGTTTTGAGTCGATTGCTCCACGGAGAACTGAGATAGGAAATTGCGGGAATTCAAATCTTGGCCTTTTTCCGTTTCCTTTTTCCGAAAACTAACACCACATAATGCAAATTCTTCGTGAACGAATTGCGAAGACATTTTCTAAAATCAAATGATTTCTTTTTCTTTCTAACAGGCTTTGCAACAACTAACGAAATGTATTTTGAGTGATGTAATAATCATGAAAATGCAGTATTTTTGCGCGTTTCAAATGCGAAAGTGGCACTATTCGCATGATTCCAAACCTACAGACCAGGGTTAGAGCGAGAGAGTGTGCAAAAGTGAGAGAGTCCCTCTCGATTTCACACGCTCTCTCACTCCAAAGGCCTTTCTGTAAGGTTGACCGGGCGGTGGAATGATGTGGATTGTAACAGTACGCATTGCTTACCTCTATGCGTCCCCTTCTAAGTACAACATGTGTTCTCCTTTTCGCAGTGTACATTTCAAATTCCTCATTCCAGTAACTGTTTGCTCTAGAAAATTGCGCGGATTTCGCTCGGAATCTGGGAAAAGTTCAGAAAGAAAAAAATCACATGAGAAGATGTGTGGGAAGAGGAGAATTTAGGTAATGATAAGACTCTCCTCATTCTACATGCTCTCTCGTCGATCAGACAACGCGAGAGAGCATGCAGAATTGAGAGGGTCAGATCATTTCTCGAGAATTTCCAAACAATACGAAATGGAAACAGATGGGGTCAAGGGGGTCCAATATTACCAAAAGTTACTCCAGTCAAAGCGGATAAAAGAAACAAAAATATCAGCTGCAGTATTGATTTTGAAATAAGAAATGAAAACTGCCCATCAGGAAAGCAAAAGTCATTCCGAGGGAAACTGTCGATCAAATTCGGTGAGATTTGCTATTGACTGTGATATCCTGGATTTCTCCTACGTAAACAGAGCTACAAACAGAAATATCAACAGAATTTGTTACACTCTACAGAAGTTTCGAATGCAAAGCGGGGGAATTTGATAGAATCAACAAACTTGGACGTCGCACAGAATCCGCTATGACAAGAACGTCTTTCGTCGTCTGACTCTCTCTCTCTCTCTCTCTCTCTCTCTCTCTCTCTCTCTCTCTTTTCGCACAATCTCCCTCTTTCTCTAACTTGATCTCGCTGCTACTCTGTTGGATTTTGGACGCCGCCCTTAGAACTTCCCAATCTCAAGGGAATCGGAAAATCCCTACTCTACTAAATTGAACTTTGTTAGCGTTGAATCGCTGATTGCTGGGATTTTGCGCGTCCGAAGAAATAACAACTCCAAAAATAACCACACTGATTGAGGAGACAATCATTCATTCATATTTCTACTACAGTATTCATTCGTAAATTGCATAACCCCTTGACATTTGTTTCCGGCTAGGTTCCCGGTATATTTCCAGCTTGAAAATAGTACCGGGAAAACAGAGAGCCTGGAATTAAATGCCGGTCGGTCACCGGAAATGGCTAGCCGGAAGTGTCATGAGACGGGCGAGTTAACACGTTGCCTACCAATCGCCCCGAAAGCAAAATAGGGGGTGCCTGTCGCAAAAATGAAAATTGTAGCCAATTTGAGCGAGGCATGTGAGTAGTGACCACTGAGAACAGTAAACGGCATTCGCAAGTTCTGTCTCTTCTCCACAAAGGGGTCGGGAGCGAGATAGTGTGCGAAATTGAGAGAGACCCTCTCGCATTCGCTCACTATCTCGCTCCTAACCCGTTTATGGAGGTTTGGAGCGCACAATTCCACGGGTAGGAGTAAGCTCCAGAAAGGGGTCGGGAGCGAGAGAGTGTGTGAAAGTGGGAGGGTTCTGGGGGTCGTGTAAACAGCGAGCGGGTGCGAACAAAAGGTTGAAAAGAAGAAAAAAAAGTTGAAAAGAAGACGACACGAGGCTACTAAATGCATAATGAGAAAGTGTTGCTAGCCGCCTACTGACAAACGCGTCGTGTTTTTCATCGAGTAAAGAGCACCGAGAGATGGACAGGGGCGAAATTGGATAAGAACGTGCGATTCCTCCAGAAAGGGGTCCGGACGAGGGAACTCACCTGCACAGCATTCGAAACAGCTGAGAGCGAGTAAAAGAAAGTGAAAGATGGTGGGATAGTGCGCCAAATCAAAGAGTCAGTCAACTTGGTATGGTACCAACTGGATTCTGTGTCATCACTCCTTTCTGGGGAGCTGGCGGGACTGAATAATGGGGGAAAACTTGCCCTACGCTTAATAAATATAGGAATGAATGGGGGAATGAGGGGGTCACAAGCGGCAATAAAAATTCGCACATCATTAAGCGCCTATCGTCTTATCGATAGGTGAAAGATCGCGCGGAGAATAATTACAAAGAAATCAAGCACTTTTCAATGATATGCATATGGAAAGCGGACCGCGAAATGACTTTCCTAAGAAACTTCCGCATACGATATTACTGACTGTCGTGCAGGAAATAGCCTTTTATTCAGTTCACGCGAAGGAAAACGACCTTTCTGTTTGTTTGAATGCGAAACGAAATAGTAGAAAGCGCACGAATCTACGTGCAAAATGGGGCGAAGCGAAAAATAAGGTCAAATTGGGGAACGAGAAGGCCGAAAAGGGAAGCGAGACATTCCGCAGGCCGGTTAACGTGAGAGAGCGTGTAAAATTGAGAGGGACCCTCTCACTTTTGCACACTCTCTCGCTCTGACCCATCTATGTGGTTTTGGAATCAAAATTATAGAAGAAGAATGTGAAGAGGAGAGGAACGTCACGAAAAATGCTTCACTTTCGTTCAACTTTCTCACAATCTTCAAAGTTGCACCGTTTTACGGCTCTGGTTATTTAACGGCTCTGGCTCTGGCTATTCTGCATTGAGCGCTTATCAGTTTTCAAACATTGCACGTAACATTGCGAAAAAATCGCGTAGAAGTTGCGTAAAGGTGAGTTTCTTCAAAAGTCCACTAAGCTAGAAACGTGAATTCCATTACGGAATGGATAATCGTGATAAAAATTAAATATAGAGGGATCTGTCATCTAAAATTTTGTTACAAGCAATGAACAAAAAAAATCAGTGTATCAAATAGGGATGGCTTCGCAAAAAATCACTCTCTTCATTTCACTCACTCTCACACCGGTCTGGCCGGCGAGATAGTGTGCAGAATAGAGTCTCGAAAACAACTGGTTTGGCGAAATCAACTAGTTGAGAAGGATCGAATTCAACTAGTTGATTTCAATTCAACTGCCCGTCAAAAAAAAAGGAAAAGTGATTCGTTTTCTCTGCCAAATCCGAGATTGCGTGAAATAAATGCGGCCAACGTGCGGTCTTGCAGGGAAATGCGATGAGCGCACGGAACATAATGAAGATGAGAGTAAGTAAGTAAGTAGTAAGTAAAAGTAACCCCCGCGACGTCGCGCAAACTCGCATCACTAATGTATGTGGGGCTATTGAGCAGATTGGCCAGCAGTTTCTACTTTGATTCTGCAACTTGCGAGAAAGTAAACAAAAATTACGTGAGCAATGGTTATTTTCGAAAATATTTCAAAAAGGATTTGAAATAGTTTTGCTAAGACTTTTCAGCGCAGTCTAATTTCCAGAAAGGGGTCAGAGGCGAGAGGATGAGTTGATAAAGAAACATTGTTTCCACATAAAAAAACCACATGATCTTTCCGGTACATTGTGTTTCTCCTAATTAATTTCCGGCACTTACAAAGTAATGAACAAGTCACATTGTCAACGCAACGATGCGGGTTCAAAGTAATTCCGTGGGCTGGAAACAGCCCTCGGGGCACTAATGAAAGACACGTGCACGCCCGTTCGGAAATGTTCAGTCTTCCTTTGCACGGAACAAAGGGGAAGAGATAGGAGGGAGGAAAATTAGAAGCAAATAAGGAAACCGAAGATACTCCGGAAACGCACGAACACAGTGGTGTTGCCAAGTCTGTCTTATCTATCTGTCTTCTTTATTTCGAGGAGTAATTAGTCAATCAATAATCTATCATTACATATGAATTGGTGAATGCTGGAAAGAATAAAGAACACTTTTTTTTGTCACAGGAAAACATTTTGGGATTGTTTGTTTGCTTCCATTGAGTCCGTTGCGAATCTTTAAATGCGCATGCTTGGGGTAATGGAAAGCGAGGGTGGAAACGAGCAAAAGAGAGTACGAACTTTGCACCCCAGTATTTCACGCTATCTAACTTGGTACTTTACAATCACCTGAAATTGAAGACTTTTACCTTTCCACCGTTTATTTAGCACAGCTTGCAAAATACCAACATCAAAGCCAAGGTGAGGCTGCTTGTTGGTGTTTTGACTAGTACGCGGTTGCCAGGAAATGCCCCGGAAGGTAAGAAAATAGTCTAGCGAAGATCATCTTTTTTTTGCAAATTCAACTTCAAAAGTGAATGAAATAAAGCGAACTTTTGCACGGAAGCACAATGAGAAATGAGATCCATGAGAATGAAGGGGGTATATTATTAGTTTGTTTTATTACGAAGGTATTTTTTTTAGAGTGTATGTGCATCTTTACTTGCGAAGACCATAGAAGTGTGTTGAGCATAAAACGATGTGAAACGAACAACCAGTAAGCAACCGAATGAAATCCTCCTATAGATTTTGTACAGTGGAAAATGACGAACGGTAAACAAAGTACCTCCATAGCGGGGTTCGGGGCCTTATGCTGCGCAAATTTCATGGGTGCAATTGCACCAAGGTGCAAAAATGTTAGGGGGCGCAAAGAAAACAAATTGAATTCCCGCAATTATCGATTTTTGCTTATATCTCGGCTCCCTGTGAACCTGAGACCACAAAACTTCGGATTTAAATTATTTTACAAGTTTAGAACTTGCAAACGCAATTTTATATCGCTAGGTTCACCGGCAGCCGAGATATAGGCAAAAATAGATAAAAAGCGGGAATTCAAATTTAAAATTTTCACCCTGTGATTTTTGCACCCTAATTTTTTTCTTGCACCTTGCACCCCATGAAATTTGCGCAGCATAAAACGACCGCTCCTGACCCCTTTCTGGAGGTGGGAATCGAGTGGAACAGAAGTAAGCGTCTTTAAAAGCTGGGAAACCCCCGGAAATTGCGAATGCAAGAGAAGGTGCTCAAACAGAGGGGCGATGAAAGGTTCGTTGGGCTTTCCCCACGGGAAAACTGGGCGTACCTAAAAGGAGGAAGAAGGAGGAAGAAAGAAAAGAGTTCCCACGGGTCGACAGGAGAGGGAGAAGATAGTATCAAGTTAAGGTTGTCTGAGAAGAAAGAGGAGCGACAATATTATCATGACATTTTCTTCTAAAAATGCCGTAGCGTGAATTATGCGTCCATTAGCAATTCTACTGGTCTACTGTCTATGAGCCCGCTTGCGATAGAGTCGGACAACTGGACAACAAGTGCCGGACAGCAGAAAAAGTGAAATCTGGGGAAAGAACTGTTTTCGGTACTTTCGAGGGCGCTGAATACAATGGTAAGTATCTCAAAGTATGTAAATGTGTTTCCGAACTGATATTCAAAGTATAAAATTAGAGAAATTTACAGCATTTTCGCGGAATATCGAATAATCGTAGTAGAATATGCATGTGTGAGGGCTTGATTAGAAGGAATTCGCAAGGCGAAGATAAAGGAAGGTTCAAATATGCAAATTGTCAATGTTGTGTACTAAATTATCTATGTAACTTATGTTTCCCTGATTAGCGGGGCATGAATCGAATATATCATGTGGAGGATGCCTTCAGTGACCTACGTTTTAAATCCGCACGCTCAAATCCGTTCCTAACGTGAGTTATGATTTTTAAAGTGTGCGATATCTTGCCGAAAGTTGGTCTAATTGAAGCGCCGCTCTCCAATTTGCACCATTCGGGGGATCAAATCTATGCAAATGTGCGAGTTCTAGACGAAAGCGGTTGTTTCTTAGCTAGATTCCCACACTAAAAAATCATAACTCACGTTGGGAACGGATTTGAGCGTGCGGATTTAAAACGTAGGTCACTGAAGGCACCCTCCACAAGATATATTCGATTCATGCCCCGCTAATGAGGGGAACAAAAGTTACAAACATAATTTAGAACACAAAATTGACAATTTGCATCTTTGAACCTTCCTTTATCTTCGCCTTGCGAATTCCTTCTAAACAGGCCCTCACACAAACATATTCGACGACGATTATTCGAGATTCCGCGAAAAAGCTGTTTATTCGTATAATATTATACTTTGCATATCAGGTCGGAAACAAATTTGCATAATTTGAGAGACTCACCATTGTATTCAGCGCCCTCGAAAGTGTCGAAAATTGTTCTGTCCACAGATTTCACTTTTTCTGCTGTTCGGCCTTTGTTTGACTCTATCGCAAGCGGCCTCCTATATATCACGCATTTCATGGGAAAATCGCACATTTCCGCACTCTTTCTAAAAAAAAATCGATTTTGCAATTACCCTCTTTTAACACTTTTTTCGAAAGCCCTAACTGGGTGACCTCTGAACCGGAGTAGTAGAGTTGGTAGATCACTCATCTCTCCAGGAGGTCACGTCAAATATTGCCGTTGAGACGTCGTTTATCTCATTTTTTTCTCAGTTCATCGAAAAGTTACTGCTTAGCTCTAAAGAGATGAAATATTTCTTTTCGCACGCTTCGTGCAGAGAAGTAATCGGAAAATTGGTATATGTAAATTAATCTAACGGTTCTATGTTCTAAGTTATCTGCGGATCACGGGTCAGAAAATGTTTCGATTCCATTCTCTTCAGCCCAACGAGAGCTTTCGAATGGTATGCTAAACATACAAAGAAGCATGAATAGATGAATTTTCATCCATGAATTTCTCGTTATGTGTCCAATTCGACGAAAGAACAGGTAGAAGAAGGAGAGGGAGGCCTCTCCATCTTGCTGATCTATCTACCTGTGTCTCTCTTGGTCTCGCCGCCAAGTGAACAAATATTTCAATGAAATTCCTCTATTCATGCTTCTTTCTATCTATGTCCCCCTGGAAATGGGATGTTCAGCATACCATTCGAAAGCTCTTGTTGAGCTGAAGACAATGGAATCGAAACATTTTTTGACCCGTGATCCGAAGATAACTTAGAACATAGAACCGTTAGATTAATTTATATCAATTTACCGATTACTTCTCTGCACGAAGCGTGCGAAAACAAATATTTCATCTCTTTAGAGCTAAGCAGTAACTTTTCGATGAACTGAGAAAAAAAATGAGATAAACGACGTCTCAACGGCAATATTTGACGTGACCTCCTGGAGAGATGAGTGATCTACCAACTCTACTACTCCGGTTCAGAGGTCACCCAGTTAGGGCTTTCGAAAAAAGTGTGAAAAGAGGGTAATTGCAAAATCGATTTTTTAAGAAAGAGTGCGGAAATGTGCGATTTTCCCATGAAATGCGTGATAATTAGGGTTTCCTTTTTATGGTAGTTGCCCCCTTTAGGAAGAAGCCACATGATTCCAAACCTACAGACCAGGGTTAGAGCGAGATAGTATACAAAAGTGAGAGGGTCCCTCTCGATTTCACACGCTCTCTCACTCAAAAGGCCTTTCTGGAGGGTTGATCGGTCTGTGGAATGATGTGAAGCGAGAATGGGGGAAAGATTCGTGTGCAACTTGCATTTAAACAACATAGCATTGGCGTTCTGAGAGTCTTACTCGATTTCACTGCTATTATCTGTCGTGTTCCCGCGTTTCCCTTGTTCCAACTTGGTGTTATCAGTGCGCCAAGAACCCCGGTACTCTCATTCAGGTATATGCAATTAAGATTGAGTGCAAATATTCTTTAACACAGGCATACAACGCGATTAGAGACCATCGTTTCATGTGAAATATACGATCCGGCGGCAGACTATCGCATGCTTACATCAGCTTACTGTAGCTATTGATGCATCCTTGTGGTGTATGATAAATAAATATCAGCGTTCGCAGGAACGCAAAGCACACGACCCCATCATAGTTCAGGATATCGAATATCCAGTGGGCAATACTATTACAATTTTAAAATGATACGTTCATGAAATGGACTACTCGTGGTGTACTCTCTTTCTATACCTCGACCTGTCTCTCACTTTACCATACTCTCTCGCAGCCGTATCTGTTGTTTAGCACGGATTATCAACGGAACGTTATATTATTTCGGACGAGTCCTCGTACATTTGTAATACCATACTCAGCATTACATGTCTATATACTGCGTCGTTTTCATCATGCGTGGTCAAGAGCATTACATGTCTAAATACTGTTGCTGCTCTCTAATGCACTCCGGCCTGAAAGTATCAGGAATGTCTCTCCCGCTTATTTCTCCCCTCCAATCTCTAAATTTTTTTCTCGTTCTCTCCTCATTCCCCTCATTTCTCGCTCCGATTTTGATTTTTTTGAATTCCTCTGCGAAAGGGCCATTTTTAGCCAATTAGAACCAAAGGCGAATAACTTCCATGCCCTTCGGATGAATTTGCCTTTTTTTGGCAATCACTTCTTTGGAGAGATCGTAATACAGTCGCGCCGGAAAGTATTCGTACACTTTGTTTTTCTTGTGTAACTTTCGCAATAGTTGAGCAATTGACCTGAAAATTTTATTGGAGCTAGCCAATCCATTAGCTAATCGGATGCCACTATTGCGGTATTTGGAGCCAATCGTCTGGATTGCATTGTGATGACGCAACTAAACATCACTTTTTCGAAAAATTATATCTCGGAGGAAAAAATTTTTTTCCTACATATCAGTCTCACAGAAGTTGTAGATCTACCCATGGACTACCCAGAAAAAAAATTTCAAGATGCTGCGATTTTTCTCCGTCGCAGCAACCTTGCTGCAAAATTTAGGCTGCAAACTCATAACTCGGCTCCCAGATAAGGTAGAGACCTGTTCTAGTGTTCAAAATGATCCATTTGGTGAGCCCAGACATCTCTGAAAGTTTGGTGAAGATTGCACATCATTTACCCTCAGGACTAAAAAAAGTCACTTTTTTGCATCCCCCAACTTTGAGGGTGCTCAACTCGAAGGGTGAATTTTCTAAAAATATGGTTCCTGTGTACGAACGACCCAAAATCATCTAAGAATCGATGCCCAACTTTTTGCAGCATCAGCATTTTTTTCCTGCATGGTGCGATCGCATCCCTGGCGCGCGCTGGTTTCGAAATGTATCGTCTCTCCCTTTGCATAATCTCGCCCCGCCTCGTTTCCGAACACCAGAGCGCGCCAGGGATGCGATCGCACCATGCAGGAAAAAATGCTGATGCTACAAAAAGTTGGGCATCGATTCTTGGATGGTTTTGGGTCGTTCCTACAAAGGAACCATATTTTTAGAAAATTCACCCTTCGAGTTGAGCACCCTCAAAGTTGGGGTATGCAAAAAAGTGACTTTTTTTAGCCCTGAGGGTAAATGATGTGCAATCTTCACCAAACTTTCAGAGATGTCTGGGCTCACCATATGGATCATTTTGAACACTAGAACAGGTCTCTAGCTTATCTGGGAACCGAGTTATGAGTTTGCAGCCTAAATTTTGCAGCAAGGTTGCTGCGACGGAGAAAAATCGCAGCATCTTGAAATTTTTTTTCTGGGTAGTCCATGGGTAGATCTACAACTTCTGTGAGACTGATATGTAGGAAAAAAATTTTTTCCTCCGAGATATAATTTTTCGAAAAAGTGATGTTTAGTTGCGTCATCACAATGCAATCCAGACGATTGGCTCCAAATACCGCAATAGTGGCATCCGATTAGCTAATGGATTGGCTAGCTCCAATAAAATTTTCAGGTCAATTGCTCAACTATTGCGAAAGTTACACAAGAAAAACAAAGTGTACGAATACTTTCCGGCGCGACTGTAGATCCAATATTCCCGATACTCCTCATTTCACGACGTTCTATAGAGTCTATTCAAATTGAGGCCATACTTTCAGACAAGGAATGGTCTCACCACGAATCCAATTTTGTTAATTTCCCGTGTATTTAACTCAGTCAGAGCACTCTTAGTTTGTTAGTTAGTTATGGTTGTCATCATCTTGTTGTAAGTGTCATTCCTCAATTACGTGAAAAATATAGATAGCTTGGAAATAGTGGTGTGCTTGGTAAAATGCCAAAAAGTTCGTGGTAAGACCATCTCCTATTCACATACTATTTTCGCATTCTCTGACTGACCGCCTCAAATTGCTTAGTCTCACTAGAACGCCGAACAGCATTGGCCGACTCCTCAAACAGTCGGTTTTTTTTACTTGTTGTACTTTTACATAGTGCCCCGCCTGGTGATCATGCCGACGTCAAGTTTCACATGCAATTATTCTACAGTTTTCAAATTGCGTATTCAATTACAAATCTTCATGTACGCAAGATTTGTTATTGAATGTTTAAAAAATTTCTAGGAATTCGCCACTTCGCAAGCAATTCCAAACGTGATTTGGATAATAAAGCTATAATATAGGAAACGTTGTGAAATATCCAGTGGGCATTTCTACCGTACTCCGCGTTATACACGCTTTGTCGAGCACACTGATTTTTCTTATGCGTTGGTTATCGCAAAATTTAAACGCTTGACCTCACGCACAGTGTAAGGATATAGGTGCGCAGAAAAAAACTGTCTGTGATTTGTCTCATATCAGTTGTGCGCTTATTTTCTCAAACAAAAGTTCTCGATTGCATCGTGCTTACTCAAATAACTGTACATTTGCAGGTACATTAATTTCGTCCATGGATTCTCCCCCTCAAAAACGATCTAAAAGCGATGGGAATGATGAAGTCAGCCTGGATGAAGAGGAAATTTTGATCGATGGAGAGTCTCACTTGTTATTTTGTCATCTTCCAGTTGAAATACAATGCAGAATTATCCTTTTTGCGATCGACGCGATCAATAACATCAGACAAGTTAGTTCACTCTCATCTGATAGGAACGAAAGACAATACTACCTTACAGTGTGGTAAAAATTAAGCTTAAGTAATTCTTCAAACAATGAAATGGATAAAAAGCATATTTCAGGTTAGCAAATCATGGTTGTCTATGTGCATGGATCAATCATGTGTTTGGTCGAAGCAAGAGAACCTCCCACCACTGACAAGTATTTTATTGTAGGGAGTGTAAGAGCTTTTGAAAATCCCCTTTAATGTTCTACATCTAATTTTCAGTTCCACAATGATTTCTGGCGAATTTCCATAATCGTTTCGAAAGAAGACATCTTTCGGTTCTTAGGACTGAGAAATATCTTCTTTTATGGAAAATATAATACGTCGATCGACATTTACGATACCTCAGTGAGTTTAAATATATATGACGCTGTCCGCGATAGATTCAACAATTCTCCAACAGAGCTCCGCACAGCTCAAAATTATCTCTCTGTTTCTCTCTATAACTTGCCTCCTGGGGTAGTTTTCGATGCTCTACAAGGTGGCGTCTTTCGTTTTTCATGAATTTCACTATTGGCGCCAAAACGGCGCCGCGCCAGACTACGGGGAAATCGAATTTTGGAAATTATCTCTTTCAAAATTGCAGATAGAGCGTCATAAGCTCACGTATACTAACAGAATTTGATGGCAAATCTCGCCGACTAATTTATTTGTCGCTAATTAACCTAATTAGACGGTAATTAAGAGTTTTTGACTCTTTATAGTGTGCAGGTCGTGCCATACCTCATTCCAATCGCAGTGCGATTCTGATCCTACTGATGTAATTGTGTATGGAAAAAAAGAGATGGAAAGTGCTTTTTTATTAGATTTAGACTTAAAAATCGATAAAAAAGCAAGTTCACATATGATTTTAACGAACAATATTTGTCACAATGTGCATATAAATCAAATATTTTGTCTAGAAAAAACTTTCGCGAGATGAATTTGAACATGAATTTTTTTTGCAAAAGGAGCCGTCGCGGAGGGGAGTCGAACCCACATGAGTCGGGTGGAACAAAAAGTGAGATTTTGGTACTATACCTTATAAAACGTAGTAAACTGTTAATCATAACTAGCGGGGTTGTATTGAGGTTAAATGCACTACGCTCTATGCATAGTTCTGGGTGTGGGTTCGGTCCAAGGGAAGCTCGGTAGCCGGCTCCAAGATCGGTCCAGGGGGAGCTCGATAGCCGGCTCCAGGTTACATTTAAGCTCGACTTATGTTGGGGAGTGTTAATCGCAACAAAGAGTACTGGCTTATTCCGTTGCAAAAGGCTCGTGAGGCTGAGAGCGATCGAAAAATGTTGCCACTACGCCACTCCGTGGCAACTTTTTTTGATCGCTCTCAGCCTCACGAGCCTTTCACAACGGAAACACACAACGGAAACGCAGGAGTTTCATCACTCTTCTGGTCAGAGTCATGATACTAGATCTGTGTTGTATACTAAGTATTGTCACGTACTAAGCATGGGTTGAACACCATAGAGGCGCTCTCTATGATGGGTCGGATGTATAGAGTAGGCTTTGAGGAGTATTTCAGCGTTATTGGTGCGTAGAGCTCTGAGAATGATGTGGCACGCAGTTACAACTTTCTGAGCTACTGTATTGCAATGTTCGGAAAACGTGACAAAAAAACTAAAAAAAGACACTTACCTCCAAGAGAAAAGTGTTGACAGAAATGTCATTGAAACACTGAAATATGGCCACAGCATCGAGTTGGCAGCATGCCAGGAACATCTCTCGGTGTCTGACCCTCTCGTTTGGCGCATTCTCTCGCCTTCTCTCTCTTTCTCTAACCTGGTGGGACGCGTGATACATCCATCCTCGGTGAAGATGCGATGATAATTCTCGGCCGACATGTTGTAGTCATATCACAAATGTAGGACACGCCGATTTCTCACACGCCGATTTCTCACGCGGCGACGGCGATGTTTGAGAGGGAATTACAACTTTCCATATTATCAAGGTTCCATATTATCAAGCTTTCCATATTATCAAGCTTTCCATATTATCAAGCTTTCCATATTATCAAGCTCACCACGCTTGTCCATGCAACCAGTCCTGTGGCGTAGTTTGCAATGCTGACGTCGGTGGTTCGACTTTCTCAATTCCCGTATCTCTTGCGCGATTTTACCCTTCTCGGCAAAATGCCTCGCTAAGTCGTCACATCTCTATTTCTTGTTTCGTTACTGTCCCTTTAAGTTATTTCTAGAGTCTTTCATCCACAGGTATGTGCAGATTGCTACTTTAAGTCTGTCTGCAACAGCGGCTCAGTAGGATAACTTCTTTGTCTTCTCTCAGCTGACATTAAATACCCTGATATCAGGGTTGTGAAAGAGACGAGAGTGCGGGGAAGGGATGGCTATCAGACAAGTCGTCACATCTCAACTTCTTGTTTCGTTACTGTCCCTTTAAGTTTGCGGGGAAGGGATGAGTAAGACATATATTCATGAAGAATGGATTGATCTCTGATCATGTCAGAGACATCTTTTTTGTCCTTATTTTTTTCCGTATTATCGTAAACATTTGTTATTATTGCGTCTTCAGTGCATCGATATCATCTGTTACAGGCTTTTTTTATCCACTTCAAGAATCTATTATTCGATGATTTTCGTCATTTTAAATCATGCCTAAGTACAACAGCTGACAAGGTCTGTTTCTTCCCCCCAAATCGATCGGAAGAAATATGTGCTCTGTTTCAAGAGCTAATATATATCAAGAACCTGAGAATATTTGCTAACTGCATGCACGATGAGGATGGGTCAGTTGTTTTGACCAATCTCCATGTTTAAGGTTGCGGATTTTACGAACCTGACATGTACGGAGCTTAATACTATAATATTTTAAGCGAAGTGCTCAATCGCTTTCTGGATGGTCACTACGTCGAAAATGTTTTGATTGAAATCAATAGTTGCTTCATGTCTGATCCTCGTAAGTTATTAGAATGCTGCCATAAAGTTGGAAGATAATTGAGGTCATAAAGATAATTGTTCATTGTAGGTCAATGCCTACGTTCGATAGCGTCCAATGTACAAGCAATCACAATTCAGCATGGTGCATATGACGAGAGTAATGTGCACGAAATGTTATTTGGTATACCTGATAATGAATGGGTCGATGCCCTGATTGACATGTATGAGAAAGGGGTACGGAAGATATTTTTGTATAGCTACAAGCATGCTGCAATCAGTGACTCTGAGGCGAGACGACTGTTTCAGGTTCGTAGTACTTGATTACTATAATAAAACAGGTTTAAGAAATGGTTTGATGTCATGCTAATTCTTGTAATGCATACCTCATCCAATCATGATGTTCTGGATCAGACTAATTTAGGAAGAAAAAAAGGTTTCAGATTATTTCCGCGAAAAAAATGGAAGTTCTGATTAGTTCGAATATGCATGAGGAGCCTAATTTCGACAAAGTGGAAGATTACACTGTGAAAGGTAGCATTCTTGATTGATTTATTGTCGAAATTTAAATGTCCCAACTATATCTTGCAGTTTTTTCGAAACATTGTAAGAACGAGAAATTCCGCTTCGAAATGAAGCACAAAACTATTCATCATACGCATTCACATCCGATCTAAGAAAGGAAAAAAAATTAAGTACACACCAGCTCTCACCGTTCACATTCAATTCGAATTTAATGATAAATATATTGATGATATTGTGTGCTAGTGCGTGTGAAATAATAATAATAGATTAATCTTGTTATTTCTAATCAAGTACAAATAACTAATAGGAATGCATGCAGTATGCGTCTACATAACAGCTATTGTTTTGTGCGGGCACATACAGTCCGAGGCCCCGCCCATCTTTTTTGTCTCGCTCGGTTGCTCTATTCTTGCTGAACTACCTTCGCTGAACGACATAAACTTTTCTCTCTCCAAATCGTTTTCTCCCTTTTCTTTACTTTATTCTTCATTCATCTTTTCTCTTGCATTTACTTTATTCTTCATTCATCTTTTCTATTCTTGTCTTTCTTCCTTTTCCTTTTCCTTTTGCTATTACTTTGGCTCCAGTCTGGGTAATCCAAAACCACCGCATTCTCTTCTTAACACATACTGCATTCCCACTTCCTTGCCCAGAAAGTTTTGATAATTGTCGTATCAGTAATGAATAGAGTTGACCACTCAGCCGGCGGAACGACTATCGGAATAAGCCAAGGACTATCGGAATAAGCCAAGGACATGTTTCGAAAATCCCCCATTAGCATCGTGGAACGAGGGCGAAACAATCGTCTCTCGACTCTAGTTTCGGCTTCATGCAAATTCACCCCGCGAGCCGACTCCGTTCCGGAACGATCCGGAACGACAAACGGTCCGGAATCCATCAAACAAATGTGAAAAACGATTTTTTTTCTTTTTGCAATTTAAAAAAAAAATTAATGTGATAGTACATGATGAACGAATAACAGTGCCTTCGCGTAAGACTCGCAGGTACAGCAAAATTACACCCTCGTTTTTTCACAGTTTCCGTTAGTCATATGGATGCTCTATCGATTTCTAATAGTATCATGTTCTGATTGAGCTCATTTGCATAATTACAGCCTATCAAAGTTTAGCTGTTTTCAGTATTTTTAAAGGAGGAGGAACACGAAAAATAGAATATCGATTTGTTGTCATTAATCGCTTTCTCATGTGAACGATAATAGAAATTCAAAATTTGAGATCTCTATCTTTCCTCTGAACCGAGATACGCGCTCTCAAAGAAACTACAATAGCTAAGGGACGATCAGGGTCAAGTGCTGATTACGGTAGAGGGGGCGGTCTCTCTCGTGCGCGAGTAAGCAAATCTCTCGATCAACTTTTACTCTCCTCTCGAGTTTGCATGCACTCTCTTCCCTTCCCCTCCCTCATCCCCCACGGGGAAGAGGGAGGGGGGAGGGAAGAGAGTACATGCAAACGAGGGATTAGGGAAGGGGAGGAACAGGTGGAATGGCCAAAAGTCTCACTGTGTTTAGCAGCGCACTCAGTTTGCGATTATTATCCTCAACCTTTCCTTACAGTATAAACACGTGTTGCTAAGAAAATTCCATGCGGGAACCGGTGGTGTTCATCCTCCTTTAACGCCATTTATGTCAAACTAAAGATAATCACTCACATAGATAATGAAAAATGATCACCAAGATGCGACTGACAACGTGGTGTCGTTCAAATTTTGCGTTTTCCAAAATTTGCATATTTCATGAAACTTTGATCTCATTTTTCTCGAAAACTAAGCAAAAAACATAGCTGGATTTTTGAAATGTTATGGACACAGGTGACCTCTATGCGATTCGTCTATTATTTGGGCAGGTTTCGGGGGTCACCGGTAAGATTATTCATGAAAAACTGATAATTTCTAATAGAGAGGAATCACTCATTTCGTCTCATTCCACCCATCCAACCCCGCCCGTGCGGTGAGAAATGACAATTAAGAATGCTTTATTGTGGCAGGAAAATCTCATCAGAACTCTCTTTCACTACATAAAACATGAGATTGGACTCGTTAAGTATATCCAACAACGTCTCCTCTTCTTCATCCTTTTCTCCATGTCCCTGTTCTCCTCCATTCTCTCCTTCACTAATTACTTCCGAGATCTTCCTCTTAATGCAATTCCTTCGAGTTTCCGATATTTCCGCATTAATTTTAGGATTCGTTCTTGGTGTAACGGCTGTTGCCAGAGCTATAAAATATCTTCCTCACGTGACATTAGTCTAAAAACATTAAGAAACAGAGATGGAGGCGGGTATTTATACCGTGCGCAGGTGATGTAAATAAGAGATAGCGAATGTAAATAGAAATATTTGCAAGTAATATTACACTTAGAATACAAAGTTCAGCAGTCAAATAGCGACGTGCGTGAGAATCACCACCGTATCTGGGAGTAAAATTGGGGATTAGAAAGGAAGAGTGAGGGGAAGGCCTTCCTCGCCCTCGCCGTTGTGATTATGATAATGTTGGATAGGAAGGAAGAAAAGGAAGGTCAGGCGAATTCTTCCAGAAGAGTTGACGGGATTTGGGTGTAGTAGATCTTTCAAAGAACATTTATTTCCCAGAACTTTAGGTCTAGCAATATTCATTGGCACCCTCCAAACAATTTTGAAGCCAATTACAATGCCCAGAACATGCATTTGCATCAATTTTTCCAACATCGTTTTGGCAGTCTTTCTCTTCTGCAAGAGTAAGACCCTATAGTGTGCAAGTGTCTCATTATTCCCTCTTCCATTCTCATCCCCCATTTCTGACCGCACGGGCGGGGTTGGATGGGTGGAATGAGACGAAATGAGCGATTCCTTTTTTTTACCTGAAACGAGCAATCGGGTGGAATGCAACTAACGAAGAATTCCGGCCCATCCTCATCTGAGCACTATTGCCTGACATGATAAATAATTGAATTGAATTGAAATTGAGATTTTCCTCCACCTCATAGACCGTCTCGCCAATCTCCTCGGCGAAGGTTCGCAACTTTCGCAACTTGCGATTGCATCACACTTATGCAAGATTTCATCAGACGTGCATAACCTGCCTTTCCCTCCGCACCTTACAGCAACTATGAAGCCGAAGACCACCGCCACATCAATCCGCAAATAGGAGATTTGTTAGCAAAACGGGAAAGTGAGTTTCAACGTCCAAACGAATTCTCGACACGAATCCCCTTAAAGGTGGTGTCCCACGAACTTTTCACATCATTCCACAGGCCGGTCAACCATCCAGAAAGGCCTTTGGAGTGAGAGAGCGTGTGAAATCGAGAGGGACTCTCTCACTTTTGCATACTCTCTCGTCCTAACCCTGGTCTGTAGGTTTGGAATCATATGTTTTGGTCAACTGAATTCTCACTATGGGGTTATCACGCTCGGTTCCCCGGTAAGAGCCCCGAAAACCGCACGTTCAACCGGTAAGTTTGAACAGAGTTATTCGAGTTTGGCTCTGAGCCAAACTGACCCTGACGCGCAGGGATTCAAAAATGAGAGGGAGGGATAATGGGAAAAGAGGAGAGAGCGACCGAGCCGTTGGCACATAGACAATGAGGAATGAGGGAGCGCGAGATCGTAATACTCCTTCTTTAAGAATGAACTTGGGGTACGGTAAGTTTCAGCCATGATGACTTTTCTAATTTTTACTTTTTTTTTAAACTTTTTTTTGCGTTTTCTATGTTACTTATGTCGTGTTTTTCTTGCTAAACTGGTCTATAATATTTCGAAACTAGAACGCGAATAGCATAAATCCATAATCGACTTTTGAAATTATTATTTCGCTCGTGAAACATTATCATATTTTTGTTCTAAAGCATCTTATTTTCTTATTTCGCTATACAATTGTGCCCTCTTCAGTTCCATTGATTGCACCAGGCCGTAATCGACCGGTCGGGACCCTCGCACTCCGAATATGGAAGTGACGTTGGATGACGTCATCAAGAGTAACCGGCGGGACTTGTGAGTTTACTAATTGCATCGGTATCCATTGATTTATTGGTTTATTTAGGAAGGCTGCGCGTGCTCGGTGATTAGAGCACAACCCGAATTGATGTGGCGCGAGGGTGCACTTCGACTTTACGTGGCCAATCGAGACGAAAAGAAGTCAAGAAGGAGATATTCAACTGTCCGCAAAAGTGAATTTGATTTTATTATGTCTTATGGTTGCAAAACATACTAATTCTCGTTACAATAGCGTGGAAATGTATAGTAAATTGATGACTGCGGTATTTAACCTCAGTTGCACTTGGCATAGTGATACCTATAAATACGGGGGAACCTATGCCCATTTTTTCAATGACAAACATGCTATTGGTAATTCCAGGTCTCGGCAGTCTTCAACTAAGGAGACACTTATCATCTGCATCACCACCAACCCGAAGAAGATGCTGTACTGCTCATGGAGCGACTATCAATTCCTAATTGAACGGACGGAGCTGGCAAGGAGCTCATTCGACTCAGAAAAATAGGTTTAGTAGTGATTGGCACGGCATGTCACGGTGAAAAGTCGCTAGAAATCGATAAAATATACTGTATTGTCCATCTGGAGCGCGTTAATAATTCCCCGCGAAGTGCGATGAGTCCATGCAAATTGGGGATGAGGGCGAAAGTTCGTCCACTTCGCGAATTTGAATGTCTGCCTCAATTTACATAGACTCGCCTCAATTCCGTGACTTCGCGGCGAATTATGAACGCGCTCCAGATGGACACTACAGTATATATTATCGATTTCTAGCGACTTTTCACCGTGACATGCCGCGCCAATCCCTACTAAATCTATTTTTCTGAGTCGAATGAACTCGTTGCCTGCTCCGTAAATTCAGTATTCAGAAAAAGTAAAAAAGTACAAAATGTGCTTTTCGCAAATTCGTGCGGTGATGAGAATCACGTACGATATTTGGGATTGAAATAGCATTCTGAAAGTCTCTAGCATGCTTTTCCTTTAATGTTGCATAATTTATTGCAGATATTGTTGATAATGCATAAATGATTGACCATACATCTCTTGTTTCGTAATGGCAGGTGGAGGATTTTGCATTATTTGTGAAACTCCGATATTCCCAGTATGCGAGCTACTATATTTTATCAAAGAATGCTCCAAACTATAGACACCTCCAACGGCTCTGAAAACAGAGTGACGGACGGGTTGGAAAGAAGTTACGGAAACTCTGGGCGATTTGGGGGTCTGGCTCGTTTTTCGAACTTTTGGAATGCTGTGCCGCGCATAACAAGTTTATCCCATCCTAATTCCCGGTTGCATCCGTATTTTTCGCAGGAATACGAAAGCACATCCTCTCAAACAATCTCCTCTGTCCATCAAACTCCGTCTGCAGTCCTCTCGTTCCCCGACTGAGAAGCGTCAGCACGAAATCGCGCGCCGGCACACACGAAGCACGACCTGAATCAGGCAAAGTGGCGGTAAATAAGAGAATTCAAATATTGGCACTCTGCCAACTCCGGGTAGAACTGGGCGAAGGCGGCCGCGTGACTCTGCTTAAAAAAGGCGACGAGAGCTCCGCCCACTGGGATCTGAGAGAGGGCAAGAGATCAAATATTAGGTGGAACTGTATGCGAAAGTACATTTTTACTAGTCATACGAAGGGCGAACTAAATCAATAAGCCTAAAATGGCTGCCAGTGTTTCGGCCCTTGGTCTAGACACTTACCGCCTCCCTGGGGGCGGGCCTCGTCAGTAGACGAGCCCCAGGGACACAGGGCGCAAAAAAATCAATTAGTCTGCGAAAATATGAAATAACAAAAAGTAGTATTTTTTCCAGTTAGTGTAGGGAAACTCGTCATCCATCATTAAATATGCAAATGCCGACTGACATTGAATAAAAAATACAACAATGCAAACGTCTGACTCTCTCTCTCTCTCTCTCTCTCTCTCTCTCGTTTCGCACAATCTCCCTGGAAGTTGTTGTTGAGTGATTGGACGAATGCATCAAGTCTCCCCCCGGAAGCACGACACTACAATCACGCCATCCATGATTCAGAACCTCCAGAAAGGGGTCAGGGAGGAGAATGAGAGTGTGAGAGAGCACTTTCTTTACGCACTCTCTCGTTTTTGTCCAATCATGATTGTGTATGATGTCGGTTAATTTGGGTTTCATCCATTTTAGAAAATGCCACTCCTTCTCCCGGTCCCAGACGTGTACCTTACCTTTAACATACACCGGTGTGCAACCACAAGTTGATATCAAGCTGTTTCATAAGTTGGCATCAAGCTTGAAGGCAGCTTGTGAATGAGCTTGATATTAACTTGTGGAATCTCTGTGTGTTACACCCGCGATGGGCATGACGGCAATTAAAAGAAAAAAAATGTCCAAATGTAACAATAGTTTAGCGGTACTGACCGGAAAAAAAATATTCCTGGGGAGAACCATCATTCAATGAACGATTTTCACAAGAGATAGATCTCCTCCATTTCCTATTAAAAAAGTTTGCCAATTCAGTTCTATGGGTAAGGTTGTGGAGGATGCTTCGTGTGATACTTCCACATTTCTCTACAGGAACTTATCAGATGACTTGAAATGCGAGGGTGAATTTGCAAAAATCAATATTTAAAGTCAAGTGATTTTTGCACGATTACAGATGCGTGTGACCGTAATGATCCGAGTGTGAAACGGTGTGAAACTGGCGTAAATTGTCCCAACATAACGAGCCTCGAAATCAGCTGTCCGCCTAATTTCGTGCTACGGTGAGTCGGTATACGTTTGATGGCATTACTACAGTTTTTGTTAGAGTTTTAAATTCGGGTAAATAATTGGATTAGCTCTCCTCATTTTGCACACTCTCACACCAATAGACCGGCGTAGAGAGTGTGCGAAATGAAGAGAGCTAATTCAATTATTTACCCGAATTTCAAACTCTAGGTTTTGTGACCAGCCAATCTCTGACCGCAAAGAATTAGTGCACTCAGAGAAAAGCCACTAGCATCAGGACACAAAGTGAAAATGTTCACTTACCGGTAAGTGAACATTTTCACTTTGTGTCCTGATACTAGTGACTTTTTCTCAGAGTGAGTAGACCAGAAACGAGATCAGAAATGAAGAGGGTGGGAGCTTCAGAAATCATTCGAGGTTGGTTGGTGCCAAACACTGCAGTTATGTCCGTTTGCAGGAGAAAAAAAAACTCGTCTCTTCGCTAATTGCTAGAAAAACAAAAACAGTTCTAGGAGCACAACCGGAATCGTGAACGATGCCCTGAAGTGTGACATAAAGAAGCGTAAATATGAAAAGTGCGACGGGAAAGTGCGCTGCGAACTCTACTGCGAAAAGGATTTTGAAAGTGAGCTAAAACAAGAAAAAATATGCATAATTACTATTGTTGACTACTCGAAATAACCTTTGTTCGAGAACAAAGAAATACTAACGAAACAGAGAACTGTTTCGAAAAGGAGTCGAAGCGCTTTGTTCGTTTTTGTTTCGACTTTTCGAGTGGTAGAAACTAATAATTACGACACATTGGGTATCATAACACATCATTCCACAGGCCGGTCAACCTTACAGAAAGGGCTTTTGAGTGAGAGAGCGTGTGAAATCGAGAGGGACTCTCTCACTTTTGTACACTCTCTCACCCTGACCCCTGTCTGTCGGTTTGGAATCATGTGATAAGTTATGGTTTTCAGTGCAACACAACAAAGCTGTAATGTCCGCGGGCTGCGGTCTCTCAATACTAGCGTTGTTCGCTCGAGCATGACTCCCTGAATAATACGCAGCGAATCATTTCTGAACAATATTCATTCCTATTTGAGAATAAAAATTACTTTCTTAAACACGGCGCTATCGAATATCATATTAATAATTAAAAGCAATTCAACAATAAACATTCAACAAAAAACGATAGGATTGGGAATCTATTGATGAGAAATTTTGTATTCATCAAGAACCTTTTTTTTCATTTCCATGTTCCATAACATGAATAACCTTCCGTTCTTCGACCAGAGTATCTTTCAGTGTATTAGCTTTTTTTAGAAAATGTCGGCACACTCTTATATCCGATAAACAAATTGAATATGCAAGAAGTTCACATGTCGGAAAACATTCGTTAGTGTGGCTCTCGTCTAATGTAAAATCAATACACATTTCAATATAAATTATAGATACATTTTATTTAAATTATCTCTCTTTTCAAAGGGACCGAGCTGGAGAGAAGGCGGGTCGATCATTCTGTAAAAATCAGTCATCGATTCATCAAAGGCACAATACGGTAGTATTGTTTTCTCATACAACAACACACCATCAACCTCCCTGCAATTGCCGCTGTTGCACTCGATGCACCTGCCCTTGACGCCGTTTTTCGAATAACCGCCCTCGGCGCTGCAAAGGAGGCGACGGTAGTCTGATGGGTCAGACTTATGATTTCTTCGATCTTCTTACATACCTGACTGGCTCCTGATCAGCGCCTCGGATCTTTTGAACTGAAAGCGGTTCAAATTAAGATATTTTTTAACGTCAAAAGTGGCTGATACGGTAGTTTACAGGGTACTGTATAATTATCTCACTCAGTGCGTAAATTCCATAAAGGGCGAGGCCTTGGAAGAAGAATCTCTTCTTTCTCTCGGACGCTCTCAAATCGGATCCCGGATCCGCCAAATTGTTGACGGCTCTGCAGCATTCCCCGTTGTCACACGTGACGTCATCAGACGCCGTCAACTCCCCGTCATCTGCAAGGATTACGATAGGATACGGCAGGGAAGGGCACGGTACCCCGCAGGATACGGTACTTACCGTCCGGATAACACTCGGTGCAGACGCCGTTTACACACGTCACCTTCGTGTTTGGCCCGATATGGACCCAATCGTCGTCTGGCACAAAACACCTGAGATTACGTTAGGTTACGGTGGGTTAATGTACGGCACGGTAGGTTACGGTGAATTACGATGGGATACGGTAGGTTACGGTACATTACTGTAGGGCAAGTAGGTTACGGTGGATTACGGTACGGTACGGTAGGTTACTGTAGTTGAGTGGTGGAGGTGCACTTACCCGGCAACTCCGAGAAGAGGGAGAACGAGAAGGAGATTCATGATGGGAAGAAAAAGTGAGCCGATCGATTGTGTTAAGTGTGGAAAAAGAGGGCATTTTATACGAGGAAATGAGGTATGGTAAGTGGAAATGACAAAAGGAAGAAATGGGATTAGATAGATTGGGACATTGTTTGCTCTAATGCATTGTTTTTACAGACAAACAGATTTATCAGACAATATAACAACAAGAAACTTTATTAAATTTATTACATTTTTGGCGCATTTATTATATCTGAGGGGTCAGAAATGAAGAAAAAAACATTAGCGACCTGTTGAGAGAGTGCACGGAGTGACCTCAACGACAATAAATATGCAGCAATATGAAATTATGCGATCAATAAAAGTCCGAAATGATACTTTCTCTTTTTACTGCTGGTTCGGACACATTGTTGAATAGTCGTGAAAGAAGTAGTCTCGAAATTCCCACGCTGTTTTCATTCGAGAAGCTATCGATTTTCTAATGTACTCCCACCAAGACAATTGGTGGCAATTCCAATGAGATCGAGATATCTGAACGATTTCCGAAATTAGTTTAACTACTTTTCTTATGTACTTAGTACTAAGCCTACTACTGTTTTAATTTTACTTTTTCTGTTTTTGTTGGAAGTTCCCTAGGGGAACCCGCACATTGTAGAGTATAAGTGTTCCGAGTCTAATGCTGCGCAAATTTCATGGGGTGCAAGGTGCAAAACTGTTTTATGCACCCTTTCATAACTTTTTTCCTAGTGAAGCTACAACTTCCAAACTTGGTACAGATATTGCAAGCCACGTTTGGAACATTTTCCTTTTTGATTGGAGAGATTTCGTTCAGTTTGAACTGAGTTAAACGAGTTTTCCACCCTCGGAGGGTGGAATTCCACCCATGAAATTTGCGCAGCATCAAATTTAAAAGAAATTGAAAATAAAACAAAATCTTACCGGCAATCGCATCTCAATAAGCTCTCTTCGAAAGAGGAAAAAGCTCGGGTAAACTAGATTTATATAATCAAAGAAGTGAATGCTTTGGATATTCTCCAGAGGGACATTGCTCAAAATAACACCGATGACGTCAGAAAAACGATTTCCGTTGTTGAGAATCCGCTCGGAATGGCGTAAAACGCCGCTTCTATCAGTCCAAGCAATGAGAACTTTGTTGCAAGAAGTAAGAAACCACTGAAATAGGTGTAAGAATTAGTATTTATTCCGATTTGCATAATTGCAGATCTCCAGAAAGGGGAAATTAGCTTTTTCAGGCATTATTTCGCATTTGATTGACACCTTACTGAAGGTATGGAATCATGCGAAACACTCACAGGGAAATAAGTCTAGGACTTCCAAAGTCTAATGCGAGTGGACTTTAAAAAGTCTAATATTTACATAGATTTCGAAGTCTGAGCTGGACAGCGACGACTTTGAAAGTCTAGAGATAAGTCTAACTTCGTAGACTTATTTCCCTGTCACATGATTCCAAACAGACAGACCAGGGTTGGAGCGAGAGAGTGTGCAAAAGTGAGAGAGTCCCTCTCGATTTCACACACTCTCTCACTCCAAAGGCCATTCTGTAAGATTGACCGGTCTGTGGACTGTGAGCACTTACCCTGGCGGTCCCGGTCCTTCTGGCCACAGAAATGTAGCAAACTGCTTTGTATGAAGGCGGACATTTATTCAGAATTATAAATAAATAAATTCCGAATATCCGGAATACTTTGTTTTTTTTCTGTGTAAGTCTACACTCTCAATTCTCGATTCGCAAATACAGTAACTCACTAAGTCCTGTTCGGTCTTGCTTACGATCACAGTCCAGTTGTAGAAGGTCGGCTTTGGAAAGCGACTCAATCTTCTTTGTAGGAAAACTGAAGAGTACTGTAGGCAGTGGTGCGAATCGCCATCGAGGAACTGTAGAATCTTCTCGAAAACGAGGTCTGGCACGCACTCGAGCTGCGATCGATCGATGACGTCATCTTCTTTATCAATTTTTTCATCTTCTTTCTGGGGAGAACGACACAAAATGGAGAGGAGTCGATGCATGGTATACTACTGCTTGCAATTCCGTGCATTTACTCTCCCAGTAGATTTCCATGGCAACCGTTAATGGGAGCACACAGCATTCGAAACAGATTCGGCGAGAACGAGTTAGAGAAAGAGAGAGATGACGAGAGAGCGCGCCCAACGAGACGGTCAGACAACGAGAGACGTTCTTGGCATGGTGCCAACTGGAAGCTGTGGAGCAGGGGGGGGGGGGAGAATTCGCATCACTCCGCCTCCCAACAATATCTCCAGGAAGGGGACAGCAGTGAGAGAGAGTATCATGTAGAGGAACATTTTTCCACAATCATCTGCCCCCGCCCCTTCTTGGAGAGTTGAAATCTTGTGGGAGGCTCTGGAATATCCACATGCTTTATTATCGAACAATCAGTTATCGAACTATCAGTGTGAAAATGAGGAGGGGCGGAATAGATTTTGTTTTCCACTCCAATAGTCGATATATAGATGACCTGACAAACCACATCATTCCACAGGCCGGTCAACCATACAGAAAGGGATTTGGAGTGAGAGAGCTTGTAAAATCGAGAGAAGCTCCCTCACGCTGGCGCCCTCACCCTTTTCTGTTGGGTTGGAATCATGTGAAAGGAATAATCGGGTCTTGTGAAGAATAGCGATCCAGCCTCAGTTGAGCACCATTTCCTGACATGATAAATGATTGAATTAGATGACTTAGTGTTCATTTGCTAACGTTGTTCCTCCAGTCGGGCGGTTCCATTTCCGCCGTGGTCCATTGCAGTTTGTGAATCTACAAGGCATGAATTTTTACCGGGCCATATCTAAATGAGGTGAGAGGAGGTACACGGAAAACACACATCATTGCGCAGGCCGCTTAACCGGATAAAAATTATTAACCATAATGGTTATTCTCCGGTTTTTCAGCGCAGCTTGTGTGCGCTATTCCAATTGCACAAGCTGCGCGCGGGCTTCTACAAGACGCGCGCCGGACTTTTTGCTGGATCTGGCTTGTTCCGTTCGAGACCTTTCAACAGAACGCGCGATGTGCGCCCGATTTGTGTAAGGTGCGGCGCATGCCGCGTCTTACCCTACACAAATCGCGCGCACAAGCTGCGCTGAAAAACCGGAGTTGTAGTGACATCTTCTTTCACGCTGAGTCCTTCTGTAGGTTGGAAACCACCAGGCCAAACAAAATGAACAGTGTGCGGCAGCAATTACCGAGTAGTAAATGTTGATTTCCTCGCCGCGGAAGTTGAAATAGTAATACATGGCCTTGTCCTTTCGAATTTCGACGTAGTCAACGTCACATAGTGACACATGATTCCAAACCAACAGACCAGGGTAAGAGCGAGAGAATGTGCAAAAGTGAGAGAGTCCCTCTCAATTTCACACGCTCTCTCACTCCAAAGGCCTTTCTGGAAGGTTGACCGGCCTGTGGAATGATGTGGTGAAATTCCGCCGAGAAAGATATCCATCACTTCGGCAAAGGTGAGTTCCTTTGGGAAATTCTTGAACGACGCCGTTTCCACACCAAATTCATCCCGTTTCAGGTGGATTATGTTCCCGCAGCTTGTAAGCAGCCACTGAAAGTATTTTTACAAATTGGTTTGTTATTCGGTAGCGATACGCACTAGTGTAGTCAGATCGAATAAATATATTCGCAAATAACAAAGGTTATTCGCGAACAACCTTTTATTCACGAATAGGATTATTCGTTCTCACAGCACTGGTACACACAACCGGGAATCGAACCCGGTGTGGAACGGAATGAAATTGGGAGTGCGCCTTAGACCACTACACCAATTTGATCGATATATACAGTCAAAATGACATATTGTGAACAAAATATTATAAGATATGATAAGTTATAAGATTTTATTATAAGATTTCGTTGAGTAGGTTCCCGCGAACGGAAACACCTGAATTTTTGGGAGCATGTTCCTATCGGCATTTAGGTAACTTCTGACCAAGCGATTATTTTTAGAAAAATTGCAAATACTGTTTTGGGCTGTCAAAAATAATTGAAAATAAACTTCAGTTTCCAATTAACTACCGTAATTGCGTTTGTTTGCACTTTCCTAATTGCCACTTTTGAACGGCAGCGAGCTGGCTCGGGCTGCGGCTGTTCCGGCCTTTCTTTATCGATTTTCTTTTTTTTTTCGTTTTGAAATTGTTGCCAAGTTACGCTGGCTCATCTATGTGATGTTTGTAGCTGGTGGGTGGAGCTGGATATGCAACCTGCTCCACTCCACGAGCTTGTTTCTAATCTCTCGCTATTTTGTGTACGATTCAATTCTCAATTTCCATCATTCTTCAGGAGTTGAACGGCGGAGCCGTATGAGCTCCTCCTGGACCGAACGTGGAGCTGGCTGCCGAGCTCCCACTCGACCGAACGTGGGGCCTGCTTCCGAGCCCCCTCTGGACCGAACCCGTAGGTTGGTTGTTTTTTCCGTGTTTTAATGGGTAAAACGAGATTTCGAGCAAAGACGCATGTTCTGCCGACTAGTGGTACACAAACCGAATCTCTGGCGCAAAGTTGCCTCAAGGACCTTGTTCAAAAAGCAAAACGCGTGCTAGTCAATTTAGTGCTAGTCAATTTCACCGGTCAATTATCATATTTATCTATTTTCGATATACATATAAATATGATAATTGACCGGTGTTCGTCGTACGAGCAGAATATCGAGTAGTCGTCACCCGAATAGTATACGGTAGTCTACGATAATCAATCCTATGTATACCAAAAACTCGAGCGAAAGGACTTGAGATTTGTACTTTTAGCAGAATATCGACTAATTATAGCTCGGAGGAGAGGAAAATACAATTATTTTAGCGATTACTACGCGAAATCTTCTTATTTTCATCAATAAAATATTTTTATTTTCCTGCTCCTCAAGTAAATATTATCGTTGATTTTGTTATATATAAAGCGGAATATTGGTGTCTCCACACCTGTTGTCTCTGCATAGCCGATCTGAAAGTAGAAAGATTTTTTAGTGTCAACAATTTACGGAAAATATCATAATTACCGACAATGCGTCGTAATTAACGTGACGCTTTATAATAGTGGGTGCAACTGTTGGAGTATCGGCAGGATACCGTAACCTGATGGGGACCGTGACATCAAATACACGTGTCCCAACATCTGGTAACGGAATTCTACTCGGCGATACATCACAGCTGAGTGGGAGGGAGGGGAGGAACACTATACTGGTGAGATAAATGTGCATACCGTATTCCTGGTACATGGGCCGTCCAACCGTTGTGTCGTCCTCGTTGAATTGAAGGCGGTCGCAGCTGAAATACCCGGATAAATTACCTTACAAAACAAATTTGACGCTATTTTTCATGATATATTTACCAGTTACTCCGTATTTCGAGAATTATTTAAATGTATGCATATTTATTAATTAATAAATAATTAATGCTCAATTATAAATGTCTTCACATGACAAGGTACAACTATCAAACTCCCCGCATCTAGTAAAAGTAAAATGCAAATGAGACGCCAAATAAATAGCACAACCCATCACAGTGCAACCTCGCAAACTGGATACATTCGTGATTTGTCAATTTTTAGCGATTTTAAATACGCGAAATCCAGCTAATTACACTAAATCGTAGTTGATCATTCGAACTAGCACAGAATGAGTGATTGCTTTGGCGTACTCTCAATCATTTAACTTATAATAATGCTACGAGTACGGTATTTGCGCAAGCAGTAAATATGCTACGATTATTGTAAATCGAAACAGTCAAGTAGGTATGAAACCTTTCAAAGGCATGCCTATTATTCAAATAATACTAACTTATAATTTAGTTAATTTTGAGTGGGAATGTGAAGGGGATACATTGAGATGCCTCATTTTTGAGAGAGAAAATACATTAATTTGATAATGTTATAGTTGCGGCATTTTTAAAGGTGAATTGAAATCGCGCCGGCTTGACGCCGTTTGCCCAACCCTACTGTCTAATCACTGTATTTTTCTCGAAAAGCCCGCCCGCCGACAGCACAGAAAAGCCAGTGCAAATTTACCTCATGAATCTGGACCACGTGCAAGTCGCGGAAAATAACTAAATTGACTAGCACGCGTTTTGCTTTTTGAACAAGGTCCTTGAGGCAACTTTGCGCCAGAGATTCGGTTTGTGTACCACTAGTCGGCAGAACATGCGTCTTTGCTCGAAATCTCGTTTTACCCATTAAAACACGGAAAAAACAACCAACCTACGGGTTCGGTCCAGAGGGGGCTCGGAAGCAGGCCCCACGTTCGGTCGAGTGGGAGCTCGGCAGCCAGCTCCACGTTCGGTCCAGGAGGAGCTCATACGGCTCCGCCGTTCAACTCCTGAAGAATGATGGAAATTGAGAATTGAATCGTACACAAAATAGCGAGAGATTAGAAACAAGCTCGTGGAGTGGAGCAGGTTGCATATCCAGCTCCACCCACCAGCTACAAACATCACATAGATGAGCCAGCGTAACTTGGCAACAATTTCAAAACGAAAAAAAAAAGAAAATCGATAAAGAAAGGCCGGAACAGCCGCAGCCCGAGCCAGCTCGCTGCCGTTCAAAAGTGGCAATTAGGAAAGTGCAAACAAACGCAATTACGGTAGTTAATTGGAAACTGAAGTTTATTTTCAATTATTTTTGACAGCCCAAAACAGTATTTGCAATTTTTCTAAAAATAATCGCTTGGTCAGAAGTTACCTAAATGCCGATAGGAACATGCTCCCAAAAATTCAGGTGTTTCCGTTCGCGGGAACCTACTCAACGAAATCTTATAATAAAATCTTATAACTTATCATATCTTATAATATTTTGTTCACAATATGTCATTTTGACTGTAAATACAATCGATATACACTAAAATTTAAATAAATGATGATTACCTTGATAGATTTGCGACCACTCGAAGCCACCAAGCAGCAAATCGCCCCGTATTTAATCGGACATCCTCTCTGCGAATAATCATTTCGTATTATTTACACATCATTCCACAGGCCGGCCAACCTTCCAGAAAGGCCTTTGGAGTGAGAGAGCGTGTGAAATTGAGAGGGACTCTCTCACTTTTCCACACTCTCTCGCGTTAACCCTGGTCTGTTGGTTTGGAATCATGTGTTTAGCTCCTCTGGTATTTCTCTCCCAGTCGTATCCCACTTTTTACAAATAACACTCATCCGAAATATTAAAACGTTCCGCTGATAAACAACAGAAACGAGGACGAGAGTGCACGCGAAAGCGAGAGAACAGTAAGCACACCACTGGTAGTACTCGAACTGGAACGTAGTATTTTACATTTGTAATACCCTCCCACTGGGAGAATCATCAAATGTGCCGACGATTCCCCCACGGGTATCACTAAACCTGATCCAACCCTTCATGTACTCGTATGGTTATGATTCAGCGCTCCAACAAACTAACTGATTCCTCATGAGGATAACAAAGTATGCCCTCTTCAATTCGGTATCGCATTCAGTCCGCTGGGATACTGGGATAGCACTGTGGGGAAAAACAGTCTCCGCAACTCCAGAGAGGGGTCACGGGAAAAATCTTTTTTTTGTCTCAAAACTGATAGATATTTGCGGAAGTGAAAGGAGCCAGAAAACCCCTCTCGATTTTGAACTATTTTTTGATTCTCATCTCTGGAAGATTGAATGGGCCTGGAAATACTGTGATTTTTATTTCAAACGTTGTTAGGAATTGAAATTTCTTTGAATTATCAATCCTGAAAAATCCTAAAAATGCATACAAACCATGTCCGCTTCTTTCGTACTAAACAGAAGGTGCATTTTCCTTTTCGGCCTTGAGAAACCGGGCCCGTTCAATTTCAATTTCATAAATCGAGAAGTTGCAGCCAAACTTCCTGAAATGGCAATTATAAAATAACAGTTAGCGATAAGCCTCGAGATTACCGTAGTCGTCGTGGTCCAAGTATCTCGTAATAAGGCGGAGCAAGTGGTCCGGTTGGTACTCGAGATCGCTCAGATCGTCCAAATTTGTTTGAGGAGTCAAGCAACAGCGGAGAGTGGAAAAGAGATGGCCCATACTGTGCGAATTTATGCATGAAAAGATAGATAGTAGGAACGAGTAAAGTTCTCATATTGAGGGCGAAATCGAAAGGCGGAGAGCATTCGATGCATTACGCCTACTAGCAATACTACTTTGCGCGATGTGAGGTCATTTCTTGTTGCCATAACAACTGTGGAGAAGCGTGCTTCTGCGAGAACATGAAAGAGGAGCGCATAGCATCCCAGAGCAACATCTCCAGAAAGGGGTCAGCGGCGAGAGTGTGTGACAAAAAAAGAGAGGAAGACGCTCATTTGCCCATACTCTCTGGCTGTGGAATTGTATGGGTCTTCGAAGGAATGCGAATCATTCCCAATAAAAACTCTTTATTAGCAAATTTTCAAAGTATTCACAAAATAATGATTTGGATTAAATTATCGTCATCGCATATATTTCCCACTATACAATGCCACTCCGCCATTCGGCCGGCAGCATTTCTCTCGTCGTTGGAGTTTGTGTATCTACAATCAAGTTATTGCATTTTGGCCTAATAGCCGATCGATTCACATATCCTACAGTACCCAACGGCCCTTACCGAGTAACGAATATTGATTTTCTCTTGGCGAAATTCGAAATCGCGATCGCTGGCGAAGCCGTCCCTGATCTCGACATAGCCAACGTCGGAAAGTGGAGATCCGCCGAGCAGATGACGCTTGGCAACATCGGCAAAACGGAGTTTTGGAGCGAAAGTCTTGACAGACGCCGTTTCCACACCCGATTTGTCCCTTTCAACATTGATTATGTTCCCGCAAGTAGTGAGCAGCCACTGCAATATTACATTTATAAAATGATACGAACACACAAAAAGTGAAAATGGTACTTCCTGTGTTTACCAAAGCGAGAGAGCGGGTAAAAGTGAGAGAGTCGCGTGCGTGCCTGTGTGGCAAACAATGGAAGTCCGTCATTTGACTTTTTGGTGTGATCGTATCATTTTATAAATGTAATACACATTTATTCAGTAATTTATTAAGAGAGTGATTGCAAAAACTATCCAGAAAAGGCCCGTTGGTCTTTTTTCGATCGTAACTACCTCTCTCATGTCAAACGCTCTCTCGCTCCACATGATTCCAAACATACAGATCAGGGTTAGAACGAGATAGTGTACAAAAGTGAGAGTCCCTCTCGATTTCACACTCTCTCTCACTCTAAAGGCCTTTCTGTAAGGTTGACCGGCCTGTGGAATGATGTGGCTCCGACCCCTTTCTGGAAGTTTCGTCGGGCGAGGGAATGCACATTCCACAGGCCGGTCAACCATCCAGAAAGGCCTTTGGAATGAGAGAGCGTGTGAAATCGAGAGGGACTCTCTCACTTTTGTACACTCTCTCGCTCCAACCCTGATCTGTATATTTGGAATCATGTAAATGATGACTACGCAAACTCACCGGTCAACCAAACGAAAATGATGTGTCTCTCCCACTTTTCACACACTCTCGCACAGCATTCGAAACAGAGTCGGCGAGAACGAGTTAGAGAAAGAGAGAGATGGCGAGAGAGTGCGCCAAACGAGAGTTTCAGACAACGAAAGACGTTCTTGGCATGGTGCCAACTGGATGCTGTGTCTCGCCCTGGCCTCTTTCTGTACGGAATTATGAATACCTTGACGGATTTGCGGCCGCTCGATGCCACGAGGCAACACATCGCTGTATATTTCGGAGGGCAGCTTCTCTGAGAATGGAACTTTCAAAGCGTCGAATTATTTGACCTGCATTGAACCCCCGATGGGAAATAAAACAATAAGTCACGTTTTTGCCGAAAAAGAAATGGCATGTATTCCAATTTTTACTAGAAACCATTCATCCCGAATATGTCCACATGATTCCAAGCCTACAGACCAGGGTTAGAGCGAGAGAGTGTGCAAAAGTGAGAGAGTCCCTCTCGATTTCACACGCTCTCTCACTCCAAAGGCCTTTCTGGAAGGTTGACCGGGCGGTGGAATGATGTGTGTCTCACCTTGTCCTCGTCTTTCGTACTAAACAGCAGATGCAGTTTCCTTTTCGGCCTTGAGAAACCGGATCCATTCATTTTCCATCGCATAAAACGCGAAGTGGCAGCCAAACTTCCTGAAATGACAATAATAAAAATCAGTTAGCGATAAGTCTCGAGATTACCGTAGTCGTCGTGGTCCAAGTATCTCGTAATAAGGTGGAGCAAGTGGTCCGGTTGGTACTCGAGATCGCTCAGATCGTCCAAATTCGTTTGAGGAGTTAAGCAACAGCGGAGAGTGGAAAAGAGACGACCCATACTGTGAAAAAATACTTTATTCAAAAGGGCGAGAGAGAGTGTGTAATAGTGATAGAGCCCTTCTCGATTGCACACGCACAGCATCCGAAAGGACAACGGCGAGTGCAAGTTAGAGAAAGAAGGAATCATTGAGAGAGCGCGCGAAACGAGAGAGTCAGACAACGAGAGACGATCTTGGCATGGCGCCAACTCGATACTGTGTACGCGCTCTCTCACTCCACACAGCTCTCTGTAGGGTAGACCGGCTGGGAGGAATGATTTGATATGCATTTATGTGAGAATGAGAAAGGGGAAAGGAGTAAATTTGATATTCAACTGGGAATATGCGAAATTAGAGAGAGAGAATAATTTGCGGATAAAAAAAGTCACTAGACATCAACTGAAAAGTTGTCTTACCTGAAATATTTCTCATTTCTAGTGACTTTCTGTTACAGGTAAGTGAACTATTTCGCATTGTGTAGCGACTTATTTGATTGAATTTGATTACAATATCGATTTCTAATTTATGCACTACGCCGTTAATAAGTTGAAAGCTATAGTAGGCATGACTGTTTCGCTCCCTTAGCGTCAGACAGTCATACCCCTCCTGGGAGGGAGCTCGTTAGTGACGGCCCCAGGTCTATTTATCAAGAAAAGAAAGTGAGAGAACAGGGACGCTCTCGAGTGGCGATCGATAGCTCACGTCAACTTCTTTATCGATTTTTTTCAGCGGAGAACAACGCAAAATGGAGAGATTCGATGCATAGCATACTACTATTACTGGCTATTTCGTGCGCCTAATTGCCCAGTAGATAGCTCTCCATGACAACCGTGAACGAAAGCAAGAGAGAATGCGCATCACTCCGCCACTCTGGTATGCACAGCATCGAATTGGCACCATGCCAAAAATCTCTCTCGTTGTCTGACTCTCTAGTTTCGTGCGCTCTCTCCCCATCTCTCTCTTTCTCTAACTCGTTCTCGCCGTCTGTCTTTCGAATGCTGTGGTATGTTTTCCAGAATGGATCCTGGTATCGCGAGATTTCCAGGCTGGATCCCGGTAAGAAATGGGAAGATTCCGGCCTGGAATCAGGCAGGGATTCAGCTAGGAAAAATACCAGTGCACATCTCCAGAAAGGGGTCAGCGGCGAGAGAGAGAGTATCAATGTGTGGAGGAAATTGAAACGACATCGACTTCAGTACCTCCCCTGCTGTGACACAAGACCGAACGAGCGAAAAAAAGGTGTTTACTGTTTTCCTATGTAGGTCGGTTATATCTTTATGGAGCTTTGATGAATAGCACATCATTCCGCCGGCCGGTCAACCTTCCAGAAAGGCCTTTGGAGTGAGAGAGCGTGTGAAATGGAGAGGGACTCTCTCACTTTAGCATGCTCTCTCGCTCTAACCCAGTTCTGTAGGTTTGGAATCATGTGATAGAAGAAGAAGAAACACTGTCAAACGAATAGTTTATCATGCAGTAACAGGGTATTACAAATTTAAAATGATACGTTCATATAAATGGACTACTGGTGGTGCACTCTCTTTCTATACCTCGGCGCGTCTCTCGCTTTGTCATGCTCTCTCGCAGCCGTATCTGTTGTTTAGAAGCGGAACGTTTTGTTATTTTGGACGAGTGTTTGTGAATTTATAATAGAAGGGTGTTCAAGAGTTGTGAGTCCAACTGCGGCGAAAAGGAATCGTCTCCGTCACATCCCAACTGCAATGCGAAAAGTTCATGGGGCACATCATAGAGTTGGCACCATGCCAAGAATGTATTTCGTCGTCTGACTCTCTCGTTTCGCGCCCTCTCTCGGTCATTCTCTCTTTCTCTAACATGATCTCACCGATACTCTTTCCGAGGCACATGATTCCAAACCTACAGACCAGGGTTAGAGCGAGAGAGTGTGCAAAAGTGAGAGAGTCCCTCTCGATTTCACACGCTCTCTCACTCCAAAGGCCGATGATGTGGAGGCTATGTCTGGAAGACACCATCAAAAAGCCTCTCAGGAATACCTCCAGGAAGAGGCCAGGAACGAGCATTTTGTTCTCGGTTTTGCTTCTGAGCCCTTCCTGGAGCGTTGCCCGGGCTGTTAAACGTTGTTCTATTACTTACCGAAACCCTGAGGTCCACAAACTCTGCCCTGAACAGGAGCGCACAACATCGAGTTGGCACCATGCCAAGAATGTATTTCGTCGTCTGACTCTCTCGTTTCGCGCCCTCTCTCGGTGATTCTCTCTTTCTCTTACACGATCTCGCCGATACTCTTTCCGAGGCACATGATTCCAAACCTACAGACCAGGGTTAGAGCGAGAGAGTGTGCAAAAGTGAGAGAGTCCCTCTCGATTTCACACGCTCTCTCACTCCAAAGGCCTTTCTGGAAGGTTGGCCGGCCTGTGGAATGATGTGTATACATTAGGCGCGGGAGTGTCACAGTTGAATTTGGTGTGGGATAGCTCCGACAGTGGGATGTCGTTCAAAATCACAGTCATAATATCGATGAAACGAGCTCCGGCGAATGATTTTACTGAACATCGCAGTCCTCTTCCTTTTCCATCGTCTTTGACGCGCAAAACGTTGTCGCAAAAAGTCAGAAACCACTGTAAGTTCCATTTTTATAACAAATATTATTTGGAAATTTAGTTTACAAATAAATATAATAGTGAATGAAAACCTTCACGCTTCTCAACCCTCTAGAAACAACGATATAGCACACAGTATTATTCTACAAAAGACAATTAAAGGTATTTCCCGACTTCGAGCTGGGATCGCGGGAGAACACTGCTAGACCAGCGTTACAAACGATATTCCAAACGATATTAACACTATTTAAAGCTGCGCAAATTTCATGGGGTGCAAGGTGCAAAACAGTTTTATGCATCTTTTCATAACTTTTTTACCAAGTGAAGCTACAACTTTCATACTTGATACAGGGATTGCAAGCCACGATTGGAACATTTTCCTTTTTGATTGAAGAGATTTCGTTCAATTTGAGCTGAGTTACACGAGTTTTCCGCCCTCAGAAGGTGGAATTCCACCCATGAAATTTGCGCAACATAATTTTTTTGATGATTTTTTTACTAAATGGTGGCCCTTCCGGCTCATGCGAAGACTCAGTCGGTGACTTCTTTTGGGAAACCGAGCCAATCTCCTTCTCATAAACGAAGAGCATTGCACACTAGACTTTGAAAAGTAACGACGCCACTAGTTGCTTCTCTCCCCACACTCCTCTTCTCTCGCACTCTTTCTCGCGTAATCGGTCCATTTCCGTATTTTGCAACTAGTTGAACCGTTACTTTTCAAAGTCTATTGCAGACTAAAGAAAAATTCGTCGTCCAGAAAAGGCACAATATTCTCAAGCACCTAATCGGGAACATTCTCGAGAGGAGATCGATCTTCCTCATATTGAGGCCGACATCGAAAGGCAGAGAGCAGTCGGTGCATGACTGTTATATCCTACTAGCAATACTACTTTGCGCGATGTAACTCTGGTATCTTCTTCCCAGTAGTATCCCAGTTCACACACTGATGTAACTGGGATCCCAGTGGGGGAAACCGTCGGAACCTTTGATCTTTCTCCCAGTGGGAGGGGAACTGGGATACCACTGGGAAGAAAATGCCAGAGTAAGGTCATTTCCGGTTGTCATAACAACTTTGGAGACGTAAGGGAAGAAATAAAATGGGGAAAAAAGAGTTTACAGGTTGCACCTCTAGTACGGCGAACATCTCAATGTAAATAGTGAAAAATAGTGTGCAATAATAAAACGTTCCACTGGTAAACACATGTTCCGCTGACGAGAGGCAATGACAAAATGAGAGACACATTTAACCCTGCCGCTTAGCGATTCAAAAAAATAAGGAGAAATAAGGGGAAATGAGGAGACGAGGACTTCTTTATTCAGAAATTGAAAGGCAGTAATTAGTGGGAGAGAAATTCCTGACACTACTCCCTAAAGAACTGGCGTCCATTTCAGAACAGAAACAACACACATTTTTCCAAACTATCAGGGTTAGAGCGAGAGAGTATGCAAAAGTGAGAGAGCCCCTCTCGATTTCACACGATCTCTCACTCCAAAGGAAGGTTGGCCGGCCTGTGGAATGATGTGAACAGAGATGCAATGTTATTGATCACGAATGAAGAAAAAGACGCTGAATACTGAGTACGGTAGCCACGGCATTACGGGCAAAACGCCAAAATTTAAATCCTGGTGAGAACAACCCTTATTTACAAAAAAAACTTTTTTTCGCACTCTCTGACTCTCTGGATCAATTTGAACAGATTCGCAAGCACGCCGTGCGGTAGTATTCTCCACCAATGAGGAAACCCTAGTCAGTAGAAATGTGAGACCACGGTATCTTCATTTCGCACACTCTCACACCGCTCTAACCGACGAGATAGTGTGCAGAGGGGGTTGAGAAGTTGAGAAGCCATCCCTAGTATGAATGCCCACCACTTCACAGTATTAAATACGTTTTCATGAGTTGCGAGTGGTGAATTGTTGCACAAAAATGAGTGCTGCCTCCTGTGAAATCATAAAGTGACATTTCTCCTCAACTGTGTAATCTTAATCCGAATAACGGAATTGTTAAACGATTTTGGCCAATCGCGTTGGGAACTAATGTAATGTTCAAATTTATTTGAATATGAATGAATAAAACAAAAACGAATACGTATGAAACATGGAATGCAATCTCACGGAGTTATGAAACGTTAAATAAAAATTGAGTAGAAACGCTGAATATCGCATTTCAAAAAGATATAACCGACCTACATAGGAAAACGCATTTCATTCGATTGTTCGTACTTCTGCTTCTTCCGCGGATATATAAAAGTTATATTGTGGACTTGAAACGGTGTTGTGCTTCATCTCAAAACGAAATTTCTCGCTAAACAAATGCTCCGAAAACACTGAAAAAATGTAAATTAGTTTTCCAGTTGTCACAGCTTAGAAAATATATCCATCTACCTTTGACTGTGTAACCCTCGATTCTCTCGAAATGCGGGTCTTCAGACAAATTTGAACTGATGAGAACTTCCAGCTTTTTCGAGGAAATAATCTGAATTTTTAAATCTTCAGCATTAAACTGATGGAGAGTATCTTAATAGGAAATTTCAATAGGTAATTTCGTGTATTAAAGGGACCAGGCAGCGTACAAAAACAGATTTTTAATTTTTATTATTTTTTAATGATCTTTACTCACTACGATCGAATGAAAAATGAAGAAAAAATTAAAATTTTAGCATTTTTTTACAATTATTTATTTTAATTAGAAATTAACCCCTGGAACGGTGCGTCGCCTATTTCCGAAAAGACAGAATGCAATATAATTTGGTCGGATGATTAGATTTTGATTTGAAAAGAGGAATGGTGGGGTTTTGACCACTCCCAGACAAAATGCGCACAACCACAGTTCATGACAATGTCCGGTTTTAGAGAATTGAATTGTGGTGTAGTCGCTACCGTAACCTGCTGTGGAGAAAAAGCGAAACTTTGAAAAATCATAACTAATTTCAAAAAAATCGCAAAAATATGCGGTTTTTAGCATTCTTCCGGGAACAGGATTCTCTTTTATTTAAAAATAACTTATTTTTTCGCTGCCTGGTCCCTTTAAAGCAACATTAAAAGAACCTGGTAAAGTCGATTCGCTTCGGATTCACTGATTGCAGCATGTTTGAAACTATAGAGAAATATCTTCCGAATCCTTTTTCCATACATTTCAATTAGAGTATCGACCCATTCATCGTCTGGTATTCCAAATAACTTGTCATGCACATTATCGCCGTCAAATTCTCCATGAGAAATTGATAATTCATCAACTTGGGCAGAAATCGACAGCAAAAATTGCCCTGTAAAGGATTTTCTTTTAAATCTTGATTGACATTATATAGTTTTTTTTTAAAACGCACTTGGATCAGACACGAGGCTGCAATTTATCTGAACATTGAGGTGTTCCACGTCTTGAATATTCAGAAAACGTTCAATCACACCACTGATAGAAAAAAGTTATATCATGCTCCGGTTTTGAAACGCACGGTGTGCGCACGCACCACGCCCGCGCAGTGCACGTCCATCGCACGTTCAGTGTACTGACTCTCTTACATTTCTTCCCTCTCTCGGCTGAGTATCAGCGCGGCGAGAGAGGGAAGAACTGTGAGACAGACGTGCGCACAACGTGGAGTGGTGCCGCTCATGCTATAGCAATATATACACAGATTTAAAAAGCAAAACGACGGTGACGACATGAGAGAAACTAAAAACTGACCAACATTCATCGGTTATTCCCACAGAGAATATATTGAGATCCTTAATAAACACTGGTTCTTGAAAGAGAGAAATTCCTTCTGCTAGTTCTTTGGAATCGAAGGAGACCAAATCACATGATTCCAAACCTACAGAACTGGGTTAGGGCGAGAGAGTGTGCAAAAGTGAGAGAGTCCCTCTCGATTTCCCACGCTCTCTCACTCCAAAGCCCTTTCTGTAAGGTTGACCGGCCTGTGGAATGATGTGAAATCAATTCTCGAGCTAAGACACGAATGGAATCCGCTTGATATCCACATAGTGGATCGTGAAAGTCTGGCATTTGAAAAAAAAATTATAAAAGAATAATTTTAGGAACTCACTGTTTCACGATTACTTTCGATGTAGTTCTTGAATTTTCCATCAAAAAATAAATTTTTAAGTCCCAAGTATCGAATGAGATGTTCTTTAGATACCTCTATGGAAATTGTCCAAAAGCGAGTTCTTTCCTGGAAATAAGTTTTAAAAATGCTAAAAGCACGATTTTGAAAAAGCCTTACATGCCAGTCAAGAAAAATAAGTTTCAAAGGTGGAAGGCTCTTAGGAATTGACCATGTCAGTGATTGATCCATACACATAGATAACCACGATTTACTAACCTGAAAATGACCATTTTTTGCTTGTCAATTATGTCCGTCTTATTTATATTAAACTAATAGCTGAATATAAACAAACGTGTCTGATGTTATTGATTGCATCGATTGCGAAAAGGATGATTTTGCATTTAATTTCCATTGGGAGATGGGTGAATTGTAATCGAGTCTCTTCTTCTGCCCCTTTTACTTCTTCATTGCGATTCATTGCATTAGAAATCTCGCTTTGAATCGTTTATAAGGCGGCGAATTCATCGAAATGTCTGACAATGTGAAAATAAGTGGCAAACACGTGAATGGGAAACAGTTCACCGTACGGACATGATTAATAATTGTAAACCTTAAAAATTGTGAAACTGAGAAAGAAAACTGTGGAAACAAGAAAAAAAAAGGATTTTAGGAGGCAGCAAAAGAATAAAAATTGATTGCAATTAAAGAGTTTTGGAATAAAATTTTTTTAACGCCGTTGAAATAAGTCGGCCTCTCACACTCCTGTTTTGAAACGCGCGGTGCGCGCATGCACCACGGCTGTGCAGTGGACGTACAGTGTAGTGACTCTCTTCATTTCTTCCCTCTCTCGGCTGAGTATCAGCGCGGGCGAGAGAGCGAAGAACTGTAAGAGAGACGTGCGCACAACGTGCAAACGAAAACCGGAGCACACAATTGATTGCAAATTCGGCGTGTTTGAGATCGTGTCTGTTTCAGGAGAATGTCGATTGACCTAGTGTGCACGCTGTTGTGTACGGTGTATCATTTTATAGTAAAAAATCGAAATCGGAAAGTGGGGTTACTGTAACTTTTCCGTGCGAGACCCAGAACCTTAGTTACTTAGCTAAATATCAGCATTCGTGATACCGACTCTACCCCCAAGATATTGAGATAGGTTGCTAAAAAGCCATCCGTGGATATCCGCCCAGCGCCCCGTCCTCTCATGGATGCTCTCTTAAAGTGTTTACGACTTAATTACCAGAGGGTACTTCTCGAGCAAACCATTGCGATAACCTGGACTTGAGCTGATTCTGGACAGGCTTCCACCAAATTTATCATTGGATTTTTCGCCATATTTATCATTGGATTACAACGTAAATTGTGACTGGACAAAAAAATGTGTGCGTGAAATTTTGTCTGGACAGAATACACGGAGAATACCCAACAAATGGGAAAATGATCGGATAATTGGGAGTAGTCGCAGTAGGGTTGGCCTGGTGAGAGAGAAACTGAGATCTCGAAACTGTTTAATTCAATTATCTCGCTGGTTTCGAGAACAATGGGTGAGTTTCGAGATCTCGAAACTCAAATGTGTCTTGAAAATCCCCTCATCCTGGGCATTCCCGCCATTTCGCGGTCAATACTTCTCAAATGTTCTCAATTTCTCGTATGTTCTCAATGGGTTTCGAGATCTCGAAACCAATTAACGCCGAGCGGTCATTTTTCTCACGAGGCCAACCCTAAGTCGCAGTCGAATTTGTCCATAAAAATCCACGCTCAGAAAGTGAGTCACCTGAAAAAATTACCCCCAGAATTCGATCCTTCGCGATAAAATTGCCGTATTTTTTTGAATTTTTAATTTTTTTTTCTCGAAATTTTTCACGTTCTTTGATAAGTGATTTTCCCTTCCGCACAGAGGCTATAGAAATGGCGTCTTGTACAAACAGTGCTGTTCTTACTGTAACTCTCCGGCAACGCTTTGCTCGAATGAAAGCCGGTAATGTTCGACGCCTTCCCTCTGGATGGGCGGGAGGTCGGCTCCACCCTCTCTCAAGGGGGCGGAGCACAACGGCGGGACATGGTACGGTTACCCCAATCTTCCCTATCCTACCCACTCTGCACCCTTCACTCCCACCTTTGCTTCCCTTCTCTGCATGATTACACATTTCGCAGTTTTAGTTTGTTTCTTTTTAGCTTTTGTCTTCTTTGCTCCCTCATCGTCTATTAACGAACTATGTCTTCCATACCACGTATCTCCTTATTTTGATATGTTCTCATCGTACTGATGAAAAAAGCCATCGCGAGCGGACAAGAAATTCGATGAAAGAAGGGATAGTTGAGAGAGAATTCATATATTAATATTATTTTATGGTTTGAAAATTCGACTTTGTCTAATGGCGTCATACGCACTGAAAGAGGGTGGTTTCTTTCATTCAATTCAATTATTTATCATGTCACGCATTAGTGATCACATGAGGATGGGTCGATATTCTTCATCTGTTGCATTCCATCGATTCTCTCTATCGGGTATTGGGGTGGCCTTGGGGGCATTTCCAGCTGTAGGGAGTCCACAGTTGCAGTCCACAATCATTGATTTCCATTCGCCTTAAGGTCCACTTTTTCCTTTCATTCACACTGGTAGATAATACGCTATGGTAGATACGCGTGGCATACTATTATTTCTACGCGACATCGCGAAACGACGCGGTTCTTTCATGATTTGCGTTCTTTTGGTTAACGTTTCCATACTCCTCTCCCGACTCCTTTCCATTTCGAACTCTCACTCGGCGTCTATCTCCAGTCTCCACATCTCCCACCCCCTCGATATTGATTAATTGAAAAGTACCTGAAATACTTTTCAAATAATAAATGTCTCAGTTCTCAAAAATCATTTCTTGAATGTTGAAGAAACCCTCGTACTCCAAAATTTGGAACTTTTCATTAAGAGCTTAAGTAACTTATTTACTAACTCGCTAACCCATGCATGGCAAAGTAATTTTTCTGTGCATGTATGCTCCGGTCGAGACACCGCCACCGCCTCACAAAGACGCCCACCCATTGGGGGACGGGGAATTGGTAGTCGTGACTAGATCACGCAGGTAAGCAGGTCTGGCGCAAGGTGGGCACTCCGGACCGAATCTGCCCATTAAAACACTGGCCTACCAGTGTTCTCCCGTGAGCCCAGCTCGAAGACGGGAAGTACTTTTACCTTTTTTTTAGCTTCATGTGTGTTCTGTCTGCAGTCCTCATAGAAAGCAACGAATCGAGTTGGCGCATTTTCGATTCCTTGAATTATTTTTCTGTGAAGACGTCATACCGATTTTTGTAATATTGATTTATTTTCCAGAAACGATGAATCTCAATCTGATCGATCTCCCTCGAGAAATGGTTGATGCAATTATCAGCTTTGCGGACAAAAAGAGCCTGTTTGAGCTGAGAGAGGTGAAAGTGCAAGATATTTATTTTTCAATCGTGTTCAAACACGATTTCACTTATTTTCACGAGATTTACTTACTTCTTCCGAAAGAACCAGGAATGTAGCGGGTTAACAGGTCTGTTTTTGGGATGTGTTTGCCTGTTCAAACACGTTTTCACGAATGCCGGGCTATCAATTTCCCAGAGTAGCGAACCCGTCATGCGGTTATCGAATTTTTCTTGTCCCGAACCAGCTAAATTCCTTTGAATACGTAGCGTGCATTTTTTTAAAAAGCAAGAAAAAGCGTTAAGAGAGGAATCGCGAGAAAATCGAGCATTTCGAGGGAAAATGGGACCCAGATTTCAAGTATATTTAATTTCGGCTGAAAATTCATCTTAAGGTATTTCAAACACTCCTCTATCGATTGGCATTGTCAGAATTTCGATTAAAAATTTCGCAATCGCGTGAAACACGAAAGCACCAGGCAGGTTGTGAATATTTTTTTCCGAAATTGCAAAATTTGAAAAATCATAACTATATTCAAAATGAAGATAGAAACTTGTTCTTTTTCATGCTTGACGGAGAGGTGTCTCAGCTACGCAACAAAACTATCAGAGTCATTCCTGGCACACTCATCGGTGCAGGGTGGTCGCTTCTGTGATTTTCATTGTAACTTTGGTAAAGTCCTAAGCTCCCGCTTCCCTTATGTGCGTTCTGGTGGTACTTGTTGGTACTACTCACAACCGAAAAATGAGCAGAAACGGACCATGGGTTGTAAAGATGCACTGGATTTTGTCAGACCGGCCTTAGACAAGGAATGGACAGATACTTGAAACTAGTTTTGTTTGTGCTGTATATTTTCAGAAATATATCAAAAACAATATTCTCGTTCTTTGCGATACATTTTGTCATCTACTTTTGAGTGGGAAACTTTTTTAAATTTATAAATTCAATTTTCGGAATCACTGACTTTGACCAAATTTGCATGAATAATGTGATTTATTCAACTTTATTTGACTGTTTATGATGTTTTTTGTTTATGATGATCTATACGTACTGTATGGTGGGCACAACTTTATCATACTTTAAACACATTACTTAGTCCGTATTTTTTATACCTGTTCAAACATTATAATTTCTTCCCATATCTCTTGAGAAGGTTCCTGAGTATGTGTTCAACATTTGTCTTTTGGAAAGTGAGTGGCTACCTATTCGTAGAAATTAGCTACAACGCTTAGAAAATCATGCATCTGCACGAGGACGCGCGCTCTGTCTTCTCTGGCACTCTCTCACTTCCGCCCGCTCTCTCGCCTTTTTAGGATCCGGTAAGGGCAGAAATTTTTTGCCCGTTTAATACGATTGCGGAATCAACATATTCAAGGTAAATTCATTATTTTCTGATTGTACATAGCTGAGGAAAATATTTCTGCCCTCACTGGATCCGAACCAAGCGAGAGAGCGGGCGAAAATGAGAGAGTGCCAGGGAAGACAGAGCGCGCGTCCTCGTGCAGATGCATGATTTTCTAAGCGTTGTATCTAATTTCTACGAATAGGTAGCCACTCACTTTCAAAAAGACAAATGTTGTACACATACTCAGCAACCTTCTCAAGAGATATGGGAAGAAATTAGAGTGTTTGAACAGGTAGACAAAAATACGGACTAAGTGATGTGTTTAAAATATGATAAAGTTATTTGAAATACCTTAGGCCGAATTTTCAGCGAAATTAAATATATTTGAAATCGGGTCCCAGGCAAGCCCGAGTCTCTCGCGATTCTTCTCTTAAGACTAATCAATCGAAAGTAGTAAACGAATATGGTTTAACCGAGGATGCATAAATTTTTATCCAAACTCAATACTCTCTTGAATGCGGGCGGAGCTGCGAGATTAGAGTTTGAAATTCGGGTAAATATTTGGAATAGATCTTTTCATTGCGCACATTCGTGTGCTACATAAAGAGGTCTAAATCAATAATTTACCCAAATTTCAAACTTTATTAGAGATAATGCATTCTGGGAGTGGCGACGGCCAACCGTGTCTTCTTCATAACAAAAAATACTTTCTCATTTTATGGTCTATTTCAGGGAAAAAATGGGCTCCACTGTGGAACATTGCGGAACACTTTCCTGCAAAGTGGACTCGGTGTACGATACATTCTTTTCCAGGTCTGTCACGCAACGAAACAACATGTGGACTCATCAGCTAAGAACCCAACGAGAAAGCCTTCTGTGGGTTTTATGATAAAAGAAGTAAGTGGAGCGTTATTAAATGATATGTGCAAAATTATTTCAGTTGAAAGAGCCCATCGATGATGTACTCTTCGAGCTCACCCTTTGGGTTGAATGTAAAATTTTTCTAATACCCGTGATGCGCTACTTTAAGTCGCTTAGTTATATGGTAAGGTCAACATGACTCTTCTGAAAAGTAATTTTTGTTAATTAGGGTCGCTACGCAGAGCTTCCCAAGGAGAAGTTGATGGACCTGATTGATCTAATGGCGGAAATGTTAAGAGGATGTTCAGTTAATTACTTGCTAATATCGTTCGAACAAAAGCAAGTCGACTGTTTCGATATCGCGGAGAGGCTGTACAATCAAATACCGAGTGACACCCCACTTTCTATATCTTCGGGATATCCGGCAAACTGGTAAGCTCCTTCAACGAGTTTAAAGCGGGTATCCCACAATTTGTTTTGATGGGGTCGAAAAAAGGACTCGTTTTTATTATAATGTTTTAAACGTTTTTATTATAATGTTTTTGTAATGTTATAATGATTAGTTATAATTATAACGTTGTTTATTATTTTTATTTCATTTTCACCGCGGAAGTGGAGGAGTGGAAAAATGAGGAGGATTGTTAAGGAAAATGCTGATTTTGGACGCACAACCTTTTATTTTTTCAAACAGATGAATGTTGTATAAATTGGAAATTCACTCATTTGAACACTAAAACGTTCCCTTTCTAATTTGGTAAATACCATTAAGGATGTTTCAAATCAATCGATGATACTCCTTGGCTCAGCTGGTAGAGCTGATGCTTTGTAAATCGAAAGCTGTAGGTTCCAAGCCCTCTGTTTACATTTAATTTTGCCGAAATGCAGCAATTCGTAAAATTGAAATATCAAATCAGGAAAAAAAATTAAAATAAGCTTTTGCCTAGCAATCCTGAGAAAGGCTTTTTCATTGATTCTCGCGTGCGCATCTATGGCGGTGAAGTAGAAGTACTCTAAACACCTATATTCGATCAATATTATTGATTTTTGATCTACTTGAAAATGTATGATCATGATGCGCACAAAGTATGTTGTAAAGCATCTCAATAGCTCCAGAATGCGCTTTTAAACTAGAGATTTGGTGCTAAATCAATGATGTTATTTGACTTTCGTGCCTCTCCTCTCTCTAACACGACGAGCGAAGTGGGCGGAGCTGGTGATCCCTACCTGTAGGAAATCACTTGGCTCCTTCCTCATTCCTCATTTTATGGGAAGGATCATTTTCGCTCTCAATCGCGCACTGTTGAATGGTTGAGAAGGAATAACATTGCCAACACTAATATAGAGAATGGGGAGAGGAAGACAGCAAATTAGAGTGGCAAATGGAGATAAATTAATAATTGAATCCCTTAATTAAACTGCTCTAATTAAGAACTAGAGAATGGGATGGCATTGCCAACAGTTGCCAACTCGTGTAAATTTCAATACTTAAAGGGAGAAATACCCTTAGAAAAGACATAGAGATTGACCTCTCTTCCGCTGTCTCTCTTGGAGAGAGCACCAGACAGGGAAGTGATCATAAAAGAGAGATTGGGGAATCGAGGAGGGGCGAGAGATGCGAGAGGAGGAGAGATACTGAATAGATCAAAGAGGGTGCGAGAGAGGAGAGGTGACCTCGCATCCAGGGAATACGGGGTGGTGTGTTTGCCGTTTCGTGGCGAAACCATAGGAATTCGCGCGAATTCAAACATGGGGCAGTTGCCAACTCGTGTATCAATACTTAAATTTTCCAGGGATCATCTAACTGAGTTTATGACGAATATAGCCAAACCCAAGGAAGTCTGGTTATCCATTTGTGATATTTATCCGAAAGGTGAGTGTTATCATGCCTCTTACTAGAGTTTTGACTCAGAATGACAATAATCCGGCAAAGACCAACTTCTTCAACATTTGGTTTTGCACTTATGGATGCTCCTGGATCTAACAAAGATCCCTGAGCAGTATAATGCCTCAGAAATGATTCTTCGCCGATAAACTGCTACCGTCGTGTGCAGTCCTAGCAATTTGAATCCGTTTTGATATTTCTGTGAAAACTTTTTTGGAGCTTGGACCGTCGAAGTGCAAATTTCATTTTAGTGTTAATCATTCTTATTATTGATTCATAGAGCTGGGCAGCCTAGTATAATCTGGATTTTAGACCTCCTGCCAAGAATAGCAGAGGTTGCTACCGAGATACAACTTGAACACCTTGAAATGGACAGTAATGATACGGCATCTCAAGTACTTGAATTAGTGAGGAGGAAATGCAACATTCTGAGTATCCACCGAAATCTCAACAGAGAACAAGCGGAAATACTCATCGAAGTAAGTGAGGTTTGCAGTCCGTAAGAACAACTTTCGAAATACATTCAACCTCATTCTCCCCGCTGGCGTTCTTGTATGCATGTGTGCCCGTGCGCACGCGTATCTGTGAGTGCCATTCAGTTTCTTCGAGTAATGATCAGACTCTCCTCATTATACATGCTCTCGCGGGCAAACCTTTTGCCGCATTTTTCGAAAGTGCCAGAAACCGTTCTAACACGTTTTTGAGTACCGTGAAACACGTTTTCACCTGTTTTGCCGAGTTTTAACATGAAAAATCGAAATTTTCGAACTTTCTCCAAACGCACCGGTGAGTGTCGGGGATCACAGGAAAAGTGTTTTGCGATGTCAGAAACGTGTCAGAACGTGTTCTAACACGTTTTAACGTGGAAATTCGAAATTTTCGAAAAGTTCCAAAATGATTCAGAGAGCGTAGGGGTTCGCATGAAAAGTGTTTTGCGATGTTCGAAACGTGTCTGAACGTGTTCTAACACGTTTTAACGTGGAAAATCGAAATTTTCGAAAAGTTCCAAAATTATTCAGAGAGCGTAGGGGATAACAGGAAAAGCGTTTTGTGATGTCGGGAACGTGTTCGAACACGTTCTGAACGCACTGTATTTTGCGTTTCCGTTGTGAAAGCCTCACGAGCGTCTTGCAACGGAATAAGCCAGTACTCTTTGTAGCGATTAACGCTCTTCAACATAATTAACATGGAGCCGATTCCCGAGCTCCCCCTGGGCAGAACTTGGAGACGGCTATCTTGCTTCCCCTGGACCGAACTTGGAGCCAGCTACCGAGCTTCCCCTGGTCCGAAATGTGCCCGGCAACTGAATGCCCCCCCCCCCGAACCATAGTTTGAAAACGGAGTGCGCACCCTACCATAACGTAGTTTAACCTCAACACATTCTGCTAGTTGAACCATCACTGTTCTGACAGGTATCGCCAGAGAGAGCATGACATTTTGAAAGCATGGAATTTCTGCCTTTGGGGAACAACTTTCAATTCTGAGTTCGATCAATTTTTATTTTGGAAAGTTTCCGGGAAAATGAAAAAAATCAATCCGGGTTCCAGGTGGCAGAACTGGCTCTTAATGTTAGCAATTTTCCGGTCCTGAAGCCGGAATCGGCGCAGCTTTGTTCAAAATGATCAGAAAATTTTCGCGATTTCGTACATATCTGGTTTCGGACTCACGGGGAAATAAGTCTGCGACTCAATTCTTTGAAACTACGTGATTTGTGGTTTTCGAGGGTGCTTATAGCGGTGGACATATTCATTTTGGACGTAGAGCCTCCGTTGGCTCTAGACGACGTTGCGTCGAAATCGATTTTTCTCTATTTATTCAGATTCTGACAACGTTAATTTTTTATCCTTGTTGTTTCTTGGACAGAATTTGATGGCGATCACGCCTGACTAGTTTATTTCTGATAATTATTAATGATAATTGGTAAAAATCAACTTTATTCAGAGTAAATTCTGACCTTGTTAACGTATAGGACCGGATTTGAGCGAAATCTGTCATCCGATCTCCAAATGAGCAGCAATAAAGTGTATTGAAAATGAGCGAATACTCCCCTCTTTTCCACTGGGCATCTTCGCACTCTCTCATTTCGCCACACTCTCTCGCTTCCCGATTGAGAAGAAGAGAAAAGAGCCACGGGGAAGGAAGAGTGAGTGACGAGGTAAAGGTAGCTTCACTAGGAAAAAAGTTATGAAAGGGTGCATAAAACTGTTTTGCACCTTGCACCCATGAAATTTGCGCAGCATAACTCCTCAATTTACACTAATTAGCTTAATTACCTTGAGAAAATCGTCAAAATGCGACTCCTTGTGTGCGAGTGGCGAATGTTGATTGCCGAATCTGATAAACTCTTTTTTTTAATATTTTAAATTTGTTAAAATTAAAATTCACTTTATCAGCTGGTGTTAATTCAGCTGGCTTACCGGATAAAAGGTAAAGTTGTTCCATGTCAAGCGATTTTACAGTAGCAAGCTACCACGCTAGATGGGGCAAGCCGGTAAGCCAGCTGCAACGTGGGATTACGTAACCCAAGCTTTCCCAAGGCATCTAGGGCACGCTACCTTTCGCAATCAAAGTTGCTACCAATTTACCGCCCCGGGGTGGATGGAAGGCTTGGTTGGCCTGGGCGGGGATCGAACTCGTGACCCTTCGAATGACTAGCAGTTGCTTACACCACTCGGCCATTCCGTGACGAGAGAGTGTGTCTAAACGAGAGAGTGCCGAGAGATCGGGGTAGAGAGGGGACTTAACTGTCCCTTTTACTTGCAATTTAAATGAACTTTATTGCTGCTCATTTGGAGATCGGATGAGAGATTTCGCTCAAATTATATATTTGGATTCCTCTCGTCATTCCGGTGCGATCTGTGTAACAAGGTCAGAAATTGCTCTGAAGAAATTTGATTTTTACCAATTACCATTAATAATTATCAGAAATAAACTAGTCAGGCGTGATCGCCATCAAATTATGTCCAAGAAACAACAAGGATAAAAAATTAACGTTATCAGAGTCTGAATAAATAGAGAAAAATCAATTTCGACACAACGTCGTCTGGAGCCAACGGAGGCTCTACGTCCAAAATGAATATGTCCACCGTCATCAGCACACTCGATAACCCCAAATCAGGCAGTTTCAAGGAATTGACCTTTTTTGACTGTACCGAGCATTGCTCGATTCTTAAGCAAACGGCCTCATATATATGTTTAATTTTATGATAATTTTAGGAGCTTCCGAAGTTCAAGAAAAAGATTCAATTCTCCATGTTGGTGGAAGGGATGGACGAGATGTTCGAGAAGATCGGGGAGTTTTATGTTCAAATAGAAGTCGAACGTGATAGATCAATACTCGTCATCGAACATCAAGAAATTAAATCAAGAAAGATTTTATTATTCAGAAATACTTAAGAATGTCTAACACAGATTTTATGAGAAAATGTAGGAAATTGGACCGATACAAATAATAATAATATTTTTATCATGTCACGTACAAATAAATTAGAAGTTCAAAAAGTGTGCTTAGTGCCGCCGATTTGCAGCTAAAAATTTTCTGTCTTTGATTGTAAAATTACTGAATCTTATAATGATCTTTCGAAATTAGCATATTATTCTTTATGTGGAGCGTCATATCTCAACATGTTGAAAACATACTTATTTTAATATACATTTTGATTATTCCGTTAGGAACAATATGAAAACAAGAAAAAGCGAAAAATATTTTGATCTGACTTTGATATGACCGTTTATCAAAAAATCGATGATAAGACAATTTCGATAAAAAAGACAATTTCGATAAAAAAACAAAGTTTATTTAAAAATTTTAAATTTTACTTACTCATGTACTTCAAATTACTTGACAATCAAGGACAAACAATTTTTTGCTGCATATCGTTCGAATTTTCCTACACTTTTTCAGAAAATCTTTGGCTAATTATGGCTTCCTTTTTCTGGTAGTGTAATTTTCAACCCAAAAATTATGCCTTTAATTTATTTTTCCAAACTGAGCGTGGAAGCGAGAATGGTTTTCTGTGTATCACTTAAAAATTCCAATTGTTCGAATTCCTCATTTTTGTGTTGTATTTTATTGTGATGAGAGGTTTCACCAACCTCTAAAAAGAATTATCCGATCGAATGATTTTAGACCTCTGTTCACAGCATGGAGGGAATTAAATAGAATTAAATAGGCGAAGCAAAAATCATTCAAAAATACATTTTGCCTGATGCTCTTAATTCGAGCGGGAAAATGAATGGAGGTACCTAAAACGCAAAAAAAACGAAACCCCTTGAGCTAATTCACAAGTTTTTATTCTTATTTTTTCCGCATTTAGCTTCTTGTTTTTCTGTGAATTATTTTGTTTTTTATATTTCTTATCTGATACTAAGTTGACGATCCAATGCTGTATTAACAGTAATCTTTCAAAGTACAATTAATAATTGATTTTTCTGAACAGTTGATATTGTCTCAAATATCAATGCTAATTTGGTCTGAAATTAACTAGATAAAAACTTAGCATATTTTAGAAGTTGTGTCTCAGACTCCACGAATGGGCCAGCTCTAGTGTATTACAAGATCACAAATGCTCGTCCAAAATAATAAAAGGTTTGCGGAAAAACAGACACATTCCGCTAGCAATATGGCATAACAAACAAGAGACACGTATAGAAAGAAACTAAACACACCAGTTCATTTCATTAGCGTATCATTTTAAACTTTTAATACCAGCCTCGAGAAATGCTCAGTCTTCCTATATTGTCAATTTGCTAAGAAGAGTATTTCCTAATGCAATTGCATAGCAAATTGATTGGTGCTACGATAATGTCCCCTCGATCATTCTGCAAAAACAATAAAATATCCTCTTCATACTTAGTTCATTTAACCATACAAAGATAGAAAAAAAATTTATTACTCTTTCCAAAATTCTGTATACAACACATCTGAACGAAGAAAAAACATCTCAGGGTTCAAATTGGCAAGGCGCCCGCAAAATTCAAATGTTCAATTTTGGCGGGAAAGATCAAAGATCGTTAAGGAGTTCGTCCAGTTCGTAATCTTCCTTGGTCGGAAATCGATTGACCGCGTGCGCCTTGTCCGTCCGCAGCAGGCAAACCAACTCTCCTGCAGAATAATATTTGAATTTCCCGCCAATAACAAAATTAAAATTTCGCGCCAAATTCCTCATACAAATGCGCCTCACCCTGATCGTCAGGCGTGACGCGAAGCTCGACGCGGTATTTGCGCGCCGCCTCGATGCGGCACGCGGCGAACAGATCCGCGTTGTCGGCCGTCCGCTCCAGCCGGATTACGGTAGTCTCCTCGTTGGAACCGTCTGAGGGTACGGTATCGATTAGTGCGAACTGTAGGGATTCTGGTGGCTAGAGTAGTCGTGACCTACCGTAGAAGACCCTGGGTGGTCTCGGTCTGGCCCGCCCGAACCCTCCTGGATGTCCGTCCATGGATGGTCGACCACTTCGTACGAGTGACGATCCTCCTCGGAGATTGTCTGCAATCGATAAGTACAGTATCCCAGAGCCTCCAGAAAGGGGTCAGGGGTGAGAGAGAGTGTGCAAAATCGAAAGACACTCTCTTACCAATTAAAAATTACTAATTAACGTCGGCAATGAGAATGATCTGCAAAAAGTGAAAATTTGGTGGTGATTGAAATTTGTTTGAGATACAATAAGAAATGTATTGGGTAAGTTAACTCCGTCGTGATAGTCCTCCGTCATCTGAAATTTGGAGAATCCGCCCCTCTCTCATATCTTTTTTAATCTCTTATTTCTTGGCAAATCTCAAATCCTTTTGCTCCTAGGGTGTGTATAAAATACAATTTCGAGAACAATGGTACGATGTTCAAGTTTTCCGTTTCTCAAAACTATCTTGTAATTTAACTTTTGTCAGTGATAAAGTGAGAAAGAGGGGAAAACATACGTGGGCACGGTCACCCGGGGGCACTCTGCATTTTCGAGAATCCTGGTCCTGGGGCACTACGCAAAAGTTCAAAATGTTATAAGTTAAAGATTTGGGGGGTTGGTCAATGCTGGGAGCACTATGTAAGCGAGCGAAACCGGGGTGGGAGCACTCTGCAAAAAAATGTCTATAATTTGCTGCCCACGTGCGGGGGAAAATGAAAGAGGCAGCGAACTAATTCGCATTTCTCATTTCTTCTCACGCCTTTTAGAAAACCTCGAAATCAATAAATTCTCAACCGAGATAGTTTCTAACTTTTCGAGAAAAATAGCGGTCTAGCAAAGCCAATCGAGGTGTACGATAAATACATTAAAATAGTATAACTTAGGCACAGTCCTAAATATTCTACCGTACTCTTTTCCACCGTACTGCCCTACCGTAGCCTCCACCGTATCTCCGGCGGGCGTGGTCGTCGTAATGGGCACGGTGCGCTTGTGACGAATTTCCTCGCCTGCAAAGTGCGGGCATCTTGCTGGCAACGTTGCGGAAATTTTGAATGTTTCAATAAATTAAAAGATCAAAGATCACTGACCCGATCCCTCCAACTCCTCAGCCGATCCTTCCAATATGGCAGGAATCGAGCCCGAACCCGAGCCCTCCTCGATATTCGATTCGATATCTAAAGAATGGCGGATAGCATCATCACTATGTAATACCTGTGGTTACCGTAAACCGTAGTGTCCGCCTACCGTACCCTGATAGAAGAGTCGTCATTCCTCTATAATATGCATTATAATGGCGTATACATAAAGTAGTTCACATAAGGGACGATTTTTTTAAAAATAAATAAAATAAATCTGCACCGCTTTTGGATTACATAATCGATTTTTAAAGATTTATCAAACACTAAATATCAAGAAGAACATATTCAGGAGAAACTTCACACCAAAAGTCTGAAAAGGTATTCTCCTTTACTGCCTGATTATGATCATGAATTATTCCATAACATTTTTTAGTGAAAAAAAAGTTTATGATAAATTACTAATTATTTGATTTTGTAAAAAAAAAAGTTTTGAATTCTTATTTACAAAAAGTTCTGAATTCTTATTTACCATACAATTTGGGTAAATTTCCTCTTTTGATTTAATTTTTTTTATTTGATTTTTTGATTCTTTTTATCTGCTCAATTTCGTATACAACTTGATGGACTAATGCTGCGCAAATTTCATGGGTGGAATTCCACCCTCCGAGGGTGGAAAACTCGTGTAACTCAGGTCAAACTGAACGAAATCACTCCAATCAAAAAGGAAAATGTTCCAAACGTGGCTTGCAATATATGTATCAAGTTTGGAAGTTGTAGCTTCACTAGGAAAAAAGTTATGAAAGGGTGCATAAAACTGTTTTGCACCTTGCACCCATGAAATTTGCGCAGCATAACTCCTCAATTTACACTAATTAGCTTAATTACCTTGAGAAAATCGTCAAAATGCGACTCCTTGTGTGCGAGTGGCGAATGTTGATTGCCGAATCTGATAAACTCTTTTTTTTAATATTTTAAATTTGTTAAAATTAAAATTCACTTTATCAGCTGGTGTTAATTCAGCTGGCTTACCGGATAAAAGGTAAAGTTGTTCCATGTCAAGCGATTTTACAGTAGCAAGCTACCACGCTAGATGGGGCAAGCCGGTAAGCCAGCTGCAACGTGGGATTACGTAACCCAAGCTTTCCCAAGGCATCTAGGGCACGTTTACCTTTCGCAATCGAAGTTGCTACCAATTTACCGCCCCGGGGTGGATGGAAGGCTTGGTTGGCCTGGGCGGGGATCGAACTCGTGACCCTTCGAATGACTAGCGGTTGCTTACACCACTCGGCCATTCCGCTTACCGGATATTACACATTAATTTGCATCCGCATTCGTTGTTTCTGAAAATCTGCATTCATGCGAATAAATTCTAAATATTATTGTGAATAAATTCATTCTCGAATCATATTTACATGGTGTTCTGAGTGAAATGAAAAAAACGCATCTTAATTTTAGTTTTTTTTTTATAATATTGCATATTTCTGCAACGTTTGGCATTATTTATTAAACGATTGATCCAAAATTACAAATGTGAATTCGCGGTTAGACCACCATTGCCCCTTTACATGCTATTTTCGCGCTCTCCTACTTACTACCTCAATTTCAACATTTATCGCCGCAGGTGTATCACATGCCTGAATATTGATGATGATTAGGACTAATGCGCGCAAATTATTGTTCTGCATAATATCAAATATTTCCAAACTACAAAGATCAAAGATCACACACCTCGCAGTCGTCCACAGGTCGTGCAGGGGCGCGTCGAAGATGGAGTTGACCAGCGCCTCCTCCGGTCGAGGAGTCGCCTGTGTAGTTTGATGTTTGATCTCGAGAGAGAGATCAAACTACAAAGATCACGTACCCGCAACCCTCGCTGATGGCGATGCGCATAATGTTGAGAGTGAGCGCCTCGTCAATTTCGGGCGCGAGTGTCTGAATGACCAAAGTTCAAACTACAATTACAAACTACAATAAGGACTCAGGACCAATAACACCAATAATGTTTGTAGTCTGATACGTGGGAAAAAGTAAAATTTCTGAAAAAAATTAACACAATTTCAGATCCTGAAAAACAATTGCCATTGTTGTCACAAGAATCTATCACGCAACTCACGAGAGACTCGGTTTGAAAATGGCAGAGACCAAGATTTTCGTAATCGAGTTTTCGCTGGTTTCGAGTTCTATTGCGTCCACCTAAGATACCTGTGAGGTATTATGCCACAAAAGTCATTCCTCGACGAGATGCTGCTACTGTTAGGTGCAGCCCGCGAACTTTGAGCACCTTTTTCGCGTGTTCAACGGAATTTTTGTGAAAACTTTTTGCTTGGAGCTAGGCTTAATTTTCAATGATCTTTCAATCTATCAATTTGGTTTTTAGATTTCTTAACTAATTTGCATAATATCGTATTTTGTTGATTTTCGAGAAAACTGTTCGGAAAGCAGATGTTCTGATTGCATGAGATTCTGCGGGAGGTCACAAGGATTCGAATGATATGTTTATGCTCCCATAACTCGGGAGTTGAGATAGTGCCGCATGCAGAAACGTGGAAAATAGAGAGCCACCATTCAATTCTCTGATTTCATCCTTTGTTCTTCACCGGTTCATTCGCCGCTCTCGCGATGAATGATTACGAATTTCGCCTATTTTAAGTGTTTCCCCCTATTCTACGATGTTTCTGCATGCGGCACTATCTCAACTCCCGAGTTATGGGAGCATAAACATATCATTCGAATCCTTGTGACCTCCCGCAGACTCTCATGCAATCAGAACATCTGCTTTCCGAACAGTTTTCTCGAAAATCAACAAAATACGATATTATGCAAATTAGTTAAGAAATCTAAAAACCAAATAGATAGATTGAAAGATCATTGAAAATTAAGCCTAGCTCCAAGCAAAAAGTTTTCACAAAAATTCCGTTGAACACGCGAAAAAGGTGCTCAAAGTTCGCGGGCTGCACCTAACAGTAGCAGCATCTCGTCGAGGAATGACTTTTGTGGCATAATACCTCACAGGTATCTTAGGTGGACGTAATAGAACCCGAAACCAGCGAAAACTCGATTACGAAAATCTTGGTCTCTGCCGGAATTATGTCATTCTGTGTCGAGCCTCTCGTGAGTTGCGTGCTATAGTTCTGTTTTTTACTAAATATATGTAAATTAATTTTATTTTTTTTTAATTCTCACTTTGAGCAGTGTGTCTTGAGCAGTCTTGAGGGCGAAGCCAGTTAGTAGCTGGTCGGCGCGACACGACTTTTGGCATTCTGAGAAGAGATCAAAGATCAATGATAAATTCTGATTTCGCGTACCCTCGTTGATAGACTTGGACGAGGCGTCGGTGCACTCGATGATTGCCTCGAAGGCTGAATAAAGATAAATTTTGAAAATTGTAGATAATCTATAGAGATCAAAGATCAAATATCAACTTTACAAAAATCTATTGCCTGCAATTTCGGATACAGTCAGTGTCTGATCTGATAGTAGGTATCAGGTTGATGCATAAGTTTCTTTCTTTTTGGAGTACCTATCGTGGTCCGAGTTCACAATGCACATTTGTGAAAACTGTTTACAACTGTGAACACAATCGTTCACAATTGATTTGCTCAAAAATCATCCATTTTGGATATTTTTTTCTTCTTTTCATTGTTTTCCTCGTGTGTTTGCGAAGCTGTAGGAAAAATAGAGTAGCCGAAATGTTAAGTTTTGACGAAATTGCCTGCTGGGAAGACCTGGCGGTGCTATACAAAGCCGTTATGCGGCGAATAGAGAAAGATTACTGTGGGTGGGAGGAACGGAGGGGCTGAGGGGAAGAAACCATGTTCAAGCGATGATTTAGTCGAAATTTGAGGAAGAGAGTGTGTGAAAATGAGAGAGCAGAGAGAGATAGAGAGAAGGGAAGAGGCACGTCTCGTCTCCCTCCGCGGAGGCCTCCGGGGTCAACTCTCTTCCCTTCTCTGATCTCCCTCCGTTCCCCCATCTACCGTAATCTTTCTCTATTCCCCGGATAACGGCTTTGTCTAGCACCGCCAGGTCTTCCCAGCAGTCAATTTCGTCAAAACTTAACATTTCGGCTACTCTATTTTTCCTACAGCTTCGCAAACACACGAGGAAAACAATGAAAAGAAGACAAAATAGCCAAAATGGCTGAGTTTCGTGCAAATCCATTGTGAACGATTGTGTTCACAGTTGTAAACAGTTTTCACAAATGTGCATTGTGAACTCGGACCACGATAATTCAGGACACTCTATCTCGGCTCTTTAAAATGCAATCATCCATTGTTCAAAGGATTGTGTGGGGCAGCTATGGTATTCCGAGAGCATAGAGTAATCATATCCAAAGCTCCCCCCGTTTGTGAGAAGCAAAATAAAAAGCATGTTCAGTCATGAGGCAAAAATCTAGAAAAGCTTGGATTCGTCTAAGAATCGTTTCTGGGATTTCTCATACAGCGGATCGTACAGTCACATAAGCCCTCTTTCCAAAATTATACTGATCCTGGTGGTACATTTTCGTCGTCACGATTTCTGTCTCGTCAAATGAAAATCGATATTGAAAAATTTGATTGATGTGAAATAAATCTACTTTCCAAGCAATAATACAGACTAGGTCTAAGTAGGGGGGTTTTATTCGTCCCAATATCTAGTTAGCCATTTACCACAACCTGTATGTTGACTATGAGTTTTATTTAGAATTCCAGAAAAATGAAAAATTCGAAAATATATAATATCCATAAAAAATCTATAGAATATCCGTCATATAACATCGAGCGCAATTCGAATCGTCCCTTTCTTAGACATGCTTCTACTATGCATACTCTATGAAAAACCACCTTATTTGATATAATCCATCGCGAAAGAAAGGTCATCAAGAAAAATATCATTTTCGACCTCAAAAATGGACCCGTTTTTCGTAGCTATCTTGTTCCCCTTCGAATGATTCAGTCCGGCAGTTACCATATTTAGTAGAAACCCACATGAGTATGTCATGCATCACTTTTATATATGTTCCAGGATCATGCGCAGGCGCGATAATAATTCAAAATTACCATAAGGAAAACTTTCAGTAAACCAAAATCTCAATTAGGAGCTCATCCTGCCTTTCTCCAAAGTATTATTCGTGTGGTGTTCCCCAGGATGGATCGGCCTAATACTGCCCCCGATAACACTATTTTGATCGTAGACCTCTTTTGTGTCTCCATTGTAAAATGTTTTGAAATCTGACCCAGTGAAATTCTCGACAATACCAAACTTCTTTCCATAGGTTTCTACTATGTGAATGAATGCTTCCCACATATTGTGTAATAAATAGAGGAGACCTGGTAGACAAAATATATTTATACTGTAATTGGAATCCCCGTTCGAAAGATTGGAATCCCCGTTCGAAAGACACGCATAAAATTTAAGACAATCAAAAAAGAAAGAAACTTATGCATCAACCCTATAATTTGTAGCGATCAAAGATGGAGGTCAAAGCTAAATATTAAATCACACGACGATCACTCACCGTCTCTCTGATCCTCGCACATGTACTGTAGGCCGGCAGTCAATCGATCGAATCTCGCTTATGATTCGCATTCGGGACGAGAAGAGACGCACTCAAGGGCGGCTGTGTACTGACTGAAAAGAACTAATTCAGACCTCCAGAAAGGGGTCAGGAGTGAGGGAGTTTGCAAACGTGAGAGATTCCCTCTATCCCCTCTAACACGTAATCTGCGGAATACCCATAAGTTGCGCATCGCTCTTCCCTTCGCTGTGCCTAAGTCTCATTCTACGTTTGCCACTAGAACCGTACAACGATGGAACGCACTTCCGGGAGAAATTGTGAATAGTTCGCCAAATGTCTTCCGATCTCATATCTTGAACTTGCCGTCTATCTCTTTCACGTCAGAGTCTCTCTTACGACTCTGATTTGCCCTGCCCCGCTGCACCCCCTAAATCCTGCCCCCCTCTCCCAAAACAACCGAATCGTCTGGAGACGACGGACCTCTGCCAACTACAGTCAAAATGACATATTATGAACAAAATGCTTTAACTTTTTATAAGTTATTATAACTTTTTATAACTTTTCATTTCAGTATGTTCCCGTTAACGGAATTATCTGTTGTTTTGGGAAAAGGATCCCGTTCAGAATCGAATAACTTCTGTCCAAGGAATTATCGAAATATTTATTGTGAAGAAAGTTATCGCCGATAAAAATTATATTTACGAAATAGAGAATAGAGCCGGGGCCGAAAAATCTGGCCGGGAACCGGAAAAGGTCTTTAAGATTACGGTAAGAATTAGTATTCCTCGGAAAATTAAGACTTTTATTTCCGGTTCCCGGCCAGATTTTCCGGCCCCGGCTCTACTCTCTATTTCGTAATTATAATTTTTATCGGCGATAACTTTCTTCACAATAAATATTTTGATAATTCCTTGGACAGAATTCGATTCTGAACGGGAACATTTTCCCAAAACAACAGATAATTCCGTTAACGGGAACATACTGAAATGAAAAGTTATAAAAAGTTATAATAACTTATAAAAAGTTATATCATTTTGTTCATAATATGTCATTTTGACTGTACTATAACGACGATCAACGACACATAAACGAAGCTAATAGCCCTCTGGCGGAATAAATAATTGTAATTGTAATTCTCTCATACTATCACGCATCCCCTTTTCAGACGTGTTGAACCAGTATGCCTCGTCAAGATAATAATAATTGAACCTGCCAACCCTCTTGGATTAATATCGGGGTGGCCGGAAAGTCTTGCACGATTTTGCTTTTTTTGAAAAATCTTCCGCGCTTCAATTCAGAGCCTTCAATCAAATTCTTTGTATCAATGTTACATGTAGTAAGTCTTCCTCTTTTGATCGCACACTTATTCAAAGTTTTAGTTTAGAAGTCGTTTATCAAGAGGCTATTCGGGTTCACAGGGAATCGAATGGGAGCTCTGACGACGTTGAAAAGGCTCAGTATCTTCGGTTGATTTTCGTCTGAAGAGCGAGTCATCTTGAATGGTTTTCGAAGTGGGGATCGGTCTCTCGTCGGTGGATGAGTGGAAATGAGAGACGATCCCGATAGTCGAATAGGAAATGGCGAAAGGTCCGTCCGTTTGGATCTCGTGCGAAACAGGGATCTTGGATTGGAGCTTGAGTCAGAGTCCTCCAAACTCGAGTCATCGATCTTAGAGAGAATCAACGAGTATACTGATACTGAGGATCAATTCAACTTGTAGGTCATACCCATTACACGGCGACCACTCCGGCTTGTATGGGGATCCAAGTCTTGTTTAGTCGATAGTAGAGAAGAGGGGTACTAGGGAGCCTTGGGCTGAACTAGGGGAAATTCCACCTCTCCAAAGGAGTAAAGGCGCCGTTATATTCGGGCGAGGAATGGAGGTTGAGAAAGTTGGTCGGGTCGGTTTTGAGTTGACATTTTGGTTGAGCTGCTTGAGACAGGGCCCCATGCAACCTATTTACTAGAAGGGTGATCTGTCCTGAATGCAGGAAGATTGATGGAGCCAATGTTCTTCGCCGGCCTAGCCAGAACCGATGTCTCAAACAAAAACGTTGCGCGCGAAAGATTACGACGCGAATCATAATTCGATTTTTAGAGTCACCCTAACGAATTTAATATCGATTCCGCTCTGATTTAGAAGGGTACCTACCATCATTAAAATAGTACCACTCACTTTGAACTAGATGCAACACTCGCTGAACTTTCTCAAATTTGCGAATAGGTCTGAATTCAGAGCTCCAAAAGGTGCTTTCACAAAGTGCAGCAATTTTAGGGGAGCTTTTATCAATGGGTTAGGCCGCTCATTCTATAGTAAAAGTCCAATAGTATTGTTGTTCAGCGGGACTTTATTCGATTTGCGTTCACTTCGACAGGACACTTCATCTAATCAGACACCAAAATTTGAAATTTTACTGAAAATTTGCGAATTTCAAAATTTTTGAATTGTCTGTTTTTCGAAAAGCGCAGAAGGGCACAGTTTAAACCATCAGTAGTAAAAGTAAGTTATATTGCCATTGAGTAAAACGTTCACTAGTGCATCTCGATAACTACGCATTGGACATCGTTATATGAAATAGTTGGGACACTACTTTTTCAGGACTAAGCGAAGCAGGATAATCAAAACTTATGAAATAAATGTAGCAGCGGCTCAGTCACACTATTCAGTGAAAGAAGATTGTTGATACTATGATTGATTCTAAACCGAGGCTTTGGAAATAATTATTGACGCCAAGAGAATCATATACTTTTTAAATCGAAATTTTCGATTATGACATATGTTTATTCTGTGTTATATCCAGAAGCCCGAGAGAGTGTGAAAAAAAACCAAAGACAGAAGTTGTTACTTAATGGTCCTCCTACAACATATTACGAGCACAAGGCTTGCTATTTAGAACTGGTCCAAAATCGAAAGAACAAAGTTCACACAACAAATCGAGACTTTCCGGCCACCCTTATACATTAATTATTTAAGTAGTCAATATTAATTAGTCTAATTACTAACCGACAAGCATTGTCCAGATTGCCCCTGACAGTGGCGTCTTCAGCGAGCAGCGAGCGAAGAGTGGACTGGAGGGGAGCGGAACAGGCGAGAGAGCAGTCGAGAGGAGAGGGAGGAGAGGGATGGGAGGAGGAGGAAGAGGCCGTGCCTGCAGATTGCTTAAAGGGACCTGGCACTGCAAAATAAGTTATTTTTATTTAAAAGATAATTGTTTTCCGATTAGAATGTAAAAAATCGCACATTTTTACGATTTTTTTGAAAGGATTTATGATTTTTTAAAGGTGCTCGTGTACCGGGCATTACTGTGTTTAGCGCGCTAAACACCGTACCGCCCGGTACATCAACGCAAATTCCGAACTTTGAAAAATCATAACTTCTTTCAAAAAAATCGTAAAAATATGCGATTTTTTGCATTCTAATCAGAAAAGAATTTTCTTTAAATTAAAAATAACTTATTTTGCAGTGCCAGGTCCCTTTAATACTTAGGTAATCGGGGTCGGACGGTCGGAGAGTAAGAAACACTGGTTTTTCGTCATTGCTATCCAACGTATTCATTCATTCCAGAAAAAAAGAAACAAATGGTCTACATTGTAATGGAGCCGATCTCATAGATGAGAGCCACAAAAATTAGCTTCTTTATCTGATTCATTTTAACCAAACAAAAAAATTAGTAAAACAAAAAAATAATTCGTCATCACTACGCAATCCCACAAATTGCGCATTTTTTTAAAAGAAGAATTTTTATGTCTCATATTCACACTCTCCTATCATAATAGCGACTCAACATTAATGATAATCAAAAATACGATATTCATTTTAGTTACAAGTCAGAGAGATGGTATGAAATCAAGAGAAGCTCTCTCACTGTCCCACTCTCTCTCTCACTCGTGGTCCCTTTCTGGAGATTTCGTCATCACTACGCAATCCTCACCCTCATCCAGCCCAAATGGCCAGTTGACCTCGTCTCGATACGCTGCCGGACCAGCGATTACGGTACCAATCTGTGATATCGATATCACCAATCGGAGCACCATCTGGGATACGGTAGAGTTACGCTCTGCCGGCGATCTGAAGGATACGGTAGGTCAACGATGGGATACGGTATGGGCAAGAGCGATTGCAACACTACACGGAACATCATGGACAGCAGATTACTGTAGGCAAAACGCTTTATCGATTGCTAAACAGAGTAAGTCCCCGAGGGACGATGGAATACGCGCGCGCAACAATAAATACACATAGACATAGAGCGATACTCACGTGCCCGCTCCCTAGAGGGGCCTAATGGTCAGCAATGGTTCTATACAGAATATAAAGTCTAGTTGGATTAGTAAAGTGATCAAACTACATACTACAGCAAGGTCAAACTACAAAGATCAGACTACAAATGGTCCTTTAGAATCGTCCCTTTCGCATCTCGGCGAGTGACTTCTCATTGAAGAGGTAGGTGCACTTGTCGGTGAGTTGCTCGCAAATGATCTCAAAATAATTAAATTGATTACGAAAATTAACTAATTATTCAATACTAAAAAATGCATGTCGCATTTCCTCCACATTTGTGCTTCACACTAACCACATAAGCTCAAATTTCGATAATCAATTAGTTTTCCGGAAAACTTCACCTTGCGCGCATTGTGTAAGTAGCCCAAAAACCCGTTAAATTTGAGGTTCCGGAAGGTCAACGATACGGTATCTGAAGGATACGATAGGGAAACGGTGGGATACGATATCGGCGTTCCCACAAAATTTGTAAGTACCCAATTGGCTAGTGTAGCGTCAGACTTTCGCGTGCACACACTATTGGGGAAAAACAGATATTGATCCCCTTTTTGCTTGACTATCTATTCCCGAGTCTGTCAGTCGTCGCGAGCGGTCCCTCTCCATTTCTCTCTGATGGAGGGGGGGAGTTTCCCTCAATTTCCCTCGTCTATGCCATCGACTACGCAACAAGATCGGAATCCCCATCCAAGCCGGACTGGTCACCGTGTGATGGGTATGACTAAATAAGATGGTTGGTCCCTCAGTTTCTAGACTCGATGACTCTCCTTCTGAGATTGATGATTTGAGTTTGATTGACACAGATTCAAGAAAGCAGGCACCATCTTTCTCTCTTCGAACTCAAAATCTTCAACGTAAAGCTCGCAAGATCACTATTCTTTCTCCAGCCAATAATTCTGGGTCTGTGATATGGAAAGAAGACCGATCCCGACGCTCAATACTGGACTAAATGAATCATTCTAAAGAAGACCATCGACCACGTCTGAAACCTATATGATACCCCCATCTTGATCAGCGCCCCGAAAGCGACACTGATAAATTTCAATTTCAATCTATTATAAATTCACAAACACTCGTCCAAAATAATAAAACGACGCTCCTAAATAACAGATATGGCTGCGAGCGAGCATAAAAACGAGAGACACGCCGAGTCATAGAAAGAGAGTACACGCACCAGTAGTCCATTTCATAAACGTATCATTTTAAAATTGTAATATGCACCATCCGGCGCGTACCTGCTGCATGAGGGGCGGAGCCTTGGCGAAGAAAGCCGCAGCCTTGTCGAACGGCTGCAGGATGCTGTCCTGAAGAGGGGAAAGATCAAAGATCAGACTACAGAGATTAGAGATAAAAATACAAAGATCAAACTACTCACGAGGGTAAGCCAACCAGCGAGCGGGCACACGTCGTTCATGCGGTGCAGCATGCACGGCAGCAGGCAGCGAATGGACCTGAAGAGAGATCAAAGATCAGAGATCAAACTAAAGACTAAGAACAATGATAAACTTACTCAAAAAAACGGAGTTTGAAACTCAAATTTGCGAGAGAGTGCACGAAAACCAGAGCCCCGCTCTTATTTTCACACGCTCTCTAAGATTGAAGTTTCAAACTCCTCTGGTTCAGAAATCCTACCAGGATTCTACTGTAGAATCCTAGTAGGAAAAAATGAGAAGGTTTCCACCAGGATCCAATAGGGAACGACTAGGTAAATCCACAAAGACCCAAGCACACACTCCCTTGTTTTTCAGCGTGTGTTTGCGTCTTTGTACATGTTCCTAGTGGATTCCTGGTAGGATCGGAGTGGAATCCTAATAGGATTTCTGAACCAGAATCGTCTCGATAAAGAGATATGTCTTTGCGAGCACGTGCGGGACGGGCGGATTACACGGAGCGAATAAAGTGCGGGTGATGCGACAAGGGCAGGAAAAACACGCGATTCTCATAGCCGCAAGAAAGGAGGCAGGGGTAAGAGAGAGAGTGAGAGAAGACGAGATGGTCTCTCAATTTTTCACGCTCTCGAGCGCCTGACCCCTTTCCGGAGGCTTAACATTATGCGACAGAAGAACAGCACGCAAAACGTCACATGAAACTAATAGTAGGGCGACGTTGAAGAGTAAAACGAGCTCGAAAGCTTGCACTTTCAGAGTAAGTGGGATGCGATACGCGTTACACAAGGAAACAATCACGCGTCGTGCATGGAGGACAGACAGATGGGATGGAAACCACATGATTCCCCCGCCTCCAGAAAGAGGTCGAGATGGCTCGCACATTCACACACTCTCTCGCCGAAGTAGTAAAATCGCCAGATAGTGGCCGCGGTGAGAGTGTGTGAAAGTGAGAACGATCCAAGACAAAAGTGGTTAATAAGTAACGAACAACGCGGAACTGGTGCATGGGCTTTCCGTAGGTCGGATCCAATGACGGATGAGTGAGGGAAAGAGGAGGGAACACGCTGTTTCGGACTTGAAAACGCGAAAATAAGCGTGGAAACAAGAGAGGAGAGCGTGCATTGACAAGACGGAAGGGGAGGGAGAATGGATGCTCATGGGGACGAAGACAGGGTCATCTATCCATCGAGTGAAGGGCATAGATTGGGAGGAGAGAAGACATACAGTAATCTAAAGATCCGTTATAAAAAATTAATAATGATTATGCTATTAAGAAGAAAAAAAGGACTGTATGAGCACGATGGTGCAGAAGAGCGGACGAGGGGAAAGGGGCGCGCGAACCAGTGGCGTTACTGTCGGGGAAGATGTCTGAAAAGAAGCATTACATGATTCCAAACCTCCAGAAAGGGGCCAGGAGCGATAGAGTGTGGGAAAGCGAGAGGGTATCTCATAGTTTTGCACTCTCTTTCCCTCCTGCCCCTTTTGTGAAGATATGAGGTGATATCAATAGGAAAGATTGACCGGAGTCAGCAAGGAAACACCGATATTTCGTTTTTTTAGGAAGCAAGGAAACACCGATATTTCGTCATCACTACTCAATGCATTTGTAGGTGCTAATCCCATTTCCTCAACACCACACATGAGATGGAAAAGAATAAGCGCCAATTACACTCCTGGCGATGGACCTCTAATAAACGTAATTTTCCCCGTGGCAATTCTTCTCGGGTATAAATAACAAAAGCGTCTCTCTCCCATTGACTCTGCTCACTTGTTGACTCTTGCCTTTTGAATCATTGTGTTTTGCGATTAAACTAACTAAAGTTTCCAATTGCAAGTCACAGTGAATACCAGGGGAGATGGAGGAGAGGGTGTCGAGGGAAGAGATGAGGAGAGGGAGGAGAGGAGCAGAGGGACGAGAGGAAGACGAAGCTGTAAAGGAAGATTACATCATTCATAGGAAATCAGACATTATGAAGGAAACACCGATATTTCGTCATCACTACTCAATGCACCTGATAGGTGCTAAATAAGTTCAACTACTCACGATTTCATTGGCTCTCTCCTCCAGGAGGCTCTCTCTGGAGATGGGGCGGCGGATTGCCACCCCAATTGTCGTCTTGCCTGCAGGTAAAAAGGGTGCGTTGGTGAAAGTCGAAATGTGGGTTGGGTTTTTCAAAAATGGGCATGAAATACTGAAAATGTGGGTTGGTTTTTCAATTTTTTCTCGACATCCAAAAATGTGGGTTGGATTTTTCAAAATTTGGCTTAGAAAATGCAAAAATGTGGGTTGGCTTCGTCGTTTTTTACGTATCTTTTGACCTATGCTTGCCTGCCTTGTACGAACCTTCTTGGGGGATTCCTGAATCCAGAGATTAAAGATCAATCCACAGACCGAGAATACAGGTGTTAAAGATCAAACTACGTAGAGCGAGATTGCAGTAATCAAAGATCATACTACAGAGTCCGATAATTCAGAGATCAAATGATGATGACTCACGAGCGAGTAGGGAGAGGTTGGCGAGGCGGACGATGGGAGAGGAGATTGGCGAGGCCAACTGCAAGTATGGCATATAGAGTACATCAGGAATAGAAACGTATTCAAAAGTCAAGTATTGATCCCCAATACTTATTTATCATCTTTCTCAAGAACAAGAAAAACTTCCAACTTTTTTCCTTAGAATAGAATATAATTAAATTTATCAGTGTCGCTTTTTGGTCGCTGATCAGGCTAGTCGGGCTCTCCGTTTTTCCTTAGGTACATAAAAACCATAAAGATAATCAGAGCACACAATCTATTTACCTGTTTGAAGGAAACGAGGCATGGGGTAGAAAAGTACTCCCCTCTGGTGGTCGCTAGCCGTCACCACCTGAGTTTAATTTTTTATCTTATCACTCTCAAATGTCCCAACGTGATTTAAATCATACTCATTTAGAGCATAGATGAATTGAATAGTAATTTCAAGAGGTTACAAAAGAACACTTGTTATTAATACATGAAAACTATCTATTAAGGAAAAATCGTGTTTTGAAATTCGAAAACAATGGTCAAAATGATATTTTTGTTATCTCTTCTAGAAACAGCGGTATACTGCATATTCCAAGTGTGAATTTCGGTTATACCATCATATTGTAAAATGCAAGAGGTGCACTCCGAGAAAACAAATATCGAATTCTAAAAATACCTGAAACCGGCCCTTCTCCGTATCCTTGATCGGGGATATGCTAAGGCTCCCGACCTGTTGCCTATACTCGCGCGCTTCTGCCATATGCTTCATCAACTGCCTGCAAACAACGGTTAATATTAAATAATTAACACAAATTTAATTCATTTTTAATTCTCTACGAACCAGGGAGAAAATACGATTCCATCACCAAACGTTGCCTCCCTTTTCTTTAAAATTTTGACAAGAAAATCCGGCATTTCTCAAACCCGAACTCGCAGAATGAGAGAGGCGAGATCCGAAATATCATTATTCCCTGGGCCACAGTCCGATATCAAAAAGAGATCAAAGACTTATTTAAATAGCCCTGACTGCGGATAATGGTGATTTTCATTTAAGACTCTCTGTGAGTGGTTTACCAATTACTGTTTTATCTATTCCAATAGAGCTAAGCAATTATCCCTTAAGTAATAAACGATATCGGGTATTTTTCGACTGTGGAAATCGGATTTACTTATTTCGCGCTGACTAATTAATGATTCATTTCGAGACCGGCGTCGTTCTCATAAACCAGGTTATCATTCAGCCCTCCTTTTTCACAACCTGAATGCCTACTTTTACGGCAAGTAAATGTAGAGGTGTTGTTAACGGAACTTATGGCAGGTAAAATCACCAACCTAACTTGCTGATCTTCACACCATTCGACTAGGGACGGAGGAGGGACGGAAAACTGAAATTTTGTTTTGAAAATTGCCTGCTACCACTCCCAAATAACAGTTTCTAAAAAACTAAACGTTCCGCTGCATTAGAAACTCGCACTAAACTTCTGTCGAATGCGTTGTAACAGTGAACTAAAAAAATCTTTCTTCAACTATCTCTTACTTTGTGTTTGTCCCTTCGGCCTCTTCCGATCGTGTCCATTGGGTACTGCGCCTGAAAGGAAATTTACTCAATAATAAATAAAAAAAATATTATAATATTGATCCCGATGTTCCGGTTGTGTTACACAAGTATTATACAAAACTCACGAACACCTACTCACAGTCATATTTTTTTGCAGAAACAATTTGGAGATTTGCAATCTCTACTTTATAAAAAAAAGGTAGTTCAGCTATTTTCACTCACGAATTGTGGAGTAATCCTGTTTATAGAGTTACTCATAACACAGTATCTCTCACAGTACCAACCGCAATCTTGCGATGCCACGGTTGAGAAACAACACAAATCACAATTGTTCAGAGTCAGCCCAAGACTACACACACAACCGCCTCGAACGTATTGCTGAATATCTCCAACTATATATGCCAAATAAAATTCTCCTTATTCTCACCGCATGTCGCCGTATCTTCTGCTCCTTCACCTTCTCAGTCTCGCCCTCCGTGTCTTCGCAGAATTTCTGCATTATGAATATTATTATTTTTGGTTAATAATATTAATCCGACAACAGTCCCTATTAGCATACACAATTCGTCCGTCATACTCTCATAGCTATTATCAAAAATGAAGGGTAATCCAAGTGTGACTACTGTATCCACTATCAGCCGATAAAAGGGTCTCACCGCGCCTTCCTTCAACATTTTCTCCAATTTGAATTCGTCGCGATGGTATGCGTGAGTGCTCTGAACAATAATAATAAAAATTAGAAAATGAACCCACCAAACAGTTCATCACCGAAATTCGTTTGCAAAATTAGAGTACATGTAAAAATCACTTTCATGCTAGTACGACGAACACAGGGAAGTTATTTCTCGCTGTATAATAAATTAATTGTCACTACTGCAGTGTTTGGGATCAGCCAATCGCGAGTAATTTCTGCAGTTTTAAAACATCAACTTCATTTCTGGTCCACTCATTCATCATTCATTCTTTGCGATCAGAGGTTGGATACTCCCAAACACAGCAGTAATGCCCATTAAATGTCCAGTCTTATTTATTTATAAAGATAATTCTTCGAAATTCGTAGAATAAAAATAGTGTGGCGACAAAAATCCGCTGCCTAGATTACGAACCTTCAATCTGCGCGATTCCGAGTGAAGACGGTTGGAGAAGAGATAGCGCTTCTGAAAATAAAATTCCAAGGTTGATGAGCAGACACTAGCGCAATTCATTTCAACAAAAGATAATGACCATTATATTATTTTTCTATTGGAATCAATGGAACACACGCACGCAACTCTAAGATATATCTTGAGCTGATGAAGCACGGAACTAACTGCCCGTTGAGGTGAAAAAGTTCAAAAGAGCTATTAATTAGATTTAAGTCATTAAATTTTAATAAAAAATTATCTAAATATTTAATATTGTATATATAACCGTACCTCCTCCACCTCGTCCTCCTTGACACGCTCTCGGGAGTGGTGGGCTGCTGCAGAAGCTGCGCCGGCCTGATCTTCCCCTTCCTCATCCCCCTCAGTAGCCGCCGCATCGTCCAGAGTTGAACGAGTGGACCTGAAGTTTTACACGTAACAAAAGCCAAATGAATCGCCGCCAACTTGAAAACATTGCAAAACTGCGCATATGAAATATTCAAAAGTAGACATTGGGTAAAATTAACAATAAGAAAGACAAAACCAGACGATTCGCAGTTTCAAAACAATGGACAAAACATGGTAGTTCAATGGCGAAAATGATAGGAAAAAATAAGGTAATTACAATTCTACCAACCTTCTGTCTGTCTTGGTCTCAGGACGGCCTCTCTTCCTGGTCACGGTCGCAGGCGCTTCAGTACTGGACGAGGGGGCGGCGCCGAGTGACTGAATCCAATTTTATTTTTATTTGTTTAAAGTTCAACCCAATGTGCAGTTAGCAGATGCGAATAAAATGCCCTATTAACGCGTATATGTTCAACATACACTGATTATATTTTTAAACAGAAACAAATTTACCTCCCCCATCTCCACCTTCGCTCCCTTCCTCCTGACTCTTTCCGCACTCGCAGTCGACTCGTCTTGCTCATCCTCTGTCTCGACCTGCATTATTATTGCATTATTATATTATTATTTAATTCTTAATTTTTTCCAAAAAAATATCTTGGTTGTATTGAAAATTTGCTTCTTCTTCCGCCTAGAGACAAATCTAGGAAAACGCGGGAGGCGCAGCTTGGGGAAATAGAGTCACGAACCATTCCTTCCGTCGCATCCGATGCCTCTCCTCGTGTCGATCTTCGACGCCGTCGAGGCATTGACTCGTCCTCTTCCTCCTTAATTGGCATAATTAACATTAATGTCCGTTTTTCCTAACCCGCGTGTTCGTCGTTTCACCTATCCTACATCACCCGCCGATACTCACCTCCTCCCTCGCCACTCCTCCGACGCGGTCTCGAGGATGAATCGACCAGGCTGCTGCTGCTACTGCTCTCCTGCAGTGATACAATAATCATAGTACAATAATAATAATAATCAAATTCATATTACGGATATAATAAGCGCCAATTTAAGAAAAGTTGATTAAAAAAACAAGCAGGCACGAGACTTTGTGTGACTAACAATAGTACTGATTAACAATACAAGGCGCTATTTTTCCTCAATCATGACTACTTACCGTAGCTCCGGCCTTGCGCTTGGTGGAGAAGGCGCCGCACAGCGAGCCCTTGGCCCTTCTCTTGTCGACGGGCTGCTCCTCGTCCATGTCGATGACGGCGTCCGCCATCTACAACATATTATTTGCATTGTATTTAATAGAATAGATGGATTACTCAAAAAATGCAACCCTCAAGTCTATCTTGAGCTCGTGAAGCAAGGAACTAACTCCATTTTAAGGAAAAGAAGGAAGAAAATATAGTCATCAATTTAAGTAATTTCATCAATATTATTTAAATATAAATATTATATATTTAACCGCACCTCCTCCGCCTCGTCCTCCCTCGCACGCGCAGTCTTTCGACGGCCTCGCTTAGAATCAGCCGACTGCAATACATAATATCTTCATATTCTCTTCACTTCAAATCACTAACATCAAAATAAAACAAATTATGCGTCATGAGCAAAAGAGTAGTGTAGATATCGCTAGAATTGGTTAAAGTTGCTACATTTAAAAAAAAATTATAAATTCTAATTCCCCTCACCTCCGACGTTTCCCTGCTTCGATCCTCCCCTCCTCTGGTGCTTCTCCGCCCTCTTGCACTGTGACTGGGTAGATTATCGTCCTCCTTCTTCGTGGCCTACAATAACTGTTGAACAAAAGCGATAAGGTAAACATTTCCAGATCACAGTGACAACTAGGCGCGCTCCCGTTACAACTAAATATAAAAAATAGCATATATAAAGCGAAACGCTAGTGCGATTCACGTCAGTGAGGAAGCGAATCTTTAAAAAAATGATTTATTTGTACGGAAAATCCCTTCGCTTTCCAGGTCGGTGTCTTATGGTTTCATCGACTAGTTAAGAGCTCCTCAATTTAGCGCATACGTTTTCCACTTTAGCATTCTATTTTAAAATCCGACACATTTCTCCACAAGATCTGGCCGACACACGAGCACGACCGCATTTCTAGCTTAAAAATATATCCAATTGCGCGCCGCGCTCGCTCACCACTGCCTTCCCCTCCACTCCTTCTCCTCCCTCATCTCTCGGTGTCTTCGGTGGCCGGCCTCTCTTCCTCTTCTCTGGGGATGACGACGACGACGAGACTGAATAGAACGGATATAATATTGCATGTTCATCAGAGTATATTAAATACGGATAACGGTTAAGCACAGAAAGAAAACCTCGAGACTATTTCTAGATCAGTGTCAACTCTACTCTAGAAGCTTTCTGGCTATCGGATGCGTATGAAGGTTGACGGACCCTTTCGGTGAACGATAAATAAATAAAACAAATAATAAAGCGTGTCGCCTTCACCATTGTTGTCGTCGAAGTCGAATGCTACGAGTGTCGCCGACGCGGCGGCAGTCGGTGGCCGCTTGGGGGCGGTCGCCAGAGAGCGTGAGCGTGCCGGATCGGCTGCAGCTGCTGCAAGCGCCGCATGCGACGCGCTCTTGCGACGCTGCTGCAAATAACGTATGTAATTTTTAAGAGCAGCATTCAGTATGAAACTATTTTGTAACAGTTCAAAGAGGTTATGATACCAATGCTATGCGGCGACTACTTTTGAGAGAAAGCGAAAAATGAAAAAAGTGGTGATCCATACTACCGTACCTTGTCGGGCTCGCCGGTGGGATAGATGATCTTGCCCCACTGCGACTCGGGCAGTTGACGGTAGAGGTTCGCGATTTTGCCGCCGAACTGAAAAGAGCAACGGGTTGAGTACGGTAAATAGAGCGTTGACAGGCCAACTGAAGTGTCACAATATAACTTATAGAATAAACACTTGCTGCATTAGTGTTTCACCGAAGCATTATCCCAAAAGATTACAAAACCATTAATTACAAGTAGAATTATAGCAGGTAATAAAGATGAAAAATAATATGAATAAATCTCACTCCGTGCGGCAGCTCGAAGTTCGTCTGCGGAAGGCGCGCCGCCAGCGCTGCGAACTGAGGCACCTGCAAGGCGCCGATATTACATCAGCGTTACTACCTCCATTTCCCTTTCAATATCTCAACTGTCAATACAGCGCATACTCTTGCATCAATTCCACACGAATCGCAAATGTCCCGGCGTTCTAGGCACATTCACGTTTCGCCGTCTAGCTTAAAGCAGAGAAAGCTGCTCCCTTCATCACTCTCACCGATCGCTTGAAGTGCACGGGCTCCTCCACCTCTCTGATCTCCTTCTTCTCCTCCTCCTCCTCAAAGGCGGCCGCCGCGTCCTTCATCTGATCCGCGACCGACTGCAATCGATAAATATTTAGCATGCAGTACTCGCCTGGTTACAGTACCCACATTCTCAGCGTAGCCAATCGTAAAATGATTAGCGTACCTTGCGCTTGTCGACCACTTCGGGTGAGAAGCGGCGGTGTGTCTTGCGCTCGCGCTTGTTGCCCTTCGGAGCAGTGAACAGGTTGCCTGAGGATGACGAAATTAATGAAATTCCATGCTCCAATACAACCAAACACCACGACCACCAGGCAACAATGTCTCGACAGCATGAATAAGTGAATATGAGGAGTCGGGAACACAGATCGGCATGTTCAAAATCAATAATCATTGCGAGACTACCGTAATCCCACCTACAGTACACCGACTCCTCAAACTGATTCCCCACGACCCTCACACTAGTAATAGTGTGCTGAACGGAGGAGACAGTGTGTATTTATTAGGGTTCCATTATTGGACTCCATTGGAAATTATAAGAGAAAAAAGTGTAGGGGATTTGATTGTTCATTTCCAATGATGTCCAATAAGGGAACCCATTCGTGTTGTATCGATGTTAACCTCCGTAAGTCGGCGTGTACAGCATGCGCTCTTCCCTCGACGCGAACTGCGACGAAGCCGCGCTGCCTGAAGGGAGGAGAAAGGAAATATTGAGAGTAGGGACCGAATGGGGCATGCATGGTTTACTCGTAGAAGAAGAGGAGGAGAAGGCGCCGATTTAGAGGAGGATCGGGGACCAATCGAGATGGCACGGATTACATTTATAAAGTGATACGATCACATTAAAAAAATCAAAACACAGACTTTCGTTGTTTATCAAACAGGAGCGTTGATCGTAACATTATATAAATGTAATATAATGAATCCATGAAACGCAAGCACGCCATCCCTATCAGTCGTCCGCCGCCCGGTGTGCACAAGGTTGGTCACAAACACATTTGTTGCTTCAAGCCGCAAAACACAGGCCACGGGATTGGAAATCAATCGATGAATTCATACCGTGGGACATCTCGGACGAGACCGAGTCGCGGACACGCTTCTTGGCAGAATCCGACCTGAAAAAGCTTAATTTAATAATTAATAAATAATATAATAAAAAATAATAGTAGAGAAAAGAGGAGAAGTAAACTCACAGCTTCTCGACTGCGGGCTTGGGTGTGGCGAGCGCCTGAACATATGTTATTTATTGTAATTAACAAAGATACTTGATGTAAAAGGTTATGAATAAGCGACAACAGTTGCATAATGTTGACTGTAATATCAATTTCTTATTCATTTTGGACACGAAGGGATTCAGTCAAAGTTCAGTGAAATAATACACACAAGGGCTTACCATGTTCTTGCCGGCCTGCTCCGCAGCGACGTTACCAGTGGACGGGCGGGCCTGGCGTGGCGAGTTCGCTGAAGAACAATTATCGATTAATCGATCGTGGTGAATCCCCAGAAATAAAACTGGATCTAGGGAAATAAATTCATCAAAGACGGCTAGAAACGCATGCGTTTGGACACTGACTAGTGAAAAAAAGCTTAGAAACGACTCATGAAATTGGAATTTCAGGTTGTCATGCGAAGAGCTCTTACCTCCGCTCTGTTGGTTGATTGCGGCGGTGCCAGGGGCACCCTCCGCGTCCGACATTGAAGTCGTAAGATTGAGACCCTAAGAAACGATTGGAATGGCTGAAATGAAACGATGTAAAGGCGGAATACGAAAATATGCATACATTAAATAATTTTATAGAAAACTAGACTCTTCGAGTCGTGCAGAGAAAACAGTCAGAGAGACGTAATCGTATTTTCTATTGGGAGGAACAATGAATGCGCGTTTGAAAATGAGTGCGGAAACAGCGGAAACTACTGCTGAAGCCCGGCACAGGCCAATAAATATTCGACCAGAGACATAGAATGATCGCAAATGACATTGTTCTTGGACTTATCCGGGGTCATTCTATGTCTATGATGTAACATTTATTGGCCTCTCACATGATTCCAAACATACAGACCAGGGTTGGAGTGAGAGAGTGTGCAAAAGTGAGAGGGTCTCTCTCGATTTCACACACTCTCTCACTCCAAAGGCCTTTCTGTAAGGTTGACCGGTCTGTGGAATGATGTGCTCTTCCGGGCTTCAGCAGTAGTGCCGAATTCTTCATACAAATTAAAACAAGTAACTCGGTCCATCCGGGATAAGGGATACAAGATCGATCATCTTTTCGCTCATTTTGGGTATTCCCGGATGGAAGAAGCCCTCCCAAGGATTACGGTAGCGACACATTATGAAAGAGTACGAGAGGCAACAGAGAAAAAGGAAAGAGAAGAGAGAAGGAAAGGAGGAGACGGTGGTGGAAGGAGGAGGAGCCAGTCAGCCCGAGAGAAAAGGAGAGAAAGGAGTCAGTGTTGAGGGGTGAATAAAGAGATTTTTAGGACTTCGAAAACATTCAACCAGAACTGCTCCGAAAGAAGAGATTGGCCTACGCCGCTTTCAATAACTACTGAAGGAACGTCTGTACACGGTCACGCCAGTTTACGATGGATATGCTGAGTAATTAAAGGGACGGTGCATAGATATCGAAACGCACTTATTTAATAGTATTCTGTCCACTGATCACGGGAAAAATAAAGAAAAAAATTTATGACCATTTTGAAAGGCGCTACGGTCTTACCCGCAAACCACATCACAATGCATCAAAAGGCGCCGCCTTTTCCTAATATTTCTAAAAACTGCTCCAGTCCTAATAATTCGCGGCGGATGAGTGCGTACGATATTCTGGATGGCTGTTGAGTAAAATTCCTGGTGTTTCATGTTCATCCCCTGTGCTTAAGACGCCACTGGGAAACGTCGAACTAGCACACCACGAAAATTGAAATGCTCATATCTCGAAACAGAAAATCCCAATATTTTTACCCATGAAGTGTGGTTCAAACTCCATAAATGGAGCTCAATGGTGTCTGGGCTACAATTAGAGCGTATGGCAGATGAATGAGAGAGAAGTAGAAGAGGAACAGTGATGCCAGACAGCAGCCACTGCTGACTGATCCTGTCAAGTACTTCAGACGGTCAAAATATAGCTGCACTGGCAAGGTTCTGCGACCATACGCCGACCGATCGTCTAAAACAATAACGCCCCTTCATTTGATGGTCAGAACTAAGTCTTTGCTATTCCTCTTCCTCCTCATCCTTTAGCACGCTACACATTCCCTAAACTAAACTATGGCACCAAGACCAGTCTGGCTGGTGGACCGCCAGTCCCGTTTCGTTTGTCTGCAATACATGCACTAGAATTACGATGGGGAAGACTTGCTACTCGATTGAGGAAGAGAAGAGAAGAGATGGGCTCCGCCTATGCGGGCGGAGGCTGGGTTTCAGAAGAGAAGGGCGAATTGAGGCATTGAGTATCTCACTATCAGTGCTCTTAGGGTATAGCTACTTCAGACAGAAGATATTTTTTTAAGTTAGAAAGAAACAAGAAGGCAGAGCTGAAGTAGCGCTGCTTTCTAGCTACTTTGTGGCTGCTTTCTAGCTGAAATAGCTATGCATTCCGCCAGAAGTAGCTATACCCTTCGAGCACTGAGATAGGAGCAACCTATTCTTTCCTGTTCAGACGGTTAAAGATAAGACCCTCGCAAAATCATAAATATGAAAAAACACGATCAAACCTGCCGCAAACAACCAGCGATAATATATGCGCTTTCAGTTAGGACGGCAATAGGAGCGACTAGCAAGGCGAACAAAAGATAAGAAGTTAACGGTCTCAGACAGAGGCAAAAATACCCTAGAGGCATGCATACTGCGCAGTACTCGGCTTAACGCAATGCTTATGAATTTTGCATGAACAAAATTCAAATCAAACGTGAAATCATTTACCGAAAAGAAGAGTAAAAGAAAATCTTCGAATCAGCGCAGAACTGCCGCAAACAACTAGTGATCCAGTACAGACCTGCCGCAAACAACCAGCGATAAATACTCCGGTTTTGAAACGCACGGTGTGCGCATGCACCACGGCTGTGCGTTGCACGTCCATCGCACGTTACGTGTACTGACTCTCTTTATTTCTTCCCTCTCTCGGCTGAGTATCAGCGCGGCGAGAGAGCGAAGGACTGTAAGAGAGACGTGCGCACAACGTGCAAACGAAAACCGGAGTACTCCGGTTTTGAAACGCACGGTGTGCGCATGCACCACGGCTGTGCGTTGCACGTCCATCGCACGTTACGTGTACTGACTCTCTTTATTTCTTCCCTCTCTCGGCTGAGTATCAGCGCGGCGAGAGAGCGAAGGACTGTAAGAGAGACGTGCGCACAACGTGCAAACGAAAACCGGAGTATGGAAAAGATATATTACGATCAATGAAATTTTGATAGACGGTAAGTAGAAAGTTCAACCTGCTCAGAGACTCCGCACGAGACCACAAATTTTCATTCAAAAGAATCGATTTTTATAGTACGTTTAAATTTTATTTGTTAGGGACCACCATGAATTTCTGAAACCGACGCCTAAAATTCGAATTCCAGTGATTTCAGGTCAAGCACGGTTGCAGGGTCCTCATCCTCTTCTTAGAAAACTTTATAAAAAATTAAGTAAGCAAAGAATTAAATTTTTAATGAACACGTCCCGGTGCATAAAATGTGTTGCGTGGTGTGACCGTAATTGCCCTGTTCGGTGTGTCAGCCCCCGAATCTTGGGTCAGCTAATTTCGATTTCGCGTAATTTCTGCTCAGAAACCGATTATTTATGCTTCTTTCACCCCGCATTTCATGCACCGCTTATATTTTGACCTTACAATATAAAGAAAGCAATTGTTTCAACGCTCAGTTCGTTTAAATACGAAATTGTTCGTTTTTCGCTTTACTCTTTATTTTTGGTATGTTCGCGCTCGTTATTTCTTTTGAGCTTGGGATATGTTACGTTTGAAGATGCGCAGAATTTAATGATCGCAAAACGGAAGAAAGGGGCAATGAGATAGCGAAATCGTTACTTTTCGAGCTCGAAATATTCAGTGTTCGCGCTCATTATTTATCTCCTTCTCTCGCCTGCTAGTGTCCTTTTCGTCATAGAGTAGATTAAGAGTGAAATCAAAGAGAGGGTGAATGAGATAAGTAGTGAACTTCGAAAAGTGCGAAAAACAATCCCTATTTGAACTCCCGCAACGCCTCGGCCGACTTTTTCAGAAGTCACTTTTTGCCGGTCCCAACTCCGGTTTGGGGGTCCTTATTTATTTGTATCGATTTGTTGCGTTTTATTTACATTTTTGCTTGATTTTCTATATTTTACAGGTGTCAAAAATCGGAAATTAATTTATCCATTACTTCCGCTACAAGAAATCACTTTGCATGAGAGCGTTTAGCCTCTTTTCCGTGTTCCGTGGCCTTTTCTCCGAGTAGTGATTGCCACTCCGGAGGGAAAATCATGCGATGGAGGGTGCGGTAGTGGTAGCTGCATGGACGGGACCTATGTGTGTGCCTCCAAGAATTCAAAGGTTAGCTCATTTCTTCGGAAAATGTTTCACTTTCAATATCATCTTTTTAGGAGCCCTTTGTGAGGAGAAGTGCTCGCTGAACTGCAGCACCGAACTCTGCATCTGGCACCACAATAGTGTGTAGCTGTGATGAGTCGGAGTGGACACAATGCGAGGAGGGACTGTCATGTGCCACGGTTCAGTGCAATCGAGGGAAATGTCAACCCAACAACGGCACACTGGTGCCGTTCGTCTGCATCTGCGAGGAAGGATAAATACAAGGGTGATCGTTGCGACGAGCCGATCATTGATTTGTGCATTGTGAGTCTTGTTGTAAAATTATATTGCCTTCAATCTATTTTTCAGGGACAGTCCAAACTTCAGTGCTAAAATGATGCGACATGCGAGGACAACAGTTTTTTAATGGAAATATGGTGAGCGAATCCTCACAGTTTCGGACGTCGAAGTTTTAATACAGGATTCGATGGTTACCTCAACGATCAATTACCATTTCAAGAGTTTTTAAAATCTCAATACTATTGATGGTACGGCTGTCAGTAAGAGATAGAAGGGAGAGAGGCGCAATACTATTGGCATTGGTGGCACTTCTTCACTTTACCGGACAAAGTAACCCGAGGTGCCACCCTCACTCATCATCTCACTGTTTGAATCTAGCGGTCACTTCTCATTCACTCACAGATAGATTGATCGGTCCGGTAAAGTGATGAAGTGCCGGCATTTGTATTGTATTGACAACTCACGGCATTTTTTCTCCGACATAGGTCCAAAAAAATTGGCCCACCGAGCTACCGTATTTTGGCCATTTGCATCGTACTTGACTTTTGCCTGATAACTCTATCGAAGTTCAAAATACCTTAAAATACCTATTCGTCCTATTCATAGATTTTATTGATTTTAGTCATATTATTAACAGAAACGAGATTGGGCTCTTATCTTTTGCGGGGCTCTTATCTGGAAAGCGATTACCATAACCCGACAGTGAGAACTCAGTTGACCAAAAGTTCGTGGGACACCACCTATAACATTTTTCCCATTCATTTTTTTTTCAAACCGACAAGCTAGGGATGGCAAAAGGAATCTTTCCCCCTCATTCTGAATCTTTGCACGGGGAATCACCCGGTCTATGGATTCAAAATGAATGGATTCCTTTGGAATCCTTGTGTGTAAAACGGCTCAAACTAAATATTTCGAAATGGGGTTTTCAATATTTCAGTTGCCATTACCGGTATGCAAATTTAAACATTTTTCGGTAAACAATTTTTTCCAAACAAAATTCCTCTGGCTTTTCTCGCATAAAAGCTTCACAATTTACAAGAGAAAAGTAGGATCATGATAGAGAAAAAAAGTTTTGAACGAGAACGCAGAGGTTACAAAGTCGAAGTCAAAGAAAAGTTTGCAAAGAGACAGGGTAGGCTACCGTATCAAAGTGACATAAACTGCAGTGTATTATTAAATATGAACTCTTATATCGGCAAGTAGAGATTGAAAATATATTTTTAATTAAAATTTGAAAAAAATTGCATTTTTTTATATCCTTGCTCACAGGGATTCTTTTGCAATCCAGTCATTTCTGACAGGGATTCCCAAGGAATCCTTGCCTTTAGAGCATTTATCATTTTTGTAATCATTCCACTCTTGCTCGTGCGCACCTGAGCTGTCAACAAAGATTCCTTTTGCCATCCCTACGACAAGCACTTGTTTCCGCTGTGTTCTAATAGGAAAAAGCCATTTTACCAAATGAGAATCCCTGTTAAATCTGCCATGCATATATTGTAATTTCGGAGCTGTACTTGAAGCTTTTACAACGTGTGGGGCACTACTGCTGAAGCCCGGAACAGGCCAGTAATTAGTCGATGCGCTATTGAAGTGAGCATTAAAAATGACATTGTTCAGGAACCATTGTTCTTAGATTCCTTTTTTTTGGTTTTTCCGGGCTTCAGCAGTAGTGCCCGTGCGGGATACGTGACTTGCTTCATAAACGCGTTCTCTAAGGGGATCCGCAGGTAAATGCTCGAATGAAAGAAGATAATTAATAATAAAAATAAACATATCTTCTCCGGAACCAGGTCAAAAGCGGGGACTGAGTGTCATAGAAAAAGTACGAAGACTAGCAGACAGGACATACACAGGCTAGGGTGTAGCCTGCAACACTACCCTCAATCAATCAATCAATCAATCATTTATCATGCCAAAAGTCGTTGATTGAAAATATATATAATATGTGAGCAAGGGTAAGTGAACACGATAGGTACGATGTCACAACAGGGTGACAAAGTGAGAAAAAAAAACCTAAATTCTTAAATTAAGCTATCTTAATAATACGGATAGTAATTAATAGGAATATGAACACGGCATCTCATCTCTCCCGCTTTTTGCAGCGAATTCACCCGATTTCGGTTCACTGTTTTGGATCAGACGTACTTTTTTTGCTTAAATTAAATACACCAAGCTTTGTCACCGACTCTACCGCTTTTGATCCTCCAGCAACAAACCCTGCTCATTAGAGTCTGCATTTTGAATCTTCGTTGACCGCGCGAACGGTTATAGGGAAGATTGGAATGAATCGACAGTGAGGGAGAGTCGAAATGAAAGATTCAGGTGAATCTTCCTTATTTAAGACACTTATACAAGGAATGAGGCAACACATTTTCGCATGCGTAGACCATCAGTAAGGCCTGGAAATCACAACCTGTACTTATCTTTGAAAAAATTTGTTCCTGATTCTACAATTCCTCGTACTTTTCAAAGTTAGAGTCGTGGAAAACATAGGAAAATTGTGCCACTTGTTCCTCTGTCATTTCTAAATACACATGTCATCTCAAGTTTACTTATTGTATCCCCATTTAGCTAGATATTCTACCATACGGTTGCCGAATTTGAACATCAAAGGAGAAAATTATATTACAATTACAAGTAGTAGTCTTTGGGGAGTTGCATTTGCTATTTTGATAACAATAACGTGAAGACCATTCAAAATTGGCCAAAACAGAACGAAGATTCAAATGAATCCCGATTCATTTGAATCGATTCATTTTGACTCTTCGACCGCTCGAATCTTCAAGGACTATGACATTAATGGGTGTGAGCATTCTATGGATCTATGGATAGCAATGCTGGATGGGGCTTTCGACTGGACGGTGGAATTTCATACGTAATGAGCCAAGATTCACTGAAAAAGTTAAAATGCAGTGTTCGCATATTTGATCTGCTTACTTCTCGCAGGGCCACGTCCTTACTATTGATCTTTGATCTCTGACTATTGATCTGTGTTGTCTGACTTTTGATCGTTGATCTCTGTCTTTTGATCTTTTAAAGAAAGAATTCCCCAAAAAAATAATAAATGATATATTCTCGAGACAACAGTGGCACGAATTTTACTGGAACTGGAATAGTACGAAATTCGCAGCGAATTACGATTGTGTTCGGAATCGCCCTTAGCCTTGTTGAGTCCCCTTTGTAGTCTGATCTTTGATCTCTCAGACGCTCGCGTCCGAAATTGACGCGGCGCTCACGCCCAACATTATGCGCATCGCCATCAGCGAGGGCTGCCGGTACGTGATCTTGACGGTCAGTGTCTAGACCAAGGGCCGAAACACTGATCGTCATTTCTTTAGGCTTTATCTCTTTTCTAGTGTTGACTAGCTTAATAGATTTGCAAAACCGTTTCACATAATATTTGTAGGTTGATCTTTTCAAGTGCTTGTAGTTTGCTCTCTACGACTTGTAGTTTGATATCTCATTTCAATCTCAGCATCACCTACTGCATGCTCAAGTGCGCGCGGACGAAGATGGGCACTGCCGGTTTGTAGTTTAATCTCTGGCATCTGTACTTTGATCTCTGGTCTGCAGGTTCGCTCTTCACCGAGGCGTTCGTGCGGTCGCTTGCTAATGGTGAGTGGTTGCAAAAGATCAAAGACCATGTTTCCAATCAATCTTCCCTCTTCACATCACTCTACGGCCCTCTCATGTCTCCAGTTAGGGGTCTGGACCGAGAGTGGTTGGTAGATGAAGAGGGTCTCTCTTGCTTTCACACTATCTCGCTCCCGACCCCTCTCTAGAAGTGGTTGCAATCTTCTCTTCAGACCTCTTCCCCAGCAGTGACGTCACGGGCCCGCGTGCCCTCTTTCCTTCGTTTACTCTGCTCTTCTTCCCACCCAATGCAGCTTCATATTTGACGATGCGGTTTGTAGTTTGATCGCTGATCTTTGTAGTTTGGAGTTTGTAGTTTGATCTTTGATCTTTCAGAAGTTGCGCGAGCTGCGCATCGGTGACGAGATGAACGAGAACGTGCGGCGGATGTACGCGGAGAGAAAGGTGGGTTTGGAATTTGATCTCTCGAGAGATCAAAGATCAAACTACACAGACGACTCCTCGGCAGGAGGAGGCGCTGGTCAACTCCATCTTCGACGCGCGTCTGCACGACCCGTGGACGACTGCGAGGTTTGCTGATCTTTGATCTTTGTAGTTTGGAAATTTTTTATCTCTGTCTGAGAAATTCATTATGAACAATCATTTGCGCGCATTTGTCCTTATCATGATGCCGTCTTCAATTTTTTATCGGGTATTTGATTCACTCCATCTTCGACGCGCAAAAAAATGAGGCAGACGGTAAGAGACGAAAATAGCATATAAATGGGCGGAAATCGTCTCACCGCGAATTCATATTTGTTTTTTTTTCCAGTCAATCAATAAATCAATTTATAAGACCAAACATTGCAGCAATATGTAATAATAAAGGAAAGCGATTTATCTACAATAATATGCATTTAGAATTGATTCATTGAGGAAGGAAGGAGGTTGCAAACGAGTGTGTAATATCTTGTAAGCCAGCTGATTTAGTTGATTTTAATTTAATGTTTTTAAAATGTGAAAAAAAATTAAAACTTCCTTCTTATCAGATTCGACAATCACTTTGACCATTTTCGCAAGGTAATTACAGGAACCGAGCAGTGAAAAAAAAAGAAATGTATTTTAAACAAAAAAATTCCGGATGATTGCTAAAAGCCGCTTATTTTTGCAATTTTAAAAATTTGTTATGATGTTCAAAGATTTGCTTTTCCAACACAGCTGGTTGCGGTAGCAAGTAAACCTCAATTTATATTTCCAAAAGCAGCCGTTTTGTGATTGTTTTCATTGAGTCCGTGAGTCGTCAAAAACTTTACATTCCTATTTTCGGAGAAAAATCTAATCATCAGAGGAAATTAAAGACACGGCCCGTTGCGGGGTCTCCAGAAACCCGCTCGGAGTAAAGAAGATGTTGCAAGAGCTTGTTTCATGTAAAAAAGCTACTTCAAAATGATAGATCTCAATTCAAACTTATTGTCTTCGCTTGATTTATGGAGGAATGGTAGTTATAATCCAAATTTGAAGATTCATGATGTTTCAGCACGATCGAGAAAAGCTGAAGAAAACATTTTGGAATATTTAAAAAATCTGTTTATGGTCGCTACCTGGACCCTATATCAGTGCGTTCGCGTAAGAATCGCAACACATGCCGTACAGCAAAAAGTGACTAGGTGAGTATTTCACATATTCTGATAGCTATTGGTATGGTCAATCATTTTCTGTTTAGCTCATGACCTAAAATGTCAAATTTGCATAATTACAGTAGGTCAAAGTTCAGCTGTTTTCACAGTTTTTCGAGTGTAGCTCTTCAGGGAGTTGAGTTACGAGTTTAGTCAAAGAACAAAGAATGGCCGCCAAAACATGGCGCATCTAACTGTGTCATTTGTTTATTCAAATTTTAATTTTTAATTATTTCAGGAATTTTGGAACTCAAATTTCTCGAAAACCAGGCCGAATTTCTTGTACTTCTGAATATGGTCTATCCGATGATCACAGTCACATGGTGTATTGAGGGCGGGCATAGGGCGAAATTCTCAATACAAAATTTTCTGAAATGCCCGAAAACCCCTCATTTCACCATCATTCCCCTCATTGGACGCGAACTGCGCGGTGTAAAATGAGAATTGTGCGACTTGTAGACCTCTCACTTGGGGGGCGAAATGAGGGGTTTTCGTGTATTTCTGATAATTTAGTATTGAGAATTTTGACCTATGCCCGCCCTCAATACACCATGTGATTGTGATCATCGGATAGGCCATCATCAGAAGTACAACATATCGAAAATTGGCGATTGGATTCGGCCTGGTTTTCGAGAAATTTGAGTTCCAAAATTCCGGAAATAATTAAAAATTTAAATTTGAATAAACAAATGACACAGTTAGATGCGCCATGTTTTGGCGGCCATTCTTTGTTCTTTGACTAAACTCGTAACTCAACTCCCTGAAGAGCTACACTCGAAAAACTGTGAAAAGAGCTGAACTTTGACCTACTGTAATTATGCAAATTTGACATTTCAGGTCATGAGCTAAACAGAAAATGATTGACCATACCAATAGCTATCAGAATATGTGAAATACTCACCTCGTCACTTTTTGCTGTACGGATTTGAGAACAATTTATGCGGTTCTTACGCGAACGCACTGATATGTCTATTAAAGTAAATTACTTATTAAAGACAGTTGTACATATTTCTGCAAATGCGAACTACTGTATGTATATGGTATTATGATGTATATTGTACAGGAAGGAAGAATCTTCTTTCTGAATTATTGTGATGTTTACATTTATTTGAATTTATATTTACATAAATACGATTACTGTAATATTCGTTGTAGGAGATAGATGATGAATTGGCGCGAGAAGAGGTATTGATACGAGAGGCCGACAGAAGGGCCATGCTGAGGAAGATCGAGATGGGAGGATACGGTAGGAAGGATACTGTAAGGTATGGTAGGAGGGATACTGTAGGGTACGGTAGATGGGATACGGTATACGGTGACTGCAGTGATGATGCAATACGCTGATATTTAGATACCGAATCGAATATCGAGGAGAGTTCGGGTTCGGGCTCGATTCCTGCCATTTTTGAAGGATCGGCTGAGGAGTTGGAGGGGTCGGTTTAGTGATCTTTCACCTAGGGTTGGCTTCGTGAGAAAATTGGCCGCTCTTTTTCTCTGTAATTGAAAAACGATCTCGAATAAAAACTTTATTGCTTTCGAAATTCTCACAGTGTCGTTCCCAGTTTTCCACTGTCGCGCCGCCTAACTCCTAATTTCAAGTTTAGAGAAACGAGAATTTCGAAAATGGAACTATTATTCTAACAAGTGGGGATAATTGAACTGTCAATTTCAACATTATGATCTTCTCTCACACGAAGCCAATCCCAATTTGATCCATTTGTGACCATTTTCCCATTTTTTGATTCGCAAACTTGTTTACGCGTAATTTCGGCAACGTTGCATGAATGTAACAAATTGTATAGGCGAGGAAATTCGTCACAAGCGCACCGTGCCCATTACGACGTCCACGCCCGCCGGAGATACGGTGGAGACTACGGTAGGGCAGTACGGTGGAAAAGAGTACGGTAGAATATTTAGGAATGTGCCCAAATTATATTATTTTAATGTATTTGTCGTGCACCTCAATTGGCTTCGCGAAACTCCTATTTTTCTCGAAAATTGAGAAATTATTTTGGTTGAGAATTTATTGATTTCGATGTTTTCTAAAAGGCGTGAGAAGAAATGAGAAATGCGAATTAGTTCGTTGCCTCTCATTTTCTCCTCTGTTTAACTTTATCACTGTCAAAAGTTAAATTACGAGATAGTTTTGAGAAGAATCTTAAAAATCGTCCCATTGTTCTCGGAATTATATTTTATACATACCCTAGGCGCAAAAGGATTAGCCAAGAAATAAGGGATAAAAAATATATGAGAGAGGGGCGGATTCTCCGAATTTCACTTGAGATGACGTCACTTGAGATGAGATGTCACGACGGGGTTGACTTACCCACATTTCTTATTGCATCTCAAACAAATTTCAACCACCATCTGTTTCACCTTTTTGCAGATAATTCTCATTGACGACGTTAATTGGTAATTTTAAATTAGTAAGAAAGTCTCTCTCGATTTTCCACACTCTCGCCCACCCCCCCCCCCCTTCTGGAGCCTCTGGGAAACTGCACTTATCGATTGCAGACAATCTTCGAGGAGGATCGTCACTCGTACGAAGTGGTCGGCCACCCATGGACTGACGTCCAGGAGGGATCGGGCGCGCCCAGACCGAAACCACCCAGGGTCTTCTACGGTCGGTCACGACTACTGTAGCTACCGTAATCCCCACACTATCCACTAATCGATACCGTACCATCAGACGGTTCCACTGTCCTACCCAACCGCCTCAAATTATTCGAAATAGAGACCCTTGAGTATCGCAAGGCTTTGCGTGACCTACAGTTCTTATAAGGGAACCGCAAAACTAACCGGAGCGGAATCGGAAAAGTTTCGATGCTAGTCGATCGGGACTTCTTAGAGATGTTCAAAACAGTTCTGACATGTCGAACCTTTGACCTACTTAGGACTCAAAAGTGAAGAAAACGTTTTTTTGCGTCTAATACTGGTTGTGTTGAGTGGAGCCTCCATCATCTGCCTCCGTGGCTCAGTTGGTAAGGCGCTTGTCTTGAGCGCAATTTTTGGCTCGATAGGTCAAGTTCGACTCCAGTCACTTCCTTTTTTCTTTTGCTGCGCCTTTTCAATCCTCTATTGCAAGAAACTTCATCTGACGTCATAAAAAATGAAGAATAAGCAGTGAAATCAATCGCTGCCCTTACCGAATAGGTATTGCTTGGGACCGTCAAACGAAGGGGGATGAGTGTCGATTTGTAGCGGCGAATACCAATCAGGCTGTTGAGCCGCATCTGAATACCCTTCATCGAAGTTTCCTGTGGCTCTGATGCGGGATGCACCCTCTGCCCTCGCTGTCAAAAGTCGTTTTGCTTCTCCTGTTACTGGCAGAATCTCCACCGTTGTTGATTTGTCGAATGTTAACACTGTTTGTTTATGATTTCACTGCTTATTCTTCAGTTTTTTGTGACGTCAGATGAAGTTTATTGCAATAGAGGATTGAAAAGGCGCAGCAAAAGAAAAAAGGAAGTGACTGGAGTCGAACCTGAGCTATCGAGCCAAAAATTGCGCTAAAGACAAGCGCCTTAGCAACTGAGCCACGGAGGCAGATGAGGGAGACTCCACTCAACACAACCAGTATTAGACGCAAAAACGTTTTCTTCACTTTTCAGTCCTTAGTAGGTAAAAGGTTCGACATGTCAGAACTGTTTTGAGCATCTCTAAGAAGTCTCGATCGACTAGCATCGACACTTTTCCGATTCCGCTCCGGTTAGTTTTGAGGTTCCCTTATTACATGATTCCATCCATAGCATTGATGGACACCACCAATCTATACACGCTGGCTCCTTTAGCACGTTCTCTCAGGTTTTCTCATGGCTTACGCATCTCCATTCCTTACAGAACAGGCTCTATTTCCACTTGTGCAAGTCGATCCATAACGTTCTGGAATAATCTCCACTCCCGCCTAGTAACTTCCCCCAAAATCCCGTTCTTCGTAGGTCTTCGAAAGACCCCAAAATTAGTCATGACCACCTCGCGAATCCATAAGTTGTGATTGTGGCACGAAAACTGCCTGATTCCGCCACCACAAAAAGTGCTCGATCCAGAACCGAAGAATCTATCATAACGTCAAGATAAATCCACATCCCACCCAAAATCACCCCTTGGAGAATAAAGATTAAAGATTAATCCGGCTGGAGCGGACCGCCGACAACGCAGATCTGTTCGTCGCGTTGCGCGTTGCGCGTGACGATCAGGGTTAGGGCGGGATTTGGCGCGAAAATTTGCATTTGATATTGGCGTGAAATTCAAATATTTCGTTTGCAGGAGAGTTGGTTTGCCTGCTGCGGACGGACAAGGCGCACGCGGTCAATCGAATTCCGACCAAGGAAGATTACGAACTGGACGAACTCCTTAACGATCTCTGATCTTTCCCGCCAAAATTGAGCATTTAAATTTTGCTGACGCCTTGCCAATTTGACCCCTGTGATGATTTGTTTGCTCAGCTTGTTTGCTCACGTTGTTTTGTATACAGAGTTTTCGAAAGGGAAATAAATTATTGTTTTTTCTTCTGCTTTCTCATTGAAAAATGAACTGAGAATAAAGAGGTAAAAATTTTGTTCGTAAAATTAAATATTTAAATTAAAATGAACGGCAATCAAAGTGTAATCAAAAACAATCTATAAAACTTTTTTGAAATTCGAAATATTGTATCATCTTTCCCATCAAATTGAATTTATTAAATAGCGAATATATCGTGCTCTTGATAATTCATTTCTCTTTCTCTCCATAATTTCACTCATCGTATGGACTATGGGTTCCGCCTACTGCTCTGGTTTTTCTGCCCCATTGGGATCCCAAGGTTTGCCCCATTGGGTAGCGAATTGGTATCCCATTGGGGCGTTCTTTGGGATCCCAATGGGGAGGTTGACAGTCTTGGGATCCCATTGGGAGAAATTATTGGGGTCCCATTAGGAGAATGTTGGGATCCCATTGGGAAGAGACTACTGATTATTTATATGTGTGCGATACAAGTGGTTAATTGACATAACGTTTATCTTGAAATATTGATACAAACATGAACAACTTTCAACAATGTTACATCAGAGCCCTCCTTCAAAAAATACGAATGGTCTTCTACGAAACCAATGAATCGGCGTGAATCAGCACGAGCCATCTGAAATGCAGTATTTATTTCGAGATAATGGGAAATACCTGTGCCCATTGACTCCTTTGGAATAGTAAAGTGGATAATAAGAAAAATGACGAAAGTAGTCGTAGCCGGGGATCGACGGTTAAACCAACATTGTAAGTTCTGAAAAGAACTGGTAAACACTGGAAATACGGGCATAATTTGACTCAATCCTAGCACCGTCGTAGTACAATAGACGCCTACTCACGACAGCAACATACAAACGTGAAACACACATGAAAAGCGAAATAGAAACGTAATAAAATTGCGAAAAAAGGTGAATTTCGAAACACCACAGCGACGCCATCACCAAGCGCGCCAATAATATTGATTGAATATTGGGATCCCATTGGGGCAAAGAATGGGATCCCAATGGGAAGATTTTGACCCCTCTCGACCCCTCTACAGGTTTGGGATCCCATTGGGGAAGCCTAACCACGCCCACTTTCATTGGGATCCCAATGGGGCAGAAAAACCAGAGTGCTTGGTGACACCGAAACGCAAATGGATAGGGTTCAGCTCGCATTCATGGAAAAATGAGGGTTTTTATCAATAGCTATTCGGAAACTTTCGGAATCATATGTGAGATGTTGAAGTTGCATTGATTTCTCTAAGAAATTTAAAATATAATAATTATGTCAAAAATTCGGTACAAGGTAGGGCACATTGATCGTCTATTCGTATTATATTTGATTGGAGTACCGTAATCCGCACACAGCGTCGGTCTATACACGCCATGCCAGTGTCATTCTCCTAAATCAGACGCGATCTCAACCACGCCTTATTTTCAATCAGTTCTGTATGAGAGGCCTAAATGATTTATCACAATGGTGTTCAGATTGTAATTATATCCCTACACAGTTTAGTTAAGACCAAATCTCTAATACAATTCTTCCTCTTTCCCCATTGCTCTGCCCTTCTTTCCACCAAATTCCCGCTTCACATTCTTTTCTAGAACAGTCACAATATGGAATTCCCTATCGTATTTATACTTATAAGTCAGTTTACTTAGTTTATACTTAGTTTAGTTTATACTTATAATTACTTATAAGTCAGTTGTCACCTCTCATGATTCTTTCCGCAAATTAATTCGCTCTTAATCCATTTCATTCTTCCCTGAATCCATTATCAAAGATTGGCTATGGTAACCCCTAGGGATGTCTAAACGGAATTCATTCCATAATTCCGAATCGATTTTCCCTCTCATTTTCACTTTCGCGGCATTCCGTAAACCGGTCAGTCCTCATTCGGTTTTCCGAATGATTACGAAATTCCGTAATCAAAATCGTAGTTTTGAGGGCATAAGATCGATTTTTCATGAAACGGAAGATGTCAACTCATCGTCACACATCTATTTATATTATTTAGTAAAAACCACCTTTTTTAAAACAATTTTGGTGGATGAAAAGCTTTTATTTTTCCTCTATTTTATAGCTCTGCTCGTAGCAACAAGATAGCAACACGCTATGTTTTAACTGCCTTTCATTGTACTCAAGTACGGTCGATTATATTTTAAACTACGGTAATCTGTCGCGCGTTTTGTAAGAAAATGGCAAAAGTTTAGTTTATAGAGAGGCATTGAACCAAGGATGCAGCGATTATTAGAGAAACATTCAACCGCTCAACTAATTGGACACATAGGTAAATTCACTTCGCGCTGACTATGAACATTAATGAATGGGTGGGGAATTGATGATTCCACCGCTCAATGCCGAGGGAAAACGGCAGAATGCGGAATACGGAATTCCGTAATCAAACTTCATTCCGCATACTTAATGAATCCGATCGGCCGCTCTACGGAATTCCGAAATGGGAAAAATGAGAGGGGGCCATTCCGTATTCCGTTTAGACATCCCTAGTACCTATCCCTAGTACCATCCCTAGTACCTAGGGTACTACCCCCCTCCTCCAATACCTTTGCTGCTAAATAAAAAAACCACCGATTGGACGATGTCGACGGACATCCGTCTATTGATCCCCCCATTCACCACTATATTTCGTGTACAGACGTTTCCCCATTCATCCGTGTTGCATTTCCGCTGTTAAATTTAATCCTAACTTTAAAAAAAACTATGTAACTAAATAGCCATATCCTTAATTCTTACATTTTCAGTTATTCCGATGGAATCACCGCCTCATAAACGATTCAAAAACGAAATTTCTAATGCAATAAATCCCAATGAAGGGGCAAAAGTGGCAGAAAAAGGGATTAAATTACAGTTCACCCATATCCCATTGGAAATTCAATGCAAAATCATCCTTTTCGCAATCGATGCAATCAATAACATCAGACAGGTTTGTTCATATTCAGCTATTTGTTTAATATAAATAAGACGGGCACAATTGACAAGCTAAACGAGTTTTATTTTTAGGTAAGTAAATCGTGGTTATCTATGTGTATGGAGCAATCGAATATATGGTCCAAGCAAGAATGTCTTCCACGTATTGAATATCTTTCTATTGAAAAGAATGTAAGATGTTTCATAGAGTATTCCGAGGATTTCCTCTTTATTAGAGCAATTAGTATGTTATGAATATCTTTTTCTAATTATGACAAGTACCTGCATGATTGAATAATATTTGCCTTTTCCAGAAGCGTACACATTACTGGAGAATTTATCTCCTAGTGTTCAAAAGAGATCTCATTCGATTTGAGGGGCTCCGAAATCTTTTTCGGGATGAAAAGTATAAAACTTTCATAGAAGAGAATGATGAGACGGTAAGTTCTTGAAAGGACGCTTTACAAGTATTATGCGTTCAATACTGCAAGAAAGTCAGCATATATTTACTATTTTTACTCATTGACTCTTTCGAAATACGTTAATAGTGAAAATGCGAACTAGGAAATAAACAGTCGTATACACAACAGATGGGGTCAAATTGGGGGAAAAGTTTGCCGAATGCGAGAATCAGAAAACGAAATAGAAATTCTCTAAATTGGCATCAAGTTAGCGTTCCCCAAGTAGGCATCAATCTACCTCGTTGTCTGTCTTTCTCACCGTGGCACTATTTCCAATAAAATTCCCAAGTTGGCTTCAAGTGAATATCAACTTGGTAGCAAGTCTGAGGAGTAAGCGTATCAATGAGCGAATAAAAAAACAAGCTGGCTTGATACCAACTTTGACTTCAAGATAATTCTTGATGCCAACTTGGGAATGGACACCTGCGTAAGTACGCACTTTCAGAGTCTTGGAATCTGCTATGAAAATATTCTGGATATCACCGAAATTCGCCGATTTCATTCTTGTCTAAGCACAAGAATAAATTCGGCCCAATTGTATCCCAAGGATGGTTCAGATGAAATTTTTGCATTATTTCAAATCTCCAGGAATATTCATTTCTTGGACATGTTCGCGTATGAAATGGAAGATCAAGTTTGGTCAGTATTCTCGTGTGTACAGTATTTTTGTTTCAAAAGTACCAATTAAAATGCTAGGCTGCAAATTGTTTCTTTGTAGCAATTTTGTCGAAAGATTTCTGGCTTTTCATCACGTTGAATACGTTCACTTTGACATAAGTCGCAGTTCAATGACAGATCCTCGTAAGTAATTTCCACGAATATTCCAAATTTTTGAAAATTTCAGGCAAATTTCTGAAAGTGATATCTGCGAATGTGCAGATAATTTCAATAGAACAGGGCAGACTCGATGGGCGCAATGTAGAGATAATGTTGTTTGGAATACCAGATAACCAATGGGTTGATGTTCTTGTTGAAATGTATGGAAAAGGACTTCAGAAAGTAGCTTTCTTTAGTTACAAACATGCAGCAATTAGTGAATCCGATGCTATAAGGCTGTTTCAGGTATGTGCCTTCGTTTCTGTTTGCCTCCCTGCCTTTTCGAGAGACAAACTTTCAGATAATCTCCGCGAAAAAAATGAAAGTTTTTATAACTTCCAATATGCTTGATGACCCAAATTTCGAGAGAGTTGAGGGATATACTGTGAAAGGTACTCTACTCGTTTTATTAATTTTTTGAATTTATATTATTATTAAATTTCTCAAGTAAATCGATACCTTGCAGTGTTTGCGAAAGTTTATAAAAACGAGAAGTTTCGTTTCGAAATGAAACACAACACTGTTCAACATACAAACCGTGCAGAATATCTGGGAAAAGAAATCAGAGTAATCGAATGAAGTCCCTACGGATGCGTTAATTTTTTCCGGAATCGATACCTAGCAATCTAAAGAGAATTCAATAATTCTTGTTGAAAGTCCTTTTATACATAATAATAAACGTAATAAAGTTGTTATCTAAAAACAATATCCGTGATGCACACACGATTAAACGAAAAGAAAATGTGTGTGTCTACTCCATAGTATTAGTTAAAACACTCAAAAAGGGGGTGATGGAATGGAAAACGGAAAAAAGGAATGGAAAGCTGTAATGGAAACGACGCATTTTCCAGAGCGCTCTTTTGAGAGCTTTTGAGAGTTTTGATAGATAAAGAGGGGTGAACGCACGATGTATATATATATTTATGCGATCACAAGAAACGCGGTACAAAGTTAAGTGTGCGCGCGATTTCAGTCCCACATGGTGTGCGCGAGATTTTCGCCATGGTTTGCACGAAAACTAGTCATTTAATGTCTCTGATATCTACGAGAGAGCTTTCACTAGAGTGCGAAATATGGGACCACCGTCTTTTCATTTCGAACTCTCTAATCCATGGACCGGTGAAAAGCTTGTGCGAAATGAAGAGTCCGTGGTCTCACATTTCACACTCTAGCTCTCACAATGGAACATCTTAAGTTAAATGTAAAGGTAAGTTAAAAAGCAATCAATAGAAAGTCGACAAGTAATTACTCTGCCGAGTTTGTCGGTGAGGTAGGTTTTCTAACGGGGTCTACGTATCCCCTGCTGACCAGGCTTCTGGGGCACGTTACCTTCCGCAATCAAAGTTGCCACCAATTTTACGGCCGCCGAGGGGGATGGAAGGCTTGGTGAACCTGGGCGGGGATCGAACTCGTGACCCTTCGTATGGTCATCTCACCACTCGGTCATCTCCGCCTCTAGCTATCCATCTCAAGGGCAAATTCGTGAACACTTGAAGAAGGAGAGTCGTTACTCGGCACTGCTTGTTCTGGGCTCTGAGTGATCCGAACAATGCTCAGTGCAAAATGGAACCACAAGCAGAGATGTCTGGAGAGCGAGAACAAAAAAGAAAGATATCATTCCTCAATCCGGTTCGCACATGGCTGCCAGTCTCAATTTCAACTTGTGCAAGACGATCCATAACGCTCTGTAATAGCCTCCCTTCCCATTTTATAACCCCCCCCCGGCTAAACCTTTTCTCAGTAGGACGGTACAAAACAAACGGAACAATTTAAATGGATTGAGAAATGACTAATTACGATAAATAGTTACGATATCTACTTATTTATTTATTTAGTGTGTGTAGGAAAGGGCGACTACTGTGTTTCTACTACTACAACAGTAGGGCTAAAAACCTCCAAAAATATTTACGACCACCTACCAAATCCGAAAGTTATGATAAAGACACGAACACTGCCTGATCCCACATGAAAATAACTGATTCATCCTGAGCCGAAGAATCCACCATCATGTCAAGATAACCCACATTACCCAAATCACCGATGGAGAATAAAGTATTAAAGGGAGAGTTGCCGCATTTTTGAATTCGCGCGAATTCCTAACTTTTCGCCAGGAGATAACAAACATTCCATCCATTTTTCCGGACTAGTGTGATTCCCTGGCTCCTCTCTCGCACTCTCTTTGCTCTACTCAGTCTCTCTTCTCCTCTCGCATCTCTCGCCCCTCCCCGATTCCCCAATCTCTCTTTTCTTGTCACTTCCCTGTTTATGCCCCTCCAAGAGAGACAGAGGTGTAGAGGTCAATGCTGGGTATTTTTAGGGGTATTTCTCCCTTTAATGATTTTTCGAAATTAGCCTATTTTTCATATTTAAAAACCTCCCTATGTGGATTGTCATATCTCAACAAGTTGAAAACATACTCATTTAAATATACATTTTGATTATGCCGTATATCAAAAAAAATCGATAATATGATAATTTCGATAAAAAACACAAAAAATCATTCAAAAATACATTTTGCCTGATGCTGTTAATTCAAGCGGTAAAAAAACGGAACCCCTTGAGCTAATTCACAATTTTTTATTCTTAATTTTTCTGCATTTATCTTCTTGTTCGAATTCTTGTGTTGTTTATATTTCTTATCTGACACTAAGTTTACTATCCAATTCTGTATCAACAGTAATCTTTCACATTAAAGTGAATAATTGATTTTTCTGAACAGTTTATACAGCAGCTACTCATCATTATATCAATGCTAATTTGGTCTGAAATTAACATGATAAAATCTTAGCATATTTTAGAAGTTATGTCTCAGACTCCACGAGAGGGCCGGCTCTCCCTGCGCTAGCGTATTACAGTCCGGTCAGATCCCCACGTGAAAACGGGGCGCCCGGGGCGACCCGAAGCGACCCATTGACTTTCACAGCAAGGAGATTGAGAAATTCACGTTGAATTAAAGTGCGCTGTGTTCTCGAGGTCATTACCGAACTTTTAATGTATTTCACATAAATTTTTAAAAGTACATTAATTATATATAAATTATTTAAAACCGTTCAATTTAGGAATAATAAGTGCACCCGAGCCGGACTACCGTAGTTAAGAGCACACCAAGACCAGGTCCGTAAAAAAGAATGCTCTTAACTACGGTAGTCCGGCTCGGGTGCGCTTATGATTCCTAAATTGAAGCGATTTAAATATTTTATTTATAATTAATGTACTTTTAAAATTTTATGTGAAATACATTAAAAGTTCGGTAATGACCTCGAGAACACAGCGCACTTTAATTCAACGTGAATTTCTCATTCTCCTTGCTGTGAAAGTCAATGGGTCGCTTCGGGTCGCCCCGGGCGCCCCCGGGCGCCCCGTTTTCACGTGGGGATCTGACCGGACTGTACAAGATCACAAACACTCGCCCAAAATAATAAAAAGGTTCCGCGGCAAAACTCACATTCGGCTAGCGAGATCGCATGACAAAATATGCGATATGTATAGAAAGAGACATCACACCCCAGTGGTCCATGGCATGAGTGTATCATTTTAAACTTTTAATACCAGCCTCGAGAAATGCTCAGTCTTCCTATACTATCAATTTGCTAAGAAGAGTATTTCCTAACGCAATTGCGTAGCAAATTGGTTAGTGCTATGATAATGTCCCCTCGATCATTCTTCTTACTCGCTCAAAGACTGTTAGAAGCGAACTGCATTTCTTCGGTGCAGCAATTCCCGATTTCACGATGTATAAGATCCGAAAAAAATATTTGATTTTCAGGCTATTCTGGTCGAACTGCCAAACAACGATATTATAGCCATTTACTGAACTGAATTTGATGGAAGTTCCTCCACTTATAGGAAATGATTGCGTCTGTCTGTCTGTCTGTCTGTCTGAGAAACGAGTCTGAACGTGTTCTAACATGTTTTAACGTGAGAAAAATCGAAAATTTCGAAAAGCTCTGAAATGAACCGGGGAGCGTGGAGAATCGCGGGAAAAGTGTTTTGCGATGTCACAAACGTGTCTGAACGTGTTCTAACACGTTTTAACGTGAAAATCGAAAATTTCGAAAACTTCCAAGATTATTCAGAGAGCGTAGGGGATCACAGGAAACGTCTCTGAAATTGTTCTAAAAGTTCTGAACGCACTGTATCCTGCGTTTCCGTTGTGAAAGGCTCGTGAGGTTGAGAGCGATCGAAAAAAGTTGCCACGGAGCCACGAAGTGGCGTAGTGGCAACTTTTTTCGATCGCTCTCAGCCTCACGATCCTTTCACAACGGAAATAGCCAGCACTCTTTGTAGCGATTTACAGTCCCCAACATCCTAAGCTCTCCCTGGACCGTACTTAGAACCGGCAACCGAGCTCCCCCTGGACCGTACCTGAAGCAAGCTACCGAGATCCCCCTGGACCGTACCTGAAGCAAGCTACCGAGGTCCCCCTGGACCGTACCTGAAGCAAGCTACCGAGGTCCCCCTGGACCGAACCTGCAGAACTATGCATAGAGCGTAGTGTACGCATAGAGCGTAGTGCATTTAACCTCAACACATCCCTGCTAGTTATAATAGACCATTAGAGATTCGAAAAGTGGTTTAGATCGTTGGACCACACACAGTTGATAATCGTCCATTTCCATTTTAAAACATTGTATATAATGAAAAAAACAATAAAATATCCTCTTTATTTGTACTCAGCTCATTTAACCATACGAAGATAGAAAAAAAACAATAATTTATTATTCTTCCAAAAACTCTGTATACAACACATCTGAACGGATCAAAAAAAATCATCACAGGGTTCAAATTGGCAAGGAGCCAGCAAAAATTCAAATGCTAAATTTTGGCGGGAAAGATCAGAGATCGTTAAGGAGTTCGTCCAGCTCGTAATCTTCCTTGGTCGGAATTCGATTGACCGCGTGTGCCTTGTCCGTCCGCAGCAGGCAAACCAGCTCTCCTGCAAATGAAATATGTGAATTTCCTGTCAAAATTTTAATTTTCGCGCCAAAAAAACTCATACAAATGCGCCTCACCCTGATCGTCAGGCGTGACGCGCAGCTCGACGCGGTAGTTGCGCGCCGCCTCGATGCGGCGCGCGGCGAACAGATCCGCGTTGTCGGCCGTCCGCTCCAAACGGATTACGGTAGTCTCCTCGTTGGAGCCGTCTGAGGATACGGTATCGATTAGGTGGCTACAGTAGTCGTGACCTACCGTAGAAGACCCTGGGTGGTCTCGGTCTGGGCGCGCCCGATCCCTCCTGGACGTCAGTCCATGGATGGTCGACCACTTCGTACGAGTGACGATCCTCCTCGGAGATTGTCTGCAATCGATTGATACAGTATCCCAGAGGCTCCGGAATGGGGGCAAGGGTGAGAGAGTGTGCAAAATCGAGAGACACTCTCTTACCAATTCAAAATTACCAATTAACGTCGGCAATGAGAATTATCTGCAAAAAGCAGAAAATTTGGTGGTTGAAATTTGATTGAGAACAAGGTATATATTTGCAGATCCAGTCATCCCAGTCGTGACAGACCTCCGTCATCTGAAGTGAATTCGGAGAATCCCCCCCATATCTTCCCATTATTTCTTGGAAATCTCAAATCCTGTTGCGCATCGGATGTGTATAACAAGTTATTTCGAGAAGAATAGGACGATTTTAAAATTCCCGTTCTTCGAAACTGTCTCGAAATGCAACTTTTGAGGGTGATACAGTGAAACAGAGGGGCAAATGAGAGGGGGGACGAACTAATTCACATTTCTCATTTCTTCAATTTTCAAGAAGAAAAGCGGTCTCGCGAATCTAATCGAGGTGTACGATAAATACATGAAAATAATATAATTTGAGCGCATTCTAAATATTCTACCGTACTCGTTTCTACCGTACTCAATCCTACCGTAGTCTCCACCGTATCTCCGGCGGGTGTGGTCGTCGTAATGGGCACGGTGCGCTTGTGACGAATCTCCTCGCCTGCAAAGTGCGGGCATCTTGCTGGCAACGTTGCGGAAATTTTGAAGGTTTCAATAAATTAAAAGATCAAAGATCACTGACCCGATCCCTCCAACTCCTCAGCCGATCCTTCAAGCATGGCAGGAATCGTGCCCGAGCCCGAGCCCGAACCCTCCTCGACATTTGATTCGGTATCTAAAGATTGATGGATTGTATTAGCACTATGCAACACCTGTAGCTACTCTATACCGTAGTCTCCACCTACCGTACCCTACAGTATCCCGCCTACCGTATCCTCCCATCTCGATCTTCCTCAGCATCGCTCTTCTGTCGGCCTCTCGTATCAGCATCTCTTCTCGCGCCAATTCATCATCTATTTCCTACAACGAATATAACAGTAATCGTATTTATGTAAGTTTAAATTCCTGTAAATATAAAATAATCTTGTTTCTGTGATTATAAACATCACCACAATTAAGATAGAAGAGTCATCCTTCCTCTACAATATACATTATTATAGAGTAGGCATACAGTAGTTCGCATTTATGCCGAATACAATAAGTCAAAAAAATCTGCACAGTTTTTACGATAAATTACTAATTATTTGGTCAAGTTTTGAATTCTTATTTGCCACACAATTTAGGTAAATTTCTTTTTTTGCCTATGAATAATTTTAAAAAAAACCCTAGGTCGCTTCTGCTTGAATACATCTTGAAAAGGGATACAAATTGATGAACGAACTCCTCAATTTACATTAATTAGCTTAATTACCTTGAGAAAATCGTCAAAATGCGATTCCTTGTGTGCGAGAGGCGAATGTTGATTGCCGAATCTGATAAGAATGAATATTTAATTTACATTTTAAAATTTTAAACAAAATCAAATTCATCAGCTGGTGTTAATTCAGCTGGTTTACCGGATATTACAAATTTAAATCTTCCTCCTGCTTCATAATATTACATAGATATTGCTGCAATTTTTGGAATTATAGATTGATTGATTGATTCAAAATTACAAATGTGAATTCGCGGTTAGACCACCATTGCCCCTTTCCATGCAATTTTCGCGCTCTCCAACTTACTGTCTCAATTTCAACATTTATCGCCGCAGGTGTATCACATACCTGAATACAATAATGATTAGGACTAATGCGCGCAAATTATTGTTCTGCATAATATCAAATATTTCCAAACTACAAAGATCAACGATCACGCACCTCGCAGTCGTCCACGGGTCGTGCAGGGGCGCGTCGAAGATGGAGTTGACGAGCGCCTCCTCTGGACGAGGAGTCGTCTGTGTAGTTTGATCTTTGATCTCTCGAGAGATCAAACTACAAATCTCAAACCCACCTTCCTCTCCGCGTACATCCGCCGCACGTCCTCGTTCATCTCATCGCCGATGCGCAGCTCGCGCAACTTCTGAAAGATCAAAGATCAGACTACAAAGGTCAAAGACCAAACTAAAAAGTTCAAACTACGCACCGCATCGTCAAATATGAAGCTGCATTGTGTGGGCAGAAGAGCAGAGAAAACGAAGGAAAGAGGGGCGCGCGGGCCCGTGACGTCACTGCTGGGGAAGAGGTCTGAAGAAAAACACCTCCAGAAAGGGGCCGGGAGCGAGATAGCGTGGGAAAAAGAGAGACTTTCTTCCGACCCCTCCACTCCAGATCCCCTTCTGGAAAAAAAGAGCGGGGTTGTGGAGTGATGTGAAGAGAAAAGGTTGATGGAATGCGTGATCTTTGATCTTTGGCAGCCACTCACCATTAGCAAGCGGCCGTACGAGCGCCTCGGTGAAGAGCGAACCTGCAGGCAAGAGATCAAACTACAAAGATAAGAGATGAAACTACAAACCGGCAGTGCCTTCGCAGCGCGCGTTCATCTTCGTCCGCGCGCACTTGAGCATGCAGTAGGTTATGCTGAGAATGAAATCAGAGATCAAACTACAATTACTTTAAAATGCTAAACTACAAAGATCGCGTACCGGCAGCCCTCGCTGATGGCGATGCGCATAATGTTGGGCGTGAGCGCCGCGTCAATTTCGGGTGCGAGCGTCTGAGAAAGATCAAAGATCAAACTACGAAGCGGAATCGGGGCTTATAAGGTTTGAACTTTGCTGTCTGATCCGTTAAAAATTACCTGTGAATTAATTTCAATTTAATTATAATTTTATTTTTTTTATTTTTTTAAATTTTATTTTTTTAAAATTATAATTTCAGATTCTGAAAACAAATCCTGCAATTGATGTCACGAAAATCTATAGTTTATTGAATTTTGTTGTCTTTCAATTCTGTTTTGTTTTATAAATATACTTTAATTAATTTAAAAAAGTTTTTAAATTCCCACCTTGAGCAGCGTGTCCTTGAGGGCGAAGCCAGTTAGTAGCTGATCGGCGCGACACGACTTTTGGCATTCTGAGAAGAGATCAAAGATCAAAGGTCAAAGATCAATTTTCGCGTACCCTCGTTGATCGACTTGGACGACGCGTCGGCGCACTCGATGATGGCCTCGAAGGCTGGACAAAGATCAATTTTAAAAAAAAAACTTCAGTAGATAATCTATAGATCAAAGATCAAATATCAACATCACAGAAATCTACTGCCCGCAATTTCGGATACAATCGGTGAATCTGATCTGATAATTGACACTCTTTAGTGATCAAAGATCAAAGGATGAAGACAAACGACCAAATAATAAATCAATTGACGATCACTTACCGTCTCTCTGATCCTCGCACATGTACTGTAGGCCGGCAGTCAATCGATCGAATCCCGCTTGTGATTCGCATTCGGGACGAGAAGAGACGCACTCGAGGGCGGCTGTGTACTGACTGAAAAGAATTAATTCACATCTCCAGAAAGGGGTCAGGAGTGAGGGAGTGTGCAAAAGTGAGATTTTCTCTCATATATCACACATCCCCTTTTCAAACGTGTTGAACCAGTCTGCCTCGTCAAGATAATAATAATTTAACCTACCAACCCTCTTGGGGTCGCATTAATACATTAATTATTTAAGTTGTCAATATTAATTAGTCTAATTACTAACCGACAAGCATTGTCCAGATTGCCTCTCACAGTGGCGCCTTCAGCGAATAGCGAGCGAAGAGTGGACTGAAGGGGAGAGGAACAAGCGAGAGAGCAGTCGAGAGGGGAGGGAGGAGAAGGATGGGAAGAGGAGGAAGAGGCCGTGCCTGATCATTGCATCACAATTAGGTAATCGAGGGTCGGAGGAGAAAGGAAACACTAGTATTTCGTCATCACCACCCGACGTATTCATCCATTCCAGAAAAAAAAATATGGTATACATTGTAACGGAACCGATTTCATAGATGAGAGCCACAAAAATCGGCTCTCTTTTTCAGTTTCATTTTAGCGAACTAACACTTCAAAAAGTGATCCGTCATCACTACGCAATCCACCAAATTGCGCAATTTTTAAAAGAAGAATATTACAAGTCACAGAGATCTATGAAATTAAGATAAGCTCTCTCACTGTCCCACACTCTCTCGCCCGTGCCCCCTTTCTGGAGGTTTCATCATCACTACGCAATTCTCACCCTCATCCAGTCCAAATGGCCAGTTGACGTCGTCTCGATACGCCGCCGGACCAGCGATTACGGTACCAATCAGTGATATCGATATCACCAATCGGAGCACCATCTAGGATACGATAGGGTTACGGTAGGCACGGTATCTGTAAGATACGGTAGGTCAACGATGGGATACGGTATGGGCAAGAGCGATTGCAACGCTACTAAACAACATGAACAACAGGTTACTAGGCAAAACGCTTTATCGATTGGTACGCGTGAAATATGCGAATTTGTGTGCAAGTGAGAAATCCATGGGCGGATATGTCTATATGGGATATGACTGCTGCTTGGGGGGAGATGATGTATGGGCTGATGAGGGGGAGGAAGAGACAAGGGGGAAGGGAGGGCTGCTAAACAGAGTAAGTCCCCGAGGGACGATGGAATACGCGCGCGCAACAATAAATACACATAGACATAGAGAGATACTCACGCGCCCGCTCCCTAGAGGGGCCAAATGGTTAGCAATGGCTATTTACAGAATAGAGACAGTCTAGCTGGTTTAGTACAATGATCAAACTACATACTACAGCGAGGTCAAATTACAAAGATCAGACTACAAATGGTCCTTTAGAATCGTCCCTTTCGCATCTCGGCGAGTGACTTCTCATTGAAGAGGTAGGTGCACTTATCGGTGAGTTGCTCGCGAATCATCTCAACATAATTAAATTAATATTATTAACAAAATTAACAAATTAGGCAAAACTAAAAAATGCAAGTCGCATTTCCCGCCACATTGATGTTGCACACATACCACATAAGCGCAGATTTCGTAAATCAATTTGTTCTCCGGAAAACTTCACCTACGCGCAGTGTAAGCAGCCCAAAAACCCGTCAAATGGGTTGTCAAATGGGTCAAATGGGTCGTCAAATGGGTCAAATGGGTAAATGGGCAAATGGGCCGCAACATGTGTTACTGCAGAGCCAGACTTTCAAACGCAGACCAAGAATACGGTATTGATCCCCTTTTTGCTCGATTATCTATCCACTATATGACAGATTCAGCTGCAGCGTACCTGCTGCATGAGGGGCGGAGCCTTGGCAAAGAGCGCCGCAGCCTTGTCGAACGGCTGCAGGATGCTGTCCTGAAGAGGGGAAAGATCAAAGATCAGACTACAGAGATTAGATATCAAACTACAAAGATCAGATATCAAACTACTCACGAGGGTGAGCCATCCCGAGAGCGGGCACACGTCGTTCATTCGGTGCAGCATGCACGGCAGCAGGCAGCGAATGGACCTGACGAGAGATCAGAAATCAGACTACAAAGATCAAAGATCAACTCACTCGCAGAAGGGCGGCAGGTGCTTGGCGACCATGAGCAAGTTGCCGTTCATCAGGGCAGCCATCTGGAAATGGGATGATTACCTACAACCCTTGGAACCAGGAACCAGGATCCGTGTACCTGGTACCCAACCGGGCCCCCGGGAACCTCCCATCGACGTACCTGCACGGCCTGGGCGGTGGAGATGGTCGAGAGGTTGGCACGGATGAGGCACTGGCCGTCGCACGCTGCAACACTGGATACATAATCCGAGAACCTGGTGCCAGAACCGGGTACCGTGGTACCCGAACCGGACCCAAGAATCAGGGAACCCACTCTGCAAGATGGCGTCCAGCTGGTCCTTGAGGCAGGGCTCGAGACGGTCGAACGAGGGACGCTTGGCGACACACGTGAACTCCATGCCAGACGTGACCTACCAAAGATCACAGATCAAACTACAAAGTTTAAAAAAGGCGAAAGATGACTCACGGCATCGTACACATTCCGCGGGCCGCACAGCGCGCGCTTGTCCAGGCACTCCTTCGTGTGCGCGTAGGCACTGCAAAATCAAGAAATTTTGAATTTGCCGCCAAAAATGTTCGAATTTATAGATTCCTGTCAATTTTCGAACAGAGTTTAGATAAATGACGGACCTGCACAGGTCCTGGACGCGCGCCGTCGTCTGGTTGAAGGCAAGCATCTGCAAAAGGGGAGATCAAAGATTAAAAAAAAACAAAATACAAAATATCAAAGATCAGACTACAAAACGAACGAACCTTCTTTGCGGAGAATGCCAGCCGGCCGATGCACCGCTTCATGCAGTAGGGCGTGCCCACGGCGCTCAGAATCGTCGACACATTCACATCTGTAGTTTGGTCTTTGGTTTGTGATCTCTGGTCTTTGTATTCCATAGTCTGAACTCACTTGGTCCGGCGGGGTCGTCGACGCGCGCTGACTGCGGCTGCTGCTCTGCCCACGAGATTCCTGAAGCGCATAGATCAAATATAAAAGATCAAACTACAAAGTCGGAGTAGTGGGTGATCAAAGGTCAAACTACAAAGATCAAAGATCAACTGACCGACGACGAGGAGGAGGAAGAGAGGGGCGGCTCGCGGCATGAGGAAGCACTGCAATCTGGGCACGATTACAAAGTAAAAACAAACAAAAAAAACAATTTACGATAGATAGTACACGAAAACGAGAGTTTTTTTCGCACGCTTTCTAAGATTATAGTTGCGCGATTTGTTCGAAAGTGCATGAGTGTTGGGTTACACGGAGATAATGATGGCTGACGTGACAAGGACAGGGGAAAATGATCCCCACCTCCAGAATGGGGTCACGGTGAGAGAGTGCGCGAAGATGAGAGATTCATGCCATGTTGCCCTAGCGGTTGGCCCCGTGTTTTGAAAAAACGCGATTCGAAATGAGCGCACAAAAATTCGACTGTTTGTTGGGGACAAGAGGAAACAGCGAAATAGACTGCTCTACTATCGCGAAAGAGCTTGCACTCTCACAGATCGGAGAGAGCAAGTGAGGAGTGATGATCAGACTCTCCTCATTCTACATGCTCTCTCATCGATCAGACAGAGCGAGAGAGCAGGCAAAATTGAGAGGTTCAGACCATTGCTCCAAGTGAGACATGATACGCCTTACACAAGGAAACATTCGTGTCTGAAGGCCAGACAGATCGGATGGCAACCACATGATCCCCCCGTCCTCCAGAAAGGGGTCTGGGCGATGCTCTCTCACATTCACACACTCTCTCGCCGCAGCCCCTTCCTGGCGGTTTTATGAGGAAGCACACTCTGCGGAGCACGACAGAATAAAGATTGAGCAGAAACGAGGGGGGTGAATCTGATGCATCGCCAGGATGAAACACTACCCTTTGCCCAGTTATTTCCGCCAACAAGTGACTAAAGTGAAAGAAAGATAAGTGATGGGACGAGGAGGAAACGCGCTTTTTGCAGGCTCAAAAAGCGCTAAAATAAGTGAGTGGAAACAAGAGAGGGAAGCGCGTCAAGCTCGGAAGGGAAGTATAATGAAGGGAATAGGGAAGGGGGGAGGGAGACAGGGTGATCTACCCATCGGGGAAGCGGTATTGATTGGGAGAGCAGAGGAGAGAGACAGTGATCTACCCTTCTCCTTCTCTGTGCTCTCTCGCTGTCGAGTGATCTTTCGCTCTTGATAGTTTGATCTTTGCAAAGTGTGAATTTGAAGTAGATCAAGGACTGTACAAGTGATTTATCGTGAGATCAGGGAACAAAGATCAGAGATCAAAGATCAACTATGATTATACGATGAATTCGTCAACGCTTCGATCTTCTCGGCCGAGAGTGGACAGACGAGCGGCGGAGATCGAACCTGGAATTTTATTCTTTATAATAATAATGATTATTATTATTATCATTGTATTTTGCAACCGCTTTTTATTCCTCCACTTATAGGAAATGATTGTGTCTGTCTGTCTGTCTGTCTGTCTGTATGTTTTTTTTGTTGCAGCGTGACGGACATTTTTTTCATTTTCGCCATAAATCGCTTCAAATTTGCGCAATCTTCTCAGAACCTTTTGCATATGATAGAGAAAACCTTTCAAAATTTTAATATAAAAATCCGCTAATTTCATAGCCAAGTGGATAAAGCGTCAGACTTTGAATCCGAGACCCCCAGGTTCGACCCCCGCCGCGGGCAAACCTTTTGCCGCATTTTTCGCAAGTGCCAGAATGCGCCATGACACGTTTTTGAGTATCGTGAAACACGTTTTCACCTGTTTTGCCGAGTTTTAACGTGAAAAATCGAAAATTTCAAAAAGTGTCCAATTGATGCGCAGAGCGTAGGGGATCACAGGAAAAGTGTTTTGCGATGTCAGAAACGTGTCTGAACGTGTTCTAACACGTTTTAACGTGAAAAATCGAAAATTTCGAAAAGTGTCCAATTGATGCGCAGAGCGTAGGGAAACACAGGAAAAGTGTTTTGCGATGTCAGAAACGTGTCCGAACGTGTTCTAACATGTTTTAACGTGAAAAATCGAAAATTTCAAAAAGTTCCCAAATGAACCGGGGAGCGTGGAGAATCACGGGAAAAGTGTTTTGCGATGTCAGAAACGTGTTTGAACGTGTTCTGACATGTTTTAACGTCAAAAATCAAAAATGTCGAAAACTTTCCAAATGATTCGTAGAGCGTAGGGGATCAGACGAAAAGTGTTTTGCGATGTCACAAACGTGTCTGAACATGTTCTAACACGTTTTAACGTGAAAAATCGAAAATTTCGAAAACTTCCAAGATTATTCAGAGAGCGTAGGGGATCACAGGAAACGTCTCTGAAATTGTTCTAAAAGTTCTGAACGCACTGTATCCTGCGTTTCCGTTGTGAAAGGCTCGTGAGGTTGAGAGCGATCGAAAAAAGTTGCCACGGAGCCACGAAGTGGCGTAGTTTCCAAGCAACCACACAAACACACCTCCGAATGGAATAGCCGCAGATATCGAGAACGCCCGCGAGATTTTCTTCCTACAATTTTTTAAAAAGTTATCATTAATAAAAACATTTTCGTCGAATTCGATTTTAAATTCGTTTTCAAGATTTGAACTGATCAATATAGTCATTGGACGGATCGTAAGCTACACAGTTTTAAGGGCATCTCCAAAGTGTTATAACTTCAAATAAAATTTAAAATTTAATTAAAGTAATTAATTAAAATAATAATTTCAAATTAAATACCTCCTAATGATTTCATTCTTCTTGATGGACAGTTTCTTCTTGCTCAATCCCTGTTCGTTATAGAGAGGTTCGAAGAAAGAGGGAAAGAAGTAGTCACTCAAATATAAATGATTATAAATATGGGGAAATGGGTAAGAAGTAGTGAAATGCCGAAACATGATCAAAACCTCCAAAACGGGGTAAGGGGTGCGGCACCTCCTCCTCTCCACATCATTCCAGAGACCGATCATGCACACAAAAGGGGGTTTGGAGTGAGATAGTGTGCAACATCGAGAGTGACTCTCTCACTCTCGCACACTTTCTCGTCCTAATCATTTTCGGCATGTTTGGAACGACGTGTTTCTGGATGCTTGAACGGGATTTGGAATACTACATTGAGTATAGACTGGGTAGATCTCGTCACTACTTTACACTGTGCTCTTTCAGAACGCAGTGTGATCTTTGGTTTTATTTGACGTCAAGTTTACAAAAACAAACTGAAAAATGAAGAAAAGAACACACACCGAAGTATCCACAGATTGAAGAGCAACCAGCATGCGAGGCACGTGAATCCTATAAAATATATTCTTTTTATTATTTATTGTATTCCTTTTACTTTTACATGTTTCCAACGACATTCGAGGAAACACACATCCTTCAAAAAGATAAAGGGGTTATGAGTGAGAGAACATGTAAAATCGAGAGGGGCTCTTTGAATTTCACACATTCTCTCGTTCATGAAATCTTTCTGTAGATTCTGCCAAATGCGAATTGGATGTCAGAAAAAACAAGAAATTGCAGATAACCAACCGAAAAAGGGGAAAAGTGAGATAACGAACCGAAAACCTTGTATAGCGCTTCTCGATGCTCCGCTAGCTGAAAGAGAATCTTGGACCGCACCAGGGCTGCTGGAAAAAAATCAATTCAACTACTTTATCAGACTTCTAGCGTTGTATTCACAGTTGAAAACATGGATTCGGATAAACAATCCTCTCTGATCTTTTCATTTTACGTACTCTCTCGCCGATCAACAAGCTAGACATCAAGGCACACTAGAATGCAAAGTCGGGAATAGAGTGCGAAATGTGAGACTACAATCTCTTCATTTCGCACACTCTCTTCATCGATCGGTGGATGAGAGAGCGTGTGAAATGAAGAGACAGTGATCTCACAATTCGCACTCTAGTCGGGAATATTGACACGGTTTAAAAAATGGTACAAATCTCTACGAATGTATCCAAAAAGTGCTACAAAAAAATTTTATTTTAAACACAACACAGATCGCTCGGACAGATCAAGAAATGCAAGACAGCCATGAATCTTCTGATAGGCAAATACAAAATCTCTAAACTCAAACCACATCATTTCAGTTATTATTACACACGAAATGGAATAAATTTTGCAAATGCTGGCTCTCATGCGAACTATAGACACAATAGTTTCTTTCCCAGAGCGGCTCGGCTTTTCTCAAAACCCGGTAATCAAATCAGTTTCCCTGTATGAGCGACCCCCAAACCCCCGACCTTTCATGATCTCAATCTGTTATGCTGTATTCGTTTTCTCTTTCTATTTGTAACCGCGTTTCCATTGAACACGCATAAATATATATATATATATATATATATATATATATATATATATATATATATATACAGTAGCGGACAAAAGTCTTCGGGTACTTTTTATATCTGATACAACTTTTTAACCCAAAGGGGCTTTGATATGATATGGTAAGACCATATACCAAATCTATTGGAGATTACGATGCAATTATTGGGGGATTGCGAAATCGTTCAGTAATTGCGTCGTGATGACGCAATCGATGCACACTTTTTTGAAGTGCCATTATTCTTACATGGATTTTTTCCGGCTCGTCTAACTTTCAGGATGTTGAGACATGGCCACGACCTACCTAGAAACTTTTTTTCAAGTTGCTGCGGTGCCGCTACTTGGCTGCAGCCAAGCTGAAAAATGGAGACCTGAAAATCATATCTCGCCGTTTAGACATCGCCCAGACCTATCAATGCACCAAAATGATTGCCATCATGACTACCGATGATCCCGATAATATGGTCGCGGTAGGTCACCAATTGCCCTCAGGGCACGAAAAAATAACTTTTTCGCAATATTGTGGTTTGACGAAGAGGAAGTCTATAGGACGTGCTCGAGAGATCTGGTTTGGGCGTGGATTCGGTTGAGAATCTATGAGAGAACCGATTCCTAGCTGCAATAAGCGTTTCGATTGGACTCCTGCTCGCGACGATCGATTTCCGGGAGGACACTGGTTTGGCCACGCCCATTCTCTGCCCGTTGACAAGGTTCTGACTTTTGAGTGTATCTCGGTACTGAGTTAACGGAGAAGGCTGGCAGACTCATCAATGGAATCAGCGTGGCTGGTTCTATATTCTCATTCACAAAATGTCATCATCACTATGCAATATTGCATCATCCTTAGGCAATATTCCTATTTTTTGCGTTTTCTTAGCGGTTAGTCAAGGAATAATGGTGGAATAAATGGCCAAACCAGTGTCCTCCCGGAAATCGATCGTCGCGGGCAGGAGTCCAATCGAAACGCTTATTGCAGCTAGGAATCGGTTCTCTCATAGATTCTCAACCGAATCCACGCCCAAACCAGATCTCTCGAGCACGTCCTATAGACTTCCCCTTCGTCAAACCACAATATTGCGAAAAAGTTATTTTTTCGTGCCCTGAGGGCAATTGGTGACCTACCGCGACCATATTCTCGGGATCATCGGTAGTCATGATGGCAATCATTTTGGTGCATTGATCGGGTCTGGGCGATGTCTAAACGGCGAGATATGATTTTCAGGTCTCCATTTTTCAGCTTGGCTGCAGCCAAGTAGCGGCACCGCAGCAACTTGAAAAAAAGTTTCTAGGTAGGTCGTGGCCATGTCTCAACATCCTGAAAGTTAGACGAGCCGGAAAAATCCATGTAAGAGTAATGGCACTTCAAAAAAGTGTGCATCGATTGCGTCATCACGACGCAATTACTGAACGATTTCGCAATCCCCCAATAATTGCATCGTAATCTCCAATAGATTTGGTATATGGTCTTACCATATCATATCAAAGCCCCTTTGGGTTAAAAAATTGTATCAGATATAAAAAGTACCCGAAGACTTTTGTCCGCTACTGTATATGTATATATATATGCGAAGCGACAAGTGTCACTCAATGTCAATCAACACTATAAATAAGTAATTGGGGTTAATTTTTTTTAAATAACAGAACATAGAGTGGTCGTATCAGTGAAAGTGATCAAGAAAAAACGAGACACGAGTGTCACTCAATTTCTCTAACACCAGGAGACTCGGTTCGACAACATTCTCAAAGTGTTTTCCGACCCGGCGAGACGCGTAACACATTGTTCCAGAAAGGGTTCAGGGTCTATCTAGAGAGGGCCCCTCTCGATTTACACGCTCTCTCATTTTTTCACGCGGATCAGAGAGTGTGCAAACTGCAGAGACGGTGCTCTCACATTTGCTCACACTCGCGCAGAAATTACTCACAATTACTATTACTAACTTACTTACTACTAATTACTAATTAATTACTTATTACTTATTAATTACTTACTCGAGTCGAAAATCATTGCCACTGTGAAAAAAAGCGGAGACTAATGAAGAAAAGGGACGGATCGCTGGGCTATTTCGTGTGGTTGTGTCTAGTTTTCGACTGATCAGCACAGCGTTCCGTGGAATCAGACTCTCCTCGTTCTGCATGCTCTCTCATCGATCAGACAGCGCGAGAGAGCATTCAGAATTGAGAGGGTCAGACAATTACTCGTTCCGCGAGACACAAGAGAGCCATCCATCATTCTGCCTAACAACATAGCATGCTAACAAGCAGGGCGAGAGAAAAATAGCTACGGCGAAATGCTAGAGCGTGTCCCACTTGATTTTTTCGCGAGTAATGATCAGACTCTCCTAATTCCACATGCTCTCTCGTCGATCAGACAGAGCGAGAGAGCATGCAGAATTGAGAGGATCAGACCATTGCTCTTTTTTGCGCTTTTCGTATAATTCTGTGTCAAATCGTCCTAGACACCATGTTCTGGCATACAATTCCACAGGCCGATTAGCCCGGCAGAAAAAAGGGTTCGGGGTCAGAGAGCGCGCGAAATTTGGTGGTGCTTTCTCACGTTTTTTTCACTCCAGCCCTGACACATTTTGTAGTTTTTTTTAAGTTTGGGATCATGTGTTTGGATGCTAAAAATCAAAAGCGCTGAATTGCATAGTATCAATATTACTGATTCTTGTTCTGTGTGGTCAAGAAATGAGACGAAAGGAGTAAAGAAATATAAGATTCAGGAAGTACCATCTACTAATAGTATCAAGAAGAACTGATAATGTGTAATTCACTGGGGGCCATCCTACGACCCGAATGTTACACAGCCGCCTTGTTATCAACTCATTAGTGTATAATGGTGTCGTTTAGCGATCAAAGTCCGGAACAAGTGGCGTCGCGGAATGCGAAAATCAAGGAATAAATCAAGATCTGATTCTAAAGATTCTTTAATCTGATTGAATCTGGAAAATTGCCCCCAATGGTATCCCAGCGATTTTCCCTTAGGGATCCCAGCGGCGCCTTTGATATTTGGAGGTAGATTGGGATCCCATTGGAGCAAAATAAAACAAAGAAAAGGTGCATCTGTAACACTTTTTTAGAACTTTTTCATATTTTTAAATGTTACACTTTGACACGCGCCTATTCAGTTGGCTCCTGTACGTTTAAGATTCGCCTCGAATAATGAGAATAACAAAGAATAATAATTGATAGAAATGATTTTCTGGAAATGAATTCAAATTCAGCTGCGAAAAACTTCGCACGTAATTCCAACGAACGGGCCAACATTGCAGGAAAAAAAGGGGTTTGGAGTGAGAGAGCATGTAGAATCGAGAGGGCTCTCTCTCACTTTTGCATGCTCTCTCACCCTGACCCCTTTATGGAGGGATTGAAATCACGAGCTGGAAACAGGGCGCCGAAGTTAGTGCACGGCATGCGCTGCTGTCGTATTTACGACACAGGCGAGAGTGGTGAAAATGGGTGTCACAAGCAGTGCCTTCTCTCTCTCTCTCTCTCTCTCTCTCTCCATTTGGACGCACCCCTATGACGGCAATGAGATGCGACTTGTCCATAACCTTTTTTCTGTTGTTTTCCGAGGTCAGAGAGGGCGAGAGAGCGTGCCAAATGGAGAGAGCGCAGAGAAGAAAAGACTGCGAAATCTTCGAATTTCGATAGAAACTTGACGAGCAATGCGTGAGTTTCACGCCCCCGAATCAACAATTTTGGCTGGAAAGTTGGCAAATTGAGTTTGAAGAGAGCGGCACGTTTTATGGCGGAATTGAGAATCAGAATCATAACATCATACAACGAATTTTACAGTGGTGCAAAAACGAGGAAAGAATGCACGTCGTTCCACATTTCCATCCTCCAGTAAAGGGACAAATGCGAAAATTTATGCAAAAGTGAGACGCAAGGCATACTGGTGAGCCTATTCAAATTGAGGCTGTACAGAATCCCTCGTTAGGAGAGAAACTGTTGGATGTGATCGTTGTGTGAATAACAAGATAAACAAAGATTAATAATCAATATTTACTTAATTAATCACAGGTAATCAATAATACAAGTGAAAGAAACGAAAGAACGGTTTGGTTTTGGGCGGAGAACGGTTTGGTTTTGGAGTTGGGCGGAGTATGGAACGAATATTCCGGCTTACTATTCGAGCAAGTGGAATGGATGGCTTACTTTGCTGTTGGAGCGCAGATTGGAGCCGGCGGTGGTTTGGTTGGTTGGTGATGATTCCCGAATGACGGGTTTACTCCTCCACAACTTGGTTACGGGCTGCGATGGAATTGCGTAATGTACGCGATGGAATAGGGTGGAATTGTGCAACAATAATAACGAGAAAAGAGACGGCGTGAAAACGAAAAAGAAACAGAAAAGCCGAAGCGATTCTTCACGGAATGTGAAATTGCACGTATTGATACCGTATACGGTATAAACAGGCAAGTCGTGGTGAGAGTTCTTACGGAGTGAATGTTCATATTTGCCGGCTCTGGTTCTGACTTTACAAATACGGCTTTCTTTGGTTTTCTTTGGTTTTTTATATATTAAATGGATTATTTATGGTGTATTTGGTAGCGAATTAGTATAATTCGGTACAGAGGCAGACAGTTAGGGAGTGTGAAAATAGCATCTAAATTGGCGATAGGCTAACCACGAATTTACCAATGGCCAGAACGCCGTGGGACGCACTGTCTCCATTTCGCACCACATCATTCCACAGGCCGGTCAACCATCCAGTAAGGCCTTTGGAGTGAGAGAGCGTGTGAAATCGAGAGGGACTCTCTCACTTTTGCACACTCTCTCGCTCTAACCCTGCTCTGTAGGTTTGGAATCATGTGGCACAGCACCTTTACTGGAGGATTAGATTTTAAAATGCGGAATAGGTAACGAACAATTCGGGTCTAGCAGGGGGAAAATCAATAAACGCGGATTTTTTAAACAAAAAATAATGGATGAATCGATATGAATCAGGACACCAGTTGTCGAAGATCAGGTGAAGGGTATAAAGTCGAAGATCAAAGATCAAAGTTAAAAGATCAAAGATCAGTCGAGGGTCGATGGGTGGAGGCGACGGTGCTGTTCCTTGATGTCGTCTCGATAACTCCGTCCCCACAGAGATCTTTGGCGATCTGGAAAAAAACTTCTTTTTAAATTCTTTTTAATGCTTTTTTTATTCTTTTTAATGCTTTTTAATTCGATAAAAATGCGGAAACAGACACAGACGGTTGGCAATCGCTGCACATGATTCCAAACCTACAGACCAGGGTTAGCGCGAGAGAGTGTACAACACGCTCTCTCACTCCAAAGGTCTTTCTGTAAAGTTGAACGGCCTATGGAATGATGTGAATTTCAGCATAATTTAGAGAACGTATTGTTTGAAACTTTTCGATTTTGCTTTTGCCGAATTCTTTCTAGAACCTGTTCCGAAATGGACCTCAATTTCACAAATAAATTTATTTATTAGTACTTTAAATGTAATAACTGACCCGTTCCCTGACGGGGACCTGTCTGTAGGCAGGGAATGCGAGGGAGGAAAAATCATCGGGTTCATCGGGTGAATAAGCGACAAAGAGACGACAGACGACGTAGGACCACCAGAGAACGAGACAACCTGCAACGAGAGTAGTGTAAATTCACAAACACTCGTCCAAAATGATAAATCGTTCCGTTGCTTATCCTCGCTAAACGCAGAAATGATAGGCAAGAGACACAGGTATAGAAAGAGAGTACACCACCAGTAGTCCATCTCATGAACGTATCATTTTAAATTTGTAATACCTCCAAAAAAGGGTCAGGAGCGAGAGTTTGTGTGAAAACGAGAGGTTCTCAGGCACCCTAGCGTCTGACCCCAGCTGTTTATGCATGGGCATGGGCACTGTTATTGCTTTTACAATTGCTGATTTAGTTTGCAAACATTGTCATAGTTCACTTTTTTCTCGTTTTTCTGCCCAGTTCTCGAGGTTTTGATCGAGTAATGCCCTACCTGGTATTGATATCATAATGGTGAGTACGATGCTTGCTGGCATGAGAATTTTGCCTCTTTGTCCGAGTCGGAGAATGATGATACAGATGAGGAAGGACAGAGAGGCGTACGAAATCTGAAACCGAACATGACACATCATTCCGCAGGTCAGTCAACCTTACAGAAAGGCCTTTGGAGTGAGAGAGCGTGTGAAATCGAGAGAGACTCTCTCACTTTTGCACGCTCTCTCGCTCTAACACTGGTCTATAGGTTTGGAAAAATGTGATGAGTAGAATTTTTTTTTGATTTTTAAATTTTTAAAAATATCTGGAAATATTACTTACGATATCAGAACGAGAATCCTGTTAATTATTACAGATTGTATTTTAAATGCCTGATAATCGTGTTTTTTCCGGTGAAAATTCCGCATAGAAGTAGTTATGCCGTTTTCAGTATTATTCTTGAAAATCCCTCAATATTTCTAGAAAATATTTGCAAAATAAAAAGAAAACATTATTTGCTTCACTTCACAATTACCAGCGATATTCGATACTCACTTTACGATCAACCATCGTTCTTTGTTGCAGATTGGGAAAGAACCAACCCCAGCATTAGATACTGCCTCTTTCCATACTATAATACTTTGGTGTGCTGTGCTGTAGGTCACATTAGTCTATGTAAATATGTAGCATTAAACGCATTTTTTCGAAAATATTTTTAATAAGCAGTAAAACGTGCTTGTGGAGTTCTTTTCCACTCCGAAAAGTATCGCGTGCCACATGATTCCAAACGTACAGACCAGGGTTAGAGCGAGAGAGTTTGCAGAACTGAGAGAGTCCCTCTCGATTTCACACACTCTCTCACTCCAAAGGCCTTTCTGGATGGTTGACCGGCCTGTGGAATGATGTGGGGCTCTCCCTTTACCTTACACCAATTACAGAAAATGATTTTGCTGATGCTTTGAAACGAGTAAAACGTATTTTTAAGCACAAATCTAAAAAAAATAAATAAAAGTATGCTCACCTGCCACACAAGATGGGGCACGAGCAGCCATCTTTGCTTCTTGACAATACCGAGGAGGAGAAGAAAGGAGGTGAGCAGGCACAGAACACACACTAAAATACTATTTTTAAATAGTTTTCTTTAAATTATATTCACACTTATTTCTTTGAAATACCTAATGAAGCAATATTGTTGTACAGTCCGGTCAGATCCCCACGTGAAAACGGGGCGCCCGGGGCGACCCGAAGCGACCACATCATTCACAGGCCACTCAACCTTCCAGAGAGGCCTTTGGAGTGAGAGAGCGTGCGAAATCGAGAGGGACTCTCTCACTTTACCATACTCTCTCGCTCTGACCCTGGTCTGTAGGTTTGGAATCATGTGCGACCCATTGACTTTCACAGCAAGGAGAAGTCGGGGCGCCCCGTTTTCACATGGGGATCTGAGCGGACTGTAACAAAAAATAGCTGGGGAAGCGAAATGAGGGGAATTTTTTGTTGGTTTCAATTCAAAATTCACCTGCCACGTGCATTGCGAACAAAACGACGCCGAATCCGTGGAAATTGTGCAGAAAATAGAAATGATCCCCGTCCTGCAAATATGACTCGATATTTATCTTTTTTGTTTTTATTTGATTAAAAAATAAATAAAAAATCAAATATGCATTTCTTCCATTCGCACATTTCTACACATTTTGACTGCACGATGAATACATACATGTCGAGATTTATCAAAAAAAAAGGCAAAAAATGAATTTTATTTAAGTAAATAAGTGAATTATGAAAACAACCTTGTCGAGCAGATCAATCGATTGCACAAGTAGCACAAGCGAGAAGAAAACCTCAAATTAATTGTTTTATTTAAATAAATAATTATTTTTGTTGTTACCTCAACGAAAACGATCAATTTGACCGTTTGCTGCAGTGAGAGTTGCCCGCCGAGACATCTTATTTGCACCTTAAATTTATTTATTTATTTATTAAAATTTAAATTTATTTATTTTAATATTTGAATTTTATTATTATTATTCATGAAAAAGGAAGATACTATGTTAGCCGTCTCTCTTACATTCCTAAGTTATAAAAAAAATATTCTGTAAAATATGCGCTGAAGTTTAACTATAAGGGTGTCCGGAAAGTTTTTTCACTTTTCGTTTTTCGAAAATTTTAGAAAATTTGCACCTCCTGGTCACTATTTTTCATTAGTTATATCAATACAAAAAATAGGCAAAATTTCTTATGCTGTTGTCTTATCCAAATATTACCTAGTAGTGATGCAATACGAAATTAATCGATTTCAAAAGCTCAAATTGGCAAATCAATATCTAGATGAATATTCAAGCAAATAAATTGCAACTTTATTAGTATGAATAGAGTGAATTTTACTTTTATTCCAAATGCTAAAATCGAGAGCAGCTCGTTGTCAAAAGTGAAAACTGGAAAATCGCCAAAAATATTTTTTTCGACATTTTCAAAATTCCTACTCCTTCAGCCCCAATTCCCTTCAAACATGGCTTATAAACATTTATAAGTGAATAGTAATTCATAGCCACCGATTTTACGCAGAAAATCTCAGCGGTTCAAAAAACACGTTGAAAATTTGTTCTTGCGTAGTGATGACGAAATTATTCAGAAAATATCCGCAATCATCCGTTGACTCATTTGCCACTTTGGGCGAACTTTTCCGACTGCTATTCGAAATAAAATCTTAAAATTTTTGAATTTTTGGTTTGAGTATGGTAGGTTTGCAGTTGTACAGAAGGCACCATGTGTGTCATATATCCCTAGTCAAAACTCGAAAAGTAGTAAGAGCAGGCCCTCACACTAACGTGATACAGCAATAATCCATGCGGATAATAGGAAAAGAGGGAGGAGCATTTCCGTGAAAAAGTGAAAAAACTTTCCGGACACCCTTATAATTTAATCTACTGAGAAATGTTGCCCACCTGGTGCTTTTTCAACTTCTTTATAGACATTGTTAGACTGTCCTGAATTGTGTTGAGATTTACATTTTAACATATTTTTTCATGCTATTTTGGATGTATTTTAGGCAAAAGTGTTTAGATATTGGATAAAAACAAGAGAAGCCACTACTCACTTTCGAGTTCTCTGACGTGTTTCTCTCTGACGTCATCTGCAAATATACATTTTTATTTAGAATAAAACTTGATTAGCGTAGTAAGAAAATTCATCTGCCCAGATGACAAAGTCGCGAAAGTTCGACCAAAAGCGGAGTAGGAACAGATGATTCCAAACTTGGTTAGAGTGAGTGAAAGTGTAGAAATGAGAGAGTCTCTCTCCATTTTACACACTCTCTCATCCCTAACCACATGATTCCAAGCCTACAGACGGGTTAGAGCTAGAGAGTGTGCAAAAGTGAGAGAGTCCCTCTCGATTTCCCACGCTCTCTCACTCCAAAGGCCTTTCTTGATGGTCGACCGGCCTGTGGAATGATGTGTAACCCTTCTTTGTAAGGTTGGCCGGCGGAAGGTGATAATCAATAGAGCAGAGGACTGAGAAATATCTGGGGGCTGTATAATCTGTTAAAAAGTTGGCCATCTTTTCGTTTTTCTTTTTCGTCAGTTTTTGACTTAATCTTAATTTCTTTGCAATACTTCGATAAAGCACGATGAAAAAGTAATAATGCCAACTAAATCAACATAAAATATAATGTTAGCGACTAGCAAATCCGTGTTAAAGATGGACGAAAACTAGAAGTTGGCCATCTTCTGTTTGCGCGGGTTAGACAATGACGAGAGAGCACGGGGATCGAGGAGAGGGAAAAGTAAGCATGTGTTGTTTACGTTTATTGCGAAACTCTGCGCTCTCACTTGTTTACGTGCTCTCTCGTCACTGTCTAGCCCGCGAAACAGAAGATGGCCAACTTCTAATTAAAAGTTGGCCAACTTCTAGTTTTCATCCATCTTCAACACGGATTTGCTAGCCGATAACATTATATTTTATTTTTATTTCTATGATATTCTTACTTATCAATCGTGGTTTATTGAACTAATGCAAAGAAATTAAGATTAAATCAAAACTGACGAAAAAAGAAAAAAAGAAAAGATGGCCAACTTCTAACAGATTATACAGCCCCCTGAGATGAGAGTGCGTGTTTGAAGACTCATAAAGATGACTTGACATCGTCGCTAGAGAACTTATTCACGTCGTCTAGACTCTCTCCCGAATGCACACTATCTCACGCTCGCACTGACTAGAGAGTGTGCGAAAACGAGAGACGACAGGGGGCATTTAGAACGGAATTTTGAGAAGTTCTCGCTAGAAGGAAGAGCTTTCTTTAACTTAGTCGTCGTCAAAATGTTCCCACATTTATTAGAGAAGTATTTGAGAAGACGGGGGAGAAGAGGAGAAAAAAGAGGGTGGGGGAAATCAGAGGATGAAGAGGCGGTTCGCGTTGAGTTCAGTGAGAATTATGATCGAACGGCCTCCAGAAAGGGGTCGGGAGCGAGAGAGTATGGGATAGTGAGAGAGCTTCTCGTCATAGCTCTCTTCCAAGTATGAATGAGAAATTGTTTGGATTCCGCTCCGTTCCTCATTACGTCGATGTTTACAATTGAAGACTGGGAAAGTTTCGAGGAAGTAAACTTTGATATTTTTAAACTCGCTTTTTCACACACTGCTCAATTATCGCACACTTTCTAGTGAAAATGATCCATTTCGAAACCATTTGAACCGTAACTTTTAAAGTTTAGTGTAACATAACATAAAACATAAATAACACGAGAACGAGAAAAGATCGCGAAAACAACCGAAGAAAATGTTTGTTGTCTGACGGACTCCGGGAGATGTCACAACAGCGCCGGCAATTAGGAGAAGCACTGCAATCCGGGACCGGAATTTGTCTGGAGCCGGGAATTATCCGGTTCTGTGAAACGGCGCAAATTTGGAAGGTCCAGCTGCTGTCTCAAATTGGATTCGGTTGAGTTCCGCAGAGCTTTGGCTGTGTGTTATGGCGAGAGAGAGAGACGCGGGGGCGGGGCGAAAATGAGATAATTATAAAATGTTGAAATGTCATCCTTTCATTTCCGCGTATCTCATACATTTTCTCATTAGATGACAAGGAATCAAAGAGATCGCCTAATGGCTTCGTAGTCATCGCGTACTCTATGTGTGAAGAAAGATAAGAAATAGATTATCAGACTGTATATTACAATTTTAAAATGATACGTTAATGAAATGGACTACTGGTGGTGTACTCTCTTTCTATACCTCGACGTGTCTCTCACTTTGCCATGCTCTTTCGCAGCTGTATCTGTTGTTTAGCACGGATTATCAACGGAACGTTTTATTATTTTGGACGAGTTCTCGTAAATTTGTAATAACCGAAATAACGACTGGGAAATGAAGAAGAAATGATTCCAACTGGAGTTTGAAATTCGGGTAAATGATCAAATTAGCACTCATTTCACACACATTTCTCTCACCGGTCGACAGCTGTGTGTGAAATGAAGAGTGCTAATTCAATTACAGTCCGGTCAGATCCCCACGTGAAAACGGGCCCGGGGCGACCCGAAGCGACCCATTGACTTTCACAGCAAGGAGAATGAGAAATTCACGTTGAATTAAAGTGCGCTGTGTTCTCGAGGTCATTACCGAACTTTTAATGTATTTCACATAAAATTTTAAAAGTACATTAATTATAAATAAAATATTTAAATCGCTTCAATTTAGGAATCATAAGCGCACCTGAGCCGGACTACCGTAGTTAAGAGCATTCTTTTTTACGGACCTGGTCTTGGTGTGCTCTTAACTACGGTAGTCCGGCTCGGGTGCACTTATTATTCCTAAATTGAACGGTTTTAAATAATTTATTTATAATTAATGTACTTTTAAAAATTTATGTGAAATACATTAAAAGTTCGGTAATGACCTCGAGAACACAGCGCACTTTAATTCAACGTGAATTTCTCATTCTCCTTGCTGTGAAAGTCAATGGGTCGCTTCGGGTCGCCCCGGGCGCCCCCGGGCGCCCCGTTTTCACGTGGGGATCTGACCGGACTGTAGTTACCCGAATTTCAAACTCTAATTCCAACCCTACAAAACGGGGTCAAGATGAAAGTGTGCAGCTGTAAGAAGCTACCTCTCATACGTTCTCTCACACCAAACCCTTTTCTTTGCGGTTTACCCGTGGAGGAAAATGAAGAACTAACACTTTTCGAGCATAAACCCAATTATCGGCCAATTAGCATTGAAAATTCATCGAGTGATATCAGAAATTGAATTTGCGTTCGCCGTTTTTGCGCGAGCTACTGAGGGAATAAGCGCACTTGTGATTTCTCAAGGGGGGATTTTGTCGTCTGAGAATTGGGAATTGAATAAAAACGAGCCGGGTATAGAACTTCAGTGAGAAGTATGATCCCGTAGCGAAAATATGCACAAAAACAGAACAACGTTGATGGAATCTGTGGGAGGATGTGAAATCGGATAGCTCTTGGAGGGGGCTCCCAGTTGGCATCATGCCAAGAAAGTCTCTCGTTGTCTGACCCTCTCGTTTAGTTCGCTCTTTCGCCATCTCTCTCTTTCTCTAAGTTGTTCCCGCAAACTCTGTTTCGAATACTGTGAGACGTCACGAGCGACAAGTGCGCACCTTTTTTTCCAATGTCATTTCTCTGTTACCTACTAGAGATGTTATATCGAATAATCCTTAGCGAAGAATAACAATGTTCACCTATTCGCACCTATTCGATACCTATTCTACACCTACCTATTCGCGAACAACCCTTTGTTCTCGCGAATGGAATTATTCGATGTAACAACACTAATACCTACTCCAGGTAGGAAGCCAGCAAAGTTGAAAACGCGATAGGAAAGGGTGAGAAAAGGAGCACAATCCCATGTAAAAAAATGATATCGGGTGCTGCTCTGGGACTCCGACATGAGAAATGAATTGAATAATCCCGAGGAACGAAATCCCGCAACACGCCCGCGTGATATCACACGCATTGTGGTGACGAAGATTTGGAAGTTTCGGCGCCTTCTCTCTCTCTCCCTCTCTCTCTCTCTCTCTTTTTCACTTCATCCCCTCCTCCCTCAAATCTCGTGCTTCTCTGCCCATTGTGCCCCGGAGGTGATAGTAAAAGAAATGAGAATGAGAGCGGAGGGGCAAAGGAATAGAGATGGACCAGATGGAGGATGAGTGGGTGAGGGTTGGAGTTTAGAGAGAGAGAGAGAGAGAGGGGGAGAGAGAGATTCAGAAAAATCACAATTGGTTACTGAGGAACAATAGTAACGAAAATAATGTTGTGCGGATCAGGAGAATTGTACCAAGTTTCAAAATATGAGATTGAGAAAAAACACAAGTTAGTTAAAAATGGATACGAAATTAGTATAAGTTAATAGGGACGGCAGGTTCGGTGCTCAAAAGGCGTTTTACGGCCTTTTGAGCGAGAGCTCGGTAATACGGCTGATAAGGAGACGAGAGTTAGAGAACATCAACACCGAACCGGAACCCCTAAATGTTAACGAACAATAATCGGGCCAACGAATAGAAATGAAAGGAGAGTGGGATGAGGAAAAGAGGGGAATTGAAGTTTCAAAGGTTTATTTTGAGCAAGAGTTTGAATGTCGGGAGAGTGCAAATGAAGAGATTCATGATCCTTTCTTGAATTAGATATAAAGCGAGACTTTAAAGACTAAACAACCATAATCCCACTATAAAAATGTGTAGCTATAATGACAATGTGCGAGTGTGTCGGAAAATGTAGCAGTAACATGTCAGGAACAAACGTCATCCGGACAAATTTCAATGAGATTTATCCGGGACACATGATTCCAAACCTACAGACCAGGGTTAGAGCGAGAGAGTGTACAAAAGTGAGAGAGTCCCTCTCGTATTCACACGCTCTCTCACTCCAAAGGCCTTTCTGGATGGGTGACCGGCCTGTGGAATGATGTGGGGAGTTTATGCGTACGTAGGCGTATTTATGCACCTATTTATTTTGTGTACAATGCGCAAATTTGCGGGTATAACGACGATTTTCCAAGATTCGTTTCCTGGAAAAAACTCTTATTTTGAGAAAATCATATTTGTAGGCTGTAAAATAATAACAAATAATAATATTGATAATAATAAGAATTCCACGCGCTTTCTCACACCGACGAATATCACTCAACGAAAGTGTCTGGCTCTCTCCATTTCACATGCTCTCTATCACAGCCTGATCGATGAGAGAGCGTGCAGAATGGAAAGGGTCTGACCATTACTCGAAACAAACGAGAGTGTGTGGTATGAGAAAGGTGGAGAACGGTTTTCTAAGAAGCGAAACATGGGAGAAACTTTTCCCATCAAATTTGGTTTCTGTGCGTAACACTTTATCGTCTAACTAAACTACTACGGGGAAAGAACTCCTGTTAGTAGAGTGCGAAGTGTGAGACCACGCTCTCTCCATTTCGCACACTCTCTAGACCGGTCGATAGACGAGAGAGTGTACGAAATGAAGAGAGCGTGGTCTCACATTTCGCACTCTACCTGTTAGCTGGGGAAATAGTGATGAACAATATCTAAAGAGCGGGAAATAGAGATGTTCTCGAATTGGATGTTAACTGAACCAAAGTGTGAACTTCTCGTGACATTCCAGCCTTACGAAAACAGACTTGACAAGAGGGTAGACATCGGAAGAACTTTGAGAGAGAGAGAGAGAGAGAGAGAGAGAGAGATGAACTGTCTTCATTACTGTGAGAGGAGTGAGGAAAACATCGTCGTTTGCCGTGAGATCTTTGAGAAAAAAGAGCGAAAAAATTAGGAAATGCGAAGATTCCAAGAGAAATGGCCAGACTCTCCTTATTCTGCACGCTCTCTCATCGATCAGACAGCGCGAGAGAGCGTGCAGAATTGAGAGAGTTTGATTACCCGACTCCAACTAAAGCTGGTTTAAATCGCCCTAGACACACGCATATAAAGTTTTCTTGGTTAGTTTCCAAAAAAATATTCACAGATTTATTCATGAAACGTTTGGAAAAGACACAAGATTACGTCACGATATTTCTTGAAACGAAACAATGTCTTGCTTCCAGTAGAGGATTACGTAAGTTACGGGCGAAACTGTGTGAAAAGTTTCACACGACGAGTAATGGTCTGACCCTCTCAATTCTGCATGCTCTCTCGCGCTGTCTGATTGATGAGAGAACATGCAGAATGGGGAGAGTCTGATCATTAGACTTTGAAAAGTAACGGTTCAACTAGTTGTACAATAGGGAGAAAGCAACTAGTTGCATCGTTACTTTTCAACGTCGAAGGGTGATTGACGTTTCAAAAGATTCATTTGAGATGGAATTTGCAATTAGGGTAAATATTTGGACACACGGTTTAATTTGTGAGAAAATAAACAAAATAATAACCCCCTTAACCCGAAGTGCAAACCCTAATTTCGAGAAAAATCACAGTTTACTTTTCATCACAGTTAGTCCACATACATGGATGTCTTCCTCTTCGTAATTTAAGAATGTATTCAAATATATTGTTTTCTGTGCGCTGAGTAGTGCGGATATTGATAGGAATTGAAACACGCGTAAAAAACAAAAATAAACAAAAAAAACTGCACTCAAAGTCATGGCGATGTCGGTAATCTAACTTTTTACGCTTCTCCCATTCGATTCAATTCTCTCTCTCTCTTTTCCCATCTCGATTCTAATGTAATCATTCGTGCTCCAGCGCTTTTGAGTACCGCCTCTAAATTAGGGCCCATGGGAATATCTCGGGCCACTTTCTCAAGCGATGTCTGCCAAAAAAGTACTGAAAATTTAAGAAAAGTTAAATTAAAATAACGAATTTAACAGATGTAGTACATAAAAATGTTCCCAGTGAAAACAGATTAACAATGTAAGATAACATTCAAAATATGTTATGTAGATTATTCCACTTTTTTAACATAAATAACCCCTACGAAAAGGGGAAGGGGTGAGACAGCGTGTGTAATGGAGAGGGACTCACTCAATTTCGCACACTTTCTCGCACAGCATCCAGTTGGAACGTCTCTCGTTGTCTGACCCTCTCGTTTTGCGCTCTCTCTCGTCATCTCTTTCTTTCTTTAACTCGTTCTCGCCGACTCTGTTTCGAAAGCGCTGGGAATTATGTGGGGATCAGTGCTCCCTGTCGATGCAATTAAATCTCGGAAATTTAATTAATGCAATTAAATCCCGTAATCATGCACGCGTCCATGTGCGTGACTATCTCTCCTTCAAATAACAAACATTTTTCTGTTTTTTGTTGATATTTTAAGGTAACGTGCTACAGAAGCGTTTACAGCAGGGGATCGCATGATTCCAAACCTACAGACCAGGGTTGGGACGAGACAGCATGCAAAAGTGAGAGAGTCCCTCTCGATTCCACACGCTCTCTCACTCCAAAGGCCTTTCTGGAAGGTTGATCGGTCTGTGGAATGATGTGGGATACCTAGTGTCGGCGGCGTAAAGCCTTCTTGATTCCATACCTTATTTTGCTTAAAAAATTAATTACCTTAATTTACCTTAATTTCACCTTTTTCTGTGTGCGCATACAACGAAAAAACGAATATAAATCTAACGAAATTAACAGATTTATCATATTTAAGTGGTTCATAGGGGGAACATATTTAGGATGTAAGACAACGATTGAAAAGTGAACTCTTCGACCCGAGATGATCGGGTTGTCCAATTTTCGCATGAAATGAATTGGGAAGGGCAACGATACTATCACGGAATGATTGGAGGGAATTAAGAGTAATGATCTGACCCTCTCAATTCTGCATACTCTCTCGCACTGTCTGATCGATGAGAGAGCGTGTAGAATGAGGAGAGTCTGTTATCATTACTCGGAATCAAACACATAAAACGACAGTCCGATCTCCACCTCCAGGAAGGGGTAAGAGCGAGATATTGTGTGTGAAAATGAGAGCTATTCTCGCTCTCTGTGGCGACTGACCACTTCCTGGAGATTTGAATTTGAATAACGAGTGATGGCAGCAGGGAACGCTAAGAACCGCTAAAGTAGATAGAAGCATCGGGAGCGAGGATTTATTTTTGGATTTCTATCAGTAATGATCAAACTCTCCTCACTCTACATGCTCTCTCATCGATCAGACAGCGCGAGAGAGCATGCAGAATTGAGAGGGTCAGATCATTACTCCCTGAAATCATTGGCACTCCCGACGCTTCACTGGCAAACAACACTGGCTAGAAACAACTGGGATGGCATCTTGCGAATCTTTGATCTTTGATCTTCGATGTTTTCACAGATCGGGAATCGACTGAAGATCCTCGAGAAGAAGCGAGAGTGTGTGGCAATTTCGCGCGAGTTGCGTCGCCTCTTTCTGAACATAACTTATTTATTTTAAAACAATATATATATATTTTAAAAAGAACTAAAAATAGTAAGCCTGTTCAATCTTGAAGACTCTCTACTGCTCTATAAGCGCTTGTCAACGCTCCAGAACGAGGTGTAAACGCGAAATGGGCACTCCCCCGTTTCGCACGTTCTCTCGCTCGTGACCCCTTTCTGGAGCTTCTGGCGACTCACAATCATGGCCATAATCATGGGATTACTCTTGTAGTGGTCGTGTATCACGGGCGTCGAGTAGGCCTGCTGGGATCGCATGTGTTTCACCGCGCCATACACCTTCTCGCGGACCTCAAACGGCAAATTATTGATTTTTATTGATCTTTTCAACTTTTCTAATCTTCAGTTATTTGGAAAGTTCACCAGCGCGCACCAGTGCTAAATAGGGAATGTTCACTCCGCACCTCGCGTGACATGAGATATTTCTTCTGGGGTAGAAACCACATGGGATTGTCGGCGGCGTCATCCGGTTCGCGGCACTGCGGCGCTTCCTGTAGAGAATTCCATGGATATTAGGCAATTGGGAATATTCACGGCGCACCGTGGAAATTTGCAGTGAGTATTCACATCGTTCCACAGGTCGGTCAACCGTACAGAAAGGCCTTTGCAGTGAGAGAGCGTGTGAAATCGAGAGGGACTCACACTCCCTCGCTCTAACCCTGGTCTGTAGGTGTGGAATCATGCGTATTGGATGTATAATTATGTTCGGTAGGGGCGAATTATTTTAAAATGAAGATCTCGAACTATGTATCCAAAGACTGCACATTTCCCGAGTAGTGTTCTACCGGCATTTTTTTAATAGTATTGTTTTAATGATTATTGTTCCGGAAAAAAAATTATTCACGCAATGCTAATCGAACCCCAATCCCCTCAGATTAGCCCCTCATCTTTCCTCAACCCGTTCCACAGGGTGTTACACACTATTTCGCTTCCTGAAATATGCCACACACACGGGGGGTCGCTCTCCTGAATTTGCGCACTCTCTGGCGCGCACTCTGACTACTCTGGGCTCTCTTCGATTCGCCTGGTCTCTCATCGCTCCCCGTTTTTTTCTGTCATTCTATTAGTGTCGCCATTTCGCCCTCGTTCGTTTCCCAATCGATGGATTTTTTTTTAAAAATGAGACAATTGAAATCCAATTTTGCAGCGTTTTCAGATTTAAAGATTTAAAAATTCAATATAAAAACGACTTACAGTGTAGAACTTGACGAGCTGCTCGACGTTATCGTAGTCCACCTCGCCCGGTCGCTCCTGCAAGGAAGATATTGATTTATCGATCGATACCGTAACCCCATTCGTAAAAATAAAGAAATTGAGTGTTGAAAGCGGAGCCCGGCGCATAAGATGCCAATAAAAACAATAAAGCGTGTATTCGTTTAGATTAATTAGTTTGCCCGACCAATACTCCTTTGCTACAGTATCCCGTAATCCATCTTGGTACCGTAACCCACTTTCATATTGTAGCAGTACGCCATCTGTCCCAACAGCGACATAATCGTGATCGCCTGACTGTTGTCTCCTTGTGCCTGGAATTATCGAATGAAATACAGTATCCCACAAATCGATAATACTCTGAAAAATCGATAATGTGCAAGCATCGTACCCTGTACTCGTTGACAGTCCTCATAAGTGCCTGCTTGGCATCAGACGACGGGAAGAATGATGACGCCTGAACGGGGTACGGTAACTATTGATTTACAGGTACCGTAACCAGCGCCTACCGTACGACACTACACCGGATGAGAACTTTAGGAGGCAAGAGACAAAACCTTTGTCAGAGACGGTATTGCGAAATAGTTCCCATCCGACCTGGTGCACGGCAATAATCGATTCACGGGTACGGTAATTATCAATTGACGGGTACGGTAACTATCGATTCACGAGTACCGTAGCCGCCCCCTACCGTACCTCATGGTCGGGACTCTTGGGTGGCGTCAGGTAGATGGACGGCTGCTCCTCCTCCACAATCACGGTGATTTCTGTAATAGAGGATACGGTACCTTGATCAGTAGAAGGGATGCGGTAGTTTGTAGGGTCACAAACGTGATTCGCACCTTTATTCGGCTCTTCCTTCGGTTGACTATGTGAAGAAGTCGCCGAGATCTCATCTCCCATCTTCTTTTTATTCCTCTTCCTTCGCTTGCTCGACTGTGCGCTCCACTAAAAAATTCATGGTAATCACAAATCTGACCCAGCTCGACCCACCGTAATCTCGGCGCTGTCCGCTTCCGCCGCATCAGCCTCCATCGACACGTCAACGTGCGCCACGCCACTGCAGTCCGCGACCTTTCGGCATTCTGCAAGATACGGTAGATTTGCACCGGGTCATGATTTCATCTCATTTGTCCAGTGAATTCCGTACGATGTCCCTCCCGCTTTTCCACACTCTCTCACTCGTGACCCATTTCTGAAGGTTTGACTGGAGAGTACGGAGTGATGTGATTCGGTCAAATGAAGCCATTTTGCGATTTGCGCGTCAGGGATTTCACTATACGGATTCTGTACTAGCCGCCCGTTCAAATTGGCATCATTTCTGTGCTAGGAGGAAGAATAAAACGCCATCTCGTTTCTTCTCCCGAAAGACGATTCTGGATGATCTGCCACGTTTATCACAGCATTCGAAAAAGATTTGGCGAGAACGAGTTAGAGAAAGAGAGAGATGACGAGAGAGCGCGCCCAACGAGAGGGTCAGACAACGAGAGACGTTCTTGGCATGGTGCCAACTGGATGCTGTGCGTTTATGATTGGCCTTTGAAAGAATGGATTGACCAGCGTTCTATCGTAAATCTCCAGAAAGAAGATGGAATTTTGATATAGGGGAAAGTTTGCGAAATTACCACTAATTTTCGCACACTTTTTTTCCGCCACTGACCCCATTCTGGGGGTGAAGCCGTGCTATGAATGATAATGTGTGAATGTCTTTTGGGCAGATGTTGGAGTGGCGAATGCTTGTGCTACGTGATTTTTGCGCAAGCAATCTCGACCCCTTTCTGGTGAGTGCTTGGAATCAAGTGTGCGTGGCAATAACGTGGCGAAACTAGAGGGACTCTCTCACTTTCGCACTCTCTCTCGCCCTGACCCCTTTCTGGAGGTGCGAGTCCATAAAATGGGCAATTCATCGCCGCTTCCCCATCACTTTTAACTGCTATCGAGGGAAGGAAACGGCAACATTGCTTACTACGAATGTGCACGTTACACGTTATTCTACGCCTCCAGAATGGGGTCGGGTGCCGAGAGAGTGTGCGAAATCGAGAGAGCGCTCGCTCCGGACCCCTTTCTGGAGGACTGGCCGGTCTGTGACAGGGGAGCGATAAGGCTTGATCTTTCTGCATGGAAAGAGAGCAGTCGTTTCGAGGTGCCAAACAGGTAGTGATAGCGATGCGCTCTCGAGGGCGATTCTATTGTCGGCGGGAGAGATCAAAGATCAAACACCAAGAATATGCGCGGATCACTAGGCAGCGAGGTGATCAATCAGATCGGACAAAACTACAAAGATAAAAGTCCAAAGATCAAAGATCAGCTGACCTCCGGGTGGTTCGCTCCTCGCTCGTCTCCTCTTGATGACGTCATCCTCCAGTGCCCGCAACAGCTCACTCAGATTCATCTCCGGTTCGCGCTTTCGACCCCTTCTTGGAGAGGTCATCTGAAAAGATCAAAGATCACAGCGACGCGAAATTGCTGTTTGTTGAATTCACGAATTGAAAGAGGTTTATGGAGCGGGGGCAGTTCATTCCACAGCTCACAAGGCCGCCAGAAAAGTGAGAGAACGTGCCCCGACCCATATGATTCCAAACCTACAGATCAGGGTTAGAGCGAGAGACCGTGCAAAAGTGAGAGAGTCCCTCTCTATTTCGCACGCTCTCTCACTCCAAAGGCTTTTCTGTAAGGTTGACCGCCCTGTGAAATGATGTGGACCCTTTCTGGAGGTGTGGAATCGTTTGGGGGGAGAGTGCAGGAAAAGGTCGGAAACTTAAGCCAAGACAGAGTCCGGTACGAAAAAGTACAGTGGAGAGAGAGAGAGAACAGCGTATATGCAAGAGTGTGCGTTATGCATAGTGGCCGAGAGGATGTGGCGAGAGAGAGAGAGAGAGAGAGATCGGGAGGAGGAAAGGGGCGAAATGTTGGCAACACAGACGCGTTCCGAGGATTAGGGTAATCAGGGAACATGAGTGGCAAACATTTTCAAACGCTTGGTTGTTTCAACGATTTCGGAAGAAGTGAAGTTCCAAATTCTATTTCTTTTAATCGATCTCCTTATTTTGCACACTCTCTCGTCGACCGAGCGGCGAGAGTGAAATGGAGATTCTTACACGTTTTTGTGTTGAATTTTTCCAAAAATTGGGAGATTTCGGGAGAATTTTCAGATTCCTAAATTTTTTTTCCTTGCGGGACTGAGTTTACACGCATTGCCTTCACTAGCATGTTTGTATGTGCGTAACATGGTGAGAGACGAAAGTAAGCAGGCGAAAAGAAGGGTCGGATGTCCTATCAAGCATTCAGGAGTGGCGAGAGAGAGAGAGAGAGATCTCGTGAAGTCTCGAGAGGTGACGCGGGTAAAGGGGAAGATGAACGGCTAGGGCGAAGAGAGGAATGTTGAGGCCCCAAGCCACTTCAGATAGGTTTCAAAGGCGAGATAGTGTGTGAAAGAGAGAGAGAGAGAGAGAGAGAGAGAGAGAGAGTTTCGCTCCTGACCCCTTTGTGGAGGCCAGAGATGATGTGGTAAGACAGAAAGGAGAGAGAGAGAGAGAGAAAGGTTGCAGGGAGGATGAATGAATGTTGCGAGAGAGTCTCAATAAGGGATGAATGGGCGAAGAGGAAAGACTGAGGGAGGAGTCTCATTCCGAACAGCGGAGAATAAAGAGGGTTATGAGTTGCAAGCATGTTTTGTAGATGATTTTACTTTATTTTGTCGCGATAATCAAGCACTCTGCAATTTTACGGTGATATAGGATAAATTGTGAGTGCACACAGAGAAAACATACTGGGAATACGACACCAAGTAGGCACGCCTACTAATATATAAGTAGGGCCTACTAATCGCCTACTTATATATTAGTAGGCGTGCCAACTTGATGTCGTATTCCTAGTATGTTTTCTCTGTGTGTGCTCAGAGCGCGAACTCTCTAGCATGCGCCTCTCTAGTGAATTGGACTCTCTTATATTCAAGAGAGTCCGTTCTCTAATCTCCTCATTACGCGCACTATCTCGCCAACTATCTGAGAGAGTTGAGTGCACTAGAGAGGCGGTGTGCGCGCATGACGGGTGCCTTTTCAGAACTTTTTTTGGTTTTCATCTAGACGAAATTGCACTCGTAACATATGTTTACGTTCTAAAACGGTGTCCACCGGCTACTTGTTAGTGCCATTAGGTTTTGTTAGCACCACGTGGCAGACACACGAAAGAGAATTGCAGAATTTTTTTTTCGAAATGCTGTCGAAAAAATAGCAGACTTGCAGACTCCCCTTCTCGGAATAGAACATTGTGAGAAAGGGGGAGAAGTTCGGGGAAGAGAGAGAGAGAGAGAGAGAGAGAACCTCTCCGAAAAAAGTTTCGGCGAGTTTCAATGAACAGACGGTGGGAAGGAGAAGGAGAAGAGACGAAAGAACTCCAGAAAGGGGTCGGGAGAGCGTCTGATTCTATCAATTCTTCGCACGATCTCTCTCCGATTCCCATTTCTGGTTATTTTGCAGCGTATTTACAGTAGCCGTGTACGTTGGAAAGGAATTTTCAAAATATTTCACCTGGATTTGTTCGGGGTACATTTCTGAACATTTAGACACTTTTTTGGTGCCTAAACACGTCAGTTCCAAAAAGTAGATCGTCGTAACAAAAGTCGTAGGAACTATGTAGAGGTATTGCGAATGGATGTTGTCTCATCATAGACGCTACTCACATCATTCCACAGGCCGGTCAACCTTCCAGAAAGGCCTTGGAGCGAGAGAGCGTGTGAAATCGAGAGGGACTCTCTCACTTTTGCATACTCTCTCGTCCTAACCCTGGTCTGTAGGTTTGGAATCATGTGTACTTGCCCCATTAGCCGAGCAATGATCAGACTCTCCTCATTCTGCATGCTCTCTCATCGATCAGACAGCGCGTGAGAGCATGCAGAATTGAGAGGGTCAGAACATTGCTTGACTAGTCATAGTTTCGATGGAAGAACGGCGGGAAATAAGAGGAGAAAAGGAGAAGAAAAAGAAGGAATGGTAGAGAGACCGAGCGTCAGGTGCTGCTCTTGAGTCGGAAAGACGTAATAGAGAGAAACACTGAAGAGTGTTCCAAGGGGCAATGGGAGAATCATTTCGAGAAGAGAGAGAGAGAGAGAGAGAGACCGACTTCAATTTTCCCCTATTTTTCAAATGTCGTTGATATTTTAAAAAAGCGTTTCGATTGAAAGTCTGCAAGAGAACAGTAGATAGTAATAGTACATAAATTTCCGGAAGGTGGCACGACAAGATAAGACAATATCCGGTATACTGTCCAGTGCTGGGGGGAGGCACATTAATGCACGCTGCTCTCTCACTTTCCACAGTCTCTCACTCCTGACCCCTTTATGGAGGTTTGGATTCGTGTGAAGACAATGACTGGGGGAGGACGGACGTGTTCCTGAGGAATAGGGGAAGGGACCTATCGGTCGTCTCCAGGCAGTTTCTCTCTCTCTCTCTCGCTAACTTCCTTTTTCGAGTCAAGTTGAACGAGAGAGAGAGAGAGAGAGAGAGAGAGAGAGAGAGCCTCTTCTTCTTTCTGTTGCCCTTCTTCTTTTCCTGCTTAAAAGTGTGAGGAAAAAGAGGGACGCGAATTTGCGCGCTGCTTGTTTCATCCCCTTATTAGTGAGCAAAGAGGCGTGGGAAGGGACGAGAGGAGAGAGAGAGAGAGAGAGAGAGAGAGAGAGAGAGAATTAATCGGAATTGCTCGAGAGGGGTACGGTAGATAAACAGTACTTGAAAAAAGTATGTTGGATTATTGAGGAACAGTTCAGTACTTTAGGGTACGGTAGGAAATTACTGGAGGTACGGTAGATTAAAGGCAGGGGCATACTATTCAATCTTTGTAGCAGGCAAACACTTTTGATGAATAGGGTAACGACCTCGTGGGTTCGTTAATCAAAAAGCGGCTTTCGGACTCTCTCGCTTTCGCACACTCTCTCGCCGGCGACCCCTTTCTGGAAAGGTCATTAATCAAAATGAAACAAACGAAGCTAAAGGGGAAGAGGGAGAAGAAACGTTGCGCCCCGTAATGAGATGCAGTGTATGGACAAAAAGTGCGGGGCGGGACAAGAGGAGGGACAAGAGGAGGGAGTTCCTCCTGTCCCCTAGGAAAGGATTCCACACTCCCCCCCCCCAGAAAGGGGTCAGGGCGAGAGAGCGTGCGAAAGTGAGAGAGTGCCACGGGAAAGCTCTCGAACACTGGAATGGAGTGTCCTGTCCCCTATGGAAGTAGGAGGATTGGGAATCTAGTGAAAAAGCAGAAGAAACTTTCAACTGTTTGAGATGAAACAACAACAAAACAATTAGAAAAAGGGAAATGCGGCAAGATATCACATGATTCCAAACCTACAGACCAGGGTTAGAGCTAGAGAGTGTACAAAAGTGAGAGAGTCCCTCTCGATTTCACACGCTCTCTCACTCCAAAGGCCTTTCTGGATGGCTGACCAGCCTGTGGAATGATGTGATATGTTTCGTTGCGAAAATATGGAATAGCGCGGGTTGCATCAAGTAATTTCTTACGCGACCATTAATGATTGAACAAAGAAAATCACATACCAAATTTCGCGCATGAATCTAAGTAATACTGTAGCTTCATCGTGTAAAATTTACAATTTAAGGTGGTTTCTTCAACCGAGACTCTAATGCTACTCAATAGTTGCATTCAGTGGAATGGACAATCTTAGAGAAAGGGGTCTGGAGTGAGAGAGTGTGTGAAAGCGAGAGGGACTCTCTAACTTTTGCACACTCTCTCACCTTGACCCCTCAATATGTAGGTTTGGAAACATTTGTCTACTGCTGCTCAATAGTTGCATTCCGTGGAAATGGAAGGGAAGAGAAGGGGGAGAGAGAGAGAGTAGTGCAGAGTTCCCCTCCCCCAGACTCTCGTAGGGAGTTGTGGCTGATTGAAAGAGTTCTTTCCCCCCTCCTCCTCTCTCTCTCTCTCTCTCTCTCTCTCTCCTTCCTGGGGGAGAGTAGTCCCGCAAGGAAAAGAAGAAGAAGACGATGGAGACACTATGTTTCCGCCCCTTCCCGAGTAATGTTCCTCCCATCGATTGAGGAAGTTGATCTTTGAACTTTAAAGAGACGCAGAAAGATCAAAGATCAAAATGGGCGGGGCTTAGCTGCGCGAAGACAAAGGACATTTGGGAGCCGCTAAAACCCATAAATAGCGAGGGAGGATAAATGTATCCTTTGGAGACCACGAGTTCATATGCTCATTCTTGTGAATAGGAGGACTACTGGGGGTGGAGAGGAGGCGAGGAGAGAGAGAGGGAGAGAGAGAGAGAGAGAAAGAGATGAGGAGCCCCCCTGGGGGACACAAATGGGAGGGTGGAAGCACTACGGCATGTTGCGTTTTTTTTCTGCGCATATCTGATTCATACGAGTTCAAAGACTACGGTAGCGTGCGGAGAACACCAGATCCGGAATTTATTTCCCGGCTGGATCCCGATGTAATATACACTTGCGACCTGAAAATACCAGAGGTTTCAACTGTCTTGAAAATAGTTGCGCACTTTCCCGCCCTGACCCCTTTCTGGAGGATTCGTCAGGCTGTGAAATCATGTGATATTATTTCGAAAGATTGACGCTCGACTTCAAATTACCCCATGCGCAAACATTCTTTCTTTTGCTTCCAGAATCAACGAAGGAGTAGTATTCAAAGTGCAGTGGGGAGAGGGAGAGAGAGAGAGAGAGAGAGAGAGAGAGAGAGAGAGAATCACGAGACTCTCCCTTCATGTTCCAACCCTCATTAAAGTGCAACTGCGCACTCTCTCCATTTCGCACGCTATCTCGGCGCTCTGGCCGACGAGAGAGTGTGCGAAACGGAGAGACGTCGGGGCGGGGGCCTACTTATTACAGGGGTATCAATCACGTAAATGGATGGCAGAGTATGACATGGAGGTAGCAATGCACTTTGGAGATGAAACAGTCCAGAAGGTGGTCATTTGCATCCTCCAGAAAGGGGTCAGGAACGAGAGAGCGTGTGAAATCGAGAGGGCCACTCTCTCTCGTTTTCACACTCACTCTCGCCCTTGTTACCTCTCTGGAGGCTTCTTATTTGCCTTCAGAGGTGTTCTAAATATAGAGAAAAATTTAACTTCCGACTGTTGCTCAGAACACCTGTCTGAACTATATCGCGAACTTTCAAGCAGTAAACAGGCATGGAACAGTGCAGAAGGGAGACTGCAAAATAGCACTCATTTCATAAGGAACGGTGCGCTCTGGAGAAGTGCGGTACACATCATTCCACAGACCGTTCAACCTTACAGAAAGGCCTTTGGAGTGAGAGAGCGTGTGAAATCAAGAGAGACTCTCACTTTTGCACACTCTCTCGCTCTAACACTGGTCTGTACGTTTGGAATTATGTGGGTATTTGTGCACCGGCATTATTGACTGACAAAGCGAAGAGAGCCAGTGAGTAAGAGACAGCCAGAGGGTATGTGCAATTGCGAACCGGAATTTCCACTGTTCCCCCTAAAGCAGAAACAATATACCGTTCCGATGCTAAACACAGTAAGGAAGGCGAACGAGCGCGTCAAAAGAGAGACTCTAGGTATAAAAAAGATGTCATTTTAAAGTTGTAATAGTTGCATCGACAATAATGAGCTTTCGAGGGGGGAATCATGCAATCACGGGAGTAATGATCAGACTCTCCTCATTCTACATGCTCTCTCATCGATCAGACAGTGCGAGAGAGCAGGTAGAAATGAGAGAGTCAGACCACTACTCAATCACGAGGGAGGAACTCAGGAAGTGATAAGGACACAAGTCCGTGAAGGGAAGGAAGATAAGGACAGACAGCACTCTCCACTTTCCGCACGCTCTCTCGCCACCCTCATGAGAAGTGGACAGAAACATCGTGCAAATTTCGAAGACAGGTAAGCGGTTATTGCCTAGGGATGACGCAATGAAAATTCCATGACCGCTTGACCGCCCTCCAGAGAGAGAGGGGTCAGCAGCGAGACAGTGTGTGCAAGTGAGAGAGGGCTTCTCTGATTCTCTGACCCCTTTCTGGAGAAGCGAAATCATGTGGCGCGTCTGGATCATTGAGAACTGCTTGAAACGAGAAAAAAAATAAAAAAAAAAGGAGGAGAGGGGGCTTTGCTCGGCTGAAACATAAGAAGGCCTGGGGGTAAGGGAAAGGGAGGGGCGCTGGAGGAGAGACGAGAGAGAGAGAGAGAGATAAATGGCAGTGTTCGAAGAGTGTGGAGAGAGAGACCCGTCGATATTTACGAAGGGGAATGGAAGAAAAGGGCAAAAACGTGCAAGACATTGCGTAGGGATGACACTACTTCCAGAGAACAGTAAAGGATCGCGGTGAGAGAGTGTGCAGGAGCCTCGAACCCCTTTCGCTATTGTTGAGCTGCATGTGAAATGATGTGGATTGCGTATGAATGACGCAATTTCGCACGAAAGTTGCAAGATCAAGTGCGATTTTCGATGATATTTGGCGTGTAAAGGCAAATTTTTAGAATCGAGCGAGAGAGTGGCTGAAATTAGACAGTTTATGCTGGCCCAAGCCTCACGGAATCCCAAATATACATCAACAAATGGGGGAGGAGAACGATGGGAGGGAGGGAGGGGTCTCTCTCTCTCTGGCGTAACGCAACGTGTAGTTCCCCCACTCTATCTAGACTCTCTAGAAGAGAAGAGGAGCAGGCTGGGGGTCGTCGAATGAAATGAGAAGAAGAAGAGAGGAGATGGAAGGCGGGAGAGAGAGAGAGAGAGAGAGAGAGAGAGAGAGAGAGAGAGATGAGAGGGAGGAAAAGTGTTCTGCGGGAGGGAGAGAAACATGGGGGTAGTCTCGTTGAGCCTAGAGAACTCGGAGATGTCATTCATCAAAGCCTAAGGGTCGGGGGAAAAGAGAGAAAGGGAGGGAACAGAGGTGTTTCGAGGGCTATCCTCACCTTTCACTGCGTAGGATTTTTAGAAAAGGCGATATAACTTTTTAAGAATAATTCCTAGTGACGTTGGTTCAGTAGTAGTCTCAATGTATTGCTTTAAAATCGTAGTAACCATGTAACGACGTCGAACCCAGACACTTTGAATGTGTTCAAAATTCGGCATCTTTTTGGTGCTCCCTGCACGTTTCTCGGGGTTATTGAGGCTTAGAATTGGGAGCGCAAATGATGAATTGAAAGGAGGATGGAAGGATGAGAAAGAAATGAGTGAACGGGCATCCAATTCATTGGAATCCATTGAATCTATAGATGGGAAATGTAATTTTCACGTACAATTCGTGTGCGAAATCATTGATTTAGGTGCTTACAATTTTACAATTATTTGTTCCGCCAGGGATAGGGGTTTCGTATGAATTTGTCGTAGATTGTCGATAGAGTGTCTGTAAATCTTTGGGGTCGTGATTTCGAAAAACTTCGATAATTTCGTTCCACAAGAGGATCGCATGAGAAAATGAGTGAAACAATTATTATCAGGAACACCGGTTGTGAACAAATTAGTTCTGGTGAGATCAAGAGGGTGGCAGGACCTGGCTACCTTTGAAACGATCATTATTTAGTTGAGGAATTGTTTGCAGGAACACCTAGCGACAATATTCGAATAAATTTCAAAAAGTAGGGTGTCTTCTCTAATTTATGTAAATAATTATTCCAATTTTATCGCAAATCGTCCTCATCATCGGATTTGAGCGAAAACGCCATTAGGAGACCGCTGCGACCGCCATCTGGGAGGTTCCTGAGAAAAGAATGATTACACCATAAAGGGGTCAAGCGAGAGAGCGTGTGAAATGAAGAGAGTATCTCTCTTTTGCACGCTCCTTCCACATCATTCCACAGACCTACAGAATCGTGTTTGGAGTGAGAGTGCGTGTGAAATGGAGAGAGTCTCTCTTAAGACTTTTACGCAATACCTCACAATAATTCCGTTTTTTCGAAATGTGATTGGGCATTGGAAAGTAGAGTTTGATATTTGGATTATTCTGATTTTGATCTCTTCATTTCTCCAACTCTCTCACCAATCCGCCGGTTTAGAGAGTGTGCGAATTGAAGAGTGCTAATCCAATTATTCACCCGAATGTCAAATTCTTGTGAAATGGAATCAAATACGAGCCCATAAAGTGAACACGGGAAGTCCATCACATGTAACTGCTATCGCCGATAGGAAATGGCAACTTGACTTCTTTGGAAGGAAGGGAGGAAGGCATGATTTTCTGGACACTTCTCACAGGGAAATAAGTCTACGACTGTAGACTTCTCGGCTAGCGAGCGACGACTTCATAAGTCTACTCGCTTCGATTAGAGGCAGGGGAGTGGCACTTTTTAGACTTTGAAGTCGTCGCTCGGTAGCCAAGACTTCTGGAGTCGTAGACTTATTTCCCTCTGAGTTCCAGCGCGGGGTCGGACAAGAGAGAGTGCGCCAAATGAACATATCAATCAATTTCAATCAATTACTTTTTTTTTATCTGTGAACATAATCCGTCTCGTTTTCAAAATGCTTCTAGTTAGTGCAGGTCAGCTAAATTACTAAATCGAGCAAAATAACACAGTACTTTCCTTGAAAACAAACTATGATTGATCCGAGTTCGCTCTCATGCTTTATTCCAGTACCAGGTGAAATTATGTCCAATTGCTGGAACACAGCATCCAGTTGGCGCCATCCCAAGAACGTCTCTCTTTGTCTGACCCGAGTAAGGACCAGGGGTAACTTTAGGCCCACTAACATAGTGGGGATGACAATGCATTTTCGCGCTTATTTTACTAATTATATTACATTGTGCTTATTTAGCCAGGATAGTAGCCTTGGAATGCGTCTGACCTTCATCCCGAACAGCTTTTGTACTTGTTACGCGAAAAACAGCTAATCCTGATCCCACTAAGCTAGTGGGCCGCAAGGGTGAAACACGGGATATCCCACTTAGTTAGTGGGCCTAAAGTTAGCTCGATCCTTAGTGTCTGACCCTCTCCTTTGCCGCACTCTCTCGTCGTATCCCTCTTTCTGTAACTCGCTTTCGCCGACTCTGTTTTGAATGCTGTGTTGCACATCATTCCACAGACTGGGGCATAAAAAGGACCCTTTATTTGGGGTGAGAGATCGTGTGAAGCCAAGAAGGACTCTCTCACTTTTACAAAGACTCTCGCCCTGACCCGTAAGATCGGAATGGTGTGACTATTACATTTATAAAATAATACGATCATACCAAAAAGCCGAATAACGAACTTCCGTTGTTTACCATACAGGAACATTGGCGGCCCTCTCGCTTTTGCGTGCTCTCTCGTCTCGGTAAACACAGGAAGTCCCCAGTTCGACATTTTGTTTGATCGTCTCATTTTATAAATGTAATAGGAGCTTTGGATTGTGATAATTTCCGAGTGCGTTCGCGTTGCCTTAACTGCACTTCTTCGCGCATTGAATTGTCCAAAACCCGGTCTCACCTCCACAAAAGGGGTCAGGTGCGAGAGACTGTGCAATAGTGAGAGAGACGCTTTCTCGCATATAATGGCGCTTCTGACCCATTCTAGAGGATTGGCTGGGTGGTGGAATGTCTGACCACCAAGATAGTGAGAAAATGTGAGACGGAATCGAGCTAATCTCGACACTAATACATTTTCACGCCGATTACGTCCTTTGAGAGTGAACAGAGTGAAAGATCATGTGAAATGATGATTTGATTTCTGCCCTTGAGAAAAACGGGAGTCTATTCCGAATATGCTATATTTTTCGCTTGTATTTGAATAGGGTTCGCTTCTCAAAAACTCACCCTCCTCATTTCACACACTCTCACACTGGTTTGACCGAAGAGAGTGTGCAGAATGGTTTGCAATTTTTTGTCTCACCTGAACACGGGTATTCGATTCTCGCGGAAGCACGAGAAGGGTAATTCGCGCACTGTATAGAAGCCGCACTGCAATTGCATTTTAAAATGTTTTTTCTACAAATTCATGCAAATTGTTCATGACAATTTTTAGTTTTTTTGCCCAATTAAATGTGGAGAAACTGTTGCATTCTGCTCAAAGTGCCTATTTCTGTTTTAGAAACAAATGAACTAACCTTTCTAAATAAGTGCTGGCTGGCCTGAGCCGTAGCGACAGTCGAGACCCTGTCGCACTCCAATCCCCTCGCTTGCTGCAACGACCGACGCAGCAACTCGGAGGCGATACCCTGGCTGCAAATTTCAAATCATCCCATCCTCCAGAAAAGGACAACGCGCTAGAGAGTGTGCGAAAGTCAGAGACTGATAATTATTTTCTAGATGTTAGGCCAAATCGGCACCATGGAAAAGCATTCTAACCTTGATCACATTCCGAAATTCGCGAATTTCGGTAGATCACTTTCTTAGTTTGCATATTCTCCGTTTGTAAGGAAAGTTACTAATTATTATTATTACTATCTATTATTATTCATTACGTACCATTAAATATTTTTGGGGGAGTGTTTGTGTATTTGTTCGTACCGTGCGTAGGCAGTGGCGACGCAGATGACGTCAATGTGGAAGATGCGATCGACCCTCCCGAGTGTGCAGTGAACGTCGCCCTGATGATTGCATAGGGATGACGAAATATTTCCAATGTTCAGAAAAAGGATGTCTGCGCAAGAAATGCCCTCATCATTCTGTACACTATCTCGTCGGTCAGACCGGTGTGAGAGTGTGCGAAGCGAAGAAAGTGGTTTCTTGAGAAGCCAGTTCAAACGACTATTGCGAACTGGTATATGTTATACTCTGAGCAGACTATTTAAACGTTTCGACAAATGTTTTATCGAGGTTGGAAAAAAAAGAAAAAAACCTCGAGAGCGCCAATGAATGCGTTGAGTCTGTTCGCATTTCGCTCCTTGTATCGACCGGAATCCACTTCTGCAAATATATAGATAATGCTTCAATCAATAATTTTGCTATGCCAAAAGTTGATTGAAATGTGAACACTATAAATGCGATGTCACAACAGGGTGGCAAATAAAACAACGCTAAAACAACTTTCACTAATATTTGGCATCGATGCCGTTCATAGATACCTCAATCAAAACAGATTGTAGAGTATAAAAAATCATTTCCGAATCTCACATTTCCACACACCCATATAAGAAGTCTCAGAGCGCGAAGTGTCCAGCTTTCCTTTCAGGAGCACATGTTTCCAAACCTACAGATCAGGGATAGAACGAGAGAGTGTGCAAAATTGAGAGAGTCCCTCTCGATTTCACACGCTCTCTCACTCAAAAGGCCTTTCTGGAAGGTTGACCGGCGTGTGGAATGATGTGGGAGTGTTCACATCTCCTAATAATGGGAGACTTGATGTCTCCGTCGCTCAATTTCGCACGCTCTTTTTCAATTTCAAGACAATGTCTCCAGAGTAAGGACAGCTGGAAACTTCGCGCTCTGTGTACTAGGGTTGCCCGTTCGGCGTCGGTTTCGGTAATACGGCGTCTCTTTTTCTCTAATTCTCTCTCCCTTATTAGCCGTATCACTCTCGCTGAGAGAGTCGTAATACGAAAACCGAACTTGCATCCTTACTGTGTAGTGATGATGTAAAAACAATTGATTCTAAATTTTATACCTTCTTTGTAGTCCTTGAATGGGTCGAATTCCAAGGGAGCCGGCAGTTCCTCCGGCTTGGGGTCGACGTGATTGAGACAGATTCCGACCAATTCGTCCTCCATTGAATCTCAAATAATGATTTTTTTAAAATTTAATTTACAATTAGCTTTAGCATAATTTTCCTCTTTCAAAGTCTTAAGCGGGTAACAGACCCCAATGCATTTCATTTCTCGCCTATTTCACCGGTGCTGTTATTTGAAAATGTTTAAAATTCAAACTAAACTCCCGCGCGGAATGAAATGTACTGTAAGATTGAGCAGGTGAGACCGATAGATTTGGTTTCGTTCTCGTGACTGAGCTTTCTCCGACCAATCAAATCTGCCATTGTGGCTCCGTTGGTTACATCTTTTGCTAGAAAACAGAACATAGTGAGTTCAATTCCCCTTGAAACAACCGATCTCAGTGAGATGAGACAGCGAGAATGAATATTGAGACAGGCCGTGAAATGCATTGTCCTTAATACTGTGCTTTATAGAGTTGACCACTCGAAAAGTCGAAACAAAGCGTTTCGACTCCGTTCCGGAACAGTTCTTTGTTTGTGGTTAATCTTCCATTGTTATCGAACAAAGGATATTTCGAGTGGCCAACCCTAGTGCTTTAGCAATTTGGCAATCGACTCATTTCGAATCCGAAACTAATTATTGATCCAATAACAAAATATGATTTTGTTTAAAGTATCTTTTTTTCTCTTTTTTATTCGAACACGTAAACGATGAATTTTTAAATTCGGCCAATTCGTTTTTTTCTCTTTTTGTCTGTGTTCCTCTCTAAATGTTGACAAATTAGGCTCATTAATGAATTAGGCTCATTAACAAATTTGTCGCTTGGGAAATAATTGCGACCGTTTTCATGTGTGAATTCCCGTAAACATCCCGCAAACCTCTCTCGTTTTAACACACTCTCTCGCCCGTGACCCCATTCTGGACGTTCCACAGGCCAGCCGACCGAGGGGTAGCAGTGAGAGAGAGCGAAATTGTAAAACAGAGAGGGACTCTCTCGTTTTAACACACTCTCTCGCCCGTGACACCATTCTGGACGTTCCACAGGCCAGCCGACCGAGGGGTAGCAGTGAGAGAGAGCGAAATTGCAAAACAGAGAGGGACTCTCTCGTTTTAACACACTCTCTCGCCCGTGACACCATTCTGGACGTTCCACAGGCCAGCCGACCGAGGGGTAGCAGTGAGAGAGAGCGAAATTGCAAAACAGAGAGGGACTCTCTCGTTTTAACACACTCTCTCGCCCGTGACACCATTCTGGACGTTCCACAGGCCAGCCGACCGAGGGGTAGCAGTGAGAGAGAGCGAAATTGCAAAACAGAGAGGGACTCTCTCGTTTTAACACACTCTCTCGCCCGTGACCCCATTCTGGAGATGCTCACTCTCGGTTCTGGTCACCGCCACGATGCTGTGGTTGATGCCTCCATTGCGCAGATCGGTGAAGAAGGCGTGAACGTCGTCGATTGTAGCGTCTGCAATGTAAAAAGTGACAGAGATCGAGTTGGCGAACCGGAGAGAACGCGCTAAGGGAGTCGGCGAGTTTTGAACTGTATTTGTCTTTCACTGGTTGTAAAATAAACAGAAACTTCCCTCCCAATAGCTCCATTTTCTTCGTTCCATGCATAACTGAATGAGGGAAAAAATAAATGATGACTACTTTGTTTTCCAGAAGGCGGTTTAGGTCGCTCCGGACCCCTTTTTGGAGAAAAAAAACACGCTTCTTTGCAGTTGCAATCAAAATTTGTGCAGAAGTCTCGACAACGACACCGACAACATTTCTTCTCGTTTATTTTGGGTTCGGTTTCTTCTTCTTCTTTTCGCCCGTTCGCAAAGCTTATCTTTGTTCCTTCTTTCTTCTCTCTTTCTGAGCATCCCCCCGAGGGAGTACTCCATCTCTCTCTCTCTCTCTCTCTCTCTCTCTCTCTCCGCTCTATTCTTCCTACTACTGATGCAAGCTCTCACACTTGAAAGAGCAGAAAGAGTAACGAGGGTCGCGGGGAGGCATGACCTACCGCAGACTATTTAGTAAGGGCACACAATCTGCAAAAATGCCAAGAAATTGGACTGAGATCATCGTACATTTGCATGTTATTAAAAAAAAGTAACTGCATGACCAGAGATTCTCCTCTTCCCGGCACATTTTCCCCACCTTTCGAAGGTGCTCTTTATCGCCTAATTCAATTGAACGGAAAAGTGGGGGAAAGTGTTGCCCCGAAGAAAGACGGGCATTGGGAAACCAAACGTGAGCGTTGCCCCAGACGATTTTGGGTCCCAGCAGGAAAGACCTCCCCTCTCTTCCCCCCCCCTTCCATCCCTTCCGCCATTCCCCACCCTAGACAAGATTGCTTCCGGAACCAGAGAATGGGGAGGGGGGAAAGAGGGGAGAGACGTTCTTTGGTCTTTGGGCTTGCTTAGCTATTGCATAGCGATGACGCAACATTGGCTAATGGACGCAGCAAGACTAATATTAAGTAGAGATGATGTAAGAAGAAAATTGTTTAGTGGGGCTGATGAAAAGATAGGAATATTGGGACCTACTGCTGAAGCCAGGAACAGACCAATGAAAAAAACGACTCTTGAAATGAGAATTTCATTGTTATTATTGTTAGTTTCCTTTATTTGTTGATTCCGGGCTTCAGCAGTAATGCCGAATATTGCCTAATGATGATTCAAGACGAACCCACCGAGACTCTGCGTGATCGGTTCCTGCACGCGGAATTTGTGCAGCAGGAAGTTGAGAATGGGCTCGGCATACGGTATTCCCGAAACGTACCGTATCTCCTCCATTACGGTAGACTGCCTGAAGATGGTGGGTGATACGGTAGAATGTCACGTAATTCCACATGCCGGTCAACCTTACAGAACGGGGGTTGGTCGAGAAAGCGTGTAAATTCGAGAGGGACTCTCTCACTTTTGCACGCTCTCTCGCCCTGGCTCCTTTCTGGCGATTTGGAATCATGTGTTTTAAAAAAAGTGAGGTGAGAATGGGAAAGAGTGTCTTGCTCTAAGACGAAATCCGAGACAAACCCTTGTTGGAATAATAGAGGAGGAAGGGGAGAGGTTAGGGAGGGGAGGAGAGAGAGAGAGAGAGAGAGAGAGAGAGAGAGAGAGAGAGCGGAGGGGGTGAAGGAGAAACAACCAAGAGAAGGAAAGCAAAGATAAAGCTGGGCCTCACACTTCCGCAAGATGAATGGGGCACGGCCCAGTGAGCAACAATGATTAGAGATTACGGTATGCGGATACGGTAAAATCTACTGTAATGGATGAGACCCGGTATGTTTCCGGGAGACCGTATGCCGAGGCCATTCTCAACTTCCGCCTGCACATTGTAGATCGAGATTACGGTATCACAGTATCATGGCCAATGCATTGAAGGAAATGCACTCCATGCACGCGTGGTGTGCTTTTCTACCGTATGCCGCGAAAGAGTGGTTGAAACAGAAGTCTCCCCGAAAATCAGCAAGAGAAACTGCATGGGGTGGGGGTCGAACCCCCGTCCCCTAGATTAACACTGTAGAAACATACCTCTGCGCCAAGTGGGCCGATGCAACACTGATCAACTTAGCTCGCCCCATTCTTGCGGAATCGCATCAGTGGATTCCTCTAGATACTGGAGGACCACTACCTACAGTACGCTAAAATTCGTGGTAAGAGAAAATCATATCTCAAATAACCATTTTCAAACTTCCCGGGCAGGGTCTACACCACATTTTGTTTCTTCACTATTTTCTTTACATTCATGATACTGTGGTATACGGTAAAGATACGGTAGAATGTGCAGAGATACGGTAACGATCGATGGATGCGGTAGGATACAACTAAACTGCTTTACTTCACCATGCAGTTGTGAGACGAGCCGATGTTAGACCTGGAGGAAATGTTATCGAAGGAATCGTGGGAGAATGGAAGCGAAGGGAAAGGTAAACTAGAGAGAGGAGAAAACAGCACTGACTGTGCGGAGCTTTCATCTAGCGACTTTTCCCATATTATACGCCCCTCCATCATGGTTTTAAATTTAAAAAAATATTAATAAATAATTTTAAAATAGATTTAAATAAATGGGGAAGATTACGGTAGTGAACATAATGTTTGAACAAAAATGGTCCTACCACGATAACCCTGACGCTTAGGGCTCCCGCAGTGCATGTTCTCGAACGTTGGCAAGTTGCCAAGTCTTCGAATCTCGAATTTTCCATCTTTTCTAGTTCGTTTTTCGTCACTTTCGCCTGCAAACCGGCACCACCGACCGACAGAAATGGCTGACGCAGTGAGTTGATTGTCTTATTTCGCTTTCTCCTTACGTTTCTGCCCCCAAATCCGTTCCCTTTCGTCATAATTTCACTTGATTTCGTAATTTCTCAGGCAGTAGCAGAGAAGAACCTCGGCAATGAGGCTTACAAGAAGAAGGACTTTGCGGAGGCGCACGTCCACTACGACAAGGCCATCGAGCTCGACCCCACCAACGCCACCTTCCACTCCAACAAGGCCGGTTCGTCTGCTTTCCTGCTTCTTTTCAGCCTCGTTTCCATGTATTTCATCGACAAATTCGCAGCCGCTATTGAATTCTGATGTATTCCACCCTATTTAAACGATTTTGAACGCATTATTTGTCAGCCGCCTTCTTCGAGGAGGGCAAGGTCGACGAGTGCATCGCATCGTGCGAGCGCGCTGTTGAGGTTGGCCGCGAGCACCGCGCCGACTACACCGTCATCGCCAAGTGAGTAATGGAATAGTGAATCGGTCTCATGGCTTATTCAAAATTACGTCTGTGGAAATTGCCAAGTCTAAAGAGATGCGGAGGCTGTGATTTTTTGAACTCAACTTCGTTTGCTTTATTGATTCATCGCCCAAATCGATACAATCAGTGATGCTCATGAGTCCCGAAATTCGGCAGCGCGGGGGGTCCGCGGGGGGGGGGTCGACCCCCCGCAACCCCCACTCGTGCGGGGGGATCCATAGTACATGCACCGGGGACATCAGCCATCACATTATTTTGGATCAAATCTATCGAAAACAGTATTATTTTCACCTTTTTACCCTGGTCGGACCCCCCCCCCGCGCTCGGGGGTCGCCGAATTTAGGGACTATGAGCATCACTGGATACAATATTATTGATCGCTTCTCTTTTGATTTACAATAATCTAATTTATTCGACGCCAAAATCTGGACAAAATGAATCACTCTAACGAAGAATATCAACCTGTGCTGAAACCTCTCCGAAATCTTGACCAGCGACACTGATAAATATTGTATTGTTTTTTTTAAAAATTATAATAAATGTATTCCAGGGCGTTCACTCGTGCGGGCAACGCCGAGCTGAAGCGCTCCAATCTTAAGGCGGCCCTCAACTGGTTCCAGCGATCGCTCTCCGAGTACCGCGACCCCGAACTGCTCAAGAAGACGAAGGTCCTCGAGGCCCAGATCAAGGTCAGAATACGGTAGTATCTATCGATCATCAACTGATTTGTTACATTGGATTATCGATTACTTGCTGCAGGAGGAGGAGCTCAAGGCGTACCAAAGCCCGGAGATTGCCGAGCAGGAGAAGCAGAAGGGCAACGAGTTCTTCAAGGTGATTTATTTGTCATGTCATTTATTATATTTATTTATTCCGCGTACTTTTTTGAAAGAAGAGCAGAAATTGTGCAAAATGTGTTTTATAGGAATTTACAAGACAATTCATTTTAAACGCTTTCTTACGTAAACAACTTCTATTTTTGATATCACTAATGTTTTGTGTGGTTGCAGAAGGGCGACTACCCAAATGCGATGAAGCACTACAACGAGGCCGTCAAGAGACATCCCGACAACCCCATCCTCTATTCGAATAGGTGAGTATCGATTTTTAAAAATTTATCAATCGATAATTATTATCCGTATACAGTTATTATAATAATGTGATCGCAGAGCCGCGTGTCTGACCAAGCTGATGGAGTTCCAGCGGGCGCTCGACGACTGCGAGAGGTGCATCAAGATCGATCCCAACTTCAGTGAGTCTATTATCGATTAATGATTCAATACATACTGTAGAATAGGGTTGGCTAAACGATTGCGGCTTTGCGGAATGCAATAGGCTCCGCCCACAATTGCATTACGCAATTCGGGAGTGGAGGGGGGGGGGTGGAATTCTTCAGCGCCGAATAGAGTTTCCGATCAAAGAGCAGCATTCAAACGCGATTTTTTTGTGAATTTCTTTCGTTCACTTCAAATTCCTGATTGAAAGTGAAACAATCTTGGTAAAGTGGAATAGTCCCTCTCGATTGTCTCGATTGGCGATTGTCGATTGCCCTATGTTACTGGTATGTCAATAGAGATTCTATAGACGCTGGAATTTTGTTATTCACTCCTCAATGGATGAATAATTTGTCACTTAGTTCTTTTCATCACAGCGCAGTAAAGGTGGAAAATCAAACAGCTCTTTGCGAGGATAATCATAAGACACGACCCTGCTCCTGGGAAGGTTTTCTCATTCACACCTATGTATCAATAAGGAATTTGAAGTGAACGAAAGAAATCCACGAAAAATCGCATTTGAGAGTTGGTCTGTGATCGGAAAATCTATTTGGCGCCGAATAGATCCCTCCTCCCGAATTGCGTAATGCAATTAATTGCGGCGCCGAATAGATTTCCCTCAGAATTGCGTAATGCATGTGTGGGCGGAGCCTATTGCATTCCGCAAAGGAGAGCGGGAGGAATTGCATTACGCAAAAGCCGAATAGCCAACACTACTGTAGAAGGAGTATCGATCAAATTACACGATTAGTGTTTTTCACGGTTCCAACAATTTTCGGATTTCGATTTTTTTTGGATTTCGCGTCCCCGAATTTAGGGAACGCGAGAAACACTGATGTTGAATGATTGATGAATTGCATGAATGTATTAATGACGTGATCTCTTGCAGTCAAGGCGTACATCCGCAAGGCGGCCGTGCTCATGGCGATGAAGGAGTGGGGCAAGGCTCAGGTGATTGGAATATTTTCAATTTCTAATATTATTATATTTTAAAACATTAAAAAAATATTGATAGAATGTCTTGAAGTTTGACGCCCCACTACAACTGATGGAATCGTGCGCGGATTGATTTAAGAAATTTTTTTTCTTCATTTTTCATGAAAATTCATCGCATAGGTCAAATGGGGTTCTCGCAGGTGTTTCGTGCAGAAATGCCTAAAATCACTTGCAGAAGTGCATATCGTTTAATTTTTCGATAAGTTTGTAAAAAAAGTGGTCAGAAGTGCATGAAACGTTCAAAATCTTCCTTTGCCGGCATGGTCTGGATGCCATGCAGAAGTGCCTATCCTCACTAGCAAGGACCTATTTGACCTATGATTCATCGAAACTAGTGCAATTATCTTCACGGAGTACCTGCCAGAACTCCATTTGACCTATGGGTGAATGACTCTAAATATTAAAATCTTTAAAAAATGCGAATTGTTTTAATTTCAGTCAGCCTACGAGTCGGCGCTCAGCATCGACCCGAGCAACGCCGAGGCTCGCGAGGGAGTCCGCATTTGCCTGAGAAGCAATGATGAGAATCCCGAGAAGGTGAGCAGGGTTACTGTACTTTGATCGGGGTACTGTAGTCTGAAGTATGTTTCTAATCGATAATGATCCCCCTATGGCAGGCTCGCGAACGTGCTCTGGAGGACCCCGAGGTGCAGGCCATCCTGAAGGATCCCGGAATGAGACTCATCCTCGAGCAGATGAGCAATGTAAGTTTATATCTTTTTAAAAATATTTATTTTTATTTAAATTTATTGTGTGGATTGTGCTCCTGATTCCAATTTTTTGAAGAAAATATATCCGAAAATATCTTTCTAAATTTGCGAAAACAAACTCTTCATGGGCGGAATTCGAACAATATTCCTTATTATAGTTGTATTGTCACGTGGAACAAAGCGACCGAGCGAAAACACTCCGCTCAGTACAATTTAGAGACTGGATTTAAAGTAATCAAGTAAATGCCCTCACTCTACAGTAATCTGGTATTCGTTGCAGGACCCGGGAGCGCTCCGTGAGCATCTCCAGAACCCCGAGATTGCCAAGAAGATTATGAAGTTGAAAGAGGCCGGCATCGTCCAGATGTCGTCCAGATGAATAAGAAGTCAGCGATTAGAGCAATTGATTGAGTCAATTTCCCAAATATTGATTTTATCTTTTGTCGTATCACCCCGCCTCCTTTCTTTAATCTAGTGGTCTCACAAGTATCGATTTCTTTAGTGATTTCCTATTCTATTCTGTTATTATACCACATTGTTTCTTTGTCTCGTAAAGCATCATTTATTGAAAGAGTACCGTGAAATTTCCTGTGACCGTTGTGTTTCCTCGTGTTCTTTATTGTTCTCATGTGCTTGTGCTCAGTGAATAAATATATGTTTTATATTCAAGTGACTACTTTGCACACTCACTTTATTGAAATGAATTGAAGATGAGAGGGTAGAAAAAAAAAAAAGCGAAAAGGGAGGAAAGGGGGAGAGAATGAGGTAACCACGGGTTTTCGAGGGTGAAAGATGTTGAGACCAGTCACTTCCACGTTTCAAGCTGTCGTTATGTTGTGTTGTCTTCTTCTTCAGCTAATGACAGGTATACTACTCCTTGAGCTGTTACGTCATCACTACGCAAACAGTTGTCAGGTGTCATAGCGGGAGAGTTCACAGTGTTCTCGAAGGCGTTCGCCTCCTACAGTAACCTGATGCTTCCGGGGCCTGTAAATGCGAGTAATGATAAGATTACGGTAATAGCGCACATTGAACGGCTGCGACTGCTGGATGTGGTGAGGGTCTCGAGCGGAAAATTTAGGGGTACGGCAGTCGATTATCGATTACAGTTGGAAGTAGAGCAATCGATCAAATTCTTCGTGGATGTGCGTCTATCGTGGACTGACCCAGCGATCAGATGGGACCCAGAAACAGATAAGCAGAAGACCAGTTCAATTAAGGTACGGTATGTCTACAGTAATGCAATTGCAAATTAAGGTACGGTATGCTTACAGTAATTCCATTTAGTTACCGTATCATTATTTAGCATGTAGATACAACCCTCCTCATTCCTCCGTCCGATCAACCATACAGAAAAGGGGTGAGATAGCGTGTAAGATTAAGAGAGACTCCCTCACATTTCTACGCTCTCTCGCCCTGACCCCTTTCTGGAGGTATGGAATCATGTGTAGTCGTATACAGACTTATGGTGAAATAAAATTACAGTAATCTCGGCTACCGTACCCCTCAGTTACAGTACCCTTTCTCAGGTGCCGGAGGACACGGTATGGTCACCGGACATCACAATCTTCTCTGCGGTATCGAAGACCTTTCCGATCCCTTCATCGAGAAGAGTTCTGAGAGTGAACTACGACGGAGCGATTGTGAAGAGCACAGCCCAGGTACGGTAGATCGGTAAATTGGGGGTACGGTAGTTCGATTGACTTAGATACGGTAGATCAAAAGGCTTTCGTCGATTGCTTAACATAAATTATCTACCGCCTAAAAAGGATCCGCAGGTCATCTCTAGATGGCGTGTGCTGAGAAAAAACCTACTGTGGAACCTCTTTGACCTACCGTACCATCTACCGTATCCAGATCATTCTCAATCCGTGCTCACTCAATGTGAACAAGTTCCCCTTCGACTCGCAGCACTGCCAGTTTCGCATCGGACCGTGGGCATACGATAACAGCGAGGTACTGTAGGGGTACGGTATCTGTAAGAATTGGATACGGTAACTGTAAAAATTGAATACAGTAACTGCAAGTATCGAATACGATAACTGCAAGTATTGGATACGGTAGAAGTCAGATTACAGTATGCCTGCTCAGGTCCTGTTGAGACCCTACACCAGCACCACACTCAACATCTCGGATCAGGAGAAATTTAGAGTGAGGGGCTTTCGTTTGAGTTGTCTCTGGTGGGGAATACGGTAGATTGAGCTCAAGATTGGCGGATTTCTGGGGACATGCGATACTGAATATACACGGTAGCGCTATCAATTGTGCGCATGGATTATGTAGACATTGTCCGGTCTTTTGGATACGGTAGCTTGTCAGGGCAATTCGGAGTGGACGCTGTCCTCTATCGAAGTGCAGGCGTACGCTGACGACTCCTACGGCAAGGGACAGGTGTACGATGAGGTACGGTAGGCCAGATTGTCACCCAAATGGGGAAAATCGCTCGTTTTCATGTGCACTACACAATTCGACTCAAACGAGCATGGCCTCACTACTTCTGGGTGCTCATCCTGCCCACTTTCATCTGCGCAACACTCTGCATCTTCGGCCTATTCATGCCGTCCGAAAGCTCCGGTTATCGATTCGAAAAGGTAGTTACCGTATACTATCATTGAGGATACGGTAGTGGAGCATGATACAGTATCCATCCCAGCCAAACACCCAGAAAGCGGGTGGCAGGTCAAAAGGAGTAGAGAAAAAGTTTTTTTTAACTTTAGTGCACTCCCGACCCCCTTTGGAGGTTTGCAACTAAGTATTGCGGGGTAGCTGTAATTGCGCATGGCGGGATTACGGTAGTCTCTGCAGGTGTCGCTGGGTGTCATGACTCTGATCTCCATGACCATGGTGCTGGAGACGTTCTCGTCCGCGATGCCGAAGACGGCGAATCTCCCCCTCCTCGGTTAGTGACTTACCGTAACCTGCGGGAGTACTGTGACTCCACCCTACCGTACTCTCCTACCGCATCCCCTCAGGAATCTACGTGCTGGCGGAGGAGCTTGTGTGTGCGTGCGCGACGCTCGTTACCGTATCCCTTTCCCTCGCGCACGAGCGCGCGACGACGCGGAGATGGACGGTACCGAAGTGTTTTGCCAAGGTATACGGTAGTAGCTAGATTACGGTGGGTCATCGATAACTGAAGGGGCTGCTGTGGCATTCGTACGACGACCGCATTAGGATGAGAACGGCGTCGATTCAACCGAACCATTGGAGGTAGGGATTGACTAGTGATGATGGATTTTTTTTACTGATTACGCAGTACACAGTGTCTGATCAAGAATAGGAAGCAATTATTGCCTATTTTTTATGACGAAATGAAAAGAAAAATGTTATAATTTCTTTAGTTGCGTCTAAGTGGGAGAAACCGTATCAAAGAAGTGATCTGAGATGATGAGTTGAATAAGAATGACGTCATCGGTAAATCGTTATTGCTCCTGATTATTGATTTTCCAGTCCCTCTTTCCTCACTCCTCATCTCGCTCGCATCTCCACACACTTGGCGGAAATGCAGTCAGACGAATCGATTTCTGCCCAGTGGATGCGAGTTTTCGATCGATTGGATCTTGCGGCGATGGCGATATTCCAGGTACGGTGATATCGATTGATTGAACTCCTCCAGAAAGGGTACGTACGAGAGGCTCTTTCTCTCTAAGTTACCCCCACATCCACCCTTCTGATCCCTTTCTGGAGCGTTGGCCGGACGGTGGGATGTTACATCGATCACATAAACTGGAATAGTACTACCGTATCTCTCTGCTCCATCGATTTATTGATCTTTGCGTGACCCATAAAAATAATTTTGCAGATCCTCAACGTCATCATCAACCTGGCAATTTTGATTGGTGGATCGTGACGTCATTTTTTGCCTGATAAAAATTTGAGAGCACGAAATATGTCAATACGGAACCCGTCATTGACCAACATTTTAACAACGTACAGCAACGCCGGGAAGTATTTGCGCGTTTGTTCGTATTGGTGAAACAACTATTTAAGCAATCGGGCTGAAACGTTTGCTCAAGGATGCACCTTCATCAGAAAATAAGATTCCTGAACTTCCCTTGTTCAGCGATATTGAAAGTTCTTGTTTTTGAAAGTCACTCTCTCGCTCTAACCCTGGTCTGTACGTTTGGAATCATGTGTTACGTTACAACTATCCGCGGCTCGCTCTCTCAGTTGGGGTAGAAAACTATACAACATTCATAGAAGCGTACTGTCAATTTATGATAATCAATTATATATCGATTAATGTCCATGGTGAAGGGAAGTAAATTTCTTGTTTTTTTACGCTACTGCATTCTTTACAACATTAAATTTTTCAAATGACAGAAGAAAACATTTAAGAATGGTTTTTTTCTCAAAAATATTATAAAAAAATCTAACTAGCAGGGATGTGTTGAGGTTAAATACACTACGCTCTATGCGTACACTACGCTCTCTGCATATTTCTGCAGGTTCGGTCCAGGGGGACCTCGGTAGCTTGCTTCAGGTACGGTCCAGGGGGACCTCGGTAGCCGGCTCCAAGTACGGTCCAGGGAGAGCTTAGGATGTTGGGGAATCTTAATCGCTAGAAAGAGTACTGGCTTATTCCGTTGCAAAAGTTCTCGTCAGGCTGAGAGCGATAGAAAAAAGTTGCCACTACGCCACTTCGTGGCTCCGTGGCAACTTTTTTCGATCGCTCTCAGCCTGACGAGCCTTTTGCAACGGAAACGCAGGATACCGTATGTTGATTTCCTTGGCGTGTTCGAACACGTTTCTGACATCGCAAAACACTTTTCCCGCGATTCTCCACGCCCCCCGGTTCATTTGGGAACTTTTTGAGATTTTCAATTTTCCACGTTAAAACATGTTAGAACACGTTCAGACACGTTTCTGACATCGCAAAACACTTTTCCTGTGTTCCCCTACGCTCTGCGCATCAATTGGACACTTTTCGAAATTTTCGGTTTTTCACGTTAAAACATGTTAGAACACGTTCGGACACGTTTCTGACATTGCAAAACACTTTTCCTGTGATCCCCTACGCTCTGCGCATCAATTGGAAACTTTTCGAAATTTTCGATTTTTCACGTTAAAACTCGGCAAAACAGGTGAGAACGTGTTTCACGATACTCAAAAACGTGTCAGGGCGCACTCTGGCACTTGCGAAAAATGCGGCAAAAGGTTTGCCCGCGGCGGGGGTCGAACCTGGGGGTCTCGGATTCAAAGTCTGACGCGTTATCCACTTGGCTATGAAATTAGCGGATTTTTATATAAAAATTTTGAAAGGTTTTCTGAGCAGTTATCATATTCAAAAGGTTCTGAGAAGATTGCGCAAATTTGAAGCGATTTATGGCGAAAATGGAAAAATGTCCGTCACGCTGCAACAAAAAAAAACATACAGACAGACAGACAGACAGACAGACACAATCATTTCCTATAAGTGGAGGAACAATGTATATTTGAAATTCTCTAGCCGGCCTCTGCAGCACTCTCTAGCAAACGAAATCTAGCGTCCATTATTGTAATTGTTGTCAAATATTCGAAATTCCTGACTAGCAATTAAATGACGATACAACCCTTAAAGGAATACGTGCTCATAACCTTGTCAATGTAGTCAACGGTTACGCAAAATACAGTCACTGAAGCACAGAAGTTATGCTTCGACAACACTCGTTTAATTCCAAAGATATTGAAACAGGGTGTAAAAATGATGTGGTATTATGCGATGTGCTGTTATAATTTTGTGTATAAAATAGCAATACTTGAAAACAAGTGCTTTCATTACATTACACAACAATACACAGAAAATAATGGGCGATGGCTATTCAAAATGTCTATTTAATATGTTGTAAACAATCAATGAAAACCGAGAAGCTTTAAATTCATCAAGAAAAGTGGCTCATTTCTATCGATATTGAAACAGGGTGTCGTCCTTAACTTCCTCATGTCTTATTATAAGGAAACAACCCTCAATTTCGATATGAAGTTTATCGTATTTCTCATATTCACAGTCCCAAATTCCTGCTCGAATGCGAAGATGAACCTTTTTGTTGAGATTTGAGAGTCCCTGGAAAGAATTATTCAAACATTAACCATATAAAAATATATCTATTAAAATAATATCGCATATTTATAATTTCAATTAAGCAGTAATTAAAAAATAATCTCACCTCTAGTAGACAGTCTAAATGTTCTTCGTTCATATCGGTGTCGTGATTAATCCAGATCCTGCTGCACCTTTTGCTGAGAATTTCCAGCACCGTTTCAGCCCAGTCATCCCTTGACTGATTCAGAATATAGCGAGCATTGTTGTCCATGTTGTGAATATACATTTCATCAACAACTTCTGCCACTTTCGAGAGGAAATCTCAAGATAACATTTACAGATTTTCAAAAATAGGGAATCAAATCGACCATACCTTTTGGATGTTTAAAGCCGTCAATATGCAGACTGAGCCTTTCAGGCTTGAACCTTGACGTTATTTTATCTATGACGTGATCCCTGCAAAATAAATGCATTGAGCCCAAAAATCAAATATCAAATTTTCGAGTGCAAATGCAGTACACATGTTTGTCTTGATTAGAGGTGGAGTATCAAGAGAAGTTCTCCCCTAATTTTCTCCCTCCAATGTCTCAATGACATGGTCGCACTTTCCTGATTTCCTATTATCCCCCTTGACCTCATTTTTGGATACCTGTGCGGCAGGGTCAGATTGGCCGCTTTTTGACTTTCTGTTTTTTTTTCCTCCTGAATTTTCTATTTTCAGAAACAGAAATTTCTGTTTTCTGTTTCTATCGCATCACTGGTTAAAACTTATCGAATGAACATGCGATTTGCGGAGATCTAATATGGGAATCATGGCTCCGACTTCAATGGAGAGACCCTACTAGACATATTCCTGATACACTGAATTAAATTTGCTAGGAGAATGGTTCTCCAAGATTTCATTTATTATAGAACGGTTCTCCACCCTCCTCGTTCCGCACACTCTCTCGTCTCAGTGAGCAAACGAGAGAGTGTGGGGAACAAGGAGGGTGGAGAACCGTTCTCTAGCAAATGAAACCAAGGAGAACAATTCTCCTAGCAAAATTGCGCTCTGTGTACTCCTCCTTTAAAATGCCAGAATCAAATAATCAACCTGAGCCGTTCCTGAGAGATTGAAATTGCGAAGTAAAATGTTGTCATACGATATACAATGCATACTGACCAGTTGACTATATCACTCAAATTGATACTGAGATGTTCAACAGGAAACCGATTGTACACTGATTCCACAATGTTGAGGCACTCCGCTTCTCCGTGGTATGGATGTCCTCGAAGCGTACGAATAACACAGCATTTACTCATCAGTCGATGCAATCGATCCAGTAAATCCACGAGACTCCGCTTCGGAAGTTGCGCATCTAGTGTCTGATTCATTTTTGTTAGTGACAAATGATCGTAATATAAAAAGAGTTCCCATGTTCATCAAAATTAATACACTAAGTCCATAATGTTATGCAAGCAGAAAGACATATAGTGTGGACGTGATTTCTTTACAGAGCGATCAATCACAATTGCTATATTAAATATTGTCACTTTTTATTAGAAGTTTTCGTGAGCGCTGACGGAGCATAGAAATTGCGATCGATTGCGAGCAGTATTCGTGTAAATACCATGTGTTTATAAACGATTCGTTTCATAAATACCTGCTTCTGTATATAATCATCCTTCCAACTTCTGAAGAAGCTCATTAGCGGCAGGAGGAGAATTGGTGTTTCAATGCTGAGCCTGAGAGCGTATATCTCACAATCCTGAAAAACATCAAAATGCGAGGGGCACTTCAATCAAAAGAAAAGTGTACTAATAAAAGGGGTAAAAACTATTAGAAATAAAAGAATACTGTAAACATGTACACATGTACTCACCGATGACAAAGCGCCGCAAATATGGATATCAACGTGAACTTTCTTGGTAGGATGCCTGGCCGCTGCATCAACTACACTTTTTGTCGTGTAGCAAACCTGAAAACCATGGAATACTATGTAGAATAGAATACACATCAATCCATAGGCCGCTCAAACCTACAGAATAGGATGTGGAATAAGAGCACAGGTAAAATCGAGAAGGACTCTCTCACTTTTGCGCACTCTCTCACCCTTTCCCCTTTCTATAATCGTGGAATCAGTGAATCGAATAGATTTATACCACCTAAGGGGAAATTGTGAGTGAGAGGGGTGAGGGTGAAAAATTTCTAATGATGTTCTCACTCTTCTTAGTGCGAGTTTCGATTTGATGTCGGTGTAGGAAACAATCCCATCCAGCATTTCGAGTGGAAGATCCGTCAAGGAAAGCATTCTCTAAAACTGGAAGAAGTGGGAATCGAGAGGGAAACTTTGAAATATATTGGGCGAGAAACATAAGACAAAATTTCGCGCCACACCAATAAGCGTACTTGTTTTGTCCAATCAAACCAACGCCAAACGCTCGTACCTGATTAACTAGTCTACCCTCTCGCAAATCGATAGGTAAAGACGCGCCACATCATTCTAGCGTGAGTACACAAAAAGGGGCTGCCGAGCCTAAAGAAAGGAGTCAAGAGTGAGCGGCCAAGTAGAATCTCTATTGAAGCCACTGTCTCGCCCACGACCCCGTTCTGGATTTTTTGTATGATGTGCACAGCAGTCAATACTTTTAAAAAGTTTAGCAAGCTGAAAAAACTTTTTGACGTTACGAACAACCGATCCGAATAGACTATGGCGTTTATCTGGAAACAATTTTTTTCCTTTTTTTTTCGGAAAGACCAATAACAACGAATTCAATTCCATCCCCATCCACAAAAGGGAGATAGATTCGACAACCTCCCATTTCCCTCCTCTCAATCCCTTTATCTACACCATAATGGAGCAAAGCACATGATTCCAATCCTACAGACCAGGGTTAGAGCGAGAGAGAGTGCAAAAGTGAGAGAGTCCCTCTCGATTTCACACGCTCTCTCACTCCAAAGGCCTTTCTGGAACGTTGACCGGCCTGTGGAATGATGTGAAAGTCGCGATGAGGTTCAACCCGTTGAACAAGCTGGGTCGAGGAGAAGATTTTGCTGCGTCCACATGCTGCCGATCATCGAGTACTATCGGGAGTTGCCTCTCGGTCTCGTCTTCATCGATTATTGAAAGGCATTCGACTCCGCCGAAGTGCCGTCACACCATTCCACAGACCGGTCAACGTTACAGAAAGGGCTTTGGAATGAGAGAGCGTGTAAAATCGAGAGGGACTCTCTCACCTTTACACACTCTCTCGCCCAGACCCCAGTATGTAGGTTTGGAATCATGTTGTCAGTCCTCAACGCCCTCTCGCGCTCTGGAGTGGAAGATCACTGTCTCTAAGCACTCAACTCCGGCTGCTACACACCCAGAATGAATACACTTACTATCTCTCTCTCTCTCTCTCTCTCTCTCTCTCTCTCTTACTATTGAGTGTATCATACACTGAGTTAGGGCATCAAGTGTATGATACACTTACAAATCTCTCGTTTTCGCACGTTCTATCGACGCGTGAATACACGCAATATTGAGTGTATCATACAATAGATGCCCTGACTCAGTGTATTCATTCTCAGTGCACTGAAATGCCAAGCAAACTGGAAGAAGCAGGAGATTCGATCAGGTTGACAATCAATGGGAAAAAAAGAAAAAAAAATGTTAAATGTTGGCACAGGGCAACGCTGGACACTCGTGCACAGCATCGAAAAAGAGTAACTGCGAGATCGAGCTAGTGAAAGAGGAAGTCATCGATTGAGCGTGCGAAACGAGAGAGTCAGACATCGAACGACGTTGTTGGCATGGCGCCAACTCGATGCCAAGCCGTAGGAACTGCGGCGCATTTTCTAGCAAAAAAAGATCATTCAAATTGAGCCACTGGGAGACGCGTTGCTAACCGATAAGTACGGTTAAACGTTCTCGAGATGGCGAGATAGGCGTCCATTCAACCCACTCAGGGAGCATATCATCATTTGTTGTTTTGTGTGTAGAGAGAGTGCTTTAATTCCCTACTCCTTTCAAAGTTTCGAAAATTTTCTGCATCTTTCAGCTTTTGAACATGCTTTCCTTCACGGATCTTCCACTTGAAATGCTAGATGGAATTGTGTCATACACCGACACCAAATCGAAATTTGTACTAAGAAAGGTGAGTATTCAACTAGCAGGGTGTGTTGAGGTTAAACTACGTTATGGTAGGTGCGCACTACGTTTTCAAAGTATGGTTCAGGGGGGCGTTCAGTTGCAGGGCACAGTTCGGTCCAGGGGGAGCTTTGCAGCCGACTCCAGGCTAGGTCCAGGGGGGAGCTCTGTAGCCGGCTCTAAATTCGGTCCAGGGGGAGCTCGGTAGCCGGCTCCAAGATCGGTCCAGGGGGAGCTTTGCAGCCGGCCGAAGGTTCGGTCCAGGGGAAGCTCGGTAGCAGGCTCCAAGTTCGGTCCAGGGGTTTTTAGCAGGCTCCAAGTTCGGTCCAGGGGAAGCTCGATAGCTGGCTCCAAGTTCGGTCCAGCGGGAGCTCGATAGCCGGCCCCAGGTGACATTGAAGCTCGACTTGTTGGGAGTGTTAATCGCTACAAAGAATACTGGCTTATTCCGTTGCAAAAGGCTCGTGAGGCTGAGAGCGATCGAAAAAAGTTGCCACTACGCCACTTCGTGGCTCCGTGGCAACTTTTTTCGATCGCTCTAAGCCTCACGAGCCTTTCACAACGGAAACGCAGGATACAGTGCGTTCAGAACTTTTAGAGCAATTTCGGAAACGTTTTCTATGATCCCCTACGCTCTCTGAATCATTTTGGAACTTTGTGAAATTTTCGATTTTTCACGTTAGAACGTGTTAGAACACGTTCAGACACGTTTCTGACATCGCAAAACACTTTTCCTGTGATCCCCTACGCTCTCTGAATCATTTTGGAACTTTTTGAAATTTTCGATTTTTCACGTTAGAACGTGTTAGAACACGTTCAGACACGTTTCTGACATCGCAAAACACTTTTCCTGTGATCCCCTACGCTCTCTGAATCATTTTGGAACTTTTTGAAATTTTCGATTTTTCACGTTAGAACGTGTTAGAACACGTTCAAACACGTTTCTGACATAGCAAAATACTTTTCCTATGATCCCCGACACTCCCTTCACCATTTGGGAAAATATCGAAAATTTCGATTTTTCACGTTAAAACTCGGCAAAACAGGTGAAAACGTGTTTCACGGTACTCAAAACCGTGTTAGAGAAGTTTCTGGCACTTGCGAAAAATGCGGCAAAAGGTTTGCCCGCGGCGGGGATCGAACCTGGGGGTCTCGGATTCAAAGTTTGGCTCGTAACCCACTTGGCTATGGATTTCGTTAATTAAATTTTGTAAAATTTGAAAGGTATTCTGGTCGGGAATCATATGCAAAAGGAATTGGGAAGATAGCGCGATTTTGAAGCGAAATATAAGGAAAATGCGAAAAAAGTGACCGCCGGACACACAGACACACAGACACACAGACACACAGACAGACAGACAGACAGACAGACAGACGTTCTGAAATAATAGTCTTTAGTAATTAGAAATAAGTCCAATTAATTCAGTGTTCAGGTTTGTCACAAGACAAGAAATGTAGTGGACGAATGGGCCAAGTATACGAACGGGAATAGCCAAGTGGAATTCGAAATTTGCGGAGCCTCGGACAATGTATGAACACATGATTTTGCACATTCGTAAACAATATTTCTTTCCTGTTTCATTGTCTTTAAAATAACCTCATCTGATTGCTGTGATTTCTTTTCAGCAGTTCTATCTGGCCGTCCGCATTAAATCACCAATCATTCTGTTGCCGGTGATGCACTACTTCAGCAGTGAAAGGGATGATTATAGACAGAGACGGGTATTTGTCATTAATTTATTGCGTACTTCTTATTTTCCTTGATCGGGAAAGCTACACTCAGAGAAAATTGCGTCGTCGAACGCATGAAGTAATTAATTACTTTTTTATGTGGAAATGACTGACTCAAGAATTCCGTGTTCCTGGTCTTGTTCCTCCTGAGGAGGAATGTTCCCGGGAACAAGAGGAACACTCCGACTTTCCAGCGCACGATGTGCGACGCACAGCATCGAATTGGCACCATGCCAAGAAAGTCTCTCGTTGTCTGACTCTCTCAATTTGCGCACTCTTTCGGTCTCTCTTTCTCTAACTCGATCTCGCTGTTACTCTTTCGGAGGCTGTGCGACGGATGGGTTGAGGGTTCGACACGCGATGCATCGAACCCTACACCCATCCGTCGCGCATGCTGCATTCTGAAGAAAGGCCCCGAACGGAAAAACCAGGAATCCGGCGTGCAGCTTGTGAAATCCTGCACACATCGTGCGTTGAAAAGTCGGAGCATGACCAGGAACAACTGAAATATTGCCAATAAGAAGAATATTTTTAAAAAATCACAGACAATATTTCAGTGTTCCTCTTGCTCCCGGGAACACTCCACAGAGCGTTCCCGGGAACAAAAGTAGGAACACAAAATTCTTGAGGAAATTTTTTTAATGTCAAATTACCACTAACAAAATATGTCAGATGCTAATTGCGAAACTTTCGAAGTGTGACCTCCTGGATCTAGAGGATCAATAGCATCGATTGATGAATAGCTGCTGCATTGTTCGTTCTCTTCGAGCGTATCCATACCGCGGAGAAGTGGAGAGTATTATGGAGGCATTCTACGTTCGGTTCACTGTTGAAAATCTCATTCTCGACTTGCGTCAAATAGATAACTGGTTAGTATGTGTTGAACTCAGAGCGCGAACTCTCTTAGATGCTGACATCCAGCCTCTTGACGAAATAGTGTGTGAACTTGAGAGAGTAAATTGCGAACTCTGGTTCAGAACACCTACTTGGATTTTACTACAGAATCCTTCTAGAAAGTTAACTCAAAGTTGTGCACGATTTTGAATTTTCGCAAGAAAATTGTTTTCGTTTTCTTATGCTGTGCAAATTTCAGGGGTGCATGTGCACCCTCTGAGGGTGGAAAACTCATGTAGCTCAGCTCAAACTGAACGAGATCTCTTCAATTAAAAAGGAAAATGTTGCAAACGAGGCTTGCAATCCCTTTATCAAGTTTGAGAGATTTAGCTTTACTAGGAAAAAAGTTATGAAAGGGTGCATAAAACTGATGTGCACCTTGCACCCCAAGAAATTTGCGCAGCATTAGAGTTGAAATATCAATATGTGCATCGTTCGGCTCTGTCGTCTGCCTGTGATACTTTGACCAGCGGTGCGAGACAGTGCTACAATTTTATGCACCTTTAAACAGGTTCACAGACTGAGAAATACATTTGATAATGATAAACTAAATGTCCTGAGTTATTCAGCGAAATAGTTCATAATGTATCAGTTTTAAAGGGGGTCGTTGTGTCTATCTACTATTCACTTTTGAACAATTCCAGGATAAGAATTGGAATGGGAGAGGGGAATATTCATAGCGCTTTTCTTTATCGTTTCATCTCTAACTGTCATGTGTTTAAGCAAAAAAAAGAAATGTTATTAGTTGACCGTAATAGTCATGTTTACTTTGCAGGGATCACGTACAAAATATGATAGCATCGAAAATCAAGCCTAAAAGACTCAGTGTGAATATCGATGGGTTCAAACATCCTAAAGGTAAGATTGAGGTGTTTCATCGATTCTCTTTTAACGAATTGTTTCCCAGATTTCTTCTCGAACATTGCCACAGTTGCTGATGAGATATATCTTTACAACATGAATACGGATGGTCGCAAAATACTGAGACAATCAATGGATGACTGGGCTGAAACGGTGCTGGAAATTCTCAGCAAAAAGTGTAGCAGACTCTTGATTAATCATGATACCAATATGAACGAAGAACATCTAGACTCTCTACTAGAGGTTTTTTTTAGGGACTCTCTAATCTCAATAATAAGGTTCACGTTCGCATTCGAGCAGGAAGGAAAAAATACTGTGAGTATGAGAAATACGACAAACTTCATATCGAAATTGAGGGTCGTTTCCTCATAATAAGACATGAAGAAATTATGGACGACACCCTGTTTCAATATCTATAGAAACATGCCCCTTTTCTTGATGGGTGAATAACTTAATAACTTGTCAACTTACTATATAAAAATGTTTATAAAGTAGTGTTTAAATGGTATAAGTATTATAGCAGCACACCACGCAACACCAAATCATTTACTGTGTGACAATACAATGAGAGAAGAGCTAGTTAGCCAAGCCAAACTTACCACTGTTCAAGTCGTTCATGATTTACTGCGTGAGAACTGCCAATCGTTTGTCCCTCATTCGAAAATTGTCCAGATTCGAGTAGTTGCCAGTATATACGGACACTATGAGTCTAGGTGCGTCTCTCACTTTGTCATGCACTCTCGCAATGAAAAAGGAAAATGTGTCAAACGAGCGGAACGTTTTATTGTTTTGGACGAGTGCTTGTCAATTTATGATAGCTTTTGTTCACATTCTGTCCAGTCTCCAAACGGTAACGCAATTGTTTTTTTAAAAAAAAACTCCATAGGTAGGTCAGGCGCGATAGAGTGTGTGGGCACAATATTAAGATAGTCAGGAAAGCGGCCACGTAGTGTGTTTCCCAATTGGGAAAAGACATTCGAAAAGACATTTGCCTTACATTACTTGAGGACCAAAACGGTATGTGGGGAGGAAGAGTCACATCTGTATCCTTTCCGAGGAGAGACGTCTCGTGTTCCGCACACAGTAACAGCGAGATCAAGTTCGAGAAAGAGAGATTCGGCGAGAGAGTGTGTGAAACGAGAGAGTCAGAGAACGAGAGGCCTTCTTGGCATGCTGCCAACTCAATGTTTTTTTTTCAGATTTCCTTTCTCGCATGGCGGAAGTTGCAAGCGAGATTACCCTCAAGATTGTTGATTGGAATCGGAGACCCGACTGGGTGCAGGTCAGTGCTGTGCGGAGAATTTCGGAAATTTCAGATATTTTTTGATTATTTTTTTTTAAATAAGTTTTTTTTTGGATGTTCGGTTTCCCGATTTCCCACTTTCCATTTCCAATATTTTTTCTACGCGGTATATTTATCAGAAGAAATAAAATATTTTTCCGAAAAAATACAAACATGAAATGAAAAAAAATGTTTTCGAATGACATGCAATTTCGGAAAATATTCGGGAAAAGTTTTCGAACTTTCAATTTTTTCCGAAAAATTCGAAAACGGAATATTCACAGCCCTGATGCAGGTTGTCTTGTCGATGATCAGCAAGAAATGCAATAAGTTGTACATCGACCTCGACAAGTATGTCTACATGTCGTCACAACAAATCGACACACTGCTTGACGTAAGTGGACTGACATTCCCGGAACAGAATAATGGCTTTTCCACCCTTCACAATGGTTGCAAGTAAGGCTATTATATGGGCACAACAATATCCAGAAAGGGGTCAGGAGCGTCAGCAGAATGTGCAAAATGAGAGAGACTCTCGTCACTTCCCGAAATCTCGTACTCGTGGCCCCATTCTGGAGGTTTGCAAAAGTGGCACTAGTGCAGGGTTTGGGACAGCAAAGAATGTAAGTAGGCTAGAAGTGAGAAGGATGGGAACTGCAGAAATCACTCGATGTTGGATGGCCCCAAAAACTGAACCAAAAACCACAGCATCCGCAAGAGTACAGCGAGATCAAGTTAGACTAAGAGGAAATGACCGAGAGAGTGCGCGAAACAAGAGAGCCAGACAACGAGAGACGTTATTGGCATGGTGCCATCTCGAAGCCGCAAAAGCCAGTAATACCTTGTTGCATCTTACAGGAATTGGAAGCCCTGGAGAAGGTTCACGCCCGTGTCAGAATGTCTTCGAACCCGACAAGAGTCTTGCAATACGGAACAATATCCGTATATTTCAAGAAACCCTGGCTTGTATTGGAATCTTGACCAAAAATAAGAGCGAATCAAGTGAATTTTCGCGGTCCTTCGTTTTTAACGTAAATGTGTTTCAAATGTAAGCGTTTTTTTCATCCCGTGCGAGATTTTTCATTATAAAGGTTTCTACTTATACCATCCTTTCCTTCATCCCTCGACGATCAAAAATATAACAGTAGCCCGACATGGAAAACATGAAAGAGTTGTGTGTGATACCATCATGTGCGATTCGAACTAATAACACATATCTCTAACTCACTTTATTAACATTTAAATTGCGTGAAACTTACAATATAGTTTGGTTCGGTGATAAATCGGGGGAATGAAGTGCGGGAGATAGTGGGAAAGTAAGTGTGTGCGTGCGTGTGTATTTCATCTAATGTTCGTCTACAATCGATAACTAATCCATACCGTATCGACTACGGTGTGAGAAAGTATAGTACAGATTAGGGAAATGGGAGAGGGGAAGTAGGGTAGTGAAGCACGGAGGGGGAAATCGATTGCAGATTGGGGTAAGAGGGGATCTACAGTACACATGTGGCCAAATAATCGATACTTGAGGGGAACGGTGGGAATACCGTAGTAGCCAGAGGAACGCGTGTTTAGGTGTATGTGAGTGTGTGGGGATGGTGGTTTTCAGTTTCTGAAAAAATACGATCCTTGAAAAAATTGGAGGTTACTGTGCCTTATCAGAAAATTGCTGTGATTATCTCAGGCAACAGACGAATGAAACATAAATAAAGCAGGAACATCGCACGACAGGACAGGACACAGAATGGGGATAAAATGACGGTGGATTACGGTGGATCGGAAGCTTGCTTGGCCGTGCAGCGGTGCTTGCATACGGTAGGTGGCGTGTGCTCGTATACGGTAGCGGTGAGTGGGAGCGATCGATCAATCCGATTAATCCCTGCAAATCGGCACACGGTACACACTCATTCGGAAACGTCGTCCTCGTGGTGGTGGTGAGGGGCACACACCAGCGGGGTATTACGGTATCAGTCAGTCCCTCAGCCGACAATTGGCCTCCTCTCGTCCTCATCACTGTTGTGGCAATTTAAAGCATCACACACTGCACCACCACCATTGGACACTCTTATGAGAAATTGTTGTACGGCGAAGGTCCACTTTTTACGCGAAGCAAAACTTGAAAAAAAAAAGAATTCAGGCTAAAGGAGCAATTCCGCACTCAAGAAATGCCCACCATCACCGCAGTTCCAATGCACAAAAAATACAAGGCTTTCCATGTAATCACGAGGATTGCGCCCATAGGTCGACAGGGTGGGCAGGAAATTGTCGAAATTGTGGGTAGAGTTTTCGAACATTGGCAATGACAATGCCAAAATAGGGACATGAGTCGTCGTTTTTTTAGTATCTGTCGACATATGATTGCGTCATCCCTATGCAATCTCACCTCGATCCGAAGAGGGAGAGGATGAACCAGAAGATGTAGACGATGTCGAGGAAGAGTTGGATGGCAGCAAAGATGTGATCCTCGGGCGAGATCTCGTACTTGCGACCGCCCATTAGCATCTGAGGAAGGGAAAGTAATCAATACTTTCAATCAATATACGGAAATGCGAGGAATAAAAACATACTACCTAAATAATAAATAATCAGAGCTATGCTAAATACGCATTTCATGAATTGTTTGATTTTCGAATCCTTGCTCAACTACGCGCGTTGAGATTCTAGTGAGTATCGCGAAAAAAAAACAAAAATATTGGAATCAATTTGCAATTTCAGAATATCGATTTTTTATGCAATAGACTACCGTATATACCTGAACGTCGATGGCGAGGTAGGCCATGAACATGAGAGCGGCCAGGCCAGAGTAGATTGTGTACATGATCTTCACCTTCTGCAAAGAAACAACGGAGTTTATTATGTTCTCGTCAAGGTCAGCATTTTTTTAAAAATGAATTTTAATTCTAAAAAACGTACGAATGCGAGCGTTCCAATCATGGCGACGATTCCGAACACGAAGAGGAACATGGAGAGCAGAGCCATCACTCCCATGCAACTGCAAATTAATCGATAATACTATATTCAAATACATTATTCCATTGTAAACTGAATGAAGATTTTTCGGCTTGAATAATTACGCTGAAAAAAATCAATCCTCGATACTCGCTACCGTAACCTCCGGGGGGGGGGCTACCGTATACCTGGTGAGGTCGTATTTGGTCTGCATGGCGAAGATGATGATGATTCCACAGCAGGCGGTCGTGATCACGAGTGACATCAGCACCGACTCCGTGCTAAACTGCATCGTCAAGCACATCGTCATGAAGCCCGTCGCCAGCGTCTGCAATATCCATCATACATTTTCGCCCGGCCGAGATCTCTCATTTTCACACACTCTCTCGCCTAGCATAAACACGTCAGATATTTCATAAACACGTCAGATTTCTATCGGAAGTTCGATAAAACAGGTCAGATAGGGGGCAATTCTTACTAAACTCGACATTCTGCGCATTCCTAGATGGGTCTCGAGTCTCGAAACTGCCTAGTTCAAAAAAGTGTAAACCGATAATCTCGGCCAACGAAAATGTATGATATCCATTCATTATTGATTTATGTTTTTTTTGCAACATCGATTGATTACCACTGTCATATTATGGCATTATGGGGGGGGGGTAGGTTACCGATTATCGGCACCTCGTTTGACCTTGCTGCCGTGATAATGCAATGCAAGTAGCGTACAGTGGTCCAAAATAGTCAATGTGCGATAGGTATACAGTATGGCAGGTGAACGGTACTCACAAAGACGCCGGTGAGGATGATGTTCATGGGGAAGGAGCGGCGGACGCCCTCACAGCACACCAGCACGAGGTAGGTCACGAAGAAGATGCCACTGAGAGGAGAGGAGAATGGTTATCGATTGATTATTAGGCTTTGTCAAAGTTGTGCAACAACAGTTGTTAATTGGTGCAATGGCACTTAGCACACTTGCTAATCGTTTTTTTTCTTTATCTTCTACATCTCTTTCATTCGTGCGACAACTTACTACGACGCGTAGAACAGTCCGACGGATCTACCAAAGGTCGACTTGATTCCGGGTGAAAAGTAGGGCAGAGCGGTGATGACGCCGACCACCGCCAGCTGAAACACCATAATAATTAATCTTTTTTACTTATCGATTGATGCATCTTTGTCGAGTATCGACTTGTTTCTACTCAGAAATCAGCTAGTGCCCTTTTACAAAACATGATGAGGCCGACCACAGCCAGCTGAAACAAGAAACCATTTCCATCTCGCCTCTTTTCCTCAATTTATCGATCGACTTTTCTTTGTCGAGTATCGGCTTGTTCCTGCTTCCTCATGCCTTGAAACCCCATTGATACGCTTGCACTTACATGGTAGTCACACTTCCCAGTCTACTAAAGTTCCCTCGATACACGTGATATTTCCAATTTTAGTTTCGCACACTTTTCATTTCTGGCTTCACAATCAGCACAAAATCCTTACGTGTGCACTTTTCGTTCCCCTAGCATTTCGAAAATCTCTTAGGACAGACACGTGATTTCATCTGACCACAAGTTCAAGATATCATGTCTAAGCGGAAATACAAGGATTAACGCGAGATTATATTCTACCGTAAGTTCCGAACCCTTTCGTCTAGACTCCCACTCCACTTTCGAGAAATCCCAAGATTAATGCGCGAAAAGATCTTGGAATTTTTACCCAAAAAAAACAAGCGAAACCGTATGAGAGGTGCGAACTATGACATCAATCATGATCTCTATCCCTTTCATAACACTTTTGATGCATGCCTGAGGCTAGAGTGGTTATCGTAGTGCTATTATTTCATCATTCGGGAAATCCGCTGTAAATCTGATAACCAATCCGCTGGTGGCTTCAGGATTTGATGCAATTTCCGAATGAGTTTCTGGATATTTACCATTGAATGCGATCATTGACCAATAGCTTCTTCGGAGAAAAAGTACCATGAGCACCTACCGACCCGACAAAAACAGTTAAATAAAATCTATAATATCTTACCATGATAGTGACCATTCCAAAGACCTTGCGGACGAACGCCATTCTGATGCTCTTCTCATTGAAGTGCAGCGAGTACCTACAAATGGGGCAATCGATAATCAGTTACCGTATCCCAATCAAATGTTAGTGGTGGGACTCGCTACATATTGAGTATTTGGCCAATTCAGTCGCATATCCATAATTTAGAGGGATTACCTAGTGATGACGCAATAACTCACTTGAATGGTCCATCTCCGCTGTCTCCTCCACCGTAGCCGGGCTGGCCGCCCGTCTCAGCCTGATTCGCCGTCGGCATGTAACCTTCAAGCAATCAATCGATATTCAACATGACGTTTTAATTATCGATTTACAATGACCAATCGATAATGCGCCGAGATCTCACACTCATCGAAAAATTCCAGAGATAGGTTTCCTAGAGATTTGTTTTCCCCCGTGTGCGTAGTGGCAGATGTAGTATGAGTAGTGGTTTCGATGCATGATAATCACGAGGAAACTCTTTCCTTTTCTCTTTCTCCCTCTCTCTCTCTACCACCATTCTCACTACAGAATCGGTTAGAGACTCTACAGAATACTGTGGCGGTTTTGTAGCAGCCGTTGACAAGACAACCAGAACCGGGGAAAAGAAAGGAAGGAAAGGGATCGATAAATGGTGACTTTCAATTCGCCATTTACACCCTTGCCAGATGATGAAATGCAATGAACGGAGGGAATGCGGCTAGTTGAGTCATCTACAGTGTGGCACGATTCTTTCGCACAAACGTAATCAATCGATGGGATGAGGGATATCGAACAACAAAGAGAGCGAGCAGAGAAGGAGAGAGAGTAAACAGGAAGCTGAACAGCAAACAGAAGTCTATGAGATACGAGACAATCGGAGAGGGAACCGAGGGGAGAACCCTTTCTATAGTAGTCTCAGAAGGTTAGTAGTAGCATTATTTCGCACAGTCTCTTCACTGGTAGGTGGATGACAGAGTGTTCGAAATGAAAAGATCGTGGTCTCACATTTCGCACTCCCTGTCTGAGAACGCTCATTCAGTAGTACGAATACTTTCTGGTGAAAGCGGAACAAACGTATGGATGATGTTGTTCGACAGGCCCTATCCATATATTGATTGATATTGAAAGTAGAACAGGGAACAGCTTGCATAGCTCATAGAGGCGGCAAGTCCAAGACTTTTTTTGCAACCAGGCGACGAGAAGGCGGTCCCACGGTTACCTAGAGACATCTCACAAAGATCAGGGAGACCATTTAGCGAGTCACAACGTTCGCATTTTAGAGACATTTCGCAAGTCTAGCCCTGACATTATGCAGGATGCGTCGGGGTTCCTATGCATCGCATAGCTTGAGGCATCTGATACTGACTCATCCCCAAGCAATGTGCAGTATTTCTCTGAATCCCTGCGCACACATAGTTAATCACGTGATTTCGCAATCCGCCTGGGGAAACAACAGTGACACATGATTACTACTGTATACATTAGCTGTCATGCCCATCTAACGGGAAACGAGCGAGGTAAGCAATGAATATACCGCCGTCAGGTGACAAGAATGAGAGAATGCCTGCTGATTACCGTATCGCCATGGTTACGGTAGCAGGGTGATAACAACGTGATACACACAGGAAAGGGAAAGGTTCTCGCGCAGCTGCCGATCGATATTTGGAAGCCTCTCCCCCCTCAGGCATCAGGGAAACAGAAGGACTTCTTTCAAAAGTCCATTGAGCGCACACACCACAAGCCCTTGCAAAGCCCCGGGTATCAATTAGAAAGCGATATACGCTAAGTGCCCGCGGCGTCATGGATTGCATTACACGGGTAGACCAACGGCGTAAATGGGGCACGACAAATTGGGCTCTGATTCCGCCGTCCCTCGTTTACCCCTTCTCTCTCTAGACACACTTCCTACCCCCCACTACAACAACAAAGAAAAGCAATACGCTGCCCCGGGGCGAACGAAATAACAGAGAGGCTTTTCTTTTTTTTTCTAGCCAATTATTTGTTGTTGTGCCTTGTATGTGGTTCTCGTTTGTGCTTGAAACCATTGGCTTGTTTCTGGGAAACTTTTCCCATGAGACTCTTTGGAAGCCACTGATAAGGGAGAGAATGAGAAGAAACGGAATTCACCATTCTAATCGATAATCAATTACAGCAATGTATTTGCTAAATCGTTTTTTGTTGTATCTATGGAACAAGTGTGTGTGTGTGATGTAAAACAAAATAATAATGGACACTCACGAGGCATGGGAGGAGGGGGCATGAATCCGGGCGGGGGCACCTGTCCCTGTCCCTGTTGCTGGTAGCCCGCCTGGCCGTACTGCGGGTTGAAGCCGGGCTGCTGGAAGGGTTGTCCGCCGTACTGCTGCTGCTGCCCGTAAGGCTGTTGCTGTCCGTAAGGCTGCTGATACGCCATACTAACTCTGAAACATATTGATTTATTTATTTCATACATCCGCGTAGAGTGTGACAGAAATTAAATAAATGAGGAAGAATGCAATATCTAAATATGAGTGAGAAATGCATTCAAACAAACAATTAGCCAAAATACACACATGATTCCACATACACAGAAAGGAGTCAGCGCGAAAGAGTGTGCAAATGTAAGAGAGTCCATCTCGAATTTGAACGTCCCCAAACCCTGTTCGATAAGATTGGACTGCGTGTGGAATGATGCGGACACAAAACAGGATAGAGTTGGGGTGGAGGAAATGAGAGACCGAGCGCGTGAGGAAAAGTTATAGAAGCGACAATGAGCGGGAACGAAGGCGGGTAATCGATAAGAGAGAACGAACGGGGAGCTGAAAATGAGAGCGCGCGTGAGTCACTTGTCAGCCGTTCCCAGAACAGCGCAATTGTGAAATACGCCAGTTTCGGAAGGGAATTCTCCTGCGTGTGGGACGAAAAGACGCGTAATATCAGTGGGGAAAGTTGGAAACGTTAACCAAAAAACAGACGAGATGGAGAAATACAGATTGAGTACTCGCGAGAGGGAGAACGCACGTGAAAATAGAGAAAAATAAGAGAGACGTGTCGCGGAAAACAAGGTGAGACGTGTGACCCATCGAACCTGACCCACCGAACCAGCAGCGTCGCGGTCGCGTTAAGCGTTTAGTCCAACTTTTTTCGATTCGACGTTTTCCACCTTTTTTATTGAATATTTTATCGATTTCCTTTGTTTTTAATCACCTGGACACGCCCCAACTTTGCCTCTCTATCTTTTGTACTTCTTGCAGGGTCGTAAGCCAGCCAGAACAATGTGGTTTGAGCAGTTCTACTCCGGCATTGTCGTCATGGGCTGGGTAGCCGGCGCGTGCTACATGTCGTACCCCTTCAACAAGTGGGATGTTGGCCGCAAGTACAGAAGAGACTACTGCACCACGCATAGGTCAGCTATTTTTACTTGGCCCAATTGCACATAGTCGCCGTACTCCGACGTTTATCTTGCCAAGCTCAAGCGTTTTCTTCCGCGTAGTTTCATTTTAGAGTGTTCTCTCACCCAAAATAGTTGCTACCACAGATTGGAGAATGGAGGAAAACAACGTGTTCTTTCGCGTACTTTTCGTTTTTGAGTGCGCTCTCACCCAAGTAGTTTGTTGCTTGGGGAGTGAATGAAAACAACGTCGGTCGGGATTTTGCGGATTAGCGGCTCAGCATATGACGTGTTTCTTGCAGAGTGGAGCTGTCGAAGCGTGACCATCGTCTCACCGGCAACCAATACGTCGTCAACGGTCTCGACGCCATTCTCAACGCCTCCAAATAGACGACGAGAGATAAGCGAAAGCCGGCCTGAGTCTACGTCAGAGCATGTATTATTGTAATGATTAGTAGTAAAGAGACATTACTAAAACATCTTTCTTTGTGCTCAATGGGGATTGTTCATTTCAGTTTATCGGTTTTTGTTTGGGGGAAAAATTCTTGTAAGCCGACCCCCAGAGTGTGCTTGCTCATCCTGAAATAGGCGTTGAATATTTGTTCACGAAGGTCGTGATTACTAGTTTCGACCACTCGAAAATGCTTTGTTCGAGAGCAAAGGAAAACGAACAACGAAACATCGAGCTATTTCAAAATTGAGTAGAAACGTTTTGTTATTTCCCTTTTCGAGTGATCATCTCTAGTGATTACGTACCAGCAATGCCCTGGATGAATTGAACCATGTACCAGAAGATGGCCACAATGTCCACAAAGATTTGAACCGCGGCGTAGAAGGGGTCGTCGGGAGAGACCTCCTCTCGACGACCGCCCACCATCATCTGTAATCAGCTTCGCTTAGTTAATTACAGAGCTAATACATTTTCGCCCGTAGTCGATAACACGGCATTATGGTTCGAAATGTCAAAATTGAATTCCTGGTGAGACCATGGCTATTTTTCTATTCCCTAACAGTCTGCCTCAATTTACATAGTGCCGCCGATTACTCCTAATACCTGCACATCATAGGCGAGATAAGCCATCATGAGCAGTGTCATCAGTCCAGCATACACCGTATAGAGCCAGTAGACTTTCTGCAAGATACACTGTGCACTTTGGGAATACGACTGCAGAGAGAGAGAGAGAGAGAGAGAGAGAGAGAGAGAAATGCTCAACTGACAAATGCTAGGGCGGCAATGAGGGCAACGATGAAGAATATTATCATGACTAGGGAGATCAGCATGAGGACCGTGCGGCAACTGAAAGCATAGAATCCGTGGAGGGCTGGGAATTTCGAATATTGTAAAATTGCGGACCGCCGACACTGTTTCAGAGGATTTTTGACACGCGGACCTTTTTACGCTATACTTGTTCGAAATGCAGAACGCTGCATTTGTAAAAATATTTAAGTAGTAATAGCTGATTTAATTTAGCTCACTTAGTCATGTCAAATTTGGTCTTGATGGCGAAGATGATTACTGCTGTGCAGCAGACTGTAGTCATGAGGAGAGCGATTAGAACGACCTGAGAAGGTATACTGTAGTCAGTTGTCGATCGATTGACGAACCTCGGCGTCCGAGTGAATAGTGATGCCGATAGTCATCCAGCCCATTGAGAACACCTGCGAGATTACGATTTCGTCATCACTAGGAAATAAATACACTTCTTCCCTTTGTCCGGACCAAGCACCCCGAGCACCGCAATTCATAGGTCGAAAGGATGCGTTGCGGCAAGTCGAAAATGCGGGTTGTTTTTGTCAAAAAATGGACATGAAACCCGAAAATGTTGGTTGGGTTTGGTAAATATGGGCTTGAAAAACAGAAAATTCTCAAAATGAGGATTGGCTTCCTAGTTTTTTACGTACCTTTCGACCTATGCCCTCATTCATCATCTCACTTACGATCACCTCTCAATCTCTCCCAGATAGGTTGCTTGGTCTGGTAGATAAAGGGAAGGAGTGTCGACATGAATAACGTACGAGTAGTCCTGTCATGATGTAGTTAAGCGGAGTCTTCTTACGTGTGCATTTGCAGCACACTAGCGAAAGGTACGTTACAAGGTAGACGACGCTGGAAATATATTGTTTAGAAAGGTTATTACAATTTTAAAATGATACGTTCATGAAATGTACTACTTTTGGGTGTACTCTCTTTCTATACCTCGGCGTGTCTCTCGCTTTATAATGCTCTCTCGCCAATCATATAGTAAAGGAACGTTTTATAATTTTGGACGAGTGTGTGTGAATTTGTAATATCGATTGGAATATGGTGTACTACTTCAGTGTTAGTTATCCTCGAGTGAGTGCTGCAGTTCCCATCCCCATTTTTGGTCTAGTCAGTCATTCTTTGCGGATTGGAGGTTGGTTGGCCCCAAACACTGAAGTAGTGTCGAATACGGCAGCAGTTTTGGGGTACTGTAACAAGGTGACTCACTATGCCAGGTACCACAGCCACGAGTGACGGAATGCGAAAATGCGGAAGTTTTGACTGACGAAGGGTAGGAGAGTCATGAAGACGACCACCGCCAGCTGAAGTATGATAGCATTATATCGATCGTAGATTGGGTACGGTAGTCGATGCGATTACGGTAAGCTCCGAGGGATACTGTAGCACGGCACTGGTTTGCTTTACGGGTCCAGGCGCCCCGTTCTAATACAGTCTCTCCTTCATCATCTTACTGTATCAATCAAGCGGTTGCTCTGTTAGAACGGGGTGACTTGTCTGGTAAGCGAAAAAGTGACACTATAGCAACGCACCATGCACGCGACCATGCCGAAAACTTTCTGGATGAAGGCGCGACGGATGTGATCGTTGTCGAATGACTTTATTGCGAGAGCATCCCCCGCGAGCACTCCCGTCTTGAGCTGAGCCGCTTCTACTGTAAGGGTACGATTGGTTAGTTCAGAATACGATATATTAGTCTGGGTACAATAGGATAGTTTAGAATAGGGTAGACTAGTCTGGCTATGGTAGGTTAGTTCAGAATACGGTAGACTAGTTTGGGTATATACAGTAACCCGTACCGTCTTGTGGCTTGTTGTCGGCGGCAATGAGAGGGTCGGATGATGGGGGCGCCTTGGGGGTTTCGGGAGTGGCAGCGACCGTGCCTCCACCAGTCGCCTCGGTAGCACCAGTCTTCGTCTGACCATCCTCTGTTTTATCGCTGAGAATACGGTAGATGGGGTACTGTAGTGTGGTAAGTCAGAACTCAAACTGTAGATCATAGAATGTCAACTCACTCCATATCTCCGACCACCTCTCACCGACGAAAAAGGCAGAAATGGTGAGAGATTGGACATGAGTTAGCAAATGAAGTAATAATTATGTTTACGTTGCACCAGATTTGCGAGTTCAAAAGTTCAATCAGTATTTCGGTGATTCGTTATTGTAGACAACTAATTGCAAATCGATACGGTGAAAAAACAAAATTCACAATGTGTTCAAGAAAGACAAATGCATTTATATAATCAGTTTTTACTCGTCTTTTCGACAACGACATAGCTGTGTATACTCAATTTGAGAGGGAGGGGAATGGATCGATAATCTGGTCGATGGAAGGGGGTTCACAGGGATCCTTTCGAGTTGGACGACCCGCCGGATCCCTTTGTTGTGGCTCGGGTCCGAGTTTTCGTTTCTTTTGTTGTGCTCGCTGTCGGACTCCGTTGCGTCTTCTGCGTTTTGCACTGAATTTAATTTTGTTGAAAATCAATAAATGTCGGCTTTGAAAAAAATCAAAGAATGCCCTGTTTTGCCCTGAATTCGAGCACTTATTTCAGTAAAAATCAATCAATAAATGGGAGATAATTAAATCAATAAGCACGCACCGCTTCGCTCTCTTGCTGGGTCTTGTCGACTGGATCAGATTTCTTCCTCTGCTCGCTCTTCTTCTTGCGAGCCTTGCTGGGTTTCTGAAAGTTGTTACTGTAGCTTTGAGCACACCCTCGGATTACGGTACCTTGGGTGGCCGCGGTGGCGAAGTGATTCGAACCTCTTGAGAGTCGCGAAGCAGATCGTTCATCTGGGAAAACAAATCAGTTGGCAATAGTCGAAGCGAGTTACTGTAACCTCATTCTCGACATCTTTGAGATCGCCCAACTGAAAATAGACGAAGATTTTTGTCCGATCCGATGTGTCACAAACTCACATCCTTCTCGTTGAAACTCATAGTGGAGGGGCAGGTGTTGATGGGCTCCTGCAATATATTGCGTCATGACTAGGCAACCCGAACACTGGAACCTACATTCGATTTGTTCTTCTGTGGATCGATTTGTATAAGCGCGTCTCCTACCACAGCAGTTTTCAATTTGCTGAAACAATGACAGACCGGATTACGGTAGGGATGCAATCGATCGATATACCTTGAATTGGCCCTCGCACTGCGCAATTCTTTCGCTGTAGCCATCTGCTCTTTCAGAGAAGCTGAAAAATGGGGTTACAGTATCCCGCGAGATACGGTATCAATTACCCGCCGCAATAACATGCGGGGAAGCCGCTTGAAGGTCGGCTTTTTGCGACTCCACATTGCTCATTCCCGGCATCGCAGAGGTTACATGAATGTCCTGAAGAGTACTGTAGAAAATTGAGAGGACGTATTGCGACCTACCTCGGTCGGTTCGTATTTCGCTTTGAGAGATCGAAGGATGTAGTACTGTACCATGGCGACGCCGAAATCGATTAGTTGGAGGATGACGAACACGATCAATACTGCGTGGATTGCTGTAATTGATGATATGCTCCCTACAGTATCCATGGGGGCAACTATTTACCGCTTTCTGAGATCCTCGTTTCCAGTATGATGCATGGGGTTCTGAAGAGTTGTTTTAGCAATTGGGGGAGAAAGATCAAGGACTAACTTGAATGAGGCCGTGTAATGCATTCTAGTCGTGACGTAGAAGTAGGTTCCGAGTACGATCTGTTGCATAGTAAAGTAGTTCTCACTCGTCTGAAGAATTACGGTATTGTGGATTACGGTATCTACTCTGTCGAGTTGGCACGATGCCAAGTTACTATGCGAGACCAGCTCGCGCATGTATGTGACGTAAGGCAATTAACCCTCTTCTAAATACCCTAACTCGGGTCAATTTCGTGGCCGGATACCGTACCTTCGCCACCGAGAGGTACTGTAGCGTCTGCCCGCTCGGCGCGTTGATGTAGTTGTTATACTGGCTGTACGAGTTAAACGAGACCAAAGTGTGCGCGACGGCGATCGCGAACTAAATGCATACTGTAGATGAGATATTGGCACAGTGCCAACTCACGATGGGAATACTGTAGATCCAGCAAGCGAGCATGACCATACTGGAAGCGGCCACTAGCAGCGCGCCGAGACGTGTCAACAGGCGGAGGTAGATCACAACTCCGATCGATTTCTGCAAGATTACGGTATGTGGTGAGTACGGTGGTACTGTTTACTTTTCCGTACTGGGGAACCCGTTCTATTAAAGTGAGTCTTTTATTCATCATCCCACAGATCAATCCACAGAACATCGTTTGAATCTAGCGGTAACTCTACTAGAACAGGGAACTAGAACTAGAATGGTCCGGTAACGTAAAACAGTGTCACTACGGTCGCCACACTTACCACTGTCGAGTTGCTGTCGGAAGCCTCTGCTGCAGGCTGGAATGCTGCAGCATCATTGGCTGTCGCAGCTGCTGCAGCCGACTCGATGGTAGACAGTTTGGAGGGGGAGAAGAGGAAGGGAGCAGACAACCAACTGAAAGGAGAGGAAACTATGAGAGTGAACGATCGATTGGAATATTTATTGATTGATTGAACGAGACGAAAACAATCAATATTCCAATCGGTCGATCACTTCTGGACGAACCGGCGGTGCCGCGTGGTTGCTCGTGCCGATGAGTGGGAGTACGGTAAGAACAACAAATTTCGATTACCTATTGATGGTGCACTATTCAAGGAACCAGTACCGAAAACGGACCCGTCCACGGTACCCGAAGAGTCGGGACCGGCGACCACTGCAACCACGGGGACTACTGGGACAACTGGGACTACGGCGACCACCCAGACGGATCCTGGGAAGGTGGGACTATGGTACCTGGGTACGGTGGATTACTATGAGCTTCATTTTTTCCAGCTCAAACCTGCGGTCGCCCCTCGGAACATAACCAGACCGTACATCAACGTCGACGAGGTTACGGTGGTGTTACCGTATCCCGTTCGGAACTTTTATTGCAGGTGCTGCGAATCGGCGCTGTGCTCGAGCGACGATCCCCGCCTTTGACAGAGGTTACTGTAACCAAACCACTGTTTAAATTACGGTGCTTTTGTTCACAGGCCCAGCGACTTGCCTTCGACGCTATGGCCTTCACTAGAACCTTCGACAAGGTAGAGCGAAGATTACTGTATGGCTTAGCTATACCGATTTTTCAGCCTCCCGCACCCGAATTCCACACGCACCTGCAGAGGGCGATCGGTGGAGTGGTACTGTAAATAGCCAGATGTCTCGATCAATAACTGAACTCGGCTGTAAAGGTGCTGAGTCCGAGACTGGCGCTCGAATCGCTGCACGCGCTGGTGCAGCAAGGCCTGCTGTCGGGCGCCGAGAAGGATGCGGTAGTGGACAAAGTGAGTACTGTAATCAGAATGCGGTAGTTTACAAAGTAAGTACCGTAATCCGTGGAGAAATGCTTGCAGCTGAAGATCACTCCGCTGAAGGATATTTCGATGCTCCTCATAGGTTTGCCATTCTATTTTCCCGCAATTTTGAAACACTAAAATTCCAGGTGAACTACTGCGATCGGAAGCGGCGATGCTCAAGCGAGCACCCGGTCAGATTGAATAATCATACAACTTCCCATCACTCAACAAGACTTTCAACGAATTCCATCACGATAAAATCATCTGAATTTGTGAAGAATTGGCTGGAATAACACAAAGCAAATAAGTAATAGTAAAAATCAATGCAATTTATAAAATAATATATCTCAACACGAAAAATACGGTATGTGTTGCTGAAATGTACGGTATGATTATATCGACATTTCTAGTCTATTTTGGCTTCTTTTTGATCACTTAATTTTTGCCTGTTTTTAATGGTTTTTCTTCGTTATTCCTTTCCTAACAGTATGTGTTCAAGGTAATCAACGTCTTTTCTACTTCTGCTTCAGTTTTCGGCACGTGGTGCTGCTTGTGAGTGTTTTTATTTACTTTGCTTTTGCTCAGACTCTTTTCCAGCATTCTTTATTCGCAGATACTAAACCAAGAGGAAGACTGATAATATAGGCGAGTGACAATTGGGGAACATGCTGGTTGCTAATAGTAGGGGTACTTTGAGCTTTCTTTACGATGGTGATGAGTTCATTTACAAGTTCATTCGATCGTCGCGATTCTCCTCTGTATTTTCTCAATCTCCGCAATATCCGTGGGCGTGTCAATGCAGTATGAGCTCTGCACGAACGGGCGCGGACTCGCCGCCTGCAAATATCTTGGTTAATCGATTAGAATTTAGTGAAAAAATGTTTAAAAACGTTAAAAAAAATTGTTAGAACCGTATTTTTCAAAAGCCCTTTCAAACGTCTCAAAAGGAGTCAGCAGCGACGAAATGCATTTGACTAAGAGAGGCTCGTTCCCAATCCCTTTCTGGAGGGTGCATTCGCTCACCCTTGCGGTGTGGAGGGGAGTGGCGACGCGTCTTGCCGTAGTGGGAATGGGCGAGCGGGCCTTGCGAGTGACTATCGTCTGTTGCCCTCCCGCTGCCACAATCTTGCCTGGAGTAGGCGCCTCCTTGCTTCTCGCCGGATGGCTCTTCGGCGGCTGAGCAAAAAGAATTTAGATTGACTAGACATGACGAAATAACCTCTGGTGTGGCGACAACGCGCGGTTGTGTGGCGGGAAGTGCAGCGACGGGGCGAGGAATGTCGACGCCCGACTCGGCAGAGGGACAGCGACTTACTGCCTGTAACGGACAACTGTGTATACGGAGATTTATCGATACCCCTGTCCTACCGTATTTAGCTACAGTATCCCCATTCTTCTCACCGCGACACTCTTCTCCGATCTCAACGACAGCACTGATCGGGCGACGGGCTGCGAGTTGACGCACGTCTTGCCAATGAGAGTCTCCGTCCGCACGAACAAAGACATGCGATGGAACGTGTTCTTAACAAGACGGATCTTATGTGTGACCCACCCAACTCTTCCGCTACCGTATCCAACTCACCGGGTTGCATCCGAATACCGTCTGATGATCGGCGCCCTGGACGATGAATGGCGCGAGAGGATGACGCAGGCGCTGCGCAAGCGCGGTAGAGTGCTCCAGGGGAACCATCTGAAATACGGTATGGGGTTAGGATACGGTAGTGAGGTTGTTGATTAGGATACTGTACCGAGTCATCGGTGCCGTGTACGATCAGAATCGGCAGATCGATGTTGGAGATCTTCTCGCTGCTGCAAATGAATACGGTATTGCGATTACCGTACACAGGAAACTACAGTATATGGCATAGATCGTGGGCATAGCTACTTCAGGTAGAAGACAGAAATCAGATAGAAAAAAATAGCAGCATAGAAAGAATTGCTAATTCAGCTGTACAGAGCCGAAGTAGCGCTGATTTCTAAATATCTAATTTCTGTCTTCTAACTGAAATAGCTGTACCCACGGGCACTGAGCAGTCTGCTCACTTGGCGAATGGGTCGAAGCAGCAGGTCTTGTCGCGCGTCGGCTGTGACGACAGCAGCCGAATAGAGGAAGTGAACGGCGCCACCAGAATCATGCCAGACAGGGGCGGAGGACTCTGAAAGAAGTCAGTCGTCGATTGAAGATACGGTAAGTGCTAGGGTTGGCCATTTGAGGCAATTAATTTTTCGCACCCCGCACCCCGCACTCTGGCTGTGTGCGGTATTCCGCACCCCGAGTGTGAAATATCGCACCCCTTGTTTTAAATTTTGTATTTAATTTTTCTACCTGTTTTTCAAACTACTGAGGTGTCAACTAATCAATTTTGATGAACCTTTCAACCCTACTTCTCCACCGAAACTTCCAGTACCAAACCTACATACTCCACATGTTGTCTCGGATCACACATTTCTTGCAATCCAAAGAAAGTTTGCGATGACATTTCTATAGTGCAATTTGTTCAATCCTCAAATTCTCGATCTTGAGAATGACAATCGAATGCGTTGAAAAAATCTTAGTTTAAAAAAACGTGCTTCCAGCCAACGGCATTTTACAGGTGGTGTAGGAGGGGTAGATCAAAAGAGAGCGTATACAGAACCCGTCAATACTGTCACCTTTGTATTTTCGACGATATCTCGGTTCAGGCTTATCGAACATATCTAATGTTTTGAGAGTATTAATATTTTACGATCCTTGATGATATAGTAGGGTCGAGGTCGGTTCACTTTGATCGTGCTACCACTTGCTGCTGCCGACCATCATCGACGGCCGTTCGTATGTTATCGTGTCACATACAGTGCCCCAAGTAAAGTATTCTTCGCATAATACACTGTGTTTCAGACTTGCGTTTTTCTTTTTTTTTTTCAATTTCCATGATGTGCAACGAGGGTCGACCTACTCTTGCTAACATAGAAACACATTTTTATTTGGAGACTCCTTCCATATCCCGAAAATGGATGTCATGTGATGGCTTTCTCGAGAACTAGACACATCTCAACCTGCACGTTCATACACACTATGAGAGAGAGATGAACTCGAGGAGCTTGAAGATTCGCCGTCACTAACTCTTGGTTGATCCCGTACTGGTCATCCGACGGGCCAAGCATCGATTGTGCATCGACAAGCATCGATCGATCGAGCATCAAGCATCGATCACGTATTGTGACGGGCCGACAGATGTTGCATGATCATCACTCAGAAGTTCCCTCTGCCAGACGTAGATTCGGTAATTGCATACCATATATCTAGTTCACACACAGAAATTGTACCACTGCGACTGAATATGACGGATCTGACCGACTCTTGAAAAAACGGCCAATTTTTCCCATACAATAAGGACCATACTTCTTATGATCTTACATTTGAAGTTTGAACAAATTGCACTATAGAAATGTCATCGCAAACATTCTTTGGATTGCAAGAAATGTGTGATCCGAGACAACATGTGGAGTATGTAGGTTTGGTACTGGAAGTTTCTGTGGAGAAGTAGGGTTGAAAGGTTCATCAAAATTGATTAGTTGACACCTCAGTAGTTTGAAAAACAGGTAGAAAAATTAAATACAAAATTTAAAACAAGGGGTGCGATATTTCACACTCGGGGTGCGGAATACCGCACACAGCCAGAGTGCGGGGTGCGGGGTGCGAAAAATTAACTGCCCCATTGGACTCTTTTATAGACTCCTTGAATCATTTGACTCTGAGCCATCTTGACTCGCGCGGTGTGAGGAGTTAAAATTACTCGGAGTAAAGTGAATCCTAGGATTCACATGACTCCTGAGCCCATAACTCGGGATAGAGAACGTGTACGAATGTCGTAATGGCACACAACGACTTAGAATTGAAAATAGGATCTTTTATATTTTTTGGAGCAAAAATAATGTATCATTATGCAAATCACTCTCTCAGCTCTCTAACTATCACATCTGCTATTTGTAAATGATACTTGACAACAATTCCGGTTTCACTTTAACATTAAGCACTTGTGATTCTGTCCAAAGAGTGTACCTCATGAATTTGTATTTCAAATTGTGATATTTGAAATAAATAATAACTGAATACTCAAAATATTTGTAAATAATATCTTGGTTTATAAATTTCCTGCTTGCGAAAATCCTCAGGAGTCAAGTGAATCCTAGGTGAGATTCATTTGACTCGTGATACTGTACTGATTACTGATACTGATTCACTCGACTCTCATTCTTTACTTTTTGAGCGGCTGTGAAAGAGTCAAATGGCCAACCCTAATAAGTGCGCTTACCGTATTCGGTGGTGTGAGAAGGGCCTTGCGGTAGGCGAGATCCACCGCGGCCGCAGTGCCGATCGAGTATCCGAGCAGGACGATCTGGGATTACGGTAGATGACTGGGAAATATCGATTGATAACTTACACTGTGGTCGGGATTCGCCTGCTTGACGTGCTCGAAGACGGCGAGTGTGTCGGAGTAGATTATGCGCTCCGACGGATAACCGGTACTGTAGCCGAATCTGAAGAGAGACACGGTATTATACCGTACCCTAGCTCAACTGACCCAGAGTAGTCAAAGGCGTAGACGTCGGTACCAATGCTGTCGGCGACCTAGAAATTATTGTTTGATTTACTGATAATTATTGATTGGTTACCTGCAGGAAGTTGATGCAGTGCGGCTGTAGGAAGTGTCCGAGATCCGACGAGTTGGGCTGGGTCATGAGGAGGATCTGAATCGAATGGGTTACGGTATCTGAATGAGCGGGGATTACGGTACCTGTTTCTGCATGCTCTCACACGGTGCGGGCTCGCGGCAGCGAACATGGATGACGACCAGATCGTTACCCTGCGCATTCTTGATTGTCGTCGCGGTTATTCTGAAATTGGAGTACAGTATTTCTCCACTATGAGTACGGTAGATCACCTCTCCATGATATAGGCATAGTCGGAGTGCGTGAGGCCTCTCATGGGCGTGGGCACGAGGGTGAACGCCTTGCCGGCGACCTGGGAAGAGGAGGCTAAGGCATTACCGTACCTACAGTCTTTATTTGGCTGCAGTGCTGCAGTACTACGGTATCCTCTCACTTCTTTTGCCGATTCGACATATCGATGCGCCTCCGTGTTCAACTGCAGTCGATATCCGCTGTTCTTGAGGGGCGGATGGAAGGCGACCTTGCGGACGATAGAGGCAGGCATCGGGGGACACGTCACTTGGCATACCGTACCTATCGCCTGGAAAAGGGATATGGTAATTGTGATCGATACTGTAGAAGACGAGTACGGTAGCTACGATGAATACTGTATACGACGAGTACGGTGGCCGATCGATAGTCACCGAACCTTGAACACGTTGACGATGCTGGTCCACGTGCTGACTTTGGCCTCTGCTCCCGAGGTCACGCGCGCATCCGTGCTGTCCTCCGAGTTGGAACGAACCTCACGATTTAGCTCCTGAATCAGGGGAAGTATACTGTAGGTCGACGCGGATGCGGTAGATCGCGTTATCGATTTTTCGGTCTCACATCGATGAGCACGCTGAGGTTGCTTCGGTGAGTGCCCGTCCGCCGACTGCTCACGGACGAGGCGATGTCTGCAATGTGGGGGTACTGTAGCCGTTATCGATTGGGATACTGTAGAACAGTATTGCGAGGGTATAGTACCTGACAGAACAGAAGGAGTCTGCGCGCTGTCTGGTCCGAGCTCGGACACTACGAATTCGGCCATGCCCGGTTACGGTAGCACCCTGAATGGGATGCGGGTTACGGAGGACTCGTACGGTATTTCGGGCTGTAGGTAAACTGTAGGCTGTAGGCTGTAGGCTGTAGGGGCACCTGTGTCTCGACTTGGACAGGGGAAGAGACCGCAGATTGCGAGAAGTGAGGGGCGCAGTAATGATTGGAGAATGGAGGAGGGGATATGGGTGAAGGATGTAATCTCCCATGTAAATTTGGAGTGATATTTTGCAACTCTGCAGTCCTCCTTGGTGATATTGAAATTACGCCGTGCCGGATTAGCGCGTATTGCATCGTCATTGCAGATTTCTTCTCACGAATTTCGTCGAGCGCGAAGATAGCTGAAAGAAAGAAGGAAAGATGGATGACAGAAGTTGGTATTTTATATTTTTTAAATTAAAATACAAATATATTACTGCCAGAACAGTATTTATAAGTGTAGGAAGCTATTTTTGAACTAGGAAATTATGTAGGCGAAAGATGGATGACAGAAGTGGGTGCCTAATAGTATTATTTTTTAAAATCTTAATGATTCCAGTGCATTTATCAGTGTATAAAACTATTTTGAGCGAGAAAAAACTCAGTTAGCGGTAACATCCACCCTCCGCCCCGCGGCGGGTGGGTGTACGGTAGGCAATTCAAAACATGTGCACGAGGCGACTGCTGGCATTTTGCCAAGAGCTTAATTAGCATCTTCTTTCCCTTCTTCCCATCGCTGCTTCCAAAATCGACTTATTTTAGTCGATCGCATCTTTCGCATTTGTTTTTCGTACTTTAGTTTTGGCTTTTCGAACTCTTCATCATTTCACGCGTCTTTCATTCAAAACTATTTCCATCGCGAGCTCAAAATAGGAGTGGGAGTAAAATAGGTTGGTTTAGTTGCGGTTGCGGTTTCTCTCTGATGTAATGCTCTTTCATTTTTCATCCATCGCTACTAGCCAACTACCTTGTGTCGACTTCCTCCCTCCCTCTCCATTTCTCTCCTATTTTTGCAACATTGCGGGCAATTTGTAAGTATGCGCGCGCAGATAGATCGAGTAGAGAGTAGAGTGGAGCGGCACGTGAGAGCGGCTGGGCACTTCCGTTTGAAGTTTCGTCAAATGACCGTCCAAAATCTCCTACTTTGTGTTTTATAGAGCAAAAAAAGTGGTCTACTATGTATGTTTTGGAGAAAATAATCAACAAAATTTCCTTACCACATGATTTTCAATTGCATTTAGCGTCCTGACATGTGTTTTATAACTTGCTCTGGATTTGTGACTTCCCTCTTTGCGTTAACTATCGATCAGAGGGAGAGATAAGTTGCGAGTTAGTGGTGTCTGTTGCTTGTTCCCTTTGGGGAAACTACTCGAGATGGAGAGAGAGAGATATACTCGTCGATTACGCGCCAAACCCGGAAGTTGCGTATGTTTCAACTCGAGTTTATGTTACCGAGTGGGAGCGTAACGATTGACCCGCCAAAATGTGGTGAGGCAAAACACACCTAGGACGGTCTCGTATTTCAGGGGGCCGGCCACGAGGAGTCGAGTATTATTACTTTTACTTCCTCTTTGGTTGGTTCTTTCGTGTGCGTTTTTCGATTTTCCGCCCCCTGTCTCTTCCACCCTCTCCTCCTCTTCTTCTTCTTCTCTTTACTGACACTCTCTCTACTGTGTCGTCCCTTCTTTCGCTAGGTTAGTCCCTACCCCCCCCCCAAACACGAACTGTACACATGGTTCCAAACACGGCTTACAATGTTCTGGTGCCTCAGAGAATGTAAGGCAAACGAGCAACGAGTGTCTTTTCCCAATTGGGAAAAGGCGCCCAAGAAGCGCTGTTCGGCGCCTTTTCCGGGAAACACACTTTGTGACCGCTTCCATGACAATCCGAACATTGTGGGCTCTAGAAAGGGGTGAGGACTGTGAAATGATTTGGTACCCTGTTACATGTTCGTTGGCCAGAAATTCCGGTCCGCTAGTTTCTTTACCAAGAAGTTGTATGACTCGATTTGAAATTTAACCCAATATCTGATCATTTTCCTTCAATTTGCGATACAGAACTGGCTAGATTGTTGGTTTTTCTGATAAATTTGAAGTCTCAAAATAGCGTTATTTCCGGTCGAACGAAAATTTATGGTTGCCCTCCCCTTCATGTCTACCACTACAGTGGTTGTTGCAGACACATGCACACACATGAAGTGATCCCTGTCCGATTTTTCACCCCTCGCTCTCTCTCTCTCTCTCTCTCTCCCCCCTTTCTCTCATCATCTCTTCCCTCATACGTGTCGTCTCCTCCCGAATAATTGCCCCTCACTCCAATGGGAGCAACAATCGAATCCTCTATTTTTTTGGTCGCCCATTGTTTCTTCTTTCGACTCGACGACTCGCGTGTGCTGTTTTTAGCGCGGTGATGATTTCCAAATGTTTGGTCCCTTGGACCCCGACGGAGAGAGCGAGAAAGAGAGAGAGAGAGAGAGAGAGAGAGAGGGAGGGAGAGAGAGAGACCAGACGACGAGTTGACCACTATTGTTATCAGCAGAGGTCTTTCTCACGCCGGCTAATGGTATATGTGCGTGTACTCTTTCTATAACTCGGTATCGCTCTTGTTTTCACTCGCTCTACCGTATTGCGTTTTTTTTCTGGAATAATCAATACTGTTGGTTGTTTGGTCAGGTTTCGAGTTGCGCATGGAGGCGCACCATCACTTCCACCACCTCTCGCACCGGGGCGCTGCGGCCGTCCCGCAGAAGCTGTTCGCAAACTGGGAGATGGACAGGGCGCACACCAGCACCGTCCAGAGGTATTTGAGGGGTTGATGAAACACGAATCCCGCGGGTTATAGCCAAGTTGCGTGTGTGTGAAATTGCCAACGACGTCAGATTGTAGCGCGAATGACGCGTGCATTTTTTTACAAATATAATAAAAATGTTTTGGCAGTTTGTATAGGTTAAAAATCAGTGATCACAAAAAAATAAGCGCTTGGAACGGGAAGAGAGAGAGAGTGACTCGTCCCGTCAGACTAAAAAGATTACGGGAGACGGGGGGAATTTGGTATGGGGGAGGGGATTGAAATGCAGACTAAAACCTACCCCCATCACGAGATTGTGAGAAGGCGATGGGGTGAAAACAATTTTAAAATGGCTGCACTATCTCTTTGAGTGTTGTGCTGGATTCATTGATGAAAAAGGTGAGGGGTCCGTCTGTTCACTTAATGTAAGCAAACTTTTTCGCGAATCGACGAGAGCATGGGAAATGGAAAGAGTTAGTCCTGAATCGTGCCATGGGATAGATTTTGCCAAACGCGTTTCGGGTTATTTAACCAGAATGGAGAGTGTTTTGACCCCTTAAAATTTAATGGATATGGACACTGAACGCACCATAATGTGTGGCACTACTAGCATTGTGTTGTATGCACACAGGAAAAAATCTTGTATGGGTAAAGGTGTTCCATGTCAAGCGATTTTACAGTAGCAAGCTACCACGCTAGATGGGGCAAGCCGGTAAGCCAGCTGCAACGTGGGATTACGTAACCCAAGCTTTCCCAAGGCATCTAGGGCACGTTACCTTTCGCAATCAAAGTTGCTACCAATTTACCGCCCCGAGGAAGGCTTGGTTGGCCTGGGCGGTTTGTATGGGTAATGGTGACTCAAGCCAATTTCGCGAGAAATGGCCACAAATAGCGCCCAGGCCGCCGCATGATTCGGATGAATAATGCATTGCTGAAATGACGGCATTCCAAAGTTGTGTGAATACCGTAGTTGAGAAGCGATAATTGATTTTTTTTGTTCCAGAGTCTTCACACTGAGCATCTCTCGCCTCGCTCTCTTCCCCTGCCCGTCGCAGATGAGATCGTTCGTGATCACAGCGAAATTGGAGGTACGGTAGAATACGGTAGAATCGATTTTCTGCCTATGAATAGGGCAAAAGTCGTATTGCTGAGGCATGTTCATGCATGTTTTCAAAAGCTCGCCGATTTGCATTCTGGGACTCGAAAATGATCATCGTCAAATATATTGAGTGATGTGAAAATGCTTGATAACGTTGGATGGCATCAGCGGAACAGATTTAACGATTTACGTTGATCACAGTAACGATTAAGACTCGTTTAGGGCTACAAGCGGTCGCTGCGTAGCAACGAAATCGTGCTGGGAGACGGCGGACTGAGTGCAATCGACCTCCCCCTCGACATCTCATTCACCATCCAGGTTAGGGTTTCAGTGGAAAAAATATACATTCACCATTGAGAACATTGTCTTGCACCTAATTTATGTTTACAAATCGGTGACCTGTCACAAAATCATTTAAGTCGGGAACAGTTGGGATGCAATTTACATTCCAAGTTTACAAAAATATATTTATTATGTGTTGTATTTATATAATTTATAAAAAATATTTACAATCAGTTCGTGATGTACATCTCCTTTACAGTATCCTCACTTCCTGAAGCACAAGAGCAACGTGATGCAGATTCACGTGCAACGGAAGCGCAAGTACAAGAATCGGCCCATACCCGGAGGATTCAAGAGTGTCGCATACGGTTAGTATGGGGGATTACGGTAGTATTGATCGCTTCTCATTGTCGTCTTTATTGTCTTATGAAAAAAAACTTTTTTTATGGAGTAATTGATACAGTAGCGAAAGAAATGTTATCATTACTATGAACAGTCACGTTGCTTAATGACTCTGTCGTGCTTATTGCCTAGATATAGCGCAAAAAATTGCATCATTAGTATTCAATTAAAATTATTTGTGAATAACTATTGTATGTCTGTTTTATATGGTACTACAGTGGTTTCTGTGTGAGTTCTTCCTATTGCATAGTGATGACGCACCTTGTGCAGGTTCGATCGATCTCACGGCGATGATGCAGTGTTCTTCGACGGCGAAATCGGAGATCGGCCTGTGGGCTGTGTCTTCGTCCAAGCAGAATGCTGCCACGGCAATGACCGGTGAGTGGAGAGAAGGTGTACGGTAGAGGGGGTTACGGTAGGCTTTCGATCGTCTTTTTTATATATTAGTGTCTCGGAGCTGAAAGTGGGTGCTTAATAAATTGCGGTTTTGGAAGAAAGGGTGCACACGCAGGATTGAGTATGACTCAATGCGCGGAATAGATAGCGAAGGAGTGAAACTACAAGGTGCCAGGATAGGTGGGAAATTATTTTCCCTCGTGTGTTACGGATCCAACAATGTTGAACTATTCGTGCTATTCGTGTATGCCTTTAATGACATTAGTTTAATTATCGCTAATGGTTAAATTTCATGGATGAAAAATTTACGAGTGAATCACAATGAAGCCAGAAAATTGAGAGAAAAAAACACGCTCTGAAACTTTTTGAAAATGGGAATTTAAATATCTTTTTTTTGTATTGGGCGTGTAAACCTATATATATATTTTATGCGATCACAAGAAACGCGGTACAAAATTAAGTTAGATTAAAAACGAATTCAGTAGGAAGACAATGACAATCTAATAACGAGTCACTCAGAGAAACTGATCAATTCTCTGGACTTCACTAATAGCCTTGCCGCTCTGGGGAAGAAACTGTGATGTCGGTAGTTTGAAGTGGAACTAGCGTTAGTGAAATTTATCCCATGTCGAGTGAAGTAATAGCTAAAGTGATGTGGTGCCTTTTTAGATATTTTGTATTTGCCTCTCAGGAGATTACTGGCTGTCTTCAGGTCAATTTCCTCTCTACGCTTTTCTAATGAGACTAGACCTAACTGCATATTTCTATTAGGGAAATTCGGCATTGTTTGCCAGGTTGATTTGTGGCATCTCATAAATAGTCGTCTAGTGAAATAGTTCTGAACATTTTCAAGGATTTCTTTGTCACGTATTAAGTAGGGGTTGAAAACCATAGAAGCGCTCTCTAGTATGGGTCGAATGTAAATAGAGTAGGCTTTGAGGAGTATTTCAGCGTTATTGGTGCGAAGAGCTCTGAGAATAATGTGGCACGCGGATACACCTTTCTGAGCAATTGTCTTGCAATGGTCGGAAAAAGTGAGCGATTTTTCTAATATGAAACCGAGATCTCTCATGACTAATTTCTGTTCTAGTATAGTATTGCCTATTTTGTATTTATTCTTCGCATTTGCTCTACCTAAATGTAATGAGTTGCATTTATGTGCAGCTAATGGTAGCTGCCACTCTTCAGACCAATTGACTATGGTATCAATTGCGCTTTGTAATGGAATAGTGGTTTCCGTTCTTTTAAACGGGCGGTAAATTTTGATGTCATCTGCATACATTCGTGCAACGACACCATTTTTCTGGACTAGTAAGGGGATTTCAGACGTGTAAATCAAAAATAGCAGTGGACCTAATACCGATCCTTGCGGAACGCCACTTGTAACTGGGAATGATGACGACAGTTTCTCACGTACTCTAACTTGGAAAGTTCTGTTCGCAAGATAACAAGTAATCCAGTCAATAGTTATCCAGTCAATAGTAGACCTCGGCGAGTTGTCGCTTCATTTGATGCTTCATTATCCCGTGAAGGTTACTTAGTGCAGTAGTACGAGTAGTATTGGGTGAATAACTCAATAAAAATAATAATATTTGCCTAATGCATAAATAAAATCGATAATTATTGTTCAGCGGTGAATTCGATCGGTCGGATGGTGATGCAATCGTGCGCTACGCTGCCATTGGAGGCGGAGGGAGAGGGAGCGACGGGAGGAGGAAAGATGGGCAATAAGGATAAGGTCAGAGATCAGATTGAGGGAGCAGTAGGGAATGGTGAAGAAAGTATGACGAGTCTCCAGCTAGAATGAGGGAAGGCAGCGATTTTGATTAATTTATGAACAGATGTGATTTGGGGTTTCACAGAGTAATTGTGTTGCATCTTAATGTGCTTGATTCCAATATCGAATAATTCTAGAAATTGCAAATGAGCTTTTTGCTTTAGTTATTCAGACTACGATATTGTGTGTTTTTTGTTGGATTGTTGATCAATATTACAAAATATTTTATTTAAAAATAAATTGTTTAAATTACGTATTGTACTTCTACAGGCGGTTGAGCTGAGCGAGCCGGACTCGGAGATCTCAGAGGACGACGATTCGGATCTGCCCAATGATGGAGTGCAGAATAGTGCGAGGAGCGGACGAGGACAGGGTGGGTACGGTTTGGTTACGGTATATTAAGAGTTACGGTAGAATTCTTCCTTATGGTGCACCGCTGTGTGAAGTAAGTTTAAAAAATTCGATAAATGATCGAAAGTTTGTGATGTATTTCATTCGAGTGAAATGTTCACCAGGCGCTTTTATGATTCGTGATCCTGATGTAAACTGGGAATGTAGATGGGGTCGTTCCTGTTCTGTTTTCCATGTGAATAAAAAAATATGTATGCGTCTGCTGACTTTTGCAAAGTGCTCGTTTTATTCCGTCAACATGAGTGATGCGCACGGATGCCTGAACTTTCAAAATCAAATTTCGCAACACGCTGCCCTTTTATTTTCGAAATCTTGAGCCCTTCGCGACCGCACGCGCGCGAGGAGATTTCTTCTTTTGGGGCACGTAGCATGAGCAACACTGGTCAATGCTTTAGAAACACTTGTTTGAGTTATGTGTTTGTAAAATTGAAAACCAGTTTTGTAAAGTTGTAAACCAGCAGTTGATTAATGGCTGCTGCAGCTGCAGGAGACGTCCGGCTGCGCGACTCTCAGCGACGTCGCAAGCGGGCGCAGCACAAGAAGAACATGAAACAGCGACTCGTCAATCTGCTCAAGAAGTTGAGAGCGCCCGATGAAGGAGGAAATGAGGTGAGAGGAGAATAATAATAATAATATTTTAGTAATAATAATAATTATAATACTGATAATAGTAAAAAAATATTTATTAGTCTCGCTTTAGAGGCGCTGATCGAGAATAGCATACTGTAGCAGAGAGAAGAGTGCGGTAGGCTAATTGGAAGCAGCGATTTTCGTGGCTTCCCAAAAATGTCCCGTTTTTGCCCGACTTCTCTCCTCGTGATTTCACAATCAGGACATCACTCCCCAAGGGGCTTCCCGAAATTAGGGAATACCGTGTTTTTCCGAACATGAAAAATAGTTCTTGGAAGATGAATAAGACACTTAAATAGCTTTCCAGACTCGAAAATTGTGTAGTTACGATAGAATAGTAAAACACACTAGTTGGCACATTATGCAAATTCACTAATTAAATTATAATTCAATTAACTAAATTGAATGATAATTAAATCTTGTAAATTGCAGGCGGCGGCTTCATCGACAGCACGCGAACCGACGGCGAAGGAACTGCAGGCGCTGTTTGATGAACTCGATGAGTTGTCTGACTCGGGCAATGAGGGAGTTGCGGCAGATGAGGTGAGGGAGGGGGATTATTGATTGATTAGAAGATGGTAAATGAACTTACGGTTCCCTAACACAGTAAATTTTCCGATTTCGAAATTGATCCCTAGTACAGGCGAAAATGGGGGTCGCCGATTTTGGGCCCGTGAGTACCACTGAGTACCACGTGAGTGAGTACATAACAAAGAGATTATCGATTGATTGAGAGATGATATTGCGTGTACTACGGATCTAACAAGGACATGCTGAAACATTAAACTTCCTTCAGATATCGATCGTGTCCAATCCGCGCCCCGCCCTCCGACCGTACTTCTCGTCGCGAGAGCAGCTGCCCCTCCCCGCCATAGAGGACGAACGGGTACGGTAGATATTGGTTTATCTTGCAGCAAGATTACGGTGGGCGATCCGGACAGTATTTGAGAATATTTCAGTAGAAAAATACGGAACTACAATATTATTGTGGGGGCCAGGACAGATATTTAATTTTTTCGCAAACTATAGTATCTTGTTGGATGGGAAACGTGTAACCAACGTGGTAGAAATCCGAAAGGATTACTCGTCTAGAAGGGCCGTGCGAATACGAGGAACATATCGATTATTTGATCGATGCATTGATATTATATATTTGTGTTCCTCTGAATTTATCATGTCATATTGGGAAGGTGCGTCACGAAATCAACGGGAAATACAAAAAAAATTAAAAATTATACAAAGAGACATAATTAAATGAGATTGCAGGCGTCCGAGTCGGAGGGTGACGGAGAGGACGTCGAGTGGTCGAGTGAGACAGAGGGAGTCAATGGAGGTGGAGGAGGATTGCAGGTATGCTGTAGTTAGATACGATATTGATTATTTTGAGAGAATATTGGAAATTGAGATAAAACATGGAGATGAAATTGCCTATCCTAAAATTCGGAGGGTTTGAAATCCAATTTGGTCATTCCTCTTGCTAGAGCACGCATGCAAGATAGATTCGAAAAGAACGATATACAAATGGATTTTCTTTGCAGGTGCCCGGCCTTCAGCTGCAGCAGCCTCCGAGGGGCGTCGGAGACCCGCCCGCCGACCCCATTACGCCCAATGTTCAGCAGGTACAACCACGTTTCAACTGATTGTGATAGATGCGATGGTGCAATCGAATTTGATATCAAGTTAGCAAAAATATTGTAAAATTCTCCTACTGATTAAAGGGACCTGGTACTGCAAATGAAATGAACTTCAGATTAAAGAGAATTTTCTACCGATTAGAATGCAAAAAATCGCATATTTTTACGATTTTTTTGAAATTAGTTATGAATTTTCAAAAGTCTCATTTTTGGCTGAAATGACCCGGCACTACTGTGTTTAGCCGCTAAACACAGTAGCGCCGGGTCATTCTGGCCTGAAACGGGATCTTTGAAAATTCATAACTAATTTTTAAAAAAATCGTAAAAATATGCGGTTTTTTGCGTTCGAATCGGAATAAAATTCTCTTTAATCCGAAGCTCACTTCATTTGCAGTACCAGGTCCCTTTAAACCATAAGAGGACGGTTAAAACTGGTTACGCTAATGGCAAACGAAAATTGTGATGGTTTTGATATTACAATTTTAAAATGATACGTTGATTAAATGAACTACTGATGCGTGTATTCTCTGTCTATACCTCGGCGTGTCTCTCGCTTTGCCATGCTCTCTCGCAGCAGTATCTGTTGTATAGGAGCGGAACGTTTTATTATTTCGGACGAGTGTTTGTGAGTTTATAATATCAAACGAGCAAATAGCTCGATCGAATTGTGAATTGTTATTCGGGAATATAATTATTCTATCCAAAGACTATTGTCCAGATGCCATGGCCGTCGTCCTCTCCATGGAAGGGCGGCGCAGGGACGTCAACCAGAGGAGATACGGATGGAGGGACGTCGATGACGTCATCAATGGCAATGACACACTCGATGACGGCAGGAAGTATAGCAGTGATGAGGGAGAAGGACAAGGTGGCGAGGAACGCCAGTCTTAGTGATCAGGTACGGTAGAGGGGGAGTATATCGATTGGAATGGGATTAGTGGAGAGAAATCATTTGGTAGGAATATGGGTAGTGGCGTTGCAGGCTATTTCGTGTTTCAGCGTAGAAAAGTCGCGTTGGTCGCTATTTTTGTCATTTTAAAATAAGCCATCAGAAAGTTTGTTTTCTTGTTCTCGTTTCGAAAGCGGAAGAAGTTGGAATAGAAAATGTGCATTGAACGTTGCAGTTGTATGCAATTCTGTCGACGGATGGCGCGGTGGGAGGAGGAGGGAGTGGAGGGCAGTCGACTGCAGCCAATGGAGGAGCTGCGATTGCTGCAGCTGCTGCAGGAGGAGGAGGAGGAGGGGCTGCATCCAATGAGTGCATCTGGCTGTGTCAGGTGAGTGTTTTAATTTAGAAATGAGACGTTCTTGAAATGGACTACTGGCATGTGCATTCTCTTCCTATAAATCTGCATAGATCTGAGCATTAGATAGGATAGTATGGAAAGATTGTGAGCAATTATTTGCCAGTAGGAAAGAGAGTATTGAGTCGCCTAACGTTTCGGAAGAGTTCACCGACATTTTTTTCTCGATTTTTTTATTATCCAAAATATCCGATCAAAGTTCTGCGATGGGCAGATTAAAATGGAACATTCAGTAAATTACAATGGAACATTCAGTAAAATTTGAGAAAGTATTGTAATATCGATTGTGCAGTTCGCTGACGACTCGATGGTGGACTCGCTTGGTGCAGCACATGCAGCAGTCGCTGCAACCCGACCAACCCCGCCCCTCCATCTGATTGGAACGGCAACCGCGAGAGACGTCAAGGCCGCACTGCACCAGATTGTCGGCAAGATCCAGTTGTTGTGAGTACTGTAGACGATTACTGTAGTGTGTAGTAGTATACTACTAGTCGAGTAAGGCCAATAAGAGTAGAAATTAGAATTATAATCGGCGAAGTATAATTATGTTGAGTACATGTCGTGGTGAGGAAACGTTAAAGCACCTGGTATGGATGTAATAATAATATATTTTTTTGTAGCTGCAACTCGAATTCGGTGGCGCCGCCAGTGACGTGGATTGGAGTGATGGGCGGAGATCGATTAGTGTCACAGGTTTGTATTTAAGTTATTCAATATTTTTCAAATTGTGTTGAGAGATAGGTAATAAATGTGCGTGTGGATTTTGTATGCATCCAGATAAATGTTATTGGAAAAAGGTGATTTTCTTTACTTTCAACAGCGGTATGAATCGGCCTAGTTCGCAATCATCTAATGGATTTACTATCAATTTTAAAGGAGAAAAAAAATTAGTCGCTTCATATTTTACATAATATTATGAAAATATTATTTGCCGTTCTTCCCTCTGATCTCACCTAATCTCTCTCTCTCTCTCTCTCTCCAGGTTCTCCGTGCGTACGTCGACGTCCTCCAGCACAAGTCCTCTTCCAGTTGGCTTCAATATCTCCGATTCCTCCTCGTCCTCCCTCCCTCCACACATGTCGGTCGAATTGTCACTAGTACGTGTAGTTTAATTTTTTTTCAAATTTAAAATTAATTTTCAATTTCAAAAATGGTTTTGATATTTTCTGGCTTTTTATTATCTCGAACTTTTTTATTTTACCAAATAACAGCGTCGCGGTTTCACGTGTACTCTAACTTGCAGAACGGACTTTTGCTTGGAATTTAAGTAACACAGTTTCATCATCACGATGCAATCATGGAAACTGTTCAGGCCACGACGCGGCTCTTGAGCAGCTGTCACGCGACATCTGGGAGCGATGGGCCGACCTCAGCGCCGCCCAGCATGCAGCCGTTGCCGAGAAACTGTGCAACTGGCCGAGCGGACGGACCGCTAGCTCCGCCCCCTCGCTCAATCTGCTCATTGGAGAGGCACTCGTGCAGTTGAGCACCAAAGATGCAAAGGTACGGTAGGAGGAGAGGGGATACTGTAGAGAATAGATACTATTGATTTGTGTAAAATCTTTTCGAAGTGTCGAAATATGAACAGTAGTCTATGGGATAACTGGGAGTACGATAGCTGTTGTGGTTACGGTATCTCTGTGAAAAATATCGATTGATTGGCAGGAGCTGGTGGTGGACGGCAACGATCGTCTGTTCGTGCCGTTCCTGAGCGAGGTGCGACTGTGTGGAGAGGAGCTGGAGGGAGGACCGGGTGAGTATTTTTCTAATCGAAAGTTGAAAGCGATATTCACTGAAACCGTGAGGGGAGGTGTATTCAAGTAGGATCCGTGAAACTTGAAATCAGCTGGGAAATGAATTTTTAATTTAAAAAAAATTTTTTATAGACCATGTAACCTGTTTCATTTGTATGAATAGAGTTCTCCTTCAGGTTCGGTGATCTCCTCTCCCTTCTCCTCCTCCACAGCCTCTACCTCTTCTCCCCGTGGCGTCGTCCCACTTCCTCCTCTCTCATCTGCATTCACTGCCCCTTCCGACCAGCAGCCAGCCTACTACACGGAGATGGCAGAGACGGCAAGGATGCAGCAGGGACAGAGCAGTCCCCCAGCCAGTCCACACACTAAGGGTACGGTAGAGTACGCAATAATGATGCAATGGGATTGGGAGATGCAGGAAAATGGGATTGACGTACGAATACGGTAGATTTGCGGGTTACGGTACTTCGGGTAAACGAGTGGATTCCATGAGTTTGGAAGAACGAGTGGGATATTGTAAGTTATTGATTGATTCCAGGTGGTTCATCACTCGACCGACAAGAAGTGCAAGTGGAGTACTGGGTGAGCAGAGGGGAAGAGGCAGGATCATCGGCTATTCTGGCGCCCCTTCCACCCGGACAGTTCCCGTCCACTCCTAGTGGAGGAGGAAAGAAGGACAAGGAGAATTGCAAGGTGAGATTGCATAGGGACGATGTAATTGGGGATAAGTGGTCGACTGATGATAATGATGTAAAGTGAAGAGGCGCAGACTGATTAGCGGGGGGGGGATGACGAGAGAACTAACGTGTGCATGTAAATGAGGCACTCCGAAATAATGAAAGTATGAAATGGAGTAGAGAAGATGGTGATGTAATAGTGAAGGATATATTTATGAATTGCCGATGTCAATTTGAGATTACTCTTGCTTTGTGTACTGTTTGAAACATGAATCATCCTGCTGTTTTAACATTTAAAAAAAATTCCTTTTCAAATAATTTAAATATAATTAAGTGATATGACACGTCTTCCGAGAGATTGCAGGAATCCGACCCCCCTCGCGAACAGCCGCCCCAAGTTTACCTGTTTTGAATGATATATTTATGGTAGATGCCTATATGGGCACAGACAATTATCAAACTAGTTATTTGGGCCAGAACCGGCTTTTAGGGAATTGCCGGCTCTAAATACGGTTTTGAGCTATCTCGGCTTCTAATGACCGTGGAATGTTGGCGATAGCTTTAACATTTTCTAAATACTTTTCTGAACAACTTTTGTGTTGAACACTAAGCGATATGAGAAGAATTTCATATCGAAAAATATTGAAAAGTGAGAAAAAATCGGTAAAAAAATTAAAAATATTTTTTCCTGAAAAACTTTCCTATAGTTTCCCCCATATTTTTCTCTGAATTTGGAGTCTACGTATACATACAAACCTAGAAAAAATTAGATCTGACACAAGTTGGCCCCTTTGGAAAAAGTTATGAGTCAATAACTGATCGAAAATAGCAATTTTTTAGATGCACTTTTTTGGGGAAAGTAGGTATCTAGTACAAAGTACTCCCAAACTATGCGAATAATGTTTTAAAATTATATTTATATTTCTGGAACGAATTTAGCATCAAAAGAAGCTTGAAAATGAGAGAAATATAAATTCATCAGTTACGCTGCGCGTATTTGGCACTTCTACAGAATAAGTCGCGATCGGGCTTCGCTTGCCGTGTAATGCCATAATTATGTTTTGGATTTAATTATCGATATACTAAAATTGTTTCTAAGATATTTCATAATGATGACGCAATTTATATTTTTTTCATGAAACGAAAATATCTTGTTGGAGACTGAAGATTTAAAGAAGGCGTAACACGAATGATTGAAACCTTTTATTTCCCCGATGTTCGAGGTTTCATGTCTGTTATCAGAAGTTGGTGAAACACAAAAGCAGCGCGCGTTTCCCTCGCGCACCCTCCTCGTTTCCCCTTATCTCTCTGCCTTTCTCTGACCTCTTTTCCACAAAATGCCAACTCCCACCGCGAAAAGATTGCAGGTTCAATGTGAGATACTGTAAGAATTCTGGTCGTTTTGGACTGTTTATTAAACATAACTTTCTTCAAACTAAAAACTGAGATATGCGATTTTCGAGTCTCTCATCGGGTAATCGATCTCCATTGCCCCACAGTGAGTACTCAGTTGACCAAATATTCGTGGGACACCTTCTTTAACAGCATTTGTTTCCCCACAATATCATGGAATATTTCGTTATTTCCCCCATCGACCGATCATAGAGCAGGCTTTCGGGCTCCCCTGAACCGAACCTAGAGTTAGCTGCCGGGTTCCCTTGGACCGAACCCAGAGTCGGTCACCGGGCTTCCCCTAGACCGAACCTGCACCCGGAACTATGCGTAGTGCATTTATCCTCAATACATCCCGGCTAGTTTTCATACATAATCTAGTACAAAGTACTCCCAAACTATGCGAATAATGTTTTAAAATTATATTTATATTTTTGGAACGAATTTAGCATCAAAAGAAGCTTGAAAAATGAGAAAAATGTAAATTCATCAGTTAGGCTGCGCGTATTTGGCACTTCTACAGAATAAGTCGCGATCGGGCTTCGCTTGCCGTGTAATGCCATAATTATGTTTTGGATTTAATTATCGATATACTAAAATTGTTTCTAAGATATTTCATAATGATGACGCAATTTATATTTTTTCATGAAACGAAAATATCTTGTTGGAGAATGAAGATTTACATTAAATAAATTTTCTTTTGATGTAAGGATTTCTTTATAGTTTAAAATATATATATTAAGGTTAATTTTAGCTCTTTTTTAAATACATTATTCACTGCAAAGACTTTTATGTATGAAAACTAGCCGGGATGTATTGAGGATAAATGCACTACGCATAGTTCCGGGTGCAGGTTCGGTCTAGGGGAAGCCCGGTGACCGACTCTGGGTTCGGTCCAAGGGAACCCGGCAGCTAACTCTAGGTTCGGTTCAGGGGAGCCCGAAAGCCTGCTCTATGATCGGTCGATGGGGGAAATAACGAAATATTCCATGATATTGTGGGGAAACAAATGCTGTTAAAGAAGGTGTCCCACGAATATTTGGTCAACTGAGTACTCACTGTGGGGCAATGGAGATCGATTACCCGATGAGAGACTCGAAAATCGCATATCTCAGTTTTTAGTTTGAAGAAAGTTATGTTTAATAAACAGTCCAAAACGACCAGAATTCTTTGTACTAGATACCTACTTTCCCCAAAAAAGTGCATCTAAAAAATTGCTATTTTCGATCAGTTATTGACTCATAACTTTTTCCAAAGCGGCCAACTTGTGTCAGATCTAATTTTTTCTAGGTCTGTATTTTGTGGAAAAGAGGTCAGAGAAAGGCAGAGAGATAAGGGGAAACGAGGAGGGTGCGCGAGGGAAACGCGCGCTGCTTTTGTGTTTCACCAACTTCTGATAACAGACATGAAACCTCGAACATCGGGGAAATAAAAGGTTTCAATCATTCGTGTTACGCCTTCTTTAAATCTTCAGTCTCCAACAAGATATTTTCGTTTCATGAAAAAAATATAAATTGCGTCATCATTATGAAATATCTTAGAAACAATTTTAGTATATCGATAATTAAATCCAAAACATAATTATGGCATTACACGGCAAGCGAAGCCCGATCGCGACTTATTCTGTAGAAGTGCCAAATACGCGCAGCGTAACTGATGAATTTATATTTCTCTCATTTTCAAGCTTCTTTTGATGCTAAATTCGTTCCAGAAATATAAATATAATTTTAAAACATTATTCGCATAGTTTGGGAGTACTTTGTACTAGATACCTACTTTCCCCAAAAAATTGCTATTTTCGATCAGTTATTGACTCATAACTTTTTCCAAAGGGGCCAACTTGTGTCAGATCTAATTTTTTCTAGGTTTGTATGTATACGTAGACTCCAATTTCAGAGAAAAATATGGGGGAAACTATAGGAAAGTTTTTCAGGAAAAAATATTTTTAATTTTTTTACCGATTTTTTCTCACTTTTCAATATTTTTCGATATGAAATTCTTCTCATATCGCTGCTTAGTGTTCAACACAAAAGTTGTTCAGAAAAGTATTTAGAAAATATAATTTTCAGTGCCCATATAGGCATCTACCATAAATATATTATTCAAAACAGGCAAACTTGGGGCGCTGTTCGCAAGGGTCCTGCAGTCTGTCAGAAGACATCTCATATACATATTTGCAGGAGTCGATGAAGTCGCACTTCAAGACGCTCATGATCAATCGGCCGGCGAACGCGCCTTTGCTCAAGCTGCAATTTGTGAAGGAGAAGAAGAAGGACAAGATGTTCCAGAAACTAGGCATGAAGAACAAATCGGTGAGTAGCGTGTTTCAATTTTGACGGTTATTTTTTTCCGATGCTGAAAGTACACATCTAAAATATGCAAAAATGTTCAACCCGAAACCAGTGCTTGTTAGCAGAAAGGGGAGTGGGCGATTATATTCATCTGCAATATATAGTGCACATACTTTCTTCAGCACTTTTGCGATTGAAGTAATATGGATATCCGAGGTGTGAAACCTGAAACTGAGGGGGTGAAAAGTGAGTTTTTCAAATTACAGAAGAACGAAGTGGAGTCCTCTCCGTCGGTAATCTTCAACGTCTCTCGACTTCTCTGCAGCGCCCAGGGCAAGCACACGCTCACTGGTGAGGAGTGCACTTTGATGTTTGGAAAGCAATGATCGCTGATGTTTGGAATAGGAAGATGCCCAACATTTGTTTGGACAACGTAAAGTTAATGTAAAGCCGTCAATTTGTTACTTTGTACTATGCAGTAAAGCATAGATATTATTGCCACTTCTCAAATCTGATCTTTGATCTCTTTCAGTTGTCGTTGATGGTTGTGCGTACGGCGACGTGCGCTTCTTCGCGACGTCATCCCAGTGGCAGACGCACGTCAAGTACTTCCCCGTCGGACTAATGACGCCGCATCTTGTATGATTGCTGGATCCCGACTCGACGATTACGGTAGCTCCCCATTATCGACATTCCTAGGTAACATGTACTCCCCCCCCCCCGATATTTGTACATACGAGCTGATTATTATTGCCATTTGCACTGTTCGCTTTGTTATACATGAATCATGATCGAAATTCCTCATTTTGTTTCCGAGAGAGATTCTCCAATTGCTTGGATACTGTAAGACGATCTCGTGTTGCATTACTACTTCCTGTTGGTTCCGCCTGATCTTTGATCTTTGATTCGCTCTCAATCGATGTATCTGATAGCTGAGTGTATGGCCTCGCTACTTATGATGTATATCCCCTCTCCTACCACGACATGTCTATCACTGAATTATACACAGAGATCAGAAGATTCGTATGCTACAAAGATTTACTTATTATCATATTACTGTACTACTCCCAGGAGCTTATCATTGTAACATTTTCATATATGCCGGTTCACTTGATATGTTTACTTCACAGTATTGCTTATAACGGTGCTTACATTTAATAATCACTATGGACACACATGATAAAGCTATCTAACTCACTCCTCTACACCTGTGATGGACACGTTTCACTGCAACAATATTTCCCGCCACGTATAACACGTCATCAGAAGGATCAGAATCCAATCAAACAAGCCAATTTCACTGCGGAAGTCCCCTGAATAACACGCGTTTCTCCCACACACTACTAGCAT